>OX422208.1:144476779-145196779 GCA_949130495.1 Sambucus nigra
ACGAACTTGTTCGAAGAATAAATCACTCAGTTGCTTAGTGATGATGCCTCAGAGCACGTTATAGAATCCTACAAGTATTTGAAGTACTTACTTGATCGGGCGGTAGAAAATAATATTGCCTACTATGAAATGATAAAAGAACTTCAAAAATAATATAAAGAATCTACTGTGCTGTTGCATCAGAGCTACGAGCAAAAGTATCAAAGTTTGAGTATAGGTCAGGGCTTTGATAAATTTATCTCTGTTTATAATAAAAAGGAAGCTTTACTTAAGATTGAGGTTGAAGAAACTAGGACTATTGCCAAAATCCTGGAAGAGGAGGATAATAATTTGAGTAATGAAGTAAATCTTTTGAAGTTTGCTTCTGGGGTTGTTGTTGCTACTACAGATGAAGGTTACTCTTTTTTAGAGGCTGAGAATGCAACATTAAGAGATGAATTGGAATCTTTTAAAAATATTAAGCCTGCATCCTCTTCTCGAGCAAGAAATAGGCCTGATCAAGGAACTATAGAGGAAATTAGGACCCAACAGGCCCTTGCCAATCAAGTTGCATAGTTAAAAGCAAAAGACCGAGCTATTTTTTAGATGTCCAAAAAGATGCAAACCTTATTTGAGAAACTATCCAATCAATATTCCCAATTAGAGGTTAAGTATGGGGTACAGAAGAAGTTGCAATAACAAGTTGGTAAATTAACTTTTCAATTCCATACATAGCCAAGAGAATTTTGGATGGGTGGGTATAATGAATCTTTGGGACATGTTGATGATAGACTTCAACAACCCCAGAACGAATCCTATAAATGGGGTTGGATGAACGCTTTAACTATGATGAAGGTAGATCTGAACAACTCTTTATGGAATTGGTATGATTCGGGATTGCTGCAGATTGGCAATCCTCCATTCAAGTTAGATGTCAACTGGATACCTGTTCATTGTATTCCTCAATGCTTGATCTTAAAATACTTAGGAGATTAAGAGCTACATGATGAACTAGAGATCGTCCAGCCACCTCATCTACTTGATCGCCCTAATAGTAGCAATACCAGAATGCTTCAGGATTTTAACTTCATAAACTCTCCTTTTAGCTTGGATGATCATCCTGCTGGCATGGATCCTGTTTCTAAGGCTGAAGGGAAACGCCCTACATAATAATCTTTTGTATTTTGTTTTTCCATGTTTAAACAACAATATGTAATTATTTGGTTTAATGACAAGTTTATTGAATGAATAGATCAACTTTTAGTTAATCTTTGCGTATATGAATGTTTTCTTACTCTTTGGCTATAAATGGATCAACTTTTAGTTAATCTCTAGTTTTTCATCGATTCTATTGATATTCTTAGGATTATCCTAAGTTTTATACCAATTACCAATGCTTTACGATGGTTATACTAATGTACCTAAATTTTATGGTAATTGCATTAGTTACCTTAGTTCCCAGGCATGAGCGGAACATTTATCACTATTTTAGCCCAGATTAGATGAACGTTTGTCATCCGAGTCTTCATTAACCAAGCATTTGGGACTTACAATTTTGCCTTGCGTGGTTTTATATGTTTGACAACCAACTTTTTTGATGCCTTTATTGATGCCGACCAACTTTGTTGGTGGCCTTTATTGATACCGACCAACGTTATTGGTGCCTTTTTTATACAGACCAATGCCGACCAACTTTGTTAGTGGCCTTTGTTGATATCGACCAACGTTGTTGGTGCCTTTATTATGTCGACTAACTTTGTTGGTGGTCTTTGTTGATGCCGACCAACTTTGTTGGTGGCCTTTGTTGATACCGACCAACTTTGTTGGTTCCTTTTTTATGACGACCAACTTTGTTGGTGGTTTTCATGGATACCGACCAACTTTGTTGGTGGTATTTGTTGATGCCGACCAAATTTTTTGGTGGCTTTTATTGATACTGACCAACTTTGTTGGTGCCTTTTTTATGCCGACCAACTTTGTTGGTGGTTTTCATTGATACCAACCAACTTTGTTGGTGGTTTTATTGATGTCGACTAACTTTGTTGGTGCCTTTATATTGCTTACAAGTGCATAACACTAGTACACCGAAAAAGAAAACAATAAAATAACAATTTTGGGAAAGTTTTGTTCTCATGAATATTAAAGTGAACTGAGTACATCATAACTATATTTACTGATAGCATTTTTTCAGGTGTTTTGCATTCCATGGGTTCTTGAATTCTTCCCCCTCTAAAGTATTAATTCGATATATACTTGGTCGGACGACTGTAGTAATACGATAAGGCCCATGCCAATTGGCTTCCAACTTATTGCTCTTTTGAATCACGTTCTTTAAAATATAATAACCTTTGTTAAGTTACTCGACATGACCCTCTTATTATAGAAGCCTACAGTCCTTTGTTGATAGGCTGCATTCCTTAAAGCTGCATCTTCACGGACTTCTTCTAGAATGTCTAAATCTAGCATTCTCATAAAATCACTAACTGGTGTATTAAAGTTAAGAACTCTGTGCATAGGTAAACCTAGCTCGACAGAAATTATGGCTTCAGTACCAAATATGGATAGATAGGGAGTTTCTCCAGTAGCTATTCTGGGATTTATTCGGTAAGCCCATAGGACAGTGTGCAATTCATTGATCCAATTACCTTTGGCATTTTTCAACCTTTTCTTTAACGGACTTATATTAGTTACCTTTGTTTGGCCATTTCTTTGAGGATGACCAGGAGTAGAGTGGATTTTTTGGACATGGGACTGGGCACAATAAGTAGTAAATTCATCGTTGTTAAACTGTGTGCCATGATCAGTGATAAAGGCATAGGGTAAGCCACACCTGCATATAATACTCTTCCAAATAAACTAATAAGATTCTTTATAGGATATATCGATCAACAGTTCAACTTCCACCCATTTAGTAAAGTAATCAACAGCTACAACCAAATACTTGAACCTTCCTAGGGTGGTCGGCAGAGGCCCGACTAAGTCAATCCCTCACATAGCAAAGGGCCAAGGGGATGTAATTGGTGTTAGGATAGCTTATAGAGCCTTGCGTGTGCTAGAAAACCTCTGGCACTTATCACACTTCTTGGCAAAATCTGCTCGCATAGTTGGCCAGTAGTATCCTTGTGTATAAATCCTCTGCACCAATATTCTTCCTGCTACATGGGGTCCACATGACTCTTCATGGACTTCTTCAATCAAATCCTCCACTTCAGTTGGATGCACACATCGTTGTAGACCAATAGTTAATCCTCTTCTATATAACACACCACCACCTAGCATATATCTTGTAGCTTTGTATTTCAGCCTCTTAGCTTCAAGTAGATCAGCTGAAAGAGTCCCATCTTCAATATATGCTTTTATGGGGTCCATCAAAGATGGCCTCATATCAACTGCAATAAAGTTGACCATCAGATCTTCATCAATTCTCATATTAGCAAGTTGCTCAATAGGAATATTTCTTCGTATCTCCGTTCTAGTTGCTAAAGCTAACCGAGAAAGTGCATCTGCTCGGGCATTCTCCAATCTTGGAATTCTGACCATCTGAACAGCTAGCAAAGTAGCAATTATTTTCAAAGTTTTGACCAAATATCTGGTCATCGGTTCTCCTTTTGCTGCATATAATCTCAACACCTAATTTACCACCAACTGTGAGTCACTATACACCACAACTTGCTTGGCGTTCAGTGATTTACTAGATTTAACCCAATAATCACAACTTCATATTTTGCCTCATTATTAGAAGCTTAAAATTAGAATCGTAGAGCGTACTCTACATCTAGCTCGTCTGGGGTAGTCAGAATGATTCCAGCCCCACATCTAATTGCACATGATGACCCGTCAACATACAAGCTCCGTATAGGAATAAAGTTATCGAAAGCTTGGTTTGTTAGAATTCCATGAACTAAAATTTTATCCTTCACTTCCTCTTATTTCTTTTTCATCTCTTGAACTCCACTGGAGGGTTCTGGTTGATCGGTTATACCTTCCTTTACAGTTTACTTTGGTTGGAGTTAGTCGGGCGTATCTTCAGTAGGTCTCCTGAATCCTGAATATTGCTTGGTTAGAGTCCCTTGCTGCTCGGGAACCTCTGAGTAAGTGAATTCTATAATAAAATCACTCACAGCTTGGCCTTTTAAAGCAGTCCTTGGTTCATATACAAGGCCATATTCCCCCAACTTTATATCCCAATACATTAATCTCCTATATTTCTCTGGCTTATACAAAGCTTGCCTCAGTGGCATGTCAGTGTATACCACTATGGTGTGAGCTTAAAAATATGGCTTTATTCGTCTACTGGCCTCAATTAAGGTCAATGCTTATTTCTCTAATCTAGGATATCTAACTTCTGCTCCTCGAAAAGCTTTACTAGTGTAATAAACTGGCTTTTAGACTCTATTCTCCTACCTGATCAAGGCAGAGCTAACAACTGACTCAGAAATCGCCAAATATAGATAAAACTTTTCTCCCAATACTGGTCGGGAGAGTAGTGGTGGTGTTACCAGGTACTTTTTCAATTCTAAGAAGGCTTTTTCACATTCGTCGTTCCATTCAAAGGTTTTTTTGAGCACCTTAAAGAATGGCAAGCATTGATCCGTTGCTCGGTATACAAATCTGTTGAGTGCTGCTACATGTCCTGTTAGCTTTTGAACATCCTTTTTATAAGTCGGGAACTACATTTCGATCAGAGATTTAATCTTATCTGGATTAGCTTTAATGCCCCTTTGATTCACTATATACCCGAGGAACATTCCCTCCTTCACTCCGAAGACGCATTAGGTGGGATTTAATTTTATATGGTGCTTCTTTAATTGATCAAACGTCTGGCTGAGGTCCGCAATATGATCAACATATTTTTTTCTCTTAGTGAGCATATCATCAACGTACACTTCCATGTTCTTGCCTATCTGTTCCTTAAATACTTTGTTCACCAGTCTCTGATAAGCAGCACCTGTATTTTTCAGACCAAATGGCATAACATTATAGCAATAAGTTCCTCGAGGAGTGATAAAAGAAGTTCTTTCTCTATCTCCGGGATTCATTTTGATCTGGTTATAACCAGAATATGCATCTATGAAACTCAACAACTCATGCCCTGAAGTAGCGTCTACCAATTGATCAATTTGTGGCAAAGAAAAGTGATCCTTTGGACACGCTTTGTTCAAGTCATTAAAATCCACACACATCCTCCATTTGTTGTTCTTCTTCTTGACCATAACTACGTTGACCAACCAGTCCGGGTACTTCACATCTTAAATAAAATAATCTCTTTGAAGCTTCTCCACTTTTTTCTGTATAGCCTAGTTCTTCTTCGGGCTAAAAACTCTTCTTCGCTGCTTCACAGGTTTAACCTCCTTATTAACATTAAGCTCATGGATTAGGAAATTTGGGTTTATGCCTGGCATATCTTTATGACTCCAAGTGAACACCTGTTTTTTTTGCCTTAAGAAAACCACCAACTCCTGTTTAAAAATTGGTTCCAATGATGCTCATATTTGAGTTGTTCGTTCTGGTTTATCATCGTCCAGAATAATGCTTTCTATTGCCTCCATAACTTGTCCTTTTACAAGCTCAGATTCATCTCTTGGATCTAAGGTTTCAACCTCATACTCGATGTTCGGCTCAGATATATCCACTTGATAAATGGTTATTTTTCTCTTCGTCTCCAATATATCTTCTTTCTCGGTAGAGGAATAGTAGCACTCCCAAGCTACTTTTTGATCTCTTTTCACTACTCCAACTCTAAAGTTGGTCGGGAACTTCAGGCATTGATGAACAGTAGAAGGTACAACTTCGAATTTCTCCAGACCAACTCTTCCCATGATCATATTATAAGCGAAATGAATATTTTTATCCATTACAAAGAATCTCACTTTTTCTATCCTGCTCATCGGTCATGTCCCAATCAACACGTCTAGTTTGATTGTCCCTAATGGAAATAATTTCTCACCAAAAAAGCCAACGAGTGGCATGTGGTAAGGCTCCAGTTGATTGAGTTTTAATCCCAAACTATCAAAATAGGATAAAACATGATATCTACCAAACTGTCGTTATCCACTAATGTTCTTACCACCAGTACTTCTTTCATCATGACTTTGATCACTAAAGGATCATCATGAGGGTACAACACTCCAGATAGATCGTTCTTAGAAAATCCAATTACAAGCTTATCCTTGTTAACTTTTCTTGGTCGGCCTTCCTCGACAAGATTAATTCGCTGGATATAGGAACAAGCTTGGGCCTCATTGAGGTAAACTTTCCTTTCAGCTATATGATCTCCTCCTTCGACATATCCGCCTGTAATCATGTGACAATTAAAAAACCCAAAACTAAGTGTGAATACCTCACATTCCGGTTGTTTAGGCTTCTTGGGGAGATCAGGATCATCTTCTAGATCTTCATTGTGGTTCCTCTTCTTATCTTCTCAAGGCTTAACTGGTGATTTAGATCTCTGCTGACCTCTACCTCCAGTTCTTCCACCGGCCTGCCGATCAACAAATTTGTCCAACTTTCCTCTTCGGATAAGTGCTTCTATCTCATTCTGGAGGGTAATACAACGGTTGGTAGTATGACCATGATCTTTGTGAAACTCACAATACTTGAACTTATCCCTCTTATCAACATGTGGCCTTAACTTTTCAGGCCAACTCAAATCATTGTTGTTCTTGATTTCCTCCAACACATGATGTATATCCACCGTTGAAGGAGTGTAATTAGTGATTTTCCTGAGCGGATCTAGGCTTTCCTCTTATTCGAACTCCTACACGCATTGTGATTCTTGTGTTCCTTCTTATATGATTTCCCTTCTGTTTTTGCTTTCGCCTTTGCGTCTCAATTCTTTTTAGCAGCTATGGCATTCATAATCTTTGTTTCCTTAACCATTAATTTCGTCATCCTCTTTGGTGGATCTTTCGCCAAAGTATAATATAACTTATCGGGGAGCAAATCACTCATAAGGGCAGTGATTACGATCTTCTCTTCGTAATCGATGACTTCCAGTTTCTCATTGTTGAAACGAGTGATGTAATACCTGGTACTTTCTTCTTCCTTTTGTTTTACACTGAGTAAATGAGCTACTCGCTTCACTGGTTTTTCTCCAAAGTAAAAATTACCAATGAATAGATCGACGAGTTGTTAAAAGTAAGAAATCTGCCCCTGAGGAAGTCTATTGTACTAGATTTGAGCGGATCCGGTAATTGTTCCTGAAAATGCCCTGCACTTCATTTCATTAGGAACAACATAGATATCAGCAGTTGCTTGGTATTGTTCTATATGATAAACTTGATCAGTCTTCCCATCATACTTAGGAGTGACTAGTGGAGCTTTAAACTTGGTCGGCGTAGGAAAATCTACGATGGTTTGCACAAAGGGGGATCCCTTAATAAAACTTCTTTGGAGGGGATTCTTGGTCATGGCCATTTCTCCCAATCTCTCTTCCAAACATTGAATGAAACCTCTCCAAGCATCACTTCTAGCACCATGGGTGGAAGCTTTTTTATGCCGACCAATATATCGTGCTGAACTTTCTTCTTATGAACCTTCCCTCTGACTGGATCTATCAGTTCGTCGGGTGCTTAACCTGGATTGGGCTGAACCTTCCCTTAAATCGCTTGGTCATCGAGTATTTCTCGACACAACCCATAAGACATTTCCCTGAGGTCCAAAATGATCGAAAGGAGAGGCCCTACTTAACCTTTCTAAGGCACTCAATCTTTCTGGGATGAGGGACTGTCCATCAGTGGAGTTAGAGATTTTGATTGAAGAAGTTGCTCCAAGAAGGTATGAAGGATCCCTTGAAGTTCTGGAATGGCTATGCCCAACACTCCTTATTTGTGATGGTGGCATATTCCTTTGATTAACTCGTGCAGGAACTCCAACTTACAGAGTTTGAGCCAACTGCTTTATAGTATCCTGCATAGCCTCTTGACCTTTGGCCAAGCTAGCCAAGATCCTAGTTAAATCATTGTTGTTTGGAGGAGTAGAGGGATTAGGTGGAATTACCTCATTTCTAGTGCTTGATTCTGGAATTTCAGCTATGGATAATGAATGAGTGAAAATGTTTAGCAATACATTTTCCATAGACGGCGTCAATCTGTTGATGCAAAAAATTAGACTAGGCCTAATTAATCGATCACAGATAAAAATAAGTAAAATAAACAAGACACAAGAAATTTTAAAGTGGTTAGGCTCAAGGGAATAGCCGACGTCCACTGTTCTGTATTAATTTCCTTGAGTTTTTTTTTCCTTTCGCAATGAGGGCGATGCAATGTATTTATAGCCCAAGAGGTCTCGATAGTTGTCACGTGATAGGATGGAATGCCTTTATTTGTTAGGCACTTACAGCGATACATAATGTGAATTGGGAGATATCACAGGGGTATGTAAAATAAATCTGAGGTTATAAAATGGAGACCCGAGAGCAGATCTGAAGTTACGAAATACCGATTTAAGGGTGTAAGTATAAAATAGAGCTCAATAACCAAAATTTACTCAAGGGATGATGATCCAGAGGATCCCCATGAATAGAATAAGGTGTTTAAGAACTCGCAACACATATAAACAAGATTAAAATATCTTAATTCCCACAGACGGCGCCAAATTGATGGCCATTGGCCCCGTAAAGGTGGACTTGTTATGGTAATTTCAATGGATGAAAATTGTTAAAAATCTTAGTTATGATGTGGTTTCAGCATGAATGATTACTATTCCGAATTCTAACATTAAAATTCCGGATAGTATTATGGTGAAGTTTGGGTAGGGTATGGATGAGAATGATTTAGGTAAAATGTTAGTGAGATCCTATCTATGATTTATTTGTAATAATACCATGCAAGTCGCACGATGCGCAAGCGCATATCAATGAAATAGGATTCAAAAATCAAATATTATAAAATATTACTTACATCAACAATGTATTGTCATTTTTTGGCAAGATCGTTGACAAAGAGTGATGTAGGCGCGACAGAGGCTAAATTGGGAAGTATATATAAATATTACCAGCTTGCGTAGTCCATATGTGCATTTGGGACCGAACACAAAAGCTTTTCAGGAATGCATTGGTTAAGCAAATAATAGCATAATAAAAATAAAAGACAAATTGGAAATAAAATTGCCAGTGTGCAAATGTATCACAACCTCAAATAGAAAATTAAGATGATTAAGGAATTTAAATGTCAAGTAAAACCTCAAAATTTAATTGAAGTTATGCAAAAGATTCAAACAGAGTAAGATGAAGCCCCAAAACTATTAATACATAATGGATTGTCTAATAGTATTTCATCACTAAAATAATCATCACAAATTATTTAGCAATAGCATGGATGTAATGAATGGCTACAAACTTTATAAATAATGTATTTATAGTATACATTTGGGTGAGACATTTCATTAAACATTTTCTGGACAAATAGTAAGTTAAAAGCCATAATAGTAAAATTTTAAATTTTATCACCATTAAAATAAGGAGCAAAATAAGTCATTTGCTAGCGTATGATATAGATAAAATACACACACACACAGAGAGAGTGTGTGTGGGTGTGTAAATATATATATATACACACACACACACACACACAAAGAAAGAGAGATACATACCTCTAGTATTAAAAAATAAAAATTTTCTTTCCATAAATATTAAACCCACCACAAAATTGAATCAAGGCTAAGACCCAGTGTAAAATAATCAACGACATTTTAACAATGTACCCCTCAAAATCTAAGAACCGTCAATGAATCAACAACAAAGATATACTTTTACATACTTATGATTTGTAATAAGATCAAGACAATTAAAAAATAAAATGACCCAATTACCAAAACTGAAATAAAAGTCGTGAAATCTTATCGACAGGAGCCGATGATGACTACGTTCGAATGGCACTATTTTGTAACACCCCGCCCTCCCGAGCAGAGAGAACGGAGCGCTACTATCGATAAAACTAACTAAATCCACAAATAACAAGGTTTAGAGCATCTAAAAAATCACAATATACAAAAAGAGAATCCACTAATCTCAATCTTCAAATTAATACAAAAAATCTCTCGAAATAAAACAACTAACTAACTCGAAAAGAAAATTAAATCTCCAATGCTCTATACATAAAAAATAAATACAATCTTCTCATCATGATCTCGAATATTCTTCCCAAAATATCCAAGCTAAAATCATCCTAATTGGTCCATAGCGTCCTAATCCACGCTAACCTGCCAACTAAAAGAAAATATGGGGAAGTATACAATACGACAGGAAAGATGCTCAACAAATATTAGCAGTGAATAAAACGTAATAATACAAGTATGAATATTCAAATCAAATGCGAATCTCATAAGCATTTTTATCAATATAATTTCTCAACAACACATTAATCAGAGTCACTAGGCCTCGCCATATCGCGCCCATAATTTATCAAGTAGACGAAAATTGGAGTCTTGGTGGGTACCCAACATCAGTGCCATATTAAAATCTCATGACAACATGCCCAACACAATAATAATACCACATGAATCAAAATCAGATTCCAACAATAATTTTCAGATTTCCAAAAGAATTTAACAATTCAAATATGAGTCAATAATCACATGAAAATAAGGGAATAACACTCGCGTGATTAAGGAACATATTGTGTAAAAACCCATACCTTAAACCACCAAAAGAATCCCAATATAAATCTGCCCAAAAATCACAGATTACACCATCAAAATCATCTCTCAAAGATCATCAAAATTCCTTCAAGATCCACACCAAAACAGCCCCAAGAACACCTCCAAAACCTAAGGTTGAATGCATAAAATAAAGGGGCTAAGTGTATATAAAAGGAGAGGAAAAGAAAATGTGTTTTCTGGATATTTTTGTGATAAAAGTCTGTTCCAAAAGGGTCACCCTCGATCTTATTTTATAAGGCAAAAATATTAGAAGTTGAATCCAAAACAAACTCTTCCAAAAACCTTGCTGCGCACGATTTCTGCTGGGGTCGATCGATCGACCCCCAGGCGTCGATCGATCGATCACCCAAGAAATTTGGCAGTTTGGCCAAAAAATTTATAAGGGACAAATATTTAAAAATCCGTTTTAACTCCGATTTCAAAACCGTTTGAAATTCTCACTTTTAAAAATAAAATCCAACCTTTTTGAGCAAGAAAAATAATTTTATCAAAAACTTTATTTTTTCTCTATATTTTGAAAATACCCCAAAAATTACGCGGGTTGTTACACTTCCCCACTAACAATGGAATTTCGCCCTCGAAATTCGCCGAATAACTAACTCTCAAAATCAGGCCACAAATCTCCAGAATAATCTCGTCACCAAAAAATAAATTCCTCACATCTAATCTAGATCCCTAACACGAAACGGTTATCTAAAATTCTATCTCCAAATACGGGCCACAAAAACCCAACAAACCCTAAAATCCAGACTCGAGGGTTGTCGTAAACCTAAGCTCTGATACCATTCTGTAACACCCTGCCCACCCGGGGAGCGCGAACGGAGCGCTACCATAAATAAAACTAACTAAATCCACAAATAATAAGGTATAAAGCATCTAAAAAACCACAATATACAAAAAGAGAATCCATTAATCTCAATCTTCAAATTAATACAACAAATCTCTCAAAATAAAACAACTAACTAACTTGAAAAGAAAAATAAATCTCCAATGCTCTATACATAAAAAAGAAATACAATCTTCTCATCATGCTCTCGAATATTCTTCCCAAAATATCCAAGATAAAATCATCCCAATTGGTTCATAGCGTCCCAATCCACGCTAACCTGTCAACTAAAAGAAAATATGGGGAAGTACACAATACGACAGGAAAGATGCGCAACAAATATTAGCGGTGAATAAAACGTAACAATACGAGTACGAATATTCAAATCAAATGTGAATCTCATAAGCATTTTTATCAATATAATTTCTCAACAACACATTAATCAGAGTCAACAGGCCTCACCATACCGCGCCCATACTTTGTCAAGCGGTCAAAAATTGGAGTCTTGGCGGGTGCCCAACATCAATGCCATATTAAAATCCCAGGACAACATGCCTAACACAATAATAATACCACATGAATCAAAATCAGATTCCAACAATAATTTTCAGATTTCCAAAAGAATTTAACAATTCAAATATGAGTCAATAATCACATGAAAACAAGAGAATAACAATCTCTAGATTAAGGAGCATATTGTGTAAAACCCCATACCTTAAACCATCAAAAGAATCCCAAAATAAATCTGCCCAGAAATCACAGATTACACCATCAAAATCATCTCTCAAATATCATCAAAACTCCTCCAAGATCCACACCAAAACCGCCCCAAGAACACCTCCAAAACCTAAGGTTGAATGCATAAAATAAAGGAGCTAAGTGTATATAAAAGGAGAGAAAAAGAAAATATGTTTTCTGGATATTTTTGTGCCAAAAGGGTCACCCACGACCTTATTTTATAAGGCAAAAATATTAGAAGTTGAATCCAAAACAAACTCTTCCAAAAACCTTACTGCGCACGATTTCTGCTGGGGTCGATCGATCGATCACCCAGGAAATCTGGCAGTTCGACCAAAAAAATTTATAAGGGACAAATATTTAAAAATCCGTTTTAACTCCGATTTCAAAATCGTTTGAAATTCTCACCTTTAAAAATAAAATCCAACCTTTTTGAACAAGAAAAATAATTTTATCAAAAACTTATTTTTCCTCTATATTTTGAAAATACCCCAAAAATTACGCGGGTTGTTACATATTTGTCTTCGACCGTTGCCCTCTATATTTTTACAGTTTCTGCTTCTACTTGCTCACATGTGTTGAGAGGGGTGGGACTGAAATATATATATATATATATATAAAAGAGGAAGAGACTATAAATTGAATGGTGAGAGAGATGAAAAGATTGAGGTCCTATAAAAGGTGAAAGGTTGCAAAAAATAAAGTGGTGGGGAGAAACTAAAGGGTCATGTTTAGGCATCGTTATAAATGAATAGAGAAGATGAAAGGATATGTAAAATTGTAGGCAAATTAATTTGTTAATTAATAACTTTCATTAAAAATGTATACGTGACACTGTGAAAGAGCGACAAATGTCCACACTATGTTTCGTCGTTAATTTTTGTTATATATTTTAACTAATTGTAAACCCGCGCAATGAGCGGGCGAGATGCAATGTGCGAAGCGTGTGTAATAAGAAAAAACGCTGATAAAAAATTTAAATCAATTATATATTTTTTACCACCTTCGTTGAGAAAATTATTCGAATAATACATGGATAATTTAACTCTTGGAATTTATTCCAAATCAGTAAAAGATTATATTCCACAACAAAAAACATAAATCTAACTCTTGGAGTTTATTCAAAATCATTGGAATATTATATATACTTAACAATCAAAGATAAAATAAAGATTTAAAATCTAAAAATAATTAATTTTAAAATATCATGTTCATTTTAATTTATAAAACAGATGGATTAACCACCTTAGATTTAACCCCATCGGTGAACAATCATTCAATCACCGACACCCACTTCCTTCTCCCTTGTTTGGAAGTAGAGAATATTGCTCAATTCATGGGTTATTTGGTTTATTGTTCCGTTTAAATGCTTGTTGTAGCAAGCCAAAATTTGTAATCCGTCCGATCATCTTTCGTTTTCCCATGTGGAAACGATTAAAATTTCAAAACTCCTCAACTTTTCTCACCGTTTTCTTAAAACCCAAACCAGAAAGTTGTTATGTAAACTTTTCAATTAAACGCATACACCCCTGTCCTACAACTAAAGAAATGTTTTGAATTTCCTCATGGATTCTCTAGGATTGGAAGTCTAATTGGGTTCTATGAAAGAAACTCATTCTGCCAGGTATAATAACAAAAGAAGAAAAAGGGGAAAAAACACTAAAACAAACTTCAAGAAATATAGAAATGTGTAGTGAAATTTTCATCATTTGTGTAACTATCTAGCTATGAGAATATACGACGGCTCAAGCTAAAATCAAAATAATACGAATAAATAAGAAAAAAAATGAGTGAGTTAAAATATACCTTTGCCATTATGTGAGACTTGTCAAAAACACAAAAGCAGCATGCCGACCATTTTCGGATAGGTTTGTAAATCTAATGAAAGTTTATATCCCTTTGTTTGATAATCTTAGGAGGGATCGATGCCAATGGAGTTCCAATCCCATAAACAGTAATCGTGGCTTCTCTTTTGTAAGCAATCCGGAAAAAGATATTATTAAAGGAATATGGAGAAATTTTGGAGAAGAAGGGAAAGAGAAGGGAGACGAATCTCTTAAATGGGGAATGAGGGAAGTAAGAGAAAATGACTAAGTTAGAAAGAGAGAATAGGAAGAGTAAAAGACAAATAGAGGGAACGGTCGAAGATAGAGAGAGAGGGTGTGATAAGAGAAGTGTTTTAAAGACTTGATTTGACATGCGAAAAAAAATCATTTAAGTCTTATATAGCATTTTAGAATATATAAGGGTCTGTTTGGTTGCGCTCATTTTGCATGGCAAATGGTAAATAAGTTGATAAATGGGGTATTTGCCTACAATTTGGTGTGTTCGGTACAAAAGCTTGCCTATAAGTTATTTTGGCAATGTACAACACCTCCTATGCATAATGCCTAGATAAATTTTGCTTACCTATTTGAGTGGGAAATATTTGCCAACAAATTTACTTATTTCTTAAACACTTTTAATATTTTAAAAAATCGTTAGGAATATTTAAAAATTGTTTTGTAATGTTTTAAAAACTGTTTTTAATATTACAAAAAATTGTTAAAAAAATGTTTTACAATTTTTTCTTAAAATTGAAATATAAAAATATTGTAAAAACTGCTTTTAACATTTTTAAAAACTGTTTTGAATATATTATAAAAACAGTTTTTAAGTTTTAAAAAACAATTTTAAAAAGTGTTTTAAATAGTTAAAAAAACTGTTTTGTAATGTTTTAAAAACTATTTTTAATGTTTTACAAACTGATTTTAATATAATAAAAAATTGTTAAGAAAAATGTTTTACAAATTTTTTTAAAAACCCTAATATAAGAATATTGTAAAAACTATTGTTAACATTTTTAAAAACAATTTTGAATATAATATAAAAACAGTTTTAATGTTATAAAAAAAATTAAAACCTGTTTTAAATAATTTAAAAAACTGTTATGAATATTTAAAAACTATTTTTAATGTTTTAAAAACTGTTTCTAATATTATAAAAAATTGTTAAGAAAATGTTTTACAAATTTTTTTAAAAACCGTAATATAAAAGTATTGTAAAAACTGTTTTTAACATTTTTAAAAACTGTTTTGAATATAATATAAAAACAGTTTTAAAGTTTTAAAAAATAATTTTAAAAACTATTTTAAATAGTTAAAAAAAGTTGTTGTAAATATTTAAAAATTGTTTTGTAATATTTTAAAAATTGTTTTTAATATTATAAAAAATTGTTAAGAAAATGTTTTTTATTTTTTTAAAAAAAAATCGTAATATAAAAATATTGTAAAAATTATTTTTAACATTTTTTAATATAATATAAAAATTGTTTTTAAATAAACTAATTGTATTGACTTTAATTTTACGAAATATTTGTTTGATAGTTTTATGTGAAATTAACTAAGTAAAATTTGTCTATGCAAAATTTACTTGTCATTCCCACTTTTTTGAGCGTTGTCAACCAAAAAGGTAAAAAATTTGTGGAAGTAAAATATGGACTTGGCGAGTCGAGTCATGAGTCATGAGATCAACACCACCTTGTTTGTCCCGTTGATTAATCAAAGTAGTTATAAACGGCAATGGAGATTTTAAAAGAATTTTCAGGTAACATCTCTCAAAACTTTGAACCTATGCTATGCTGTTCTCCCCTTTCAAAAGCAAGCTGTTCCGTTGTATAACCACCCTCCTTCACCACCCATGCCCATCCAACACAGTTAATAAAAGAGCATCCGAACAAAACTGCTTATCTCTCCTCCAATCATGCAACTCACTCCTCAACCTCACCCAACTCCACTCTTACATCCTCAAACTCGGTCTCCAAAACAACCCTCTCGTCCTCACCAAGTTCACCTCCACATCTTCCCAACTACAAGCCATCCCCTACGCCACTTCCTTCTTATTCTCATCTCATGCTGATATTACTCTTTATGATACCTTCCTTTTCAACACTCTCTTTAGAGCTTATGCCCATACTACTCACCTCAACCACATTGCTCTCCATTGTTACAAATTCATGCTTCAATCTAATATTCTCCCTAATAAATTCACATACCCATTTGTTCTCAAGGCCTGTGCTGGCCTTGGGAGATTACATTTGGCCAAACAGGTTCATGGGTCAGTTGTGAAATTTGGGTTTCATAATGATCTTCACGTTCAGAACACTATGGTTCATATGTACGGTTGTTGTGGTGGAGGAGTTGAGTTTGCTAGGATGGTGTTTGATGAAATGCCCAAGTCGGATTCGGTGTCCTGGAGTGCTATGATTGGGGGGTATGCGCGGTCGGGGATGTCGACCGATGCCGTTGAATTGTTTAGGAGGATGCAGATTGCTTGTGTTCAACCTGATGAGATTACTATGGTTTCGTTTTTATCCGCGTGTACGGATCTTGGCGCATTGGAGCTTGGGAAATGGGTTGAATCTTACATAGAGAGGGAAAAGATTCAGAAAAGTGTGGAGCTTTGTAATGCTCTCATTGACATGTTTGCCAAATGTGGTGATGTTGATAAAGCAATGAGGTTGTTTAGAAGCATGGGTGAGAGGACTGTTGTTACTTGGACCTCTGTGATTGTTGGCTTGGCAATGCACGGGCGTGGCTCGGAGGCTGTTTTGTTGTATGAGGAGATGAATGGGGCTGGGGTGGCCCCTGATGATGTTACCTTCATTGGTTTGCTCACTGCTTGTAGCCATTCAGGGTTAGTTGAAGAGGGTTGGCGATATTTCGACTCAATGACTAAGGAATTTGCAGTGGTACCTAAGATAGAACATTATGGTTGCATGGTGGATATGTTGAGCAGGGCAGGGCTTGTGAAAGAGGCACTAGGGTTTGTCAAGAAAATGCCCATTGAGCCAAACCCGATAATTTGGCGAACCTTAATCACCGCTTGCCGGGCCCACGGTGAGCTTAATCTCGGCGAAAGCATTACAAAACAGCTTATTGAAAATGAGCCTATGCACGAGTCTAATTACGTGTTACTATCGAATATTTACGCTAAAAAGTTGCATTGGGAGGAGAAAACCAAGATTAGGGAGGTGATGGGGAAGAAAGGGATGAAGAAGGTCCCTGGGAGCACTATGATTGAGTTAGATAACAAAATTTATGAGTTTGTGGCTGGAGATAAAACACAAGAGCAGTATAGGGAGATTTATGAGATGATTGATGAGATGGGGAGGGAGATGAAGAGGGCTGGATATGTTCCCACTACATCAGAGGTGTTGCTTGATATTGACGAAGAGGATAAGGAGGATGCTTTGAATAGGCATAGTGAAAAGCTTGCTATTGCCTTTGCCCTTCTGAAGACCCCACCAGGGACTCCTATACGTATTGTGAAGAATTTACGGGTTTGTGGGGATTGTCATTCAGCTACCAAGTTCATCTCCAAGGTTTATAATCGAGAAATAGTTGTGAGGGATAGAAACCGATTTCACCATTTTAGAAACGGGCTATGCTCGTGCAAAGACTTCTGGTGACGAAGTGATTATACTTTTCATGATCAATAATCATGATCTGGGAACTCATTTCAATATTCTGTAGTAAAAAACTTGAGTATTCAAATGGAATTTCAACAGTGGAGGTCCTTGCTGTGCATTAGGTGCATTGGGTTCAAAAAGCACGGTTTTGGTCAAAGATTCAGTCATCCATTTTATTCCTCGGTATTGATTTTGTTTTCTAGCGACACAACATAATACATTATTTAGTGTATCTCAAAAAAATTCTGGATAAAAGAGAAATTTTGTGCTTGCAACCCATATTTTAAATCCTTTTGAACCCTCCCATTAAGTCTCAGCTATTGGATTTTGGTGGCTGAGATTCAAAACATAGGGTACAAACTTAAAGGATTTAAATTGTTAGACCAAATTCAAATTAAAATGCAAACCATAGGTATGAGTAACGGTTTTGTTCAGAAACTAAGTCGACTCGGTCTTCAAAGGAACAGAACGAAGTCGACTCGGTTTTCAAAGTGTCTGACCAAGCCTTTTGAATCATAACTACTGCCTGACAAAGACATGTTGAAATTGTAGTACGACCCACATTTAGACAATCCTTGAAGATTCTGCATGTGTTAGGTGGTGTTACTCAAGTGAGGAGGTGAATACACATGGAATTGGTCTAAAGTGCTTAGGTGATTATTTATGGTGTACATACTAGTTTTTGCAGCATGAACTTCCATCTCAATGGCTGAAGTGGGCACTGATAACTGCCTGCGTTGAAAGGAGGGTTAGGATTATAATTATGCAGCAGAGTACCTTCGGTATTAATAAGGAATGGTGAACAAATTTTTGATTTCTCTTGGTGAACTTAGTAAGACCTCAAGTTTAATGATATACTATACATTCTGGTTATCGATACACCAAAGATTAGTCTGTCACGTACATAAAAATTTCTCCCTTTTTAGTGTTTTTTCTATCATTGATTAAACTATAGGCTTGGCCGAACCCACAAACACTCTCTCTATTAATGATAAATGTGCTTCTACACACTTATGTTAGTGCATTTAGATGTATGTATTTCATAAGTAAATATTAGTTACAGCAGTTGTAAGATGATGTGGTGTAACAAATTAAAGGCGAAGTGTTGGATGGGTGAATCAAAGGCTGAACTTACATCTACAGTAAGAGTATCATTTGGGGTGTATTTATTAGTTTATTTTAAACAGAAAATTTGAATATATTCATCCACACAAAGGGGTGTGCAGGAAAATAATCTTTCCGCGGTGGTGCTACAATCAGGGAGACATAGTGCCTTACCTCGTAACCATAATAACAACAAAGCCATCGCCAAACAAAAAAGGTAAAAAAAAATCCTAAAAGAATTCCCCCCCCCCCCCCCCCCCAACCCACAAATAAAAAAAGAAAAAGAAAAAAGCCCCAACCCAGCCACCCTATTCCACCCATGGAACTAGGGCTGTGTTTTTTTTTCCGAACATTCCGATTTTTCCGATGTCCGATCCGATATTTTCCGATTTTGGAACATATATAAGCTTTTCGATTTCCGATTTCCAATTTTTTCGAATTAAATTGGATAGGAAATTGGAACTATGTTTTAAATTCCGATTTTTTGATTTTTTCGATCCGATGATTTTTTAGCCGACCAGATTTTCCGATATAATTTTCGATTAATTTTCCGAATATTTTTTCCGATTAATATTCTGAATATTTTATATATATTTTTTACATTAGATTTCCCTTGTCTAATAATAAGAATGTGTACATTTATATTTCCCTTATTTTTTACCTTCCTTACCCCATATATATATGTTGTTAGTTTTATTTTGGGTTAGTTAACATATCTCTCCTCTCTCCCTCTATGCGGCGCACATACCGTCTTCTACTCACCTCTCTCTCTTTCAACTCTCGTCCGTCTACTTGCCTCTCTCTCTCTCTGTGGTTTCTACTATTCTCAGATCCTAATTCGAAGGTAAGTAACTCTTCTCGTTCGTCTACTCGCCTTTCATCTATTTATTTCATCATATACGGATCTGTAGTCAGCTCATCTGTTTAACTCTCGATCTATAATGCATAACTCTCGATCGGTTTTAGTTTATTTCATCATTTTGTAAGGTTTTAGTTTATACATAACTCTTGACCGGTTTTAGTTTATTTCATCATTTTGTAAGGTTTTAGTTTATACATAACTCTTGTAAGGTTTTAGTTTATACATATCCTTTTGTAAGTGGGTTTATTTGTGTAAAATTTTCTTCCTTTGTGTAGATTTATCTAAAAAATTGTGTAGTGGGTTTTGCAATTTTTGGATGGCTTTATGTTTTTTTAAAAGAAATTATTTTTTACTATGTATGTGTAGGTTCATATGAGAAAGCGTTTCTATTCTGATTTAGGTTTATCTGTGTTTATGTTCATATTAGATATGTGTAATGGGTTCTACCTTTTTCAGAGGGGTGTGGTCCACATGTTAGTTCTGAGAATTTCGAGTAATCAAAAATCCTATATTGATTTTTTTGAAATTTTTGAATTTCCAAAATTTCTGAATTTTTAGTATATTTTTTGAATTTCCGAATTTTTTTCCGATTTTCCGAATTCGGAAACTTTTTTGATTTTCCGAAAAAATTGGATAGGAAATTGGAACAAATATTTTATTTCCGAAAAAATTGGAATTTTTTTCGAAAGGTCATTTTCCGATCTGATCCGGCCGAAACAGAGCCTTACATGGAACTATCAAAAATATTAAGTCCTAAATTTTGGAAGGCCCATCTTGTCTTAAGTTTATGTATGTATATAAATGAATAGGAGTAGGTATCACATTCACCATATCAAGAACTTTGGCATCAAGTTAAATAAACGTACCCCTGCAATTATATGTCTGAGCTATATTAAGTGATTCCAGAACTGCATGTGCTTCAGCCTCGATACTAGATCAAAGGCCAAATATTTGCCAAACACAACCACCAATTGCCCATCACATTTAGGAATAAATACCCAGCAACCCAACCCCCACACAATTATATTCAAAGCAATCGTCGCAAATAAGTTTAAGGTTAGCAACTCGAGGTTTAACCCATTTAACTAGCTTGTACCTCTTGATCCCGTTAACATGAGCCTGTGACTTCAAAATTTCAGCTATAGCAACATCAGAAATATAACAACCTGTTTTAATCTAATCCATATCAATTTTGAATAGCTGTTGCTATACTCTGAATAATGTGATCAACGGCGATAGGAACATCATAAAGTCTGCTACTGTTTCTACCAACCCATAATTCCCAACATATCGCTATCGGTGCACATTGAGTCAAAGCATCCAAAATTTTGAAACCGATTCGTTCCACCAATCCGTCAAAACCCACATGATAGAAAACTTGACATTACCCATCCCAAATAACTTGTTGAAAAAATTCCAAAATTTCTGTGCAGTTTCACCTAATAAAAACAAATGGGTAATTAATTATTGGTTATAGTTCCCGATACAAAAATTGCATTTGAACGCTGATGGATACCTTTTTTCACTAATTATTGTCTGTAGGGAGATTCCAATGAAGCATTCTCCGCATTAAAATGGACACCTTTATTGGGATTGCAACATGCCAAATTTTGTCCAGGCCTCTCCGTATAGAGCTTTCCCAAGCCGATTTGATTGTTAATGGACCAGAACTACTAGTTCACCATAATATCGGGTTTGTATCTATGAGTGTGACGAATCCTTGTAAAAAATGACATTTAAATTCTCAACATTTCATTTGGCCCCACCCGACAATAAGTCACAAACATTCATATGGGGGAATCTAATGATTTGGAAGTGTTAACCAAACGAACCTTCTTGAACCAATTATCATGCAACACATCGATATGGCCTTTCCCTACTTCCTAAATAATATTCTCTTCCAGGACGTCTTTGGCGCTCCACATTTGTTTCCATATTCCTAAATCTTTTGATTTGAGAGTGACAATAAAAGGATGCTTACCCCCACAATACTTCCCATAAAGAAATGTCACCCAAAGGGATTCCCCTTGTATGAGATGAAGCCAAAACTTTATAGATAAGTCTTGAATCACATCTTGGTAATCATGTAATGCAAAACCTCCCTTCTGGGCAAGGAAGACGACATGCAACCTATAATGACCAATACCTCTACAATCCAATTTACCCCATAAGAAATTAGCCAAAGAATTGGACAAGCGTTTGGTAATTTTCTTGGTGGGATTTAAAATGGAAAATTAATATACTGCTGAAGGGAAGTGGAGCCGAGTTGGCCAACGAAGCAGGGCATGTGGTGCACATTGCCCTGGAAAACATCTGGGCTAAGTCAATCAAACCCAAGCTTGAAAAACTATACCAAGATTGTATAAAACATACTTGGAAACATACAGATCGAGATCCCAAGCAATGAATTCTTACTCTAGTTCAACCATATTTAAGACGCTCAGCTCAGAAGGAGGTTCACTACAGCAAAACTCAATCTCTTAAGTGTTATACATAGATAAGACTCAATGTTTGTATTAGCCACACCCCCCCCCCCCCCCCCCCCCCAAAAAAAAAAAAAAAAAAAAAAAAAAAAAAACCACCACTACTATGAGGAGGGCACATGTTGATAGTTAGTCACAACTCAATCTTATAAACTCCACTTGTATTCTCGTCTAGTAACTCTAACACTTTTAGCTTGTTTCTTGATAATAAAGAGAGTCCCCCTCTTTTTCAGTGGATGTAGGTAAGGCCGAATTATTGAACTAACACTTTTACCTTTCTGCATAGTACTCTAATCCTGATATGGTAAAAAGAAATATTGTGGAAATAATTCCCCTACAATTTGGTGTCGTCTATGAGAAGATAGAAGATTCTCTCCACAAGATTTGTTAAACTTTTCTCCATGAATGTTGCACGTTCTCACCCTTCCCGTTAAGGAAACCGTATCCAATCTGAGACCCAAAATGAAAGGAGGGATCAATCTTCATTTAGATCCCCTCATTTTCGAGTGATGCCTGATTTTGTGGGCGATCTGTCCATACTCAGGCGACATGGCCGTTTTGACGGACCCTTCATGGAGCCACCCATTAGGGATCCTAAATCGTATTTTGTTAATTTATATGAGGAACGACTTCACAAGCATTTTGAGGAAATTTCTCGCCTAAGGAGACAATCACCGAGCAACCAAAGGGGCATGGATCAAGCTCTCATATACCCGATCATTGTCGTAGAAGGATAATTTGTTCCCCAAGGGATCCTCCTTCTCACAACGGTCTCTAGATCGAGGAGCCCTCACACAGATCACATCAATTATTGTGGGGAGAGATGCACGTCCATTTGTTGAATCTTCAAGCAGGTTAGATCGATCAGTTGAACGATCTCATGTTAGTCTTCATGATGCCCCTATGGACTTGCCACTCCACCGAGTAGGATTTCACGTTGGGACAACCTATATGACTTCATCAGATAAGAGTTGGCGTCAGACTCCATACCAAATGACTTGGCTAGAAAAGCTTTAGGTCATGGATCGATCTCACAATTCACTGAGGAGATTGACATGACAAACCCGCCTAAGAAGTTCTCGATTCCAAAAACCAACACATGATGGTAAGAACGATCCCTCTCATCATATTCGTCATTTTAAACAATCAATGTCTCTATGGTATCATAATGATGTTTTAATGTGTTGGGTTTTTCAATCAACGTTGGCTGAGATGGGCCTTAAGTGGTTTGACAAGTTATCCCTTAAGTCAATTTCTACTTTTAGCGAATTGACATTTCAATTCACCACTTGATTCATCGCCAATATCAAGGAAGTAAAGGAATTGACTCCTTGATCAACCTTCAAAAGAAGCATGGGGAGTCCCTAAGGAAGTATGCCTTACGATTTATTTTCTAAGGACGGGCTTGTAAACCTCAACTTGGAAGGCATCCTAGAAGCTAGATGAAATTATGATCCACTTACGAAACTTCTTACTTATACACTTAGAAGGATCAGTGTAGCCATAGAGGACGTCCACCATGACTGAAGGCGGTTGGTCATCATCGTCGTAATTCTAAATGACGTTAACTCAGTCAGTTTCTTTCCTCTTCTTTGCATCTATATACTCCTTAAGGTGTCAGTCTAGACCAAGTCCTCCAAATGATGCTTTAGCAGTTTATGGTTTTTTATCTTGTAGTTATGATAATGTTGGTGATGAATCTTGGGTAAGATCTTGTAAATTGGCTCGTTAAAGAAAGTATCGATCCCTTGGCAAACATTCTCATGACATCATCATTTTGTTTTGGGGGCATCTGCCCTTCTTAATTGGGGACAATTGTTCTACACCTTTTCCTCCTTTTTTATATCCTTTCTTCTCTGCCTTTAGAGGCCGATTAGCTTGATTGTCTGCAGTGATGAGCTTATCCTCCACCTTAATCTACTTCTCAAAATGAGCTATAAGGTATCACATGTATGATGTTAGCTTCCTAATCAATAACTGGTACTTAAGGCATGATTTAAGTCTTGCAACCCTTTTTATTCCCCATATATGTTCCTAAACCTAGGGAAAGAAAGAGAGAGAAAGAGAAGTTGGGAAAAAGAAGAGAAAGGAGAAGAATTGAAGAGATAGAATTGAAGAAATTAGGGTTTAGTCTTGCATCTATCTCACGGGAATCAGAGATTTTAGCTTAAGTCAATTTTCTTACTTGCTTGTATATGATTTAATGTGAATAATTTGTTGTGATAGTTGTGTAATTAGAGAATGGGAACAAATAGTAGGTTTTGATAAATATTGATGTTTAACCCTTGGATCTTGTTGTTTATATGATTTAAGTTGGTCATGAGAGTTTGTTGTGGTGTATAGAGGTTGTGGTTGTGTTATTAGTTGACGAGAATGAAGGAAATGTAAGAATAAGGAGTTTAGGTTTGGGTTTTAGCATTGTAGAAGAAGAGAAAATCTTGGGTCTGCTAAGCGCGGTCGACCGCGGTCCCAGGACCGGTCGACCGGGCCTTCAGGTGAAAGCCTACTGCTTTTGTATACAAGTATAAAAATTGAGCGCGGTTGACCGCGATCCCAGGACCGGTCGACCGGGATCCCCAAACTGAGTCTACTGCATTCCTTTCTAGGCAAAATCCATGAGGCGCGGTCGACCGCGATCCCAGGACCGGTCGACCGGTCCCCTATTTTTCACCCCAAAATGTTTAGTTTTCTCTAGCTTCTTTATTTTAAGATAGGGACTTAGGAGCCTTCTTGAATGAAGTAAAACTAGAGTACTAGAGTCTAGTAGTAAGGTATCTAAGAACCTAAGTTAGAATTGAGAGTTGGGGCTTAGATTTGGGATTTAATAATTAGAGGAAGATAAGTGATTATGTTATAGAATGAACTAGTCTAGACCTTAGAAGAGTTGGAGTGAGTTACTTTAAACTTTTAGAATTATGTTGAGGAATATCATACATGAGGGGTTTTAGAAGGAAGGTTAATTAAGGGAGATTTATGTTGGGGATAATTAAACATTGATGTTTATAATGATGACATTAAGCACTTATGGCTTCGGGTAAAATGTAATGAGTACTTAAAAGGGAAATAACTTGTGAATGATAAATGTGCATATACACACCTCTCTAAATGCTATCATATGGGAAGTTACGCGTATGAGGTGAAGTCCCTCGGCTAGTGAATGCAAGGTGAATATAGTCCTCGGCCATAGGACCGGTTGTTATATATATATTGTGTGATTATTGTTCGAAGTGAGGTAATTCCGGGTATGGTTATGACTCACTATCGAATGTATATGGCCGCTTCCCGACGTCACGCGATGTAGGATGCCTAGGTTGTCTTGGTGGTAGGCCCTGGAAGATGATAGCTATTTAGGGGTGCGTCCAGTGGAGAAATCCGGAAGGACGGTCTTAGAATCGTTATATGTTGTGTAATAGAACTATTCTTATTAAAGTGGAATCTTATTGATAATATGACACCTTATGAAATAAATTGCTTTGAATACGGTTCCTCATGAGAATAGGAACGGTGAAATGAAGGGTGTAAATAAGGAAAAGGAATCTCATTTAGTAATATTTTATCTATATTCTCCTGCTAATGAATTATGATCATTGTCATTATTATTGTATTAGATTATGTTTTTAGATTGAGAAATTAGATTCCTTATCATTATTTATGGTGAACGAAACAATCATATTCATGATGATTAAATAGTCCATGACTGTCATGCATTTTATTCACATGGTGATCATATCAAACCAGGCCCTGACCCATTCATATTTCTTTATTTTGCATGAATCTCATATTCACTCAGGTGCTCCACCGCAAGGACACCCATTTTGACTTTTCCCCTCCCAGTGTCTTGGATATGTAACACTTTGCGAATGTTACGGGATAATTTGATATAGACGCTTCCATCTTTTTGTATTATAGTTATGATCGGTTGCACATTTGGGCGTGTTGCCCAAGTTTTGTATTTGTGTTATATAATGTGATATTGTACTTTAATACTCGGTGTAACCTAATTGTATAGGTCCTGTCAACCGAAAACTTATTCGGTTGTTTTATTGTATGGTTTTTGAACGACTATCTATTTTTATTTGCATCCACCTTCTTTTCAATTGGGATTGTTTAAATGCTTTCTTTAACTTATAAATATTTTTTTTTGACAATCCGTTTTCTAAAATAATGGGTGGTTATCTTGTATATTTATGGTATTACAGTGATGCTAAGAATGGACCATCTGTGATTCCTGTAATTATTGGAGTATCGGCTGGCAACCTCTTATTTTAATGAGCGGGGTGTCACAAGTTAATTGGGAACACCACATCCCATAATTAGGCCCGAGTACAATAAACCTTTAAGTTGGATTAATGGGACCGCCACATCCCATAAGACCTACCACAGTCCTTAACATTATATAGAGGACCCGATACAGTCCATAACATTAAATAATTTCGCCTAACAATGTTAAGCATATGCATATGTTTCACAATTATCACATTACTCCATAAACAGTTTAACATATGTATTTAACTACACAATTCCATATGAAAATATAAGCATTTATATTTCATAGGATATGTCACTCACCTTGAAATTAGTATCAAGATTGATTCCTAAAATTATTTCCTTGGTATGGTGGTATTAGTAGCTTCCCCACCTAACAATTCAACATCATCAGGATTTAAATACACTAAATAACATTAAACTCAGTAACACATCACATCAGTTGATCAATCTAAATTAACTAAGAGGAATTAAATATGATACTTCACATTTCTATAACACCATATTAATTTGGTTTCTAACACAATTTACGGAATTAAATTATAAATTCTTTTGACAAAGTTATGCCCATTTTTCTACAACATCTTTCATGTTTTGTTCTACGGAAAAATAACAATGAAACATCAACTTCAAAATGCCCCCCAAGCTAAGATAAAAGGTATTTTATTCTGATTTTTGAGTATGTTATACTCATATCTATTTTCTAACATCTCCCACTTGAATTTCTTGATTTCAATAAATATTCCATGATTTATGCCATTTTTAGCATAACTAGGTCAAAATAGAGCATTGAGGCATAACTTAACATTTTTAAGCATACATAACCTCCACCTTGGGTATAAATCACGGAAACATATAATAAACATGTTTTAGCAGATATATACATCATAAGTATGAATTTTCTAAATCAAAATTCTTTACAAAAAAATGATGTAAATCTAGGACTTTAAAGTATGCATTTACGATCCTAACATCAGTTCTAACTTATGTTCTTAACCCATCCTTATTTTAATACACTTAGGCAATATGGGTATCATTAAAATACTTATCAAAATCAGAAACAAAAATATATAAAGTATAAAACTCATTCTTATGACCAATTTTAATAAAGAAGTAATTAATTTACGAGGATTCCTCGATTTATTGGAATTTTCCAAAGGATTTTCTTCCTTAAACTTCCTCTCTCTCTCTCTCTCTCTCTCTCTCTCCTTATGCAAAATTTTGTTATTTCCTTGTGAGGAAGAAGCTACACACATGTCTAAAGATCATAAACTCGTTTTAAAGGGTTCCAATAGGAATAGGGGTAGTGGTAACACATGATTGGTTGGATGGGAGGTCCAATCAAACAATTTCACTAATGACAGATTTGTCCCGCCTTTGTAAAATCACCATAACTCCCTATTACGGGCTTCGATTTACTCCCACTTTGCGTCTATGCATAGATAACTTAAAAATCTACAACTTTCATATTTTGTATTTTTCCAAAATCATAAAACTAGTATGCCTAATTTGGGCTCGAACAAGAAAGTAGCAATTTACTCAAAATCTCATAATTTTCCCATTTGGCAACCAAACATCGCCAATTCATACCAGCACCCTAGTTTGCTTTTATAAACATAGTGATGAATTAGAAACATATTTTAATGATGCATTTAACCACATAACTCATAATATGATCTAAAAATATTATCTCCGACAATAAGCTCAATTAGCACCTAATGTAAACAACACATATATCACATGATTATGCATTCCCTAAACATGATAATTAACATGTTCAACACGCATAACCAATTTATAACTAATAATTAATAACTTATACTTAATCATGTAATTAACCTTCCTAATCATGCTTTAGGGCCTTACAGTCTAGTCGGGGTCAAATTTCCTCATAAGGACACTTTTGTCCTCACCCTAAGTGTCCCCAACTATGACGTGAAAAGAATTCAGGTGTATCAGGGAAGCTCTTCAGATATCATGTATGTAGACTTGATCTATAAGTTGGGGTATAACATTTATGACCTAGATAATAAGGTCAGACCATTAATCCATTTCAAAGGTAACACGGAGAATCCTTTGAGAAAGGTCAAACTTCCAATTAAAGGCCATTGATGTAAAAAAACTAGACTTGATCTAATTTTATAATCACAGATAAAATATGTAATGGTAACTAAAGAGAGAAAGTTTTTTAAGTGGTTAAGCTATGTAAGAAAGCCTACGTCTACTGTTATTTTATTGATTTTTGTGGTTACAAAAAGCTTGGTACTATTATAAATAAGAATATCCCAGAATCCGTTCGACTGTGCCCTTGACACTCTCTTGCATCATGTTTTTCCCCTTGGCTAGACTCATCAGCACGCTGTGCAAATCGCCCATCCTTGTGGGGGTGGGCTCCGTTTGGACTTCTTCCTTACAACTGCTCTTGGGATTATTCACCATTCCCAGGTGTTGTAGGTGGTGAATGAAATACCTCAAGTATGGATCACAATGGCTTATCGTGTTCCCACAAACGACGCCAATTTGTCATCGTCCGAAAATGGAGATAACAAATAAATGAATAAAAACTATAAATATGAATAATAAAGAGAATTTGGATGAGAGACAATGAGAGTGAAATAGATTTTTTACGTGGTTCGGCCCAAGATGACTCCCCTTTCTTGTTATCAGGTGTACAATTAGAGTTGTTGTGATTACAGAATGATTGAGGCAATGTCCCATTTTCTAGTGGGTTCGCCATCTATTTATAGGGGATTTCTTGGAGAATATTTAGGGGACAGGTGGACTGCCTTTATAGGTTAAGCATTTACACTAATACAAATATGATAACAAATAAATAACAAATTGATATGCCTTTGGTTTCGTGCAGGCGTTTCTGATGTGCATACCAGTAACAAACACACAACAACCGCATTCCCATATTTCCATGTGATTAGTGGGAAGTTTATCAGGTATATGTGCGCACATGTCCATGTGGTGTGAGTTAATAATTGCACTGGAGGAGGACATCTGTCCATTGAGGATGGCCGAGCAGGCTGGTACCTGAGCCAACCCCCTGCTAGAAGTGAGGCCGAGTGTGACACCCCGACTAATTAAATATCGGGTAGCTACTCCTTTATTAAATCAATACAAAATGCCAAGTTGGTCCAGTTAATAGCATCACTGTCGAAAAAATTTTTAATGATTACTAACCACCTAGTAGTTAAAAAGTGAGTTGTCAAATTTTAAATTAAATCTGATTAACATGCAATAAATGAAATATAGAAATGTAACACAACCATTCACGATAAAGTCCAACTATAATGAATCAACAATTAAAGATGAGTCTCGAGGAAATACTCCTCACAACAATCCCAATATGAAATGAAATAGAACAAGTCTGCATCCTGAATTAATTACAAAACCAAAGTCTGAATAACTGAAATATAAAATGAAATGTCTCTAAAAGAAAGGGGTGACATGCCCTACAACTGATGAAATCTGAATATAGAGTCAAGGCAAATGAAGCGTCTACTAGCAAGGCCCTGTAACTTCCACAACAGCTACAACTCGTCACCTGACTGAAAATACTATGCATGGTGTCCTTGTGGCTGGGCACCTAAAAATGGTTTTTACAAAAAGATAGATTTGAAAGCAAACGGGTCAGAGCCCGAATGTGGAGAGTATTTTAAAAACAGCAAGTGCTTTAATAACAATTAAAACAATGAATGCAAGATACATGTTAGGACGTGCTCTCACATGAAATACTCACCTCTCGTCTAACAGTGCACTCCTAACGTTCCTGTACCCATACATGTGTTATTTATCTAACTAAACCATCATAAGTTCTAACCCAACGTCTCGATTCACAATATGAATTCCCAATGTTATTACTTAAATAGATAGCTTTACTTGAACTCGGATTCTCAATTGTTAGCATTACCGTTTACTGGAGGTTATCCCCTTATTTATCTTCTCATGGAGTTACTATAAATGATTCTCATAAATAAACATCACAATTCCTTTTCATTCCACCGTATATTATTCGCATCATAAATATACAATATAAGCACCCCGAGGCTAAGCTGCGGTGCACACATACTCTGCTATCCATCCCGGTACATCACGTACATAAGGATTACAAATTCCGAATCTCTCAGGAATTGTTAGAATAAACACCACACATAAAAATGGAGGCGAACATAATTCAACATATCCATGGTCACGTACATACCTACGCTCCATAGTCAGCTGGCTTAATAACTCACAATTAAGTCATTCCCTTGAACTATGTCCTCTAGGTACCAAACTAAATCCGGGCACACAAGGATTGGAAGGCCCTAAGCGAACGTAAACCTACCGTGATAGCAAGTATGGTAGGTATGTCATACACATAAGATCATATACTAAGCATGCACACATCTTAGATATCTCAATATTAATAAAGGTATTTTCTACATCCTTATACCATTATCCCAATTGTATACATTTTTAGTCTTCCGATAATATATAATGTAGACTGTCGACACATCTCACGTCATAGATTCTTATACTTAAAACCTATCTCAAAGGGGTTATTAAGTTTCCTGTTATTCCCACATATTACATCATTATTCTTAAGGTCCTTACTTCTGCCCCAAACTTAATTCATCAACTTATTCAAAATTACTCTATTAATCCTAATATTATCTCACTCATCGAGCTTCATTAGCTTTTAGAATAATTCCTCAAATTAAATTCTAATTAAGGTCCAAACTTTATAACCATACCTACTAGTCTTCCTTAAGTCTAAGGATATTCATAAGGTCTCCAATAATATTTTCCAAGGGTTAAAATCTTTAAAATTTAACTAGGGGAAATTTTACTCTTTCTGGGAAGGTCGATCGATCGACCTTGACCTTCGATCGATCGATGGTGGTCGATCGATCGACTGATGAATGTCGATCGATCGAACGCACCAGGTAGGCTGCGGACTGCTTCGATTTTCAGTTTTCAAATCATCTCAAAACACCATTAACAAGCATGAAACTCTAAGATAACGTTATAATATCATCATACAACCATCCTACAACAGTGTTAACGTTCTAAAACCAATAATACATCATTCAAGGGCTTTGTTTGGATCAAATCTTTATCAAGAATTCCAGTTTTCTATTTCTTTCAAGAACATTAATAAACTTCTTCTAAAATCCGTTTTTAGATCATCAATGGTTCTGTTTTGAATGCATAATTCGTCCAGAATGTTTCTACATGCAATTCCTAACATAGTTCATAGTTTTAATCCTCAAATTCATGGGTGTAATCAATCTTCCAAGATAAATTTGATGATAATCCTAAACATGGAAAAGCATGGCATTGAATCAATTATAATTAAACCACTTGTCTCTAATCTTTCTCTAAATTTGATGTTGAATCTTGAAGGCTGAGTTGTTCTCCCTCTCTCTTTCTGCAGAATTCTCTTCTCTCTCTCTCTCTCTACAAGTTCTTCTCTAAGGATGATGACAATGGAGGTGGGGTTGGTTTTTGGCAAGTTGGAACTATTTCTTAACTTCTCCCGTAGCCCATTAAGTCCCTTAGTGTAGTTAGTGGGTTTAGTGGATAAAGAATAAGTCAGATTTTTGTTTCTAATTTTCGTGGGTTTTAATTCCCAAATTTCCGAAATTACCAAAATGCCCTTTTAAATTACCGATATGGCCCAATAATGCCCCGAGACCCAAACTTAACCCCCGGCTAGTGTTTTCTGACTATTTCGACCCTTCTGGACACGTTGGCGCACTCAAAATGACCATACGGTTAATAGAAATAAAATTCACTTTTTAATTAAATAATTACTTTTCGGACGCGACTGTCACACGCGTCTCAACAAAATTTCCCAAATTGCCGTATTTCAATCTCGCGACAATTTCAATAGTTACAATATTCTTATATTGCCATATATACACATTATAATCAAATACTAACTCACATCTCGTTAATATTTTATCCGGATTAATTCTCAATTAATTCACATTTAATCCCATAAATAAATATCGATAAAAATACGGGGTATTACACCGAGCACGTGATGGGTCCTCTCTTAGCGTCATTTAGGCTCCACGTAAGTTGGGTTCACAGGGGTATAACAATGCACTTAAATATTCTTCTTTTGGATTGATTTCACCAAATTGAGTTGGGGAATATCTTGATCATTCACACCAGTCTCTGTTTGATCCTCTAACCCAACATCAAACTCCATTTAATTATCTACTCCATCATCCATTGCATCATTCAAATCAGTCTCTGTGGAAAATCTAGACAAATCAGCTAATGTTGTGTCATCAATTGGGAAAACTTGGGTGCCTATATAAAAAGGAAATAATTAGTAATATTCTAAAGATTTTATTGATTATAATTAAGTTTGAAATCACAAACAAATCATACCTTTGGTCCTTTTTTATGTCAACTTCTTGCTCTTTGGTGGACTTATTTTGTATGTCTTATTTGGAGTATTTAGCACCACTCCTAATAGTTTTTGCTGGACTATAATTCATAAATTGGACAACACACCTTGTATTTTTTGGTAGTGTATCATCAATGACACAAGAGCTTTGGGATGGGTAACCACTTTTAGTTATGGGTTTGCTTCTTGCATCAAAATATATGTGTGTGTACCCGTCCTGATGTGGTACTATATTTCTCCACATACATTTCAAATCATCATCATTGCAAATTTCAAGCCTAACATTCCCAACTATATAGTAAATGTTGAACAATTTTAGTTTTGTTTTTAAAAAAAGCCTACAACCTATTTCTAACATTTTCTATATTGAAATTTTATTAGAGTGACCATATAACATATTCTTCATACAACCACCCATACAACTGTAAGTTTTAGCATTTTCTAATGCACCTTCGTACCAAGTACCCCCACTATCAACCTAAGATTTCTGTTAAATGAAAATGTAATTAACCCTTGAATTAATTTTAAATTAGTTTAATCGTATTTTATGTACATTTTAGTTTAAATGTAATATATTGATTTTGATGATTCCAAACATATATTTATATTATATGTTAAATATTTCTTTATTTATATTATATGTATACTTTTATTTTATTTATATACTATTAATAGTTATGTAACTTTTAGTATAGTTATTTTAGTATATAATTTTATTTCCGTTTGTATACTATTATTAATTATGTAATTTTTAGTTTAGTTATCATTTCTATAATTAGATGTCTACATATTTTATTTAAATATATATATATATATATATATATATATATATATATAATTTTCTTTAGTAATATATATTTAGTTATGGATATATCCGATATGCAAACACTTGTTCAGCAAACTAAGTTGGTTAATATATTATCTATTTTTAATACCATACCACCAGGTTATCTACAAACTTGTTTGAAAATGGTCCTAGGCATAAGATGTCACCTGCTTGTACATGTTGTCGAACATAAGGTGCTTATTCATATTAAAGAATTTTTTTTTACATACACTCATTATGTAGATACTATTTTCTTTTTATGTCAATATTGATATATTATTATTATTATTATTATTATTATTATTATTATTATTATTATTATTATTATTATTATTATGTACATATCATTAGTAGTTTAACCTTGTGCCTTAACATTTTTTATGTATACTATTAATATGTACTATATGTACGCTACATACATATATAATTTTTTTTGGTACGTTCTATTATATAACTGTCATTGTACATATATTATTATTAAATATATATATACAAGTTTTTTTACTATTATTTATATATTATTATGGTGGGCATTATAGTTCGTGCTTTTACTTCATAAATGGAAAGTCTTTACTTAAATTATATTTTTTTAGTAAGGTTCATGGTTTGTACATGGTTTGTACAGGTGCTAACTTAGGATTTAGGTTTTGGCCTCCTTTGTTTTTGTTTGCATAAAAAAAAAATTATTCTTAAAGATACAGGTGTAGTGACGTCTAGTCACTTTGGAAACTTAATTTTTTTGATTGTGCTTTTAAAATTAATATCCTATTATTTAAGTAATTAAATATGTCCGGATATTATCTTAATAACATAATGAGATAACTTTTATTAGCTCCATATAATTTTTTATCTAATGTACAATTTTTCAACTCTAGTTGGGCTCCATTAACTTTCAACTCAATGCTTCTCTCTTTACTAGTCACTTTTTGTAAATGTTGACATTTGATATGCCATCTCTTTTTAAGAACCAAGGCAGTGTCATTATTTAATACCCATACCTGCTAGATGTTAATATGCCTGAAATCTATGTATCTCATCTTATGTTACCTATATTATTATTTTTTTTTTACTTTTAAAGGATTGTTTCGTCCGGTCATGTAAAACTTGAGAACTGAATTCTGTTACACCTCAGACTATTGAGCCGCATGCGAACTGCTTCGTCAAATTTTGTTACTTGAAAATTATGTGAGACAAGGTTTTATAATTTATTTTATTCTTTTAAACGGATAATTTACCTCTCTTTATTCGCTTATATATATTTTTTTAGACTGTTTTGTTTATATATCTCGTGGACTGTAACTCTCCTGGTTTCACATTGATTATACCAATATGTGGTACACGGACAAAATCCTTATTTAAAGATTTGATATCAGTCTTGGTCCCACACCATTTGATTTATCCAAATCTCACGCCTATTATTTGACTTAGACAAATTGTTTTTGTTGACAGTTTGAAATGATAGTAACAACAGTACCCTTATTTTTATATCTCTTGGACTGGTGACGTTTTGAAAAGAGAGAATTTATTTTCTTATTATCTCTCTACTAACACACACACTCCATACAAATTTAGATTCATTGAATATCTCATTTTGCTACTAACATCTTTCTCTCTTTATCAGTCTACATTTTTTGACAGAAATCATGAACAAGAAGTTACGACTTGTATTTCAAAATCTCGAGCATTTATTGCTCTCTCAGTCTACAGATTTTATGGGAGAGACCCATGCTCGCAATCGAAATTTCTTTTCATCATTTGTGGAGAAGAACTCATCTACACTTTTCTTCCAACGGTCATTATTTGCAGCTTCCACATATAAAAGTTTAAGATTTGTTGAAGGGGAGTACACTCGAAAATAGATTAAAAGAGGGAAACTGAAAAATTATATTCAACTCATTCTTACAAGTTCAAGTAGAGCAACAAAGTTTTATACTCAGCTTATTCATGTTCAAAAGAGCAACTCAAAAATTTATTCAGCTATTTGTTGAAGAAGAAATTTGAAGAGCACAAGAATCATAATTCCGCTACAAAGATTTCAAGAAGACTAGTGCCAAAAATCAAATTTATTTGAGAAGTCTCAACCAAGAAGAAACTCGGTCTCATTTTGTATCTTTAAAGAGTTTCAGAAACTGTACATCATTTCTACTCTATTTGTGTAAAAATTTGAAGCTTGGGTTTTTAGCTTCGGTGGTTGTACTAGTAGCGGGTTTTTGCTGCTCGGTTGTACAAGAGGTGGTTTGATCCTACCTTCAAGTGGAACAGGACTAGTGAAGCGCGGGAGACGGAAGCTTGCTCTTGGCACGTGGACGTAGGCCGGGTTTTGGCCGAACCACGTTAAAAATACGGTGTCATTTATTTTCAGCATTTAAATTTATTTGTATGCTTGTGATTGATTAATTTTATTTTTTTAATCACTTACAGTTGGAAGTTATTTAAATCCAAAAATTTGATAATTTATTTTAAGATTAAAATAATTATTTTCGTAATAATTATTAATTCCAGAATATTAATATTTATTAACTACGAAAATTATTTATAAATATATTGAGTTTTATGATCTTGAAATATAACTTGTTTAATAATTTGAGAAGTATATATATTTGATATTCTTTGTGTGAATCATTTAATATTAATTCTAGAAGATAAATTATTATTAAATACGAAAATTGATTAAATATTTATTTGGGTGTTGAAATCTGTGATTTATCTTGTTTAAATTAACTGGTGGTATTTAGTTAATTTTCATTGGTAAAATAATTTAAGTTTTATTAATCTGAATTTCGGATTAAGTGTTTTAAATTAGATATTTATTGAAATTTTAATTTAACTCTAAAAGTTTATAAAATCTCAATTCACCCCCCCTCTTGAGTATTTTTTGGGCAACAATTGGTATCAGAGCAAGGCTCTAATTTATTTATTTTGATTTAGCAATCTTAGAATTAAAGATCATGGCAAACTTTTCTATATTTATTTTGAATATTGCACTTTACATTTTTATTATTTGTATGCTAAAATGTTTGATCTCTTGTAGCTACTCCTTATTTCATTATGTGAAGAGAAAATGAATAAATTATCAACCTTGTATTTCAAGATTTATTTTGAAGAAATACTCCATTGAAAGGATGGATGTTGATACACAAAGTAAAAATATGTGCACCCCTTGCCTATATGTCAATGTTGATGAATCAAGCATTGAATAATCAATTACTCCCTGTCTCATCGCAATTGGTAATGAAGAGGTACAATCTAACCCTTACATTAGTAATGATGAATCATATTCTACTCATAGTGCAAATCATGATATTGAAGATGATATTGTTGATGATTATGATGAATTACAAGATGCATTCAACGAGTTATATGAAAAATATGAAGATATTGGAAAGAAGTTCATTGCACTTAAAAAGACTCATGCTAAATGTGATTTTATATCAAAAGATTTAGATAATCTAAAATTAGAAAATGAATCTTTACAAAGTGAAATTAAGTCTTTGAAAAAGGAAAAATCTGTAAATGTTACTCATCCTCTTGAAATTGAAAATAGTGAATTAAAAAGGGAGATTGATTATTTAAAGAAATCCATTGACACATTTACTAAAGGAAATGATTATTTTCATAAAATTATGGAAAAACAAAGAATTAGGTTTAATAATAATGGTATTGGATATGAGGAAGAAAATGAGAAAAAGAATTATTCTAATTTATTTAAAAATGATGCCTTATGTAGTCATTCTAACTCCTTATGTTCATATTGTGGTAGACATACACATTATTCCAAATTTTGTCGTTTTAGAAAAAGAAAGTATAAGAATACTGAATTAGCTTGGATTCCAAAAGAAACAATCATGTATGCTGACCCTAATTTGCCACACTCGTATTGGGTTCCAAAAGATAAAGTTTTTAGGTGCAAAACCGGTATTGGGACTTGAACAAAAATTTATGAGAATTCAATTGGTGTTATATTTTTTTATATGTTTCTTAAGTTGAACACATTCTTTACTTGATAAATATTGTGATATATTATTTTCATATTTAATACACTTATTTTCATGAAATATTATTTCATATGATTTTTGAATTTTATATGCTTATTTATGAATAGTAATCTGATTAAATTAATTTTATTCCTAAATGTATCAATTGTTTGAAAATGTGTATACCCTCACTTTTTTTGTCCAAGACAATGTATACTAAGGATGACAAATTATTTATATACCTTGATGAATAATATGTTTTTGTATTTGATAAAATTGACATTGATGATTATTATCTGTTACGTACATTCTAGTATGTTATAAGTTGCGTATGTCATTATTGTTCTTGATGATTATCTCTTATTATAACTACGCTTGAATTTTTGATAAGAAAATGAATTCTGAAATTTTCTCTTTAATATTGCTTTATGGATCTAACACCTTTTTGGATTGAAAAGAGAAAATCTTGAAAGTTGTATAGGTTCCAAATCTAGATGGATTATGGACTTTCATGGCTATGATTTGGAAAGGAAGCAAAGTTGAATATGTAACACTGCCTACCTAGTGTTAAGAATGCCATAAAAGGAAATCATTTCATGGATATATGACTTGGTATTGGTAAGGTTGTGAGGTACACCTTTCTTGAATTATAAATATCATATATTTATTGATGATATGATCTCATTTGATATTGTTCCGTACTTAGATTATTTGTTAACTCATATAAGCTTGTTCTAGATGATTTAAAAATCACATGTTAATTTATACATTTATTATTGTCGAGTGTTTTACGTTGTAAGACATGCACTTGATTTTGATGATAAATTTTTGTTGTTGTTGAATATTCATAATTTTCTTTACATCTTGACATATTTTTGTGAATAATAATATTGTATTAATTGATGACTTTATTGTATATTAAATTGAAACGAAAATGTCATTTGAGAGTATTTTAATAAAATGTCATTTATATATTTGTTAGTCATATGAGCTACTTGTTGATTTTATGATATGCACTCATTAATTTTGATGATATGAACTTTTTGATCTCTATGAGTTAAATTTATGACATGCTACATGTTTTGTGCCATTAATTAAATATTAGTGACATTTCATGAAGTATATATTTTTTTTGGTTAACATACTTGAAAACTCATATGATTATTGAGATTTTTTTAATTTCATGGCATGCTATATGTTTAACCCGATTAGTTGAATGCTATTGTCTTTTATGAAGAACATTATTTTTTTTGGAACAAAATGATTCTTATAATGTTTGTGCTTAAAAATTTGAAATATATTGAAGTTGATTTACTTATGTCACATACATTATTGAGAAATTTATTTATTGATTGATTTTGAAGTTCCTGGACAAATTGTTTGGTATTTGTTGAAAGTCTGAATATATTGATTTTGTGACGAGCTTCTCGTTATTTAAAATTTGAAATTATTGAGTTTTATTTCTTTTGGCTTCATGATATGCTTCATGGTTGAAAATTGATTTAATGACCTTCATGAAAATATCATGTCATATTAGATGACAATTAAGAGAGCAAATATTGAGAATAATTTTATGCTAGAAAACATTGATAATATTTTATCTCATGGTAAAGATTCAAATTATTTATTTTATGCATATATGCCTTTATTGGTATCCCTTAGGGGGAGATAAATGTTTATTGAAATTTATTTATAGAAAAATGCTTGATCATGGAATTTGATACATTGTTATCGATATTGCAATATGATTATTTATTCCTAGATTTTTATGCTCGTATCTCAAATCGGCAAAGAATGAGCAAAATATCAAATTCTTATAGCTATATATATGTCGCTATATTCTAACTCATGTTGTGCGTTTAATTCAAATTAATTGACAACATCGAGTTATGAAAAGTTTATTTGTTGTGCACTTGAAAGTTTATATCATGATGATTTATACAACAATTGATATTGCGCCTATTGAAAATTTATATGTTGAAATTTCATTACATTAGTGAGAGAGTTTATTGTGCTATTTGATCAATCTTTTATGTCTCTCATATTTTCATTAAACTCATGTTGTGTGCTTAATTCAAATTGTTTGAAAAACATCGAGTTGTGAAATATTCACCATTATGCGCTTGAATTTATTGACTTTGTCATTTTGGTGTCTTATGTGTATTTGATTATATTCATGTTTATCCGAAGATTCAAATACATGATTTGAGAAATTTATAATGAAATATCTGAATTTGTGTTGAAACATCGTTAATCAAATTATTGAGCTTTGTTGACTTATATTTTTTTAAGATCTTGTTATGTTCAAATTTTGGTATAGATAGTAACGGTAAGTTGTGATATATAATTAGGCTTCTTATATTACCCATGTGGGAGATGTTAGAGGGCTATTCTTTGATCTTACTTGTTATATATTTAATTGTGTTTCTTATCTGTTGTGTTACATATTTACATACTTCCTAGTTTCACCCACTTGACACTTGAATAAATGCACTTATGATGCTCTTTTGTCAAATAGTATGTTTCTAATGGTTATTTACCCACTTGGTCATTTTTTTACCTATACATTATTAGATGATATTCATATATGCTGGAATATGTGCTTATTGAAATTCTGAAATTTCATTTATGCCCCTTGTATTTTTTTTTTGGTTGAATCCCATTCAAAAATTATTTTTGATAGGGGGAGATTCCCTTTACGTCCTAGACAATCGATTTATACGAAAAATCTTTTTGATAATGTCAAAGGGGGAGAAATCTTTATGATTCACTATTTGTGCTTAATTTATCCATTTTATGGTTAATTGTGAATCATTGTTTGTCATCATAAAAAAGGGGGAGATTGTTAAATGAAAATGTAATTAACCCTTGAATTAATTTTAAATTAGTTTAATTGTATGTTATGTACATTTTAGTTTAAATGTAATATATTGATTCTGATGATTCCAAACATATATTTATTAAATATTTCTTTATTTATATTATATATATAATTTTATTTTATTTATATACTATTAATAGTTATGTAACTTCTAGTATAGTTATCTTAGTATATAATTCTATTTTCGTTTGTATACTATTATTATATATATATATATATATATATATATTTGATTCGTATACTTATTTATTATTTATATTAGTATATATATATATATAATTTTCTTTAGTAATATATATTTAGTTATGGATATATCCGATATACAAACACTTGTTCTGCAAACTAAGTTGGTTAATATATTATCTATTTTTAATACCATACCACTAGGTTGTCTACAAACTTGTTTGAAAATGGTTCTAGGCATAAGATGTCACCTGCTTGTACATGTTGTCTAACATAAGGTCCTTATTCATATCAAAGAATTTTTTTTTACATACACTCATTATGTAGATACTATTTTCTTTTTATGTCAATATTGATATATTATTATTATTATTATTATTATTATTATTATTATTATTATTATTATTATTATTATTATTATTATTATTATTATTATTATTATTATTATGTACATATCATTAGTAGTCTAACCTTGTGCCTTAACATTATTTATGTATATTATTAATATGTACTATATGTACGCTACATACATATATAATTTTTTTTGGTACGTTATATTATATAACTGTCATTGTACATATATTATTATTAAATATATATATATATATATATATATATATATATATACACGTTTTTTTTACTATTATTTATATATTATTATGGTGGGCATTATAGTTCGTGCTTTTACTTCATAAATGGAAAGTCTTTACTTAAATTATATTGTTTTAGTAAGGTTCATGGTTTGTACATGGTTTGTACAGGTGTTAACTTAGGATTTAGGCTTTGGCCTCCTTTTTTTTTGTTTGCATAAAAAAAAAATTATTCTTAAAGATATAGGTGTAGTGACGTCTAGTCACTTTGGAAACTTAATTTTTTTTATTGTGCTTTTAAAATTAATATCCTATTATTTAAGTAATTAAATATGTCCCGATATTATCTTAATAACATAATGAGATAACTTTTATTAGCTCCATATAATTTTTTGTCTAATGTACAATTTTTCAACTTTAGTTGGGCTCCATTAACTTTCAACTGAATGTTTCTCTCTTTACTAGTCACTTTTTGTAAATGTTGACATTTGATATGCCATCTCTTTTTAAGAACCAAGGCAGTGTCATTATTTAATACCCATACCTGCTAGATGTTGATATGCCCGAAATCTATGTATCTCATCTTATGTTACCTATATTATTACTTTTTTTACTTTTAAAGGATTGTTTCGTCCGGTCATGTCAAACTTGAGAACTGAATTTTGTTACACCTCAGACTATTGAGCCGCATGCCAACTGCTTCGTCAAATTTTGTTACTTGAAAATTATGTGAGACAAGGTTTTATAATTTATTTTATTCTTTTAAACGGATAATTTTCCTCTCTTTATTCGCTTATATATATTTTTTTAGACTGTTTTGTTTATATATCTCGTGGACTGTAACTCTCCCGGATTCACATTGATTATACCAATATGTGGTACACGGACAAAATCCTTATTTAAAGATTTGATATCAGTCTTGGTCCCACACCATTTGATTTATCCAAATCTCACGCCTATTATTTGACTTAGACAAATTATTTTTGTTGACAGATTGAAATGATAGTAACAACAGTACCCTTATTTTTATATCTCTTGGACTGGTGACGTTTTGAAAAGAGAGAATTTATTTTCTTATTATCTCTCTACTAACACACACACTCCATACGAATTTAGATTCATTGAATATCTCATTTTGCTACTAACATCTTTCTCTCTTTATCAGTCTACATTTTTTGACAGAAATCATGAACAAGAAGTTACGACTTGTATTTCAAAATCTCGAGCATTTATTTCTCTCTCAGTCTACAGATTTTATGGGAGAGACCCATGCTCTCAATCAAAATTTCTTTTCATCATTTATGGAGAAGAACTCATCTACACTTTTCTTCCAACGGTCATTATTTGCAGCTTCCACATATGAAAGTTCAAGATTTGTTGAAGGGGAGTACACTCGAAAATAGATTAAAAGAGGGAAACTGAAATGTTATATTCAGCTCATTCTTACAAGTTCAAGTAGAGCAACAAAGTTTTATACTCAGCTTATTCATGTTCAAAAGTGCAACTCAAAAATTTATTCAACTATTTGTTGAAGAAGAAATTTGAAGAGCACAAGAATCATAATTCTGCTACAAAGATTTCAAGAAGACTAGTGCCAAAAATCAAATTCATTTGAGAAGTCTCAACCAAGAAGAAACTCGGTCTCATTTTGTATCTTTAAAGAGTTTCAGAAACTGTACATCATTTCTACTCCATTTGTGTAAAAATTTGAAGCTTGGGTTTTTAGCTTCGGTGGTTGTACTAGTAGCGGGTTTTTGCTGCTCGGTTGTACAAGAGGTGGTTTAATCCTACCTTCAAGTGGATCAGGACTAGTGAAGCGAGGGATACGGAAGCTTGCTCTTGGCGCGTGGACGTAGGCCGGGTTTTGGCCGAACCACGTTAAAAATACGGTGTCATTTATTTTCAGCATTTAAATTTATTTGTATGCTTGTGATTGATTAATTTTATTTTTTTTAATCACTTACAGTTGGAAGTTATTTAAATCCGAAAATTTGATAATTTATTTTAAGATTAAAATAATTATTTTTGTAATAATTATTAATTCCAGAATATTAATATTTATTAACAACAAAAATTATTTATAAATTTATTGAGTTTTATGATCTTGAAATATAACTTGTTTAATCATTTGAGAAGTATATATATTTGATATTCTTTGTGTGAATCATTTAATATTAATTCTAGAAGATAAATTATTATTAAATACGAAAATTGATTAAATATTTATTTGGGTGTTGAAATCTGTGATTTATCTTGTTTAAATTAATTGGTGGTATTTAGTTAATTTTCATTGGTCAAATAATTTAAGTTTTATTAATCTGAATTTCGGAATAAGTGTTTCAAATTAAATATTTATTGAAATTTTAATTTAACTCGAAAAGTTTGTAAAATCTCAATTCACCCCCCCCCCCCCCCCTCTTAAGTATTTTTCTTGGCAACAATTTCTAATCATTCACTTAGTGCACAGTGCATTGATATACACATACAGAGAGAAATTCAAACAAAAATACAACTAAAAAGCAAGTAAATCATCATTATACATGATTTTGCTCAAATAAAGTCTAATACTACGTGATTTTAATGAAAACAAACTGATATAATGGAAACTTACAGGTGCTCATGGTTAATTTGGCCGAATTGAACTCTAAATTGGGTGTGAAATGAAGCCCTAGTTTTTCGTCCGTGTCAATTGTGAGAGTTGGGGTTTATCATCTGAATAAGGAGTTATAAACAAATGAGGGTAGAGATGTCAATTTACACATCACTAGATGACATTTGACATATCTCACTAACTGTGGGGCGTAAACGAAAATTTCACTATAAAACGAGGGGTGATAAGTCAAAAAAACTTTTAATTTAATGACTCACCATCAAACTAAGATTTTTATATGGGCCACATAATAAGTGGATAATTATAGAAATATAATAATTATGGTTATTCAAAATATTTCCAACATATATTGCACAATATATGAAACACTCTAGGGGGGACCATTTGTCAAAAAATTCAAATTTTTAAACCCACCCTTGAGTGAGGATTGTTTTGAAAAATATTTTAGACTTGGGTTATTTGAAAATTTTATTAAACCCAAGAGGGAATATGACATTTTCTATATAAAACATTAGTTTCTCACAAAAAAAAAATGCAAGGGAAGTTAACATAAATGAAAATACAATAAGGAAAATGCTATATGGACAAAGAAAATACAAAAAGATATGTCATTATAATAAAATATTGTACATTTTCATAATTTAAGTAAGAGTAATTCCAGACCTATATATGATTCTAATATATTTTGAGAGACACGCTAACATGTCGTGTCTGTATTGGTTGTTTAGGGTCCACTGATTATCATTCAACACCCCAATCAATGAGGACATGACACGTGAGTGTGTCGTTCCAAATATGTTAACTTACAAGTACTCATTAGTCAATATATAATACTTTGACGTGTTTCCACATCAACTTATATAAATTTTTGTGTTAACATTATTCATGCAGCAATTGTAATTTTATGGCGAATTTGAGATGGAGCTGGATTTTAATTTGGCAGCAACTAACAAGGTTGTATAGGTCATTCTCACACATAACATTTAGGGATGAATTTGTAAAATCATTTTTAAGAACAACATAATATTAATCAATAATGCATTAATTTGATTAAATTTTCATATACAAATGTTCTTAATAAAAGGACCTTGGATCTTCAAGATTATCACATATAAGCATTATGCGAAACATAAAAGGTGTTAAAATAATATACCTCCATAATTGTCATAATTAAAAATATTGACGAAGCAGTCAACTTTAACGATGTCTGATCGGCCTAAATTTCGGAACACAGCTTCATCTTGTATATAGCAAGAACATACTCCAATTCCAACTCATTCCAACGGTCAGATGTCTCAGTATGGCCAAAAAGGTATTTGGAAATTTTCTCTCCTTAAGAATTTAGATTTCTCTCCCTTTCCTATAAATTTATTATGTTGTCATTTTAGAGTGCCTGAATGATGGAAATCAGTCACTTATTTATAGGCAGAGACAGAACCTAAATCTCCAACAATCACTTAATATCAATTGTCCATCAAGGTAGATGCCCAAGAGCCTTTTGACTCTTGGCATTTGGAGTACCCTTTCATTAACCAAAGTGACTCATAGAATTAATATAATTATGGAGCACATAATGGAGAATTATACAAAATAATTCTAACAGTCTCCCACTTGATCCATAATTATCATAAAGTGCGCAATAATCCTTGAGTCATCCTTAAATGGTTTTCCATAAACACCTTCATCGAACAAATCATTAATGCGAGTCATGGCACTCACACACTAATTCAGAAGCATGATCACTTTCATGTACCACAACATTTGGATGTATAAATAGGGTTATTCCATAATGATCCAATAATGTCTTTGTAAAAGACTATTTCTGTCACATTCTTTCTTTCACATGCATGTGTACAATAATGGCAGAAATAAATGATTCTGAAACACTATATGATATCATATGGTAGTGTCAAAATAAGCACTAAAAATTCTACCACATCAAGATTCTATTGGCTATATTTAAAGACTCGTATCTTAAGCATGCTTCGTTAATGTCTTTCACGATAGCCCAATCATGTGGATTTTCTATATTAACACTTGTACAAATGTGTTAATTGACACTTGTTTCAGAATTTATTCTTTAAAAGGTATTTACATTCAATGTGCTTAGCTCCTCATATAATACCTAATTTGTCTTAATAAAGAAGATTGCAACGACAGTATCATATTATTTCAGCAACTTGACAATGGTGTCGACAAATCCAAATCCCAAAATTTAAATTACGTTGCCATAATCAATAAGTTGTAACATCAAAGCATGCTACAGATTCAGATTTTCATAATAGTCAATGGATTGTGTTGCGCTTCTTCATTATATTTATCGTTAAACCAAAACAAACATAAGTAGATAAGAGTGAACTTTTTACTTTCCACAAAAATAGTAAATCTAAGTTGTAATAATTGTTAGCCCAAAAAATAAACAGTCAACTTTAATGTGAGCATATAATATTTAAGTATCTCATAACTTCATCCATTACATATTGAAAATTTATATAACATTTTGTTTCTTTACTTTACAATAAATTGAATATATAAACTTACTCCCACTGATCATAAGTTCTATAAATTGAATATACAGTGATTAGAAAATATAATGGCATTACTTCTGAAAATACCATAGGTGGGAAAGTTAATTAAGTTTATACAATCATTTCTATATAACATGTGTAAAATATCATAAGAATAATAGTTTTCACATACACTAAATGTAACTCTAATCATAATGATTTACTCACCTCTTAAGAATTGTACGTCCTTAAAAAAATGACGTCCTTGGAAAAGGTGAGAAGGTTCATTTATAACCCTTTTCTCATTACACATAAAATGTTTGACTACAAATTCTTTATGACCTCTTCATACTCAACTTAAATATAATTCAATGAGATCTCATAGTCCAGTTACTTCTTATTTTTTGTGAAAACAAAAATAAATATTTATTTATCCTTGTACCAAATTCATATTCATGTAGATACACCACATAATCACTTAGAATAGTAGACTCTGTTTAAGATCTTCGTAATACTATTCCTTATGATTTTATCTACACTTGTCTCATAGTGACAATACAATAATTTAGTGGTCGATCATTTATTTGTTCTTTGTTATTTATGCAATCCAACAACTAAAAGAATAAATATTGAAGAAAGTTATCGGTAATGGGATAAATACCCTACCTTCCTTTATAATCATATTTCATGATTTTCAACTCCCACTAATTTCACCATTCATAATGAATTTGGTTTTCTATAATGCAATAAGTACATGCTAATGATGATTATATGATCTACATAGGTTCACTTTAAGGGAATTCTCAAAATCTCCCACTTGGACCACATAAGTCATCCTTGTATTAGATATTGTAATACCTTAACTGCATAACTCGATGATCAATATTTATTAGAGATATTGCAAAAATCTTGTCCATAAAATTATCAAAAGAAGTCTAGATTTAATTTGGGACAAGATTAAAGAGTTTCATAAAAAAATACTGTGATTATGATGCAGGAGAAAAACAATCTTTGAAAGAAATATATTCAAAACTTTATTTTATACAAAACATCAAAGGAACACCATAACCTTTGAGAAGGACTGATAGATTCCTTTAAAAAAATATCCCTCATAATCAAGTCCAAACAAATATTTTTCAAGAAAATTGAAAGCATTGAGGGTTTATGAAAAGACAAATGACTTGATTCCCCAAAAATGAAAGAGAAGAAATCTTATTTTCATTTCTAGTTTGTTTTGTAAACAATCCTTGCATCAAAAGTAAATACTTTATGTAACACAATAAGTTTAACTGACAAACTCTACGAAGATAAAACTCATTTCAAATCATAAAAGATATATATTATCTCTATCATTATTAGTCCGAGTGTGCAACAGGTAAACAAACTTAATTTGTTTTATTACTTAAAATTTTATATGAAGTGTTACACACAATATTGATCATCATCAGTGGGCTTAAAGAAAATCCAACATAATAATCGAGAGAAACAAAAATATATCATAACATGTGAAAGATATGAGATAAATTGCTCACTACATTAAGGCTTTGATTTGACAACACATATGTTAATATCTCGTTAGTACCAAATGTGCATTTTATTTTTCTCATTAGTAACCATTGATTAGCAATTATATGATGCTTGTAGATACTGGAGTATTAAATATACATGATATATACTTGAATAATGTATATGTTATATAAAGTTTATTCAAACAGTCAAAATCAACTCCCTGTAAGGAACAATCTTGTTTGATAATTAAACTCAATATACTCCACAATTATAAGCATCACAAGTTACTACTGCTATCATCTTTACAGTTAATATTCATGCTCATTATAGTTGGATCACTATGGTGATTACCAAGCAGTTCATGATATGAATATTATATTAAGTAAAGACTTACATACGTAAGGCAATAATTTTTTCAATTATATTCATTAAATATCGCATGAGTAATGAACTAAATTATTCATGTTTGAGTTTCATACACTTAATTAGTGATATCATAATGAAAGAAACAATGACATCTATATTTGATGACCAATATTGCCTTCCCAAAATATATAGCACCACTTAATTTGTTGCTCAATAATCGTAATTGGACTTGTAGGCTACCGAATCACAATAATTGAATAAACAATAATATGTGTGCAATATGAGAAATCTTAGCATTCAATATCATACATGAACCAGTAGGTAACCAAAATATGCATGATATGAACGCATTAGTCCAATATTTATCTGTTATGGAATGGAGTACTTTAACGAACACCAATCCTTAAATTATATAAATATTAGAGATAAGCATACATGTGTAAAATATTCGTAATATATGAATAAATTATATTATTTTTGTCTATTTCTTAATTTGAAATTCACAAAAAACTAGACATAATGTGAAAATCAACTAGACAAGGTGTTTTCATGAGATATTATATGAACAATAGTAAATGAAGAATATGAATCATTTACTTTCACTTCATCACTTATGTATGAGTAACAAATCATAAATAGTGACCCAAATCATTCATGGTCACACTAATGCACGATATGGTTAAAGCATTAAGTTGATGGTATTTGATATTTAATTCAACTTAATGGGAGTACTAGCATTAGAATAAATAATAATTTAAATATTCAACTACAAGAATCGTTGGCCTGTGTTTGACACGAAACTCCGTCAAACATGAATATCATAATATTCAACAGTATGAATCATTGGCATGTGCTTGGCACGAGACTCATCAAAAAATGAACATTAATAATAACATAATATTCAATAATAGGAATCGTTGGCATGTGTTTTGCACGAGACTCATAAAATTAAAAAAAAATATATATATTCAATGTTATAAATCATTGGCATGTGTTTTGCACGAGATTCGTAAAAATATGAATAAAAAATTCTAATATATTTAGTATTCAATGTTATGAATCATTGGCATGTGTTTTGCACGAGATTCATAAAAATATGAATATTAAATTCTAATATACTTAATATTCAATGTTATGAATCATTGGCATGTAGAGAATTACTCAAGGATCACTCTCCAATTTGCGAAATCACAAAATCAAATTTTAAACGAGAGTTATAAGCGTTGACATTATTACCAAGAATGACAAAAATGCATTTTTAAAGGTCTAAACGACACGCAAAACTGGGGTGGGGTCCATTGTATACAATGGATTTTGTTTATTTCGACGTTTTCAATCGACCTTAGGAGTTTCAGAAAATTCCGATCAAATTTTGGCCTTTCACATTTCGACTAGTGGGTATAAGCGACAAAAAAAAATGTCCCAAAAAAAAATCCCAGGCACACACACAAATTATTTTAATATAGTCTCTATTATGGGAAACACCAATAAAGGAAAATCATGAGATCTTAAACTTTAGCTCTGATACCACATGTAAAATCATTTTTAAGAACAATATAATATTAATCAATAATGCATTAATTTGATTAAATTTTCATATACAAATGTTCTTAATAAAAGGACCTTGGATCATCATGATTATCACATATAAGCATTATGTGAAACATAAAAGATGTTAAAATAACATACCTCCATAATTGTCACAATTAAAAATATTGACGGAGCAGTTAATTTCAACAATGTCTGATCCGCCTGAATTTCAGAACACAGCTTCATCTTGAATATAGTAAGAACATTTTCCAATTCTAACGCATTCCAACGGTCAGATGTCTCAGTATGGCCAAAAAGGTATTTGAAAATTTACTCTCCTTGAGAATTTAGATTTCTCTCCCTTTCCTATAAATTCATTATGTTGTCATTTTAGAGTGCCTGAATGATGAAAATCAGTCACTTATTTATAGAAAGTGACAAGACCTAAATCTCCAACAATCACTTAATATCAACTGTCCATCAAGGTAGATGCTCAAGAGTCCTTTTGACTCTTGGTATTTGGAGTACCCTTCATTAACCAAAGTAACTCTTATAATTAATATAATTATGGAGCACGTAATGGAGAATTATACAAAATAATTCTAACAGAATTCAACAAGGTTTGTCATCAACATGGATTGAAGTTTCCACACGTTTGGAAACGACCGAAATATATATTTTTTAAGTGTTTCGAAACGAAATCAACATGCAATATCGAAACAAAAAAGTTTCAAACAATTCTCATTAGTTTTTGATATTTTTGCGAGAAATATATTATTTTTTACCATTTCTGTGAATATGTAAATAGTTATATTTTCCTAACATGTAAAATACTGAATTTTGTATAGAAAAAACATCAAAGTTCTCACATATCATCTTTATAATTATTCTCATAAATTAATAGTGTTTCCATTACTTTTCTGAAACATTTTCGAAACCGAGTCAAATAGTTTCTATTTTTTGGACTAGTGGAACATACCCTCTTAAGGAAACTTTAAAAGTTTAAACCGTGATCATCTCATAAAAAAATAACTAGCTAATAAACCTTGCTAGAAATTACTAACCCTCATTACAAAGCACCTAAAGTACTTGAAATTAAATGCATTCTGGCCATGGTGTTATTTTAGACTGAACAATTCAATTTTGTGAAAACATTACTTCATCTGGGAAGGTGATGTAAAGATTCCAACACATGGAAGCAATTAGCGTCAAAAGTTTGCCCCTCAAAAAATATTTAAAAAACAGCAATTTCAAGCGTATTTTACAGTGGAAATATATCCTTGAAGTTTGAAATTCAATAACTTCTCCTACATTATCAAAGAACCCCACTAATTTCAGTTTTTAACAGCAATCTGATTCAACATTTTACTACGCAAACTTTATAGTAGAAGAGACTTCCTAACACCTAGTATGTTTGAATCCCAAGAACTCTGGAAGGGTAAATGTTTGAATTATAATAAAAAGTACATTGAAATGTAGCATATAAAAGTACAATGAATTGTAGCATGCATATATATATATATATATATATATATTTCTTTTCCTTTGTGCCTTCCGAGATCTGAACATTGAGGGATGCAATGAATTTCACAATTAACATTGGACCATTTTCCTTCAACCAAGCAATTCAAGATATTAAACAATGCAACTCTACAAATTTATGCCCCCTTTAATGCACAAGATAAATCATCTCCAACCCATTTGTGCATATTTATACTCAAATTGCTCAAATGCATTTTTGCTCTCCCAGAAGTTGACTTGCTCTAAGTCAATAAGCAAAACAGTGCTCCCGCGGGAAGTATAGTGCCGGGGAAGAGTGGAATTTAAAAAAAAATACCTAAAGACGATTAAAAAAAAAATCATGCGCAGCAAGTGAAGTGCCGCAAGAGTCTATTTTTGTCACTTCCAGGTTAGCAATGCAACCAATTCTAGTAACCTGGACAACTTTTACAAATATGTCGACGGCAATGCAACCAATTCTAGTAACCCGGACAACTTTTACAAATATGTCGACAGCTCTAGAAAGTCAAAAACACAATTGATTGACAAAAATAACATTTTGTAAATATGTCGACGACTTTGGAGATGGTATAAAGAGCCATGATATGACAATATTATTTCATATCATGTTTTGTTTAGTAGGATAATATTTCAAGTAGAATAAATTATCTCATCCTGTCTTTATTGTTGAACGAGATAAGATTTCAAGTGAAATAAGTTATCAAGTAAGAATCGTTCCCACTAGGTGTGAGATAAAACTACCCCATTAAGGAGGTGAGATTATTATATCCCAGTAACATGGGATAACTATTATATCATCCCACCTTTTCACACACTCGATAAATAAATAAATCATTAAAAATAAAGGATGGAAAATGGCAGAGCTACTCGTGTAGAGTGAAGCTCGACTAATTCCAACAATCCAAGTTTTATTCCTACTGAAAGATGCGGACCATCTCTATAAGCATAAAAAAGTCATGATGTCATTTCACTTGTCCAGAAAACAAGTGTAACGCTAGAGTAGTGACCATGGGCGGAGCTACACTAGGACGAGTGGGTGCGGAGGCACCCACTGAAATTTTGAGATTTCTGATTTTTTTTATACCTTTGTGTAATAACTTAATTGTTGAGGTGAAACTGTTAATTTCTGAAACCTTAATCATTTATATGAAAGAGACCTGCATTTCTTTAATGGAAAATAAATACTAGGAAGATCCACTTCGTGGACACATTTCGTGGACACACTGCATTAAAAACTTATACCTTATTGTTTTGGATCCCGCCAGGGCATCAACCAATGCAATAAATACTTGTACATATTTTTGTCTTATTCACGGGTCCACGAAATGTGTCCACAAAGTGGGTCTCCCTAGCATTACTCTTCTTTAATAGCCAGCTAGCCCTATTTTTCAAGAGAACTCTTCTTCTTTCTCTCCCTCGAAGAACAAAGCTTCTTAACCTCCTTAACCATCCATTATCCAGATCTTGCTCACCATTATCCACATAAAAGGTAAGTTAACTTTTATATTTCTGATTTTTTTTTCCAGACGGCCATTAGATTTGTTAGACTAATAATTTTTTTTTCTTCGGGCCATTAGATTTCATTACTTAATTCTGTTATACTAATAATGTTAGACCATTATGTTAGATTTGTTAGGCTGATTTATTTGACTTTTCCAGTTTGGAACTTTAGACTTTTATAATTTGGAACAAAGCTTAAGATTAATTCTTTTAATATACATATTTATTAGCTGATTTATGTTAGATTAAATTTATTAGACTTTTTATTGATTTATGTTAACTGATTTATGAATATTAATGCATGATTTTTTTGTTGAAATTTTCTTTAGTACTAGATTTATGCCCAAAAAAGTAAAAATAGCTTCAAAAAATTCGCCTCGGGGGCTTCCGCCTCCGAACCCCCGAGAATCATCACACACTTTCGCACCCACTCACTAATAATCCTGGCGCCGCCACTGGTAGTGACTACATCACTTTTCTCATGACATCCAGATCATCGCGGCAAGAACCCTTGCATGGTAGTCCATATGCCACGGAAACAACTAGTACAAAACTCTCATTTCGCAGTTGGGCAACTTTTCAAGTGCCGCCCAATATTCTTGCTAGTATTTTAATACATACTTTGTCTTACATGCCTTCATTCATGTGTAGGTCTACTTACGATCAAAGACTCCAGGTGAACTTTTGCTTATTTTTGGATGAGGTATATAAGCTTTAGACGCACTACGGCTCCTTAATGTTGTCCCACCTTTTTGTGCACTCATTTTTGTCCTCCAAATGTCATATCTCTCAAAACATGTGCAAAGAGCCCTTTCATAACCATTTGTTTTAAAGAAATTGATTAGTAATTTGGTGTAGTAAGAATTTGCATGGGCACATATATGGACGAGCACACAATTTTTGGCTAAAGATTAATCGATATTTTTTACCCAATTTTTTAAGACAGGCTCACGGGGTCATGTTTGAGAGGGGCACCTTTTACTAAGCGTAGAAAAATTTGATTTTGCTATAACCTATAAACCCCCCAACCCCGAATTGTTCTCACTCATCCCTATAACTCTTGAAAAACTGTATATGAGATATAGTTTTTTCCTCATGTTGGTTGGTACTTTTTTGAGATTTTTTTTAGTGTTCTCGTATAATTAACCAAGTAATCCCGGCTACTTTCACTTTCCTTTGGAGAAGATATGAACAATTGGTTGGAATATCTCAATTTGAAAGTGAGATGAGATGTTTGGAAGCTAATTTGAGTGAATTCCCCTCTCTCTACAATTGAGTATCAGTTAAGAGCCGCTAGATGGGTGGAGTGAAGAAGATTTGGAGCATAGGGAGAGGTTGTAAGGAAATTCAAGGTAGGTATGTGTCTTCTCTCTTGTACATATTTTAGTGGATTAGTTGTAGTGTCCCATGGTTCTCCCTCATAGAGGCATTTTCCTCTTACATTTCAATGTTGTGATCTTAACTTCGCAGTTATACTCACAACCAAGGTTTTAAAAAACGCGGGGCGTGGTCGAGACGTGGAAGTCAAGCCTTAATCCTTAGAAGCTTCGGCGAGCCTTAGGCGTAAAAAGGCGTGAAAAAACGTTTAGGGCTTCTTAATATATTTTAATATTTTTTAACCATAACAAAGTTCTTAAAATACTAAAATTGTAAATATCATAAAAATATGTCTTAATATATGCAAATTAAAATACTATTTGATTATTTTGGATGAGATAATGGTCCAGTTGGTAAAAAATTTCTTTAAAAGACGATATCGTTTTCACTAAAGCATTGTTATTTTTAGAAAAAAATGCACCTTAAATGTTTTACCAAGAATAAGACGTAAAAAACGTAAAGCAAGACATTTCTCCCAATTCTCAAGGCCTAGGTGGATTTTTTTAGAACAATGCTCACAACACAACCTTATGATACTCTAATATCTACAATGGATGTATGTTGCTAGACGTTATCCCACTAAATTGCAAGTGGAACAAACAGAATAGATGTGCAAATAAGTCTACTTTGATTGATGGAAGTCGGTCAGTGAAGATTGTCTTATTTGGCCTGATCTCACCAAATTGACTTGAAATTTGATGATTTCAATTTATAATTTCAGCAAGTTTCATTGCAACTCACGAGCTTTTGAATCTAGATTTAGTTATTAACATAACACTTCTCCTAAATCATAATTGAATTTTATCTCTTAAAGGTTAAATGTTCCATTATTTAGCTAAGTGAGTGTTAATTTGAATTTTATAGTTTAAATGGATCGTAATTGTTACAATCTACTTTTGAGATTTGTTTCGACTCCATAAGTTTGTTTTAAAATCCTTTAAATCCTTTTTTTTTAAATGTTGAATATGTATTTTCAAGTTTGAGCTTCAATTTGATTTTTATCTCAAAAAGTTTTAACAAGCAAATTTTCAGTTGGCCATAATTTCTGCATATATTTTCTACACAATCATCCCACCTCACCCCCCAAAATGAATAGCACCTGAAGTACTTGAAGTTATGTTTACCGAGACCAATGTGTCCTTCTATGTAGATTATTAACAAAATAAAAGAACTTTTACTTAAACCTTAATTAAAAAAACGCCGAGAGACTTTTCGTAGAAATGACAAACATACTAACACTAATTACAAACAAGTGTGAAGAACAAAATATGTTGAAATCCTGTGTCGGGTCAAAAGAGAGACTTGCACTTTCAGGTGTGTTCAAATCTCAAAAAGCATAGAAGCAGATTTGAAAAGAAAATAACAATACAATATATCACACCAAAAAAAACAATACCATATACTAAAAAGTACAATGAATTGTCGCATATTTATTATTTCCTATGGGTCATCCGAGAGCTAAACATTGAGTGATTCAATGAATTCTACAATTCATATGACGCATTGGCTTCAAGCGCAATTCAGGATTCTAAAATGGTACAACGCATGTGATGCATAAATAAAAATAAAACAGGATGATAGATGACAGCTAACTCATGTGGAGTGTGAATCTCAGAAAATCGCAGCAGCCTGGATCCAATTACTAATCCAATACGCTGACCTTTCCATCAACTAACCCCATATTTCAGCACTTCCATCTTTGAGTAACATAATATTATGAAACATGTGATGTGAGTGCTGCTCTCCTCTCATAAGGCCCGCTAGTTTGAAATTTTGAAATCAATAGGTTACCTTTAGGAAAAGACAAAGTAAATTAATAACCAGTAGTTTGAAACCTCTCTCTCTCTCTTTGTTTTCTTTCTAAACCGTAAAGAGATCTAAAATGAGTGAGGCAGATGGGGTTTCAACTGTGATTTGCTTTGAACTGTGATTTTTATCATTTTGGTACACCTTGAAAACAACTTTCTAAATGTATACACACCTTAAATGCACTGAATTTTCACTGTATATCTCATTTTAAATGTATTTGTGACCCTTTTAAATGTCATTTTTCAATGTACACAATGTCTTCAATACGTGTATACATGATTTCTTTTCATGTATATGTGATTTTTTTTAATGAATATGTGATAATATGTAACACGTATACGTGATATTTGTATGCTTCGTAATATATAAAGAATACATGAAAAAAAGGGAAAAAAAGAAGAAACAGAAAATGGAGGTATTTTAGACTTCCATCATGTAATTAGTTAAGATACTTACTTTGATTTTTCACTAAGTGGGATAGAGGCAATACCGCAATTGTTTATATAAATTTCTTTCCTAAAACTCCATGATTCCCATTACAACTTCACTATTTTAGATTTCCCTCTTTGCTCCTCTTATCTTTCTCTCATCACATAACAAGTAAAAAAAAAATTCTCTTTGTGCGTTTGGTTCAAGTTTTTGTCCACAAACCTATACTAGCAATTTTGCTAATAAAGTATATAGTTCATGTCACGAACTCATTACATATAATGCAAATTCCTTTCCTCCCAAGTCAAATATTATATGTGAATTTATTCATGCACAAAAAACTCAGCCAAGCCTAAATTTCTATTTAAAGCATAAGGCACAACAAGGCACCAAGGTCTTCCCGGACCCTAGGCAAAGTGAGGAGCCATGCTGAAACGAGGTGCCATTTACAAAAATAAAAGGTAAATCTCTATAAAGGTAAATTTCCAACTAACTTCCAAGTAAAAAGGTATTCCATACCTAATTGTGCATATCATTTCAATTTAATTTCTAGGATGCATCAAGAAGATAACTGCAATCACTGTTGGCAAGTCATAAAGAAACTTGTACATTGTAAAAATATTAAACTATTAGTAAGCAACAAGTGAGTTAACAAATAAATGAACTTTATATTTTTTAAAGTACTAATGTCCAAATTAAATTCACTGAAAATATGGAGCCAGAGACTGAAAATAGGACAACAGCAGCTAGCTCTTAAGATAAAAACCGACAAATATGGAAGAAGAGAACAGAGATTGATCAAAGTACAAAGACAAAACTAAAATTAGGACTTTTGTATGCCCTCTGCTCATTAGGAAAAAGTAATAACAGATGGTATGTAGAAGAAAGATAAATTCAGAAGAATAGATTGGGAGAAAAATTAGGAAATAACAGATGATATAAGAACGATAAATTAAGAAGAATAGATTGGAGAAGATCCAAAGAAGAGAAAAAAGACATAATATACATTTAGGCAAAGTGAGGAGCCATGCTGAAATGAGGTACCATTTACAAAAATAAAAGTTAAATCTCTATAAAGGTAAATTTCTAACTAATTTCCAAGTAAAAAGGTATTCCATACGTAATTGTGCATATCTTTCAATTTAATTTCTAGGATGCATCAAGAAGATAATGCAATCACTGTTGGCAAGCCATAAAGAAACTTGTACATTGTAAAAATATTAAGCTATTAATAAGCAACAAGTAGGTTAACAAATAAATGAACTTTATATTTTTTAAAGTACTAATCTCCAAACTAAATTCACTGAAAATATGGAATCAGAGACTGAAAATAGGACAACAGCAGCTAGCTCTTATGATCAAGACGACAAATATGGAAGAAGACAAAAGAGATTGATCAAATTACAAAGACAAAACTAAAATTAGGACTTTTGTATGCCCTCTGCTCATTAGGAAAAAGTAATAACAGATGGTATTTAGAAGAAGGATAAATTCAGAAGAATAGATTGGGAGAAAAATTAGGAAATAACAGATGATAAAAGAATGATAAATTAAGAAGAATAGATTGGAGAAGATTCGAAGAAGAGAAAAAAGACATAATAAAATTAAGGATCCAAAAAGTCTCTCAAATATTTTTTAATACACATTTAGGCAAAGTGAGGAGCCATGCTGAAACGAGGTACCATTTACAAAAATAAAAGTTAAATCTCTGTAAAGGTAAATTTCCAAGTAAAAAGGTAATCCATACCTAATTGTGCATATCATTTCAATTTAATTTCTAGGATGCATCAAGAATATAACTGCAATCCCTGTTGGCAAGTCATAAAGAAACTTGTACATTGTAAAAATATTAAGCTATTAGTAAGCAACAAGTGAGTTGAGAAATAAATGAACTTTATATTTTTTAAAGTACGAATAATCTCCAAACAAAATTCACTGAAAATATGGAACCAGAGACTGAAAATAGGACAACAGCAGCTAGCTCTTAAGATAAAGACAACAAATATGGAAGAAGACAAGAGATTGATAAAAGTACAAAGACAAAACTAAAATCAGGACTTTTGTATGCCCTCTGCTCATTAGGAAAAAGTAATAACAGATGGTATTTAGAAGAATGATAAATTCAGAAGAATAGATTGGGAGAAAAATTAGGAAATAACAGATGATATAAGAAGGATAAATTAAGAAGAATAGATTGGAGAAGATCTGAAGAAGAGAAAAAAGGCATAATAATTTAAAAATTAAAAGGAGATGAGATATTTAGGTTGGTGGCCAAAGTGGGAGATGGAGAAAGTGGGAGTCAGTGAAGATATTTGGGTTGGTGGCATGTCGCAGGTAGGTGGAAAACTTGGCTACTTCACTACAACCAAGCTGTGTCTTTGAAGTCTCTGGTATTTTATAGTTCATCATATGAACTAAAAATGTAGGATCATTGACTACACATATGTATTCAGACAGCAGGTCTATAAGGTGGATAGGAGGTATAAATAATAATAATAATAAAGAAAATCAACAAACGTAATGTACTAAAAAATATCTTTTTTACAATCATTAACAAGACTTGCTTTTTTTCTTAGCCCTAGCCAAAAAGACGTGCATCTTAATGAATTCTCCGTGACTTAGCAAGGGTGAGGTTCTAACCTTGCATACTTGACAACAGTGGACAAGATTAATCCTTCCAGTCAACTTTAATAGACAACATTTGCTTCAAGTAACACTTTAACCTCTTGTCAATAATGGTAAGCAAACTTTATAGCAAACCACTCCCTGTTAACATTATAAAGCTGAACCCCACCACTCTAAACCTCAGGTATCAATTATTATTTTTTTACCAAGTAGCAATTGATATAAAAGGGGAAAAAACAGATGCTCATAAGATCAGACCTCTTATATGAAATAAGCTTCAAACAGATCCAAATCAAAACAAGATCTATCCATCCATCACATAAAAATACCAAAATTCAACCACTAAAATGAAGTAGTGCAAGATCCATATAAGGAAATATATGAGTTTATAAGCATTAAAAGATGTTCCTACGTAATGTAGCAAAAAAAAAAAAAAAATATCGAGACCAGGTATTCAAGATCCTTACTCCAGATAAGTACATTAACTAGATCCATAAGCAAGACATGTATCTCTAAGAAATTACCAATGACAAGAGCATAGATGATAAAAAAAAATCAAACCAACATACCTAAAACCCAATCTCTTATCATCCTTCTCCCTTTCCTTTTATTAACCACCCATTCACCAAACCCAATTTTTCTTTCAATCAATAGATCTCTCTTTTGCAATCAAAGCTCATGGATTGATTAAATTTAGGCCTGCGAATCGCTCTTCTTCCCCATTCCATCGCCGCCGCCGCTTTCTCTTTCCTCCAACAACCTCCCAGCTTCCTCATCAGCTTGTTGAGTCTTCTTCTGAGCTTCCTTAGCCTTCAAAGCCTGCAATTTAGAGTGATTATAATACCCAACACCCAAAAAGGCCAACCCATACCCAATCAAATTCACCGCGGTCACCGTATCCTTAATCACGGACCACGAAAACGCAATCAACAGCCAATCCTTCACAACCCCAGCCACATTCATCGTCAACGCGGACGTCTTCCCCACGAGCAGAAACACGGCGAGATTCAACGCAAACGCGCAGAGGGAATTCGTCCCGAAAATCAAGAAATCAAAGTGAAAACTAGAACTCTCCCTCAAAACAGGCATCTCAACAAACACCCAAGGAACAAACAAAAACGCCAAACAACAAGGAGCCACATAGTAAAGAGAAGTAATCGGGTTCAAAGTAATACCCTTTGAAGTCAACAAGATCTGAATCAAAACCAACCTAGTAGCCTCAAATGCAACAGCACCCAGTTGAAGAAAAACCCCAAAGGTATCAAATTTAGCCTCCCCATAAGCAGCAATAGCCACACCGACAGAAATGGAAATCATATTAGCCATAGTCTGTGATTTATAAGACTCCTTTTTAAAAGAAACTCCAATCGAATAAACAGCGACCGGCATTAAAGCCTTGAGCATCTGAATAAAAGAGACAGACAAATAAATATAAGCGGAGTTGGAGAGCCATAGGCTAAGAGAATAGAGTGCCCCGATGGGTACAACTGAGGAGAGATAGAGCTCTTTGGACATGGAAACGGGCTCCACAAGGGAGAAAACCCGAACGGCTAAAAAGGCGAGGGTGGAACAAAAGGCCATGTGGATCATGGTTAGAGAGATGGGGAAGGGCCAGTTGTAGAGCTTGCGGTCTAGGATGTATTTGTTGTAGACGATGACGGTGAAACTCAGGAAGATCCAGATGGCCACGTAGGTGTAGGAGAGGATGATTTTTTTCAACACACCATCGGAGAGAGAGGAGCCTTTCCCCATTCTTGGTCAACGGGAATGGGATGGGAACGGGAGCAGGTTAAGGAGACGAGAGAGAGAGAGAGAGAGATAAAGAGGCAGAGAGTTTGGGGAGTTTTATTTCCAAAAGTAACGCAGTGTGAGGTGTTATAGTTTGGCTGAGGGGATTAATGGGCTGGGGAAAAGTGTGTGTTGGGCTTGTTGGATTTCGTGGGGTCGTCTAAAAAGTAGGCTTGCCAATAAATGTGAGTTTCAGGTTCAAATTTTAGTCGTTTCTATCCTTTTTATAGTTTATGGCTCATTTTTTTTTTTCAAAAACTTAGGTGTACTTAACATTAGGTCACTATTCAAGTGTGCCTAATATATATAAAATTATTTGCATTTACAAATCATCAATTATTATATTATTTAGATTAATGTAAATACATATGTATTTGGTCAATACATGCATTTAGTTGGTTCATGTATAGAAGTCTAAATAGAGTATATTTACATTAAATATAATAAATACATTTTAGAGATTCTATATTGAGTGTTATCTCTCAAATATTGAGTGTGTTAGTGTATTTTTATCTCTCAAATATTTTTTATTTTATTTTTGACAGTCATGTATTTGCATGCCTTAACTATATTATCTTTCACAATGCGAGTCTCCAAAAAGTATCCTTGTTGCATGGCCTCCAAGCTAGTTGTATTATAAAAGGAATTCAAAACCTCCAATGTATGTCCTTTTATGAACAAGGTCAATTTTAAAGATTGGAATAATTAGAATTTGTAACCATCGATGTTGGTTGATGATGCTCAAGTAAGAATCATGTTCTTAAGTTATTTTTATTTTGGGTAAACAAGGGATTCTTTCAAGTAGAAATAGATGAGGAATCCCGAATCCATTTTTTAATTTAGTAGTGAGCATCATCAAAAGTCAATGCATGGCATTAGTTGTTGAGAAGCACTTGACTTCTTTCCTGAAAAAGGGAGGCAGAAGGAGAAGGCTAAGTCTCTAGTGCAGTGGTTGGGGGTTAACAAAGTTCATAATCCTCGAAAAGTAGTGAAAAAATCGAAAGGCATATGTTTTCACTTCAAGTAGTTAGAGAATTGATAGCATCATATCCGATTTTCTCAACACTATAAGAAAAAAGGACAACATAATGATTTTTATCTTTAAATTAAAAGCATGATTTATGGTTTGATCTACAACAACCTAGTTTGTAGATTCGAAAGCCACAAATCGGTTTGCAACTCTTTGCAAGAGGTTCTAGGTAACCAGAAAACTACTTAAAAGGGATATGTTCTAAATAATGAGCAATAAGAATAAGGAAATGGTATTAGCGGTAGGGTATCTATATTAAATTTTAGTGAGTACAAAAAGTTAGTGTTGGAAAAGTATATTTATGTAACTAGTTTTAGAAGAAAAGTTGCTTTCGATTTCTAAATTAGGTTTGAACATATATTCAATTATTTTAATAAAAAATGGGAAAATCTTTTATTTAGTTCTACTACATTGAAAAATAATATATACATTATAAGGTTTGTCCTACCAATATTACTGAATACTGAAAATAATAATGTTAATGGTCAATCATTAAAGAGAAAGTTTCCTTCACAATTGAACCATACATAATATTGACACTTAATGCTAAATCATTTTAATCTAAAATGGATTTCAAAGACTAGTATGAAATTGAAAATTGAGTTCATTGGAAGTAGAGGCACTTCTAGTCCGTGAATCATGTTTAAAAGGTAAAATGACTAAGCGGCCCTTCACGACCTAAAGATAAAGATTACAAAATGTATTGGACATTGGTTTATTTCAATTAATGTGGTACTATGACTATCCTATCAAGAGGTGATTATGAGTACTTCATCGATTTTATTGATGATTACTCGTGTATGTATATGTTTATCTTATACACCATAAGTCTGAAGCCTTTGATTAGTTTAAAGGATATAATTCTAAGTTAGAGCATTATTGTGGTAAACTAATCCAAACCCTTTGATATGATCATGAGAGTGCATACCTCTTAGAAGAATTTCTGAGACATTTATCATAAGTGAGGATTGTATCCCAGTTGTTTGCATCGGGTATTCCATTGCAAAATGGTGTAGCAGAAATAAGGAAAAATGCTCTTTTAGACATAATAAAGTCCATTGTTAGTTATTCAGAACGACAACATTATTATTGAAATTTTACATTAAAGACGATTATATATATTACGAATTTAGCTCTATCTAAATGGATCTTTTTAACTCCCATGGAACCGTGGAGCGTGTGTAAGCTCATTATAGGATATGTTTAGATCTGGGAGTGCAGGCACTCTCATATTATAGAAGAAGCCAAGGGAATTAGAATCAAGGACATAAGTATGTCTCTTTTTGGCTATCCTAGAGGTTATAAAGGTAGTTTATGACATATTCATAAGTGCAAGAAGGTCATTGATGGTATCAATGTCTTGTTCTTAGAAGAGAGTTATGTAATAAACCATTTGCTAAATAGTAAACTAGTCTTATAAGTGAATGAGGAACATCATATTATTGATGTTGTTAGACCGCCTATACACGAATAAATACAACTTGATATCGATAACACATTACATAATGGTATTAGTAGTATTATTGGTGATCATGTAACACGTGCCGCTTATACTTGATCACAAGTGGTGCTATATAATAGTGTAAGATCAAGAATCAGTCGAATAGGTTAGTGTATTTGCTTGAACATTTTGGTGAAATCCCAAAGGAACATGAACCGAGTCCTGATAACTACAACGAGGAATTTTAATATAATGACCTTTAGCTTTGACTTAAGATTATTAATACCAAGATGAATTCTATGTATTCAAATAAAATTTGGGAGCTTGTAAACTTGTTGATGGGATAAAATCCATCAGGTGCAAGTGGATCTATAAAAATCCAAATTAATCCAGAATACCCATTCTTCCTAATTTTTCACAAGGAATTCAAATATATAACTTTTATAGATTGAAGTGAACTGTGCATGACTCTTGTAGTAGAATGTACTCTCTCTCTCTCTCTCTCTCTCTCTCTCTCTCTCTCTCTCTCTCTATATATATATATATATATATATATATATATATATATATATATATATATATATATATATATATATATCTTTATTCATCTTCCCTCAATATTTCAATCTCTAACCCTCATTAGGGATTGAATTATACTGTTATCCACCATGTAATCTAAACCAAAACCACCAGATCACTCTCCTAATGAAATGATTTTATCCAAATCCTTTGTTAGTGTCTTAACATCATCTTCATGTTCAACAAAAATGCCCATCAAGACTCCTGCAAAATTTAGAGGGGAACCTGAAATTTTATTCTCAAGAGATGATATCAAGAAATTATCTGATTCTTTCAACTCTCAATAGTTGGGAACTTCTCCGATGGAATACCAATCATAGGTATAGTTCGTAAACAATTTTAAACCTTTGGTTTAAAGGCTGCATATACTATTGGTCTTCTAGACCAGAAGCACATACTGATTAGATTTCATTCAGAAGAGGATTTTGTTCGATTATGGATGAAAGATCAATGGTACATAGGAAAATTCCCTATGCGAACTTTTAAATAGACTCCAGAATTTTGTTTAGACAAAGAAAGTGCAATAGTTCCAGTGTGGATTTCCTTTTGAGGACCGCCTATACATTTTTTTGCCAAAGAATCTCTTTATTGAATAACCCAAGTGGTAGGAAAACCACTCAAACTTGATGCATCAACAGTTATAATTTATAGACCTATTGTGGCTAGAGTTTGGATGGAATTAAACCTTATAGAATAAAGACCTGACCGTTTATGGCTTGGTTGTGAAGATTATGGATTCTGGCAAGAAATAGCGTATGAAAAAATTCCTCAATATTGTGGAAAATGCTTTAAATTGGCCACAATAAAGAGAAGTGTTCATCCAATAATAAAGAATCCAAGAATCCTGCAACAACAACACAAAGGAGAGACAATCCAATAATTCCTCCAAAAGAAAGGCCGTTCAATAAAAAAACCAATCAAGATTAGAAGATTATCATAAAGAAGATGCAGATCCAAAATTGATATCTTATAAAGAGATAACACAATCAACCCCACATAATTTTAAAGCCACTACAATCTAAGGTCCAAGCCCTTTATTACTAAAGTTGGCTGGATCTATGCCAAAAGAAGTGGCAAAAAAGGGCATCCCAAAAGATACTCTTCAAGCTCATATTAATAAAATCAAGCGAGTGGATATAGAATATGAGGGTCAAGAATAATTGAAGTATTGAACCTCCCTCATGAATCCATTGAATTACCTACCAAAGTCGAAAAATCATTTATGATAATCTATCTATTTTTTTATAATGAAGCAAACTCATATGAAGGTACTTCAATTTTGGAAGAGTTCATCACATTCTCTATAAATTTGGAGGCTAAAATTCAAAACACAAAAAGGAAGGAAGATTTACTAAAATCTCCAAAAAAAAGAATTGATATCAAAAGGAGTTAATCAAATAACAACAAAGAATATCTCAAGAAGATACATCAAATAGTAGATCCAATGTTCAAAAGAATCACAAGAGCCAATGTCAAGTAGACCAACAAGACTCATTTTCCATGCTCGAAATGATAGATACAATAATATGGAATGCAAGGGGTGTAGGACATAAAGAAACCAAGAGAAGACTCAAAAATATCTGTAAGTATCAGAAACTTCCTTTTATTGCTATTTTATAGCCCAAAATTGATAAATCCAAACTAGAAAACCTTACAAGAATTCTCAACTTTGATGGTTGTGAAGCTAATGTTAACAACAAAAACTGGTGGTTATGGAGATATGACTCTAACTGTAAAACCATATTAGACCTTGATCAAAATGTTCTTCTAGAATTAACTCATTCCTCTATTATCTATAAGATACACATTAATATTGTATATGTTAAGTGTTTTAGGTTAGAAAGATTAGAGATATGGAATAATATAGAAACTAACACCTCCATAAGTATTATTGATCCTTTCATAACAATAGGAGATTTTAATATTGTTGCAGGTATTACTAAGAAAACTGGGGGTAGAGAAATAGATAAATTAAGTGTTGAAGAGTTCAACAACTGTATACATATAGCTGGACTCATAGATTTTGGTTATATAGGTTCCAAATTCACCTCGTATAACAATAGAGATGATGAAAGAGGTATTTAAAAGAATGAATTCTCAATGAAGTTGAAGGTTTTGAAAAGGGATTTAAAAGAATGGAACAAACAAACTTTTTAAAATATATTCCAACATGTTTAAAATATGGAAGATGAATTGTTAATGAAAGAAGTCTCTTATAAAGAAAATCCTAATCAAGAGAATAGAGAAGCTATAGAAGAAACTAAATCAAAATTAAATTGGGCTATGACACGTGAAGAACAATTTTGTAGTTAAAAAGCTAGATTAAAATGGACTAAAGAAGGAGATTTAAATACCAAGTATTTTCATAATATTGTAAATAATTCCAAAAGACATCTGTTGATTCAAAGAATAAAAAATGATCAATGTGAAGTGATAGATACAGGATAGAAAATCAACAAGTGTTAGTCGGTTATTTTCAAATTGTTTTACCAGAAGAAGGAACTGTTGACAACTTATCCTTGCTAGAACATATTCCCAATATCATTTCAAATGATATTAATTATGATCTAATAAGAATTCCTAAAGAGGATGAAATTTTCAACGCAATAAAATCCCTTAAAGCTGATAGTCAAGCAGGTTCTGATGGATTCAATGGCTTTTTCTACACTAACTGCTGGCATATCATAAAGACTGGCCTGATAAAGGCCATTCAAGCCGTCTTTTTAAGAAGGGATATTCCTAAAAGCCCGAGTGCCACTAATATTTTCTTAATACCCAAAATTAAAAATCCTACTGAATGTAAAGATTATAGACCTATAAGTTTATGTAACTTTAATAACAAAATCATATCTAAAATCATAAACACTGGACTTAGTGTTTATCTTCCTAATTTGATATCCCGAAATCAATCAGGCTTTATAAAGGGGAGAAACATTCTTGATAACATCCTTTTTGGGAAAGAAATGATGCATTTGTTAGAGAAAAGAAACTTGGGGGATGATGTGATTATTAAATTAGACATGAGAAAGGCATATGACAGAGTTTCCTGGTGGTTTCTGTGACACCCCGCTTATTAAAATAAGAGGTGGCAAGCCCGCTACTCTAATAAAAACATGATCATAAATGGTCCATTCTTAGCATCACTGTCGCATAATAATAGTATGAGACAACCACCAGATATTTTAGAAAACGGATGTCATATAGTTTTGCAAATTTGATAAAAACGGTTTCGACAATCCAATTTATAATAGAAGGTGGATATAAATAAAGGCATATAATAGTTTAACAACCATTCTACAAAACATAACCGGATAAGATATCGGTTAATAAACTAATAAAAAAGGTTACATCAAGTATTACAGCAGATATAAATAATAACTGGGGTAACACGCCCGAATATACAGACGGATCATAGCTAGAGTATCAAAAGAAAATGATGCGTCTACTACAAAAATCCTACAACATCCGCAAAATGTTGTAGCTCCTTAACACTAGGAAGGAAAGATCAAAGCGGGCGTCCTTGCGGCGAAGCACCTGGACATAATTAAGAAACACACAAGCAAAAGAAATATAAACGGGCCAGGGCGACCCGCCTTGATATGATATACGTGTGAATAAAACGCATAACATGTATGAATGTTAACATTATAAATAGGTTAAGTTCTCTCTTCATTATAAGAATCATCCTCACCTCTCATCTAAATGTACATCCTAACGCCATACCATTTCATTAAGGGTCCGTTTGATAGCCTCTCAATTCCAGGGCAAATTCAGAAAAGTTGGAAAATTCTGATCTTTTCCAACTTTTAGGCTGATTGATAACCTTCATTTGCCTTGGAATTTGTTTTCTATGTACAACACCCCTTAAGCACAATTTGCCACCCTAGGGTGGAATTCAATTCTTTGGGGGGGGGGGGGGGGTCAGGTTTTTGTTTGCCACCTTTGGGTGGCAAATCACTTAAAATCAATTTTTTTTTTGTAAACTCTATATATTTCATAAATATATGAATATATATTGTTAATAAATATGTAAATATATATATTTTGTATATTAAATTTATATATTTCGTATATTCTAATATATATATATATTCGTATATTTTATATATTTTAGCACATATATGTATATTGCGTATATTTCGTATTTTTATATATATTTCATATATTTATATATTTCGTACATTTATATAATTTATATAATTCATATATTTTAATATATATTTATATTTCGTATATATACTGAATATATATTATTTACAGAATATACACATATATTACATATATACTATATTATATAATATATGGATATATTCTGTAAATAATATATATTTAGTATATTCAATATATAATATTATTTACAGAATATACACATATATTATATATATACTGAATATATATAATATATGGATATATTCTGCAAATAATATATATTTAGTATATTCAATATATAATATAATATATATTCATATATTCCATAAATAATTATATAATATAATATATATTCATTTATTCCATAAATAATTATATAATATATATATATATATATATATATTCCGCAAATAATATAATATATATATATCCGAAATAATATAATATATATTCATTCCGCAAATAATATAATATATATTCATATATATATATTCCGCAAATAATATAATATATATATCCGAAATAATATAATATATATTCATTCCGCAAATAATATAATATATATTCATATATATATCCGAAATAATATAATATATATTCATATATTTTGTATATTTAATTATATATATATATATATATATATATATATATATATATATTCCATAAATAAATTTTCCACATTTATATCTATTTTCCAACTTTTGCGTTTGATAGAAAATGTGGAAAATTGATGATTTTCCAACTTGTATCAAACAGACACAAGTTGGAAAATATTCATTTGCCTTGGAATTGTTTGTCATGGAATCAAACGTCCTGGAATCACCCCCTGGATGCACCCCTAAATGCTATCATCTTCGAGGGCCTAAAATCAAGACCACCTGGGAACCCTAAATCGCATCGCGTGGGAAGCGGCCATATACCTTCGACAGTGAGTCATAACTATACCCGGAATTACCTCACTTCGAATAAAATAATCATACAATGCAACCACCGGTCCTATGACCGATGACTATATTCTCCCTGCATTCACTATCCAGGGGATTTACCTCATGTGTGTGGCTTCCCTTATGATAGCATTTGGAGAGGTATGTATATGCATGCCACAATCACAAGATAAGCCAATTAAAATGTACATTTCTTATTTCCAAAACCATATGTGCATAACGATATAAGCTATAAAGTATAATTACTCTTATACTAACCCCCGAGAGTCCACAACCATACTACCCAACTCTACCCTAGTCCTAGACTCGTTACCGAAAGAAATGAGACATTAAGCTTTATTAAATAGTCCCCGAAATAAGCTCGAAAGTCCTCTTACTAACCTAGGGTATTAATCCCCCTTATATAAGACCCTAATACTTTTTATTACTTCATATTAGAAGGTTCCTAAGCCTCAAACCTAAAATAAAAGGAGTGGAAACTAAGTTGAAAAAAATTCCTAAAATAACAAGATTTCGAATCGATTCGTCTAAGGGCCGAATAGATTCACCCCTGAAAGCGAATCAATTTGCTCAAAAAGCGAATCGATTCGGTTGAGAAAACTAACCTTCTGTCTCAGCCTGAATCGATTCGGCCTTAACCCGAATCGATTTGGTTCCTCAGAACTGTAGCCACCATTTTAGCGAATCAATTCGCTAAGGAGGGCGAATCGATTCGTCCTGGTCGAGAAGCCCAATAATGGCTACGGGATCAATATAAACCCTAAATCCCCAAAACCCATATCCTTCCATCTAAACCTAATACCATCAACCGACATCATCTACAAACCCTTCCACAAGACATTTAACTACTATAATCCATTCAATTAAGTTTAGATCTAAAACCTTTAGATTTAAACAACCAAATCATCAAAATCCATAAATGGTTTAATATCAAGAACCCAATTATATATACAAATTATTCACACTCAATCATACATTTGCAAGTTAGAAACTTGCCTCAAGATTGTAGCCTCAAATTCTTCCTCGTTGCAACGATTCCAAGCCCAAATCACCAACTCTCTCTCTTTTCTCTTCTTTCTCAAGCTCTCTCTATCTCTCTCTAACTCTCTCTTTAGGTTAAAACACAAATGAGAAATAAATGCTCTTTAATACTAACCTAATTGGAATAAAAATCATAACCATCGCTTAAAGCACAACGACGCAATAAAATATAATGTTACACTGCTTACATTCGCTTAACAGTAAATATGTAAAACTCAGTAAATATTAACTCTTAAATCACTTAAAGTAATATTTACTTCAACTTCCATTATTTTATATAATTAACCCACAAGGTCATTTAATATAAAATAATTACTCATAAATAAGGGGTATTACATACTCCCCCCCTTACAAGGGAATTTTTCCCTCAAAATTTAGGCATACCTGGTAAAAAGAGGTGTGGATACTAATCTCGAATATCGTCCTCCCATTCCCAAGTTGATTCCTCGGCATTGTGGTGTCCCCACTGGACTCGGACCAAGGGCACCACTTTCGACCTTAGTCTACGCTCTTCGCGATCTAAAATAGCAACTGGTTGTTCCTTATAAGAAATATCGGGTTGTAACTCGATATCATCCAATGGAATGTGACAATGAGCTCCCTTATATCTTTTATACTTCTTTAAAGATGAAACATGGAACACGTGATGAATTTGTTGTAGGCGTTCCGGCAAAGCAAGTTGATATGCTATAAGGCCTACCTTTGCAATAACGGGAAAAGGGACTACATAGCGCGGTGCAAGTTTACCTTTCTTTTCTAATCGCATTACACCCTTCATCGGGGATACCCGCACTAAAACTTGATCCCTCACTTCCAATTCCACATGCCTCCGATTCGCGTCGGCATAGCTTTTTTAACGATCCTGTGCAATTCGTATGTGGTTCCGAATAAGCTAAATCTTCGAAGAGGTATCTTGGATCATTTAAGGTCCAAGGATCTTATTTTCTCCTACTTCCAACCAACAAGCAGGCGATCGACATGGTCGGCCATACAATGCCTCATACGGTGCCATACCTATCGTGAATTGGTATGAATTATTGTATGCAAATTAGACCAACGAAAGGTATTGTTCCCATCCTCCTTTAAAGTCGAGTATGCACATACGAAACATATCCCTCTAACATTTGGTTGACTCTCTCCGTTTACCCATCAGTTTGGGAACGGTATGATGTACTCAATTGTAATTCGGCTCCCATTGCTTCTTGGAAACTTCACCAAAAATGGGATACATAAATTTTGTCTCGGTTCGACACTATGTTGATAGGTACCCCATAAAGTTTCAAAATTTTCGTAATAAAGACCTGGGCATAACGTGTCGTATTGTAATCTTTCCATACCGGTAGGAAGTGTGCCTATTTGGTTAAACAATCGGCAATCGCCCAAATAGAATCATGATCGCTTTGCGACGTCGGCAATCCAGTGATAAAATCCAATGAGATACTCTCCCATTTCCGCACTGGTATTTTTAACGGTTGCAACAATCCAGTCGGTCGTTGGTGGTCCACCTTCACTAATTGACAAGTGGTGTGTTGGGAAACAAATTTAAAAATGTCCCTTTTCATTCATGCCCACCAATACTGACGACGCATATCTTGGTACATTTTGTCTCCCCCTGGATGTACAACAAATCTCAAACCATGGGATTCCGTCATAACAGCACGTCTCAAGTCTCCCTCGTTCGGGACTATAAGTCTTTCGTGGAAACGTAACCCACCCTAATAACTAATAGAGTAGGACTTCGCTCCCTCGGTCAACAATTAGCGTACCCGGTCTTGACAATCTTTATCCCCTCCTTGCGCTTTTATGACTCGCATCACAATGGTAGGCGTAACAGTCAACACCGACATTTACGCTCTTACTACAGCATCATCCTGGCTAAGTTCTTTACACTTGGCTTGCCACACTTCCGCTAGTTCCCTCACGAGTTTTCGACTCAGCGCATCCGCTAATACATTTGCCTTGCCTAGATGATAATGAATATCGAATTGATAGTCCTTCATGAACTCCAACCATCGATATTGCCGTATATTTAGATCTTTTTGCGAGAACAAATAATGTAACGACTTGTGGTCCATAAAAGACTAAATTTCTCACCGAGGAGGTAATGTCTCCATATCTTTAAGGCGAACATAACCGCGGTAAGTTCCAAATCATGTACGGGATAATTCTTCTCGTGGGGCTTAAGCTTGCGAGATGCATATGCAATGGCCCTATGTTCTTGTTGTAGCACACCCCTTAATCCTTGTAGAGATGCGTCCGTAAGGACCAAATAGTCTACTCCCGATTTTTACAATGCGAGTATAGGATCATAAATCAACTTTTCCTTCATCTCATCGAAAGCTAGCTGATAGTAATCATCCCAAACAAATTGTACTCCCTTCCGGGTTAAGTTCGTTAAAGGGCCTGCAATTTTGGAAAAACCCTTGATGAAATGGTGATAATAACCCGCCAAACCCAGAAAGCTACGGATCTCAGTTGGCTTCGTGGGTTGACCCCATTCCTCATCGCGGTAACTTTGCTTGGGTCTACGGAAATACCCTCAGCCATCACAATATGCCCCAAAAATTGCACTTCCTGCAAATATAAACCATATTTCTCGAACTTGGCATAAAGTTGATGACCCCGTTGTGTCTGCAAGACCAATCCCAAGTGTCTGGTATGATTAGCTTTAGTTCGAGAATAGACTAGAATGTCATCAATGAACACTGTGACAAACTGGTCTAGGAAGTCCCAAAATACTCGATTCATAAGGTCCATAAATACAACAGGAGCATTGGTTAGCCCAAAAGGCATGACCAAAAGCTCAGAAGACCCATACCTGGTCAAGAATGCGATTTTTGACACGTACTGCTCTCGAATTCACAATTGATGGTACGCAGTCCTTAAGTATATTTTAAATAAATACGACGCTCCTCTTAATTGGTCAAACAAATCATCGATTCGGGGTAATGGGTATTTATTCCTGATGGTTACCTTATTCAATTCACAATAATCGATGCATAGCCGGAGGAAACCATCTCTCTTCTTCACAAACAACACAGGAGCACCCATGGCAATGTGCTACGCCGAATGAACCCTTGTCCCAATAATTTCTGAATTTGATCCCTCAATTCCCTCGTTTCCAAAGGAGCCATACGGTATGGAGTTCTTGCAATCGGCTGAGTTCCCGACGCTAAATCAATTACGAACTCAATCTCACAACTTGGAGGTAAACCCAGGATTTCTTAAAAGACATCTTCAAATTCTCTAACAATAGGAATTAAGTCTGGGGAAACAACTATTTCTCGTGAAGTCTCCTCCTCAATACAATACAAGTTCGTGCTAGAACCTCCCTCCGAAAGATGCATAGCCACTAAAAACATTTCTTGTCCCGGAATGGCGAAAACTATACTCCTCTCGTAATAATTTACCATAGCTCGATATTTTATTAACCAGTCCATGCCCAAAATAACATCATACCCGACCATATCCGAGATGAGTAAGTCGACCTCAAAACGCAATCTACCAAGGTCTATTCCTACTCCTTTATAAATAAAAAGTATAAGTGAACCATCACCCATGGAAGACTCCACACTAGTATAAGTACTTTCGGCAGACTTAAACAACCCCATCGAATGAGCAAAGTGCCTAGCGATAAATGAGTGCATTGCGCCCGTATCAAACAACACTCGACCCACATACCCATGAATGGGAAACTTACCCTCAATAGCTGGCGGTGAAGACGATGCTATAGGAAAGAAAACATCCTGAAGATTATACACACGCCCGTACTGAAGTTATTCCTGTTGTAAAGAGACGATTGGAATAAGTTCTAAAGGTTGTGGATGTGCCTGCAGATTCTGAGGGCCTCTAGGCAACTGTCCCCCGTTCAACTGTGGACAAGCTCTCCTCATGTGATCCTGTTCATCGCACTAAAAACATTATCGCACAAAATTCTCCAGATGTCACCCCCGATTGTTGTTCCAAAACTTCCTCGCACCTTGGCCTTGATGGCCTTGACCTCCATTACTCCCTCTACCCGCTTAGCCCTATTGGACTAACTGATGTTGCTGCAGAGCACCCTGACCATGCCTAAAATCACCTCTGCCAAATTTGTAACCCCCAAAGCATTGTTTCTTAACTGAGTCCCCTGGATGGAGGTCCCACTCTTTATGCTTATTCCCAGACTGGGGTGGTGGTGGTAGTACTCCACCAGCACCACTTCTTCCTTGTTTACTAGCTTGACCAGAACCTGTAATCATCTTACACCCTTTCAAATAAAGGCGGTGATCCTAGCAATAGAGTAAAGCTGCATTCATCACATCGCCAAATGTTTGCAAAGCAGGGTTCCCCAATAGGTGCTGCCGTATCCTCCAATTCAAACACCCAATAAATTTTGAAATCCTTATTTCTTCTATAATTACTTCATCCGATATAAATTTTACTAAACTAGTAAATTCCTCTTTATATTCCGCCATTGATCGTTACCCTTGAACAACATCCTATAGCTTCCTCCTCATCTCCTTCTGGATTGCTGGAGGAAAATACTTCCGATCAAACATAAACCATAATTCCGAGATAGTCATGATATCCCATTGTTCCGGAGTTATCACCGACTCCCACCATTAGAAGGTTGATCCAACGAGTATAAAAGTGGCGATAATTTATTTCCGCTCCCCGCTACATTCTACCATTTGAAGATGGCGTTGAATATCTTTCTTCCATTGATTTGCCACAATCACGTCAGTACCACCTTGAAATTATGGAGAGTAACCTTTCAGGAATGATTCTCTAACTCTTTCCCATGCGGAGGGTCCCGTATGGGCTTGAACTGCTGGTGCGACCGGTTGTTAGGCTTGTGGAAGCTATTATGCTATAGCGCTCATTGCAGCGTTGACTGCCTTGGCAATAATATTAGCCACCTCCGTCGCATTCATCGTTCCTTGCGGTGGTGGGGTCTCTACGTCATCTGCAACTCGATTTACCCTTGCCGGGCGACCTCGTCTAGGCGGCATCTGAGATAAAAAGTAACTAAAAATATGGAGATTAGTACCCTTTACATAGAGGCCCGGTTTGATGTGATATACGTGTGAATAAAATGCATAACAGTTACGAATGCTAACAACATAAATAGGTTAAGTTCGCTCTTCATTATAAGAATCATCCTCACCTCTCATCTAAATGTACATCCTAGCATCATACCATTTCATTAAGTTAAACTACCCATAAGATTAAGAGGAATAGCCTAATTCCATTTAACATGCTTAGTTTGCAAATTCATAAAATATAACTTCATAAGTCCATTTACTATTTGAGGGACCATATACCATAAAGTTGATTTATAGATTCATTAACTCATTCACATGAAATGTCATAATCGTGAGATCAATTTACAATCATAATACAACGTTTCTAAGACCATCCTTCCGGGAGTCACCCCACTGGATGCGCCCCTAAATGCTATCATCTTCCAGGGCTTAAAATCAAGACCAACTGGGTACCCTAAATCGCGTCGCTTGGAAAGAGGTCATATACCTTCTACAGTGAGTCATAACCATACACGGAATTACCTCACTTGGAATAAAACAATCATATAATGCAACCACCGTTCCTATGGCCGAAGACTAAATTCTCCCTGCATTCACTAGCCAGGGGATTTACCTCATGCGCGTGACTTCCCTTAAGATAGCATTTAGAGAGGTATGTATATGCATGCCACAATTACAAGATATGCCAATTAAATTGTATATTTCTTATTTTCGAAACCATGTGTATAACGATATTAGCTACAAAGTATAATTACTCCTATACTAACCCCCAAGAGTTCACAACCATACTACCCGACTCTACCCTAGTCCTAGACTCGTTACCGAAAGAAATGAGACATTAAGCTCTATTAAATAGCCCCCAAAATAGGCCCGAAAGCCCCCTTACCAACCTAGGGTATTAATCCCCCTTATATAAGACCATAATACTCTTTATTACGTCATATTAGAAGGTTCCTAAGCCTCAATCCTAAAATAAAAGGTGTATAAACTAAGTTGGAAAAAATTCCTAAAACAACAAGATTTCGAATCAATTCGCCCTTGAAAGCGGCTAAGAAAACCAACCTTCTGTCTCAGCCTGAATCGATTTGGCCTTAACCCGAATCGATCCATTTCCTCAGACCTATAGCCACCATTTTAGCGAAGCCTTGGTCGAGAATCTCAGTAATGGCTACGGGATCAATATAAACCCTAAATCCCTAAAACCCATATCTTTCCATCTAAACCCAATACCATCAACCAACATCATCTACAAACCCTTCCATAAGACATTTAACTACTACAATCTATTCAATCATGTATAGATCCAAAACCTTTAGATTTAACCAACCAAATCATCAAAATCCATAAATGGTTTAATCTCAAGAACCCAACTACATATACAAATTATTCACATTCAATCATACATTTGTAAGTTAAAAACTTGCCTCAAGATTATAGCCTCGGATTCTTCCTCGTTGCAACAATTCCAAGCCCAAATCACCAACTCTCTCTCTTTTCTCTTCTTTCTCAAGCTCTCTCTCTCTCTAACTCTCTCTTTAGGTTAAAACACAAATGAGAAATAAATGCTCTTGAAAGACTAAAATACCTAAAGCATCCAAAGTACACTAAGTCCAACATTAAATGCTACTACATGCTTAAAATGACTCGTAACATCATAATTAAGTTCTAAATAGTCAAAAGTACCCCGGAACCCAAAAACATAACTGGTACTTATTTCGACTATCTCAATCATTTTCGGACTGACCGTGCCCTCTAAACTGGCATCCGGGATATCGTTCATTATTTCATGTTCCAACGTCATATTAACTCTTTAATAGTAACCCAATTGGAATAAAAATCATAACCGTCGCTTAAAGCACAACGACGCAACAAAATATAATGTTACATTATTTACATTCGCTTAACATTAAATATGTAAAACTCTGTAAATATTATCTCTTAAATCACTTAAAGTAATATTTACTTCAACTTCCATTATTTTATATAATTAACCCAATAGGCAATTTAATATAAAATAATTACTCATAAATAAGGGGTATTACAGTTTCTCATCAAAGTTCTTAGGAAATTTGGCTTATGTGAAGGCTTTTCTGATCTCATGTGGAGAAGAATTTCTTATAATTGGTTCTCCATTATAGGAAATGGTCAACCAATAGGATTCTTTAAATCTTATAGGGGTCTTAGACAAGGGGATCCTTTATCCCCAAGTCTCTTTGTGATATGTGTTGAAGTTCTCAGTAGAGGTTTACATAATCTAATGAAAAATGGGAAAATTGGACTATATTCCCATCCTAGAAATAGCTCTACGTTAAGTCGCCTTGCTTTTGCTGATGATATTATTATATTCACTCAATGTCCCAATAAAAGCCTCAAAATCTCTTATAAAATTCCTTAAAGATTATGAATCTACATCAAGTTAACTCATAAATAAATTCAAACGTAAATTTTTTACCAAAACCAAATGCTCTGCCCAGAGATCCAAAATTACCCATGATGTTACTGGCCTTCAAAAAGGCAGTGCCCCCATTAAATATCTAGGGTGTCCCTTATTTAAAGGTAGGAAAAAATCTATTTACTTTGAAAGTCTTATTGCATCCATAAGTGAAAAAATAGAAGGATGGCAATCTAAATTTTTATCTCAAGCTGGTAGAATTGTCCTAATTAAATCAGTACTTAGCGCTATACCTCTCCACACTATAGTTGCTATCAATCCTCCTAAATTGATCTTTAACAAAATTGAAAATATGTTCAACAACTTATTTGGGGGTAATAACAAGGAATATGGTAGGAAATATCACTGGTGTAAATGGAAGACGTTATGTCTTAAAGAAGAAGAGGGAAGTCTTGGTATTAGAAGTTTACAAGACATAACTAAAGCTTTTAGGTGGAGAAGAGGTTGGAAATACATAGCAGGAAACAACCTGTGGGTAGATTTCTTGAGATGTAAATACAAAAGAGGTTCAAAATCTAATGGTTCTACATCCTTTAATAGTTTCAAAGCCCACTTGCATGACATAGATCAACATATCGCTGATATATTAGGTAAGAAGATATGGAAACCTTATGAGGATGGAAAATTCAACTTCAAATATGCTTTCAATATTATTAGAAGTTCCAAAACATCAACATTAATTTTAAAAAATATATGGGAGTCTTATATTCCCCAAAAAATATCTATATTCATTTGGAGGTATCTTCTTAATAAAATTCCTCTAGGGGAAACCTCCAAAAGATAGGCAAAAATGCTATTGTGACCGAATTTTTGACCGAAATTTGATGGACAAACTGACGTGGAGAGATTTTATTGGTTGGCTTTTGGGGTCCACGCCAGTGGGACTTAGAAACCAACTAATAAATGCCCGCCACGTCAGTTTGTCCACCAAAATTCTGTCAAAAATTCGGTCACTGTAGAACTACTCAAAGATAGGTATCAAAATAACTCCAATTTACAGATACTGCTATGCCTTTTCAGAAGATTTAAACCATCTCTTGATTCAAGGTCCTATATCTAGAAAGGTATGGTCTCATTTTGTAGGATTATTTGGTATTAAATTGTCATTCAAATATTTACAATTAATGATGATGGAATGGTGGTTTAGAAGTTCTTCAGACCTCATCATAAAGTTCATTATTAAAATTATTCCATCATGCATCATTTGGGAGATATGGAAGCATAGAAATAATGTCATTCATGAAAACATAAAAATGAAAGATTCCTCTATTATTCAAGATGTAATTATAAGTTTCTAAGCAATTGCATCTTTTCATCCTTTAAAATGTGATAAATCTCGTTATAATCAATCTTATCTGCTTTCTATAAGAACTTTTGGCACAGAGAAGGACTATAGAATTTTAGTTAAATGGATCAAACCTGTAAAGACTTTATGGAAATTAAACACTGATGGTGCTTCAAAAGGCAGCCCGATTATTCAGGCCTTGGAGGCATTTTAAGGAATAAAAAGGTGTATTTCCAATGGGCATTCTTAGATTATAGTGGAATTGCTTCTAACAATGTATCTGAAGCTCAAGCTATTATACCAGGCCTTCAAATACGCAAACAAGGACAACTTCACAACATAGAAGTTGAATAAGACTCCAAATTATTGATAGACATTCTCACTCACCATAAGAAGACAATTCCATGGAAAATCATGCAAATAATTTCTGAAATTATGCATATTGCTCATGACATGGATGTTTATTTTGTTCATTGTTTTAGAGAGGCTAATCATGTTGCTAGATTTTTAGCTAATTTTGATACCAAATCTGGTTTTAAAAACATTTTTGATAAATATGAAGAGTTACCAAAATTAACTAGAGGTTACATCAACTTAAGCAAGTGGAATTTTCCATCAATTAGGATTTCTAAATCTCCTATCAGTAAGTAGATATCTATTGTAATGGGGATAAAATAAATCACCAAATTTAAAATTTACTTTAGCTCTTGTAATGGGGATGCTGATAAATCACCAAATTTCTTATTTCTTTAATTTTCTTTTGGTTGCTAAGTTCTTTTGTAGATTCTTAATTCATTAGATCTTGTACAAGACAAAAGAGAGGCTTTTTCTCTTATATTTTAATAAAATTTGTGGGGGTACCATCCCTCTTTCTTTAGAAAAAAAATCCACAATACCCATTAACTAAAAATAAGTCACAACCAACCTGTATTATTACAAATTTTGGCCAAAGGCTCGAATAAAAGTCCAAGTACCAAAAGTGTCTGAAAACAAGTACAAAGCATTCTAATGACGTTGATTGTCCATGGGGATTTACTTGGGTCCTTTCCAACATTCCTAATCGAGGCACCTGGGGTGGGGATGGGGTTTTAACATAAAAAACAGGGGTGAGAGAATGCTCAGCATGACGGGTAATATTAAGCTATACATTTTCTAAAAAATAGTATACATATAAGGTCTATTTTTAATCAATTAAGAAAACGAAAAAATTTAGCTTGTATTAATGAAACTACATGCAATGCGCTCGAGCGATAAGCTCATACACTTAACCAAAATTTCCCACCCTTTATCGGGTCTAGAGAGTAATTATTAACAATTTAGCCTTTAGTCTCAATTATTTCATTTCCATTAGGTTGCCTGCCTTAAATTACTAGTACAGCAATTTGAATCCCCTTTTCATTATCTTTCTTGGAATCTTCCAAATATCGTGTTCTTTATCCACACCACCGGCGATGCCACCATATGCTCTCGCTAGTGATTTTGGGTCTTTCACCTTGGGCTCCAGGAACTCCTTAATTTTTTCGGTGTCATTTGAGTTTAACTTTTTATGTGTTTTAACATTTTATTCAATGTTCACATTATCATCACCTTTTTACCATTCTCGTCTTACCATGGTTTTAAAGCATTTTTCACATTATCAATGTGCCAAAACTTACTCTATCCATTTTCACCCAAAAATAGACCGATAGGGTCTCTAGAGGGAACATAACCTTTAGGATCCTCAAGTTTGTCAAAATCTCCTTTTGTCATCATTTTGAGAAAACATTATTTTTTACTTTAGTTTAGCACAAGGAGTAATACATTTTTCCAACATTATTTTCATTATTTCGTGTTCAAAACCATACTTATTTATTTTATGTTTAGTCCCATAACATGTCATTCATTATTTAAGGCCATTTAATCAAAACCCATAGTCTTGTCTTATGATTACTTATAAACCCTAACATTAGTTTATCTTCATCATAGCAACATTTAGCATATTTTTGGGCTACTTTTCCATATTTGTTCATCTTATTACAAAACCCATTATAACATATTTGTTCAAGTCTACTATATCACCCTTTAACATATTACATGTCCCGGCATGTTCAAGAGAGGATTTTAAGCTAGAAATGCCTCAAATATGCATTCAAATCGAGACTAATCATGGGTTTTATGAAGTTTACGTGCTTTCTTCTAAATAGCAAGGTAAAATGCCATTTTTATAAAAGACCCACTTAGGGTTTGTCTTGAATTTTTTTTAATTTTTGCAAGACCAATTATTTTGTAAATGTAATTACATTTTTAGGCATTAAAATCCATCTAGCAACATCCTACATAATTTCATAACTAGAAGAATTTTAAAAAGATGGAAGGAAAACCCTACCTTAGATGTTGAAGAGGAGAAACAACAATGGATCACTTGAAAGCTCCTAAACTCCTAAGCTGCAAAAACTCCTTATTTCTTCATAAGCTTCCACAAAACCTCTCTACAATAATTATCCACCACTTCCTTCTAGGAAGAAATCTTGAAAGATGGTAGAAATGTGTTATTTTATGGTGTAGGAATGGTTAGGATCACTCAAAATGGAGGAATAATGGATTAAGGAAGGAGATGGGTGTATGAACTCTTGAGGGAGAAGAAGAAATCTGAAAATGGTGGTAGGATTTGCTCTCTCACTTCTCTCTCTTATAACCCATGTAAAACTCCCTAAAAATATTTAAAAATACTTTAAAAGCCATCAAATTCGTCAAGCTCCATGAAGTTGACATGTTATCTAGATCTATGGCTGAAATGGTGACAATAAAACTATGTTAGTCTGGTCCTGACAGATTCATTTGAACGAGGTCGATCCCCTTCGAAAGAGATTGGCTTATCGTTCGATCTTTCCCTTCGAAGGAACTTCAAACAAGGATTTAGTGTAATGTAGAGAAGGGTCATTTGATGGTCTTATTCGAATTTGATAGATATCTCATTTGAATAACCGCAAGTTAATTCGAACCACCTAATTTCAAATATTCAAATTTTAACCCAACAACTTCATTAAATAAAAAAAGTGGCACCAAACCATACTGGATGGAGGGATAAAAGCTCATTAAATAATAACCCTCCTACATTAACTTCACATTACTATGAGTTACATGGAAGGAAAAAAAATTATGTCGAGGTAGTACAATCTCCCCTCCTAAGGGAATTTCGTCCCCAAAATCAGGATAAGCATCTAAGGGAAGAGTTCTGGGTGCTTCTCCCGCATCTCTAACTCACGTTCCTAAGTAGCACATTCAACACCTTAAAATTCCCTAAGAACCTTGACCAATGGAATAACCTTATTGCGTAAGACTCTCTTTTCATGATGTAGGATGTATATTGGTCGTGTGGGAAATGTGACATGTTCTTCTAACTCGATCAAACTCCAATCAATGAAATTACAGGGGCCATGAACATAGTTTTTCGACATGGATACGTGGAACACGTTGTGCACCTAGGACACTGTAGAGGCAGAGCCAAGCAATATGACACATCAATGATCCATTTTAGAATTCAAAGGGATCGATGTACCGTGGGTCCAACTTTCCCTTCTACCTAAATCGTTGGATACCATTTCTTGCCCTTACTTTTAGCATCACGTGATCACCTACCTGGAATTCCAAATGTGTTTAGTGATTATCAACGTAATTTTTTTTATTGTTTTTATGCCATCATGATTCTCTGGTGAATTACCCATACCTTATCACTCAATTTCCTGGATCAACTCTGAACTAGTGAGGTGTTTCTACCCCACCTCAACCCAATAAGTTGGCGAACGACATGGTCTTAAATAAATGGCCTCAAAGGGGCATTCTAAATACTAATTTGGTAATTGTTGTTGTATTTAAACTCTGTCAGATGCAGGTTATCCACCCAACTACCCTAAAGGTCAAGAGCATAACCCTGAGCATATCCTCCAAGATTTTAATAGTCCGTTCTAACATCCCGTCGATCTCAGGATGATTCGAAGTGCTCATATTGAGTTTAGTTCTCAATTACTAATTGAACTTCTTCCAAATTCAAGAAACAAATCGATAATCCTTATCTGAAATGATTTAGAGCGGGGCACTATAGAGCCTGACCATCTCCCTAACATATAACCTTGACAATTTAACCACACTGTGCATGACCTTAATTGGCAAGAAATGTCCAGACTGGGTGAGCCGATCCAATATTACCCATACAACATTATGAAAACACTCCGACCGTGGTAAGGATGTGACGAAATCCATCGTTATGTGCTCGAATTTCCACTCAGCTACAATTAACTATTGCAACAGTCGTGCTGGCTTTTTGTGTTTGGCCTTTACCTGCTAGAAGGTGTAGCACTTTTCTACATATGTCGCTACATTTTTTTTTATGTCGGACTACCAAAAATCCTTACGAAGGTCATTGTACATCTTGGTGGCACCAGGGTGTATACTGAAACATGAGTGATGGGCTTCTACAGTTGCCTAGTCCTGAAGATCCCTAATGATCAGAACAATTAATCGACCCTTGTGCCACACCCCGTCATCCTTATCTACTATAAGTGTGTCTAATACTTCCCCTTTACAAATACGATCGCACTACTGAATGAACTCAGGGTCATATGATTGAGCATTTAGAACTTTCTACTAGATGTGGTGCCTAGCCACCACACCCTAAAGATATGCCCTGTCATAGCCTTATTGCACGTGCGGATCGAACTTCTGTAGTTCCCCAAACATAATTACCCAGTGGCATTTCATTATCGCAAGTGTGAGACTAGATTTCCTACTGAGAGCATCAACCATCACATTGGCCTTTCTGTGATGGTACTCTAGAGAGAAATCATAGTCTTCCATCAATTCCATTTACCTCCTCTGCCTAAGGTTAAGGTTTTGTTATGTGAATATGTACTGGAGACTCATGTGATCAAAAGACACCATAAATCATTCCCCATACAAATAGTACCTCCAGTTTTTCAGTGCAAATACTACAACACCTAACTCCAAATAGTGAGTGGGGTATTTCATCTCATGAACATTTAACTGGAGAGATGAATAGGCTATCACCCAATCATCCTGCATCAATATCGCTCCAAGTCCTAAACCTAACGCATCACAATACACTATATAGCCCTTGCCTCATTTTGTAAGGACAAGAATAGGCACGGAGGTTAGCCTGACCTTCAATTCCCATAAGTTTAGCTCACTGTCCTCGAACCATTCGAAATCCACGTCATTCATAGTCAGGTGAGGGGCATTACCACCCCTGAGAAGTCTTATACAAATAAATGGTAGTACCCATCCAAATCCAAGAAACTGCGCACCTCTGTGATTGTTCTCGACTGAATCTAACTCAACTCTTTTTCCACCTTGGACGAATTGACGAAAATACACTCAACGAAGACCCCATGGTCAAAGAACCTCACCTCATATATTAGAACTAACATTTACTATACTTTGCATGCAAATTCTCTTGAAACACCTACAATGTCACCCGGAGATGCTCCCTATCATCTATGTCTGACAATGAGTACACCAGGATGTCATCCACAAAACCACAATGAACTGATCTAAATAGGGATGATAGATGCGATTGATCAGGTCAATGAATGTAACTGGGGCATTTTTCAACCCAAATTTGAATTACTAAAAACTTGTAGTGCCCGTACCATGTCTTGAATGCAATGTTAAGAATATCCTCCTCTTTGGCATGCAACTGATGATATCCGAACCGAAGATAAATATTTGAGAACCTACCTTCCCCACACAATTGGTCAAATAAATCATCAATACAGGGCATAGGATACTTTTTCTTCACGGTCACCTTATTTCACTTTCAGTATTCAATGCAAACCGGTAGATAATTATCCTTTTTCTTTGCGAATAGGATCAGGGCTCCCCACAGGGACACGCTGGTGCGGATGAAGCCCTTTCTGGTTATTCTTCCAACTGAACTATCAATTCCTATAATTCTATTGGGGTCATCCTAAGAGGTGGGGTACTCTCGCCGTGGTGTCAACGTGGAAGATCATTCGGAAACACATTATGAAACTCCCATACAACAGGATAATCTAAAATCATACTCTTTGGTCAACTAACTGAAATACTTTGTCTGCTCACAGATTATGGAGAATTTAAAATGATAATCGATACCCATCTCACTACTAAAACGATGGAAAAACCCGTTCGAAAATGACACTAGGACGCTGTGACGATGGCATTCAATGTTGGCTTTAAAACTTAACAACTAGTCCATACCCAGGATAACCTCGAAATCGTTCGATCCATTAGGATTAAATCATATTATAGGGTAAAATATCCATCCATGATCACGCATCTATGGAAAAACCTATCAAGGACTACGTCGCCACCCACTAGAAGCCTAATCAAGATAAATGGGTGAAATTGGTCTACCACTAAACCCAAACGAAATGTTAAGGTACTAGATATGAAGGAATGCGATGTGCCAGAATCAAATAATACCTTTGTCTAAGTACTATACAAGAGAATTATACCTTCCATCACTGAGGGAACATGAGAAGGTGCTGTATGTTGGGAATTGGCGTAAACTCACCCGGTATTAAACCTGATGGTCTGAATGTTGGGCACCTGGCCCTGCCCACAGCCACCCTTTCCCTGGTTTACACGTAAACTTTCCATACTGGTACCCTGAAATATACAACTGGAACTTCAACTCGACACAATGTTAATGATTTATTGGATGCCCTGCCAATCGCCCCAAAACCACTGGGGCACTCCCTCTTCATGTGACCTGGGAGCCTGCATCTAAAGCAGGTCCTCTCTTTGCGGGAAATAGGGCTCTGATCTCTAGTGTACTGTGATGAGGAAAATCCATCCCCCATAACTTCCTTAAGCTTAAAAAATAAGCCTCCTATACCGCTTTGGGACTTCTTGTTCCGTCTCGATCGAGACCTACTGGGTTCCCTCTTTTTCTCACTAATAGCCTTGTTATATTTTGTGTCAAGCTCTAACCTTATGTAATTGTTCAATGCGGTTCTGAAATCGAGTAGATCTAAACTTGCTAATATTCATCAAATACCTAAATTAAGGTCTTTTAATAAATAATATCGTTTTATCAGCCTCATCCCTCTGTACGACATCAACATACTTACACAAACTCTCAAACTTTTCCATATACTCCTTCACCAAAGCCTTCCCAGAATCGTCTTGACAAACTCATCCTTTTCACCTATGAAAAGTATTTGTTAAGGAAGGTCACCTGAAAGCTACTCCAGTCAATAGCTACAATGGTGCTAGTAGAATAGGCGCTCCACCATCGTTGTGCATGATCCATCAGCTAGAACGTAGCAATCTTAACTATTTTCTTTGCTAGTACATCTAGGATCTCCATTATTTTAGTAACTTCATCGAGCCACTCCTCAGTCGATTCGTGGCCATCTTCCCCATTAAAGCTGGGCAGATGCAGCCTCCTAAATTCCTTGAGGATCGAAGTGGTGGTGGCACTCTAAATGGTTCCACTACGATTTGCCCATTGCTGCTGAGAGAGAGAGAGAGAGAGAGAGAGAGAGTCAGTAAGCTGTCACACTACTTGATCCATACACTAGAGTTTACTAGAGCTGGACCCACTGGCCACGTCACGACGTGGAGGCATCTACACAAGAATAGAAAGTTTAATACAAAATGATACGTATGAAAATGATAGCCGAATCAATCTACTAAATTGTACAAAGAATTAGCTATGCGGAGATGTACAAGGAAATGCACTACTAAAACATGAACACTCTATCACACTAGAGGATCCTATTTCTTTGATACCATTAGTAATGCTCGAAACGTGTTTGGGTCTCTGTTGGGTCAATCTGCATCGATCCAAGGAGTTAAGAGAGGAGGGGGAAAGTTTATCCATTTTATTTAAGAAAATCCTTAATTTGCATCATAATTTAATAGTTAAAATTCCTATTTTAGTTTGAAAAAATGATGACCACTTTATGTGATTAGTCAATTAACAAGATTTATTTATAAAAACCCGAATTAATCCACAGTACCCATTAACTGAAAATAAGTTACAACTCTCCTGTATTATTACAAATTTTTGCCAAAGGCCCGAATAAAAGTCCATGTACGAAAAGTGCTAATGCCAAATATCCATAGTTTGAAAACAATTACAAATCATTCTAATAAAGTTGATCATCCCCTGGGGCTTTACTCGAGTCCTGTCCAACATTCCTACTCAAGGTATGTGGGGTGAGGGTGGGGGTTTTAACATAAAAACCAGGAGTGAGAGAATGCTCAACAGGGTAGGTAATACTAAGCCACACGTTTTACACAAAATACTACACATATAAGGTGAATCAATTAAGAAAACGTTAACAATTTATCTAGTATTAATGGAACTACATGCAATGCTCCCGAGCGATGAGCCCAAACTCACACTTAACCTAAATTTCCCACCCTTTAACGGGTCTAGAGACTAATTATGCACAATTTAGCCATTAGTCTTATTTATTACATTTTTTTTAGGTTGCCTTCCTTAAATTACAAGTACTGCCATTTGAATCCCCTTTCCATTATCTTTATCAAAATCTTCTAAATATCGCGTACCTTAATGGGCTTCACACCGCTGGTGATGTCACCATATGTTCTGGCCAGTGATTTTGGGTCTTTCACCCCGGGCTCTTGGTCCTCCTTAATTTTTTTAGTGTCATACGAGTCTAAATTTTTATATGTTTTAACATTTTATCCAATGTTTACATTATCATCCCCTTTTTACCATTCTCGTCATACCATGGTTTTGAATCATTTTTCACATTATTAACATGCCAAAACTTACTTTATCGATTTTCACCCAAAAATAGACCGACTGGGTCTCTAGTGGGAACCTAGACTTTAGGATCCTCAAGTTTGTCAAAATTCGCTTTTGTCATCATTTTGAGAAATAAATGTTATTTTTTACTTTAGTTTGGTATAAGGAGTAATTAATTTCTTCCAACATTAATTTCATTATTTCTTTTTCAAAACCATAATTATTTATTTTATGTTTGGTCACATAAAATTGTGTTCATCATTTAAGGCCATTTAATCAAAATCCATAGTCTTGTCTTATGATCACATGTAAACCCCAACATTAGTTCATCTTCATCATAGAAACATTTAGAATATTTTGGGGCTAGTTTTTTTTATATTTTTTCATCTTACTAAAGAACCCATTTTAACATGTTTGTTCAAGTCTACTATATCACCCTCTTACATATTGCATGTTCCTACATGTTCAAAAGAGGATTTCAACCTAGAAATGCCTCAAATATGGATTCAAATCAACACTAATCATGGTTTTTTTTAAGTTAACGTGCTTTCTTCCAAATATCAAGGTAAAATTCCATTTTTATAAAAAGACCCACTTAGGGTTTTTCATGAAGAAAATTCCATTTTTTCAAGACCATTTTTTTTGTAAATGTAACCACATTTTAGGCATTAAAATCCACCTAACAACATCCTACATAATTTCATTGCTAGAAGAAACTTGAAAATATGGAATAAAAACCCTACCTTGGATTTTGAAGAGGGGAAACAACAATGGATGACTTGTAAGATCCTAAATTCCTATGCTCTAAGACTCCTAGCTTCAAAAACTCCCTGCTTCTTCAAAAGCTTACACAAAATCTCTCTACAATATTGCTCCACTATTTTTTTCTGGAAGAGAGCCTGAAAGATGTAGAAATGTGTGGAAATGGGTTATTTTATGGGTTAGGAATCGTTGAGCTCACTGAAAATAGAGGAATAATGGCTTAAGGAGGGAGATGGGCATATGAACTCTTGAGAGAGAAGAAGAAATCTGAAAATGGTAGTGGGATTTTCTCTCCCACTTCACTCTCTTATATCCCATGCAAATCCCCCTAAAAATATTTTAAAATAATTTAAAATATATCAGATTCATCAAGCTCCATAAAGTTTACACGTTATCTAGATCTATGGATAAAATGGTGATAGTACAACTGTCCTGATCTGATCTTGACAGAGTCATTCGGACGAGGTTGATCTTGTTCGAATGAGATCAGCTTCTCGTTCGAATGAGATCGACTTCTCATTCGATCTTTCCCTTCGAGAGACCTTCGAACGAGGATTCAGTGTAATGTAAAAATGGGTTATTCGATTTTTATTTGATGGTCTCGTTTGAACGAGACAGATAACTCCTTCAAACGACTACAGTTTGTTTGAACCATTCAATTTCAAATCTTCAAATTTTAGCTCAACAACTTCATTAAATCACAAGAGAGGAACCAAATGATATGGGATGAAGGGATAAAAGCTCATTAAATAATAATCCTCTTACATTACCTTCACATTATTATGAATTACCCGGAATGGGATAAAACATTAAGCTGGTGTATTATAGTGTATGGGGATCAATTCTTACATAAATATAAATAAAAAAATTATCCATATAAATGAATGCAATAAGAGAAAGAACATATATATATATATATATATATATATGACTTGACATGTTGGTCTTGCCTTAGTCCATGAGTAAGGGAGATGGGGATTATGTTATTAATTAAGGAGAAGGATGACTTAGAGTGCTAGAGAATTCTAGTTGAGATTCCAAGTCATTGGTACAATATTGTTCTATATCTCATCCCCCATAACACGATTAATTAATTTATGGATATATGAGTCTTATTTACATAAACTATTTCCTTGAGCATTTTTCATGGAGTCAACCTCTATAATTAACCTTTTATTTTAGGGTGTTGAGTTTTAATAGCTATACTCGACCATCTTTATCATTATCATTTATTGATCCATCTTTATCTGATCTATAATAGACAAGCGACTAAGACCCACAAACATATTGATTTCTTTGAATTCCATATGTAGTGCCACGTGGGTTGCCCGACTCATATACCCTTCAATTTCCCTAAATGTAGGGTGATCAGTCTTTAGGCCTAGTTGGCTTAGTTCTATATATTTTTACCATCCACACGTGACATGCATTTTCTCATCAAGGCCTCATTAAGTGCCATGCATCTCACTTATACTTAGTGGGAACAAAATTATGGCCCTATTCGCATGCGATCTATATATCTAAGATTACATGCGTCGCCATTTGGGTTATCCACTGGAAATCATTACGCATGAAGTTCATGTCTTGGGGAACATGATAGTGTGACTCTCTTTCCAAGAGATCCATCACTTCACTTGCTGTTTTGGCGGAAATAAATATTAGGGGTTTCAAAAAAACCATTTACCTTGTTACTTAAAGCCAAAGGTACCCCATTTTTATTTTTATCTCCCTTCCATTTTCAGTTGCATAGAAATGTTTCTCTCTTATATTTCCAAAAATCTTTATCCTTTTCAAACCTTTTACCTTTACTCCACTAGTACTCTAAGTCTAGGCATCTTAGGAATATGAGTTAACCTCCAAAAATGAGTTTTAGGTATTTATATCTAGGTAAAACCTACCTAGAAATGTCAAAATCATAACCTTTGTATGAGCAAGATTTATATTGCTTATTATGTTTTTAAGTTTGACTTATTCTGTTACACCCCACTTCACCGTAATATACATTTTTAAGACTTGAAGAAGACAAGTTAGTGACCGAATGCAACAATTGAAGATCGATCATGACTATATTTATTAGAGAAGGGAGATTGTTTCTGTGTAATCTTCTTGTTCAGTGGTATTTCAAAAGTGTTTGAAAATATGAAATATCTTTTAAGTTTTTTTTGAAATTTTTTCAAAGTCATTACAATGACAATGGATGTCGTTCGAATGAGTGCTTACACCTTATTAAAACATCTTTAAACTTCATTCGAATGAGATCAATTTTTGCAAATTTTGTCTCGCTCTAAAATCTTATTGGAGGAGTCATTTAATATATGTTCGAATAAGATAAGGTAATTCATTCAAATGAGAAGTACCTTCATTTGAATGATCTTATGAAAAATGGTTTTTTTATCTGATTTCAAATGCAGTCTTTCAATTCTATCCTTTAAAGATTTTTCTCCCTTTATATAGAGATGCGAACCTGCATTTCAGACCAATCCTTTTAGAGATCTTTTGATGATCAAATTCTTTTATTTTTCAAACCCAAACCCATTGGATGATTTTATATAACTTTATGAAATCATGAAAACCACAATCCATGTTTATAACATTGTGAAGTTAATTCTTAACTGTTGAAGATAAGAATATGGTTTCCTAAGGCTGATCTCTGGACATCGAGACAAGTGGATCTTGCTATTAGGCGTTCCTAGATCTGCATTACTTGCTATCAATAAAAAGGAAGGAATACATTACTGCGTTACCTAGTGGAGTTTAAGTTTTTATAAGTCTGTAGATGTCGTTCTATAATACCTACTTAAAACATTACTTAAATATTGGTTTTTCCCAAAATGGATTTTTCCCCATCTCCTATCTTCTTAGTTTGTCGTTTGTTTTGATTTACGTCCAATATTTCATGTTTAGATTCACCTAATATAATCAAGATAAAATTTGAACTAATAAGAATTTACCTTGTGTGTGACCTATTCTATAATCTCTACATATAACCGGACCATCCCGCATTTTCAAATTGATATTAGAGCTTATTTCTAGAAGTTAATTATACGAATCCTAGTGGTTATGTGGAAAACTCGTTTAATAGGCCACATTTGTTTGATGGCTCGAATTATGCTTGTTGAAAAGCTCGAATGAGATAGTCTCTTAAGTCGATCGATGGCAACATTTATCTTGATGTTGAAAAGGATTGGACTCCTTGTACTATGACTTATGAAAATATAATTAGTCTCAAGCTAATCACAAATTGGAATGAATATGATCTTAAACTATGTAACTTTAACTCTCTGGGTTTAAATGTGATTTTTGGTGCTGTCACTCCCGACGAATTTCATCATATCATGACGTATACCATGTCTAAGGAAACTTGGAATATCCTCCACCTCACTCACGAGGGTACCAATGCTTTCAAAGCTTATAAGCTTCATAATATCACCACATAATTTGAGATTATAAGCATGCTTAGATCAAAATTTTTGATAAATTTTATGCACATTTATTTGACATTATGAACTCTAGTTTTAACTTGGGGTGAGAAAATTTCTAAAATGAGGGTAGTTAAAAAACTTCTAAGGTCTTCCCCATCCAGTTTTAGTGAAAAATTCATGGTTCTTAACTCTTTGGGAATTCTAGACACGCTTAGGTTAGAAGAGTTCATGGGTGATCTTTAAACTTATGAAATAGAAATGTTCCCCAAAACCTAGAAGAGAAAGAAAAGAAATCTTTTTAAGATCTCACTCAAAGAAAAAAGATAAGGTTTCTAAATCTGATTTCGAAATTGATCATGATGATCTTGTCATATTTGCTAAATGTTTTGAAAAGTTTCTTAAATTAAAAAAAGAAAATTCTTTTAAATTGGAAAACAATAATTTTGAGAAAAATAAAAATTTCAAAGATGGCAAGAATGTTTTAGAGAATGATCAACGGAGAGATAAAGGAGAGTATACCAAAAAGGTTTAATCAAAGAGTTACTATGAATGTGCGAGGAATGAACATAAATCTCATGAGTGCCCTGATAACCTTAAGAGATAGGACAAAGGCAAAACCGTTTACAATGCCACTCTAATCGATAGTGATATCAATGCCGTGGATTCGGGAGGTGAATCACCACATGAACCAATTTTGATGTGTTGATGGCTAGCCACATTAGTACTTATAGCACATCCCACGCCGATGAGGACATTTCTAAATGTGATAGCCTTGATAATTTGTTGAACCATTCTAAAAAGAGTGAGAGTGATGTCTTTAGTGAGGGAAGAACGAGGTCTCCAATGAGAATTCACCAAACTTTACACAGAGTCTTTAAAACTAAAACGCAAAATAAAAATTTGACTCTTAGGGTATTGGATTTATAAAAGGATTTGAAAGTTTTGAGAGAGTATAAGGCCTCAGTGAGTCAACTCGAGAAGTTGAAAGTTTCTTTGTGTGAGAAACTTGTTATGGTAGATAGGGAAAAGACCATTTTGAGAAGAAAAGTGGCTAGTCTTACGAGAGATATTAAAACTTCATTAGAAACTCGTGAGAAACTTGAAGCCCATATTTACCAACTCAAGAAAGATATCGAATATGACCAAGAGGTAAAGGTTACTTTAGAGGACACATCTAATAAGAATGGAAAGATTTTCCTCGATCTCACATTAGGATTTAACGAGAGGCAAGGGATATGTTACGATGCTGCATCCACTTCCCATATCGCACCCAAACCGGTTCCTGAGTTTGTGATGGATGCTAATGGGTCTCGACCTAACCCACTAAGGAGAACTCGTTCGTAGAATTTTAACCAAGGTAGAACCAACCAATCTATATTTTTACCCATTTCAAATGAAAAGGTTATCTTAGGGAGTTTTGTTTTGATCTAGAAAGTCTTTCATAAATATACTCCCACACATGCTCTCACACACTGTAATAGAGACCTTGCTAGTCTTCGTGAGCAAGTGGAGTTTTTAATTAAGACTTCTCAATGTTTAATAAAGGAATTTCAAAGGATGTCTATTGCTTTTGAAAACACCTCTCGAGCAAATGATTGAGGTTTGGACTTGTTTCTAGCTTAGAGCGATTTTCTTGAAGGTATATTTTCTCCTTATAAGTGGATTTTATTCTTATGTATATATTTTTGAAAGATCCAAAAATATTTTCTTTTCTCTTTAGAAAAAATTCAAATATTAAAAAAAAAAATTATTTTTGATAATATTTTAAAAAATTCAGGAATATTTTTGTATTTTGCTTTACACAATATATGGATGTGCATTTAAAATGTTCGGATCACAATTACATTCAATCCATTCATGTGAATTATTCATGGTTCTATGAGACTTGGATCTATTTTTTATGTGTGCTTAATTAAGGATGCTTAGCATCACGTTGTTCTCTATTGATTACTTCCTTCATGATAGACTGATTATATGGCCTTTATTGCGCACATGCACAAACTTTTTGAACATTATACTTACTTATCATATGTCGAATAGGATGTCCTCATCTTAATTATGCTTAATAATGAACCAAATGTACTAGGAACAAAATTTTCATGTAAGAACAATTTCTCGGATTTTTTTTAAAAATTTAATTTATATTTAAGCAATGAAAATGGGCTACGAAAGAAACAGTGTTCTTTGCATTAAAGGCCAACTTAGCAAGACCCTATAAGATAATTTTGGCACATTAAAACAGAAATGCCAAGGACAATTTTTTGTTTCATTGATGCTTAATTAACATGATCTATATGATTCCTTTAAAAAATTTGAGAGTTTATGCTTAAAATGTGAGATTTTGAGGGTGCTATAATTTGAAGATCAATGGGGTTGCACAATAAAATTCCTTCACAAGCATTAAATAGCTTGGAATGATTGATTTAAGAAGCATTGAAATTCATGACATTTTGTATGAGTTGAGTTAATTTCACTTTGTTCACAACTTTTACACCTAAGGTTGAATTGAGTTCTTTCTTTAGGAGTTTCTATTTGACTTTGTGCACCATCTCTCTGTATGCCTATGTTGACTTTCCCATGCTTTAAATTCACACCCATTTATTCTATTTTCATGATTTAGATATTTTCATGCTATTCCATGGTGTGCATTGATTGTACTTATATGTATAGGTTTCTTCTAAAAAAAATAAAAAAAATTCATAAATAGTTGGTTGGTTAGTTTAAGTTTCGTTGCATATGCTTAATTGGTGATTATTTGTGTTGATATTTCATTTTTTGTATTCTCGTTATGCTAAGTTTTCAGGTTAAGTTTCTAACCCCTTGTCTATTATGGACAAAAAGGGGGATAACAAGAGAGAGTTTTATGTTTTTAAACTCCTTGCGTCACAGTATTTCCTTCGCTTCTTGTGTGTAGGTCTTTTCTGCCTTAATGATTTCATGGACTATACGATGAAGATTTTCAACTGAAGTCAATGTCACAAGTGTCTTTCCTTTTTGAGTTTGGGAGGGCGTTAGCTGAACTTGTCTCGGGGGTTATTTTTTTCGATTTGTGTTTTATACCAGAATAGCCAATGGGGGAGATTTATAAGAGCCATATTTATAGTGCTCGTTATGTTTTTAAGTTTGGTTTATTCTGTTATGCCTCACTTCACTATCATGTACATCATCCAGATTTCAAGTGAAGACAAGTTAGTGACCCAATGCAAAAATTGAAGATCGATCATCATTACATCTATCGAAGAAAGTATATGAGGTTATTTTTATGTAATATTTTTATTCAGGGGTATTTTAAAAGTGTTTGAAAACATAAAATATTTTTCCAATTTTTCAAAATTTTTAGAATTTTTTTCAAAATCGTTAGAACGACATTGGACATCGTTCAAACGAGTGCTTATACCTAATTAGAACAACTTCGAACTTCATTTGAACAAGATCAAATTTCATAATTTTTATCTCTCCCTGGAATCTCATTGGAATAATCGTTTGATAGATATTCGAATGAGATAGGGTACTTCGCTCAAACGAGCCTACGAAAAATGGTTTTTTATCTGATTTCAAATGCAATTTTCAAATCTATCTCTTGGAGATTTTTCTCCCTTTATATAGAGACATAGACCTGCATTTTAAACCAATCCTTTTAAACATCTTTTGGTGATAAAACTCTTCTATTTTTTAATTCCAACCCCCTTTGATGATTTGAGATCACTTTACCAAACCAAGAAGAACACAATCCATGTTCATAACATTTCGAATTTAATTCTTCATTACTGAAGATAGGAATATGGTTTCCTGAGGCTGATCGGTGGACACCGAGGTAAGAGGAGCTTGTTGTGGGGTAGTACTAGATATGTATCATTTGTTGTCAACGATAAGGAAGGAAGACTTTACTATGTCACTAAGTGGAGTCTAAGTTTTTATAAATCTGTAGATGTCGTTCTATAAGACCTAGTTGTAACAGTGATGAAATAGAGGTTTTACCTGAAGGGGATTATTCCTCACCTCCTATTTTCTTGATTTTTGGTTTGTTTTGATTTAGTTTCAACATGTTGCATGTTTTGATTCACATAATTTAATTAAGGTAAAATCTAAACTAATTAAAATTTGGCATGTGTGTGACTGAATTTATGATCTTTACATATAACCAGACCACCTTGCGTTTTTAACCTTACCTGATGAGGAGGACGTTTACTACCTCTCTCGTGGTGAGGTTACATTTATGACAATAGTAATCATGGGGGGGGGGGGGGGGTCGTTTATCCCTCCACCAATTACTGGTAGAGGTACTATATTTTTGGGATTCTTGTCTATCCAATCAAACGAAAGCTTCTTTTGTATTGTAATGGGTTCAGTAATTAAAAACCAAATTAGTAACAGTAACATAGGTCTGAGTCTGGCGCCCACCACTTCTAAGGCAGGGAAAAGTCCTAGTACGACTTAGGACTTCACCTGGGTGTAGCACCTACCCCTTCTAGCCTAGGCAAAATTCTTGTAATTTGGTTACATGGCTTACAAAGTTCCAAAAGGACAGATGTAAAGACGTATGAGTCTTTTCTTGGCGATTATATATTGAGAACTACACATGTGTTCATGTGTCCATGGAGGCCAAACATCCTGGTAGATTACTTACCATTTGTTTCAAACAAAATTCAATGTAAGATTAATAGTTACTAATCAGTGTTTCTTTTTTTTGTTGTGGATACCAATTGAATGTAAGATTAATAGTTACTAATCAGTGTTTCTTTTTTTTGTTGTGGATACCAATTGCAAGAGAAAACTGAATGACTACAAAGTCAACTTCACTAATCTTAAAAAAGTATGGGATCAATCAAATCCCCTTGGAGTAGAATTTTATTATAAAACAACTCATATATTTCTTGGCTATGAATTGACTGTTGCATCCTTTAGAAGTTTTAATAATGTTATCCAAGTGACTGCAAAACACATCCACTTTCATAATTAACACCGAGGCAATAGGAGTTTACTTATGAGTGGATTCCTCACTGACCTACATAATCTCAACCGCATTAGATAAAAATAAATAAGGTCTTCCAAATGGTGGACTTTACCCTCTATTCTCTTACGAGGTAGTTTGCGTGTACAATCATCTTTCAAAGGAGGTAGAAGAAAAATAATTCACATTTCCCTTCTCCTTTAACACATCGTGGATATGATAAGGAAATGCCACATCGTCGATATTGAGGCGTCCAAGTGAGACCAAATAACATTTTTCCAAACCGACTTGGCCACCTAAGGTACATCTTGCACCTCAAAGAAGAAGATTGTCTCCATCAAGGAGAAAGAGAACAAATAGAATGAGAAACAAAGGCTGAGAATCAGAAAGCAAAGGCTGGAAAGACCCCATGGTACACTGGCTAGGGGGAATAATTATCCTGTGGTGATTGTATCGAGGTAAACATGATCTCAACCTCCTCCTCATTGTCTATGGGGAAGCCCTAAGTTTTAAACCTTCTAAAGGGAAAATAACCCATTAGTAATGATGACTCAAAGCATTAGAACATCAAGACCAGTTTCTTAGGATTCCATATTTCCCAAGGACATGTCCGACTTAAAAAATATCAACATGAACCTCCTTCATAACGAAGGGATTCATCACACAATGATGGTAATCTCACTTAAAATACTTTTATTTATTTTACATGTTTCTCATATCTCTCATATACTAAATAACCTCTTTTATATTTGTGTTTTCAGGCCATGTTTGCTCTCTATGAGGCCACCGAATTGGTCAGTTGGAGAGTATAAATGACATTATATATGATCATGCAAACACCATGAAGGATCACCTTGTTGATAAGGACAATAAGTCATCGATCAGTTCGAAAAGACGATAGAAGCGACCATCGACAATGAGACGATGATGAAGAAGAGTGAATCCCTTTAGTTGGGATACAATAAGGTGAATTCCTAGATCACCAAGCATAAGAATGATTTTTCCTTAAGTAGTCTAGAGAAGTTGATCCTATAGAGACAAAAGTATTCCCTTATTGCCAATCTGGGGCAAAATCAGGAAAATGGCTTTGGTGACGACTTTAAGGCCAACATCAAAGATGTGTATTTCAACCCAAATACCATGTGTTGGTTTATTTTAAAAAGGGATATTTCATCAGTCTCGAAAGGGGTAATTTCCATGAGGGTAACTTGATATATCTCGAGTTCCCCTTGAGAGTCCAGTCATTAGAGATGAGGAAACTTCTTTAAAATTTGGGCAATAAGTTGATTTGTTGGTGACAAAGGATATAGTTAAGCCTACTCTTCCTAAAGGTTAGATCGTAAAGTCAATAAGGTACTAATAGCTGGGGGATATCACCCTTATCTCCATAATCTGTAGGGTTTTTTATTTTTATTTTAATGTAGGACTTAAAAGTGATCTCTATCATCAACTTTAAGCCAGTTAATGATTCTTTTTGACTTATTTAGGTAGATGGTAGGTTTGTGACTGAATCCACCAACTTGTTTAATTTAACAATAAGTAAACATTCTTATTTAACTTATCATTTAATAGGTGGATGGTAGTTATATAGCCATCCCCATTGACTTGTAAAATTTAACAATAAGTTAACATTATTATGCAACTTCATGGGTGGATAGTAGGTCTATGAAAGATTCTGCTCACTAGTAAAATTTAACAATAAGTTAACATTCTCATATAGCTTATCATTTTGTCGGTCGTGGGTAGATCTATGCCTGTCCACTAGCTTGTAAAATTTAACAGTAAGTTACAATTCTTATTTGACTTATGATTTAATTGGTGGAGGTTAGGTCTACGAATGACTCCACTGATTTGTAAAATTTAATAACATTCTTATTTAACTTATCATTCAATTGGCGGAGGAGAGGTTCGTGACTGACTCCACGCACACGTAAAATTTGAATTATAAGTTAACATGATTATTTAACTTATCATTTAATAAATAAAGGGTAAGTCTTTGATCCTATCCACTAACTTGTAAATTTTGAATGATAAGTTAACATTCTCATTTAACATATCATTTGATCGATGGAGGGTAGGTCCATGAGTAACTACACTCACTTGTAAAATTTAGCAATAAGTTAACATTTTTATTTAACTTATTTATTTAACCGATGGAGGGTAGGACCATGAACAAGTCCACTCATTAGTAAAATTTGAATAATAATTTAACAATATTATTTAGATTATCATTTAATTGGGGAGGGTTGGACTATGATTGACTCCATTGACTTGTAAAAGTTAACAATAAGTTAACCTTTTTTAACATATCACAGTGTCGTTCACTTTTCAAATGACTTGTGGTTGTTCTAGTGTGTCCAACCCATTCTTCGGTTGTACCATTATTTTCAGGTGGATTTTTGCCTATTCTAGGTAAAATAGACGTGTTCTAAGTCATACCGCCCATTTTTATGTGGGTTTGTGCCTTTTCTAGGTTGATGAAACCATTCTTAGGTTATAGAATCATATTCAGGTAGAGTTTGGCCTATTATAGGTGAAATAAACTTATTCTAAGCTGTATCACACATTCTGAGTGGGTTTGCTCCTCTTCTAAGATGAACATCCCATTCTTAGGTTTTACCATAATTTTTAGGTGGTTTTTTTCATATTTTATATGAAATTACTTGTTATAAGCCACACCACCGCTAGGCCAACCAACCCATTCTTATGTTGTGCCCCCATTTTCATATGGATTTTTTCCTGTTACAAGTGAAATCGACTTTTTTAAAGTGGTATCACCCATTCTTAGGTGTGTTTTATGGCTCTTAGTGAAAAATAAAATAATGAAAATCTTTTGAATAAATGCTAATATTATTAACTAAAAAAGAGTTATCTTTATTTGCCCAAGGTGGGGGGATATAAACTAAAACTACTAGTGACAAAATTTTTTGAGTTCATGGCATTCCATGACCATGGTATTGATGTTTTACTTAGTTGTTCTAAATGGTATGAACCAACGGCTCTTTTTGAATAATTTCTCTAAGGTCAATGCCGGTTTGGGGTTAACTTTTCGTCATTAGACTACTTATTGGATGAGATAATCTTCTTGAGTAATATATCAACGAATTGGAATTCTTTAGACTTGAATCTCTTGCCTTGATTCTTATCGAGTTCTTGTTGACAAGCTTATAGGTGAATAAGGGGTTGTTCCCTTAGGCCTTGAGCTATACCTAGTTCATAGGTGAGACTATTATTGTTATGGTCCTCCTCATAATTATTGGGCCTAAGTGTAGGTATGTCTATCTCTAGAGGTATGAATGCTTCCATACCATAAGCCATGTAATTAGGTGCATCTCATGTTTGTATTCTCGAAATGGTTCATAAGCCCAAATGACAAAGTGGAGTTCATCAACCCACCTTCCTTTCAAGTTATTTTGTTAGCATTGGATCACTATTCTATTAGTAAAGTCCTGTTTTCCATATCTGCTCGTCCATTGTTTTAGGGAAATACCATTGAGGCATAATAATTACAAATTTCGTATCCAACCCGAATGAATCATTGTTAAATTGGGTTTCATTATCGAGCATTATCTCCTCGAGGATGCCAAAAATTATAATTGTGTTTCTCCACATAAATGCTAGTGTTGGAATCTTCATTGTGTGTCAATGACTCAACTTCAACCCACTTCGTCAAGTAATCAATTGAAATGCTTAATAACATTCGATTATCTGGATCCCTAGGAAGAGGATAAAAAATATCCACGTCCCATTATGTGAAAGCCCAAGTATTTGTAAGCGAGTTAAGGTCTCTTGTTGATTTCCTGATGACTGGGCAAACTCATGGCACGGGGACACTTTTGGATGAACTAGACTACATTACTGTGCATAAACTTCCACCAATAACCTCATGAAATTTCTATATAGAGTAAATATTTTCCACCTGCATGAGAACCACAACCACCCTTTTATATTTCCTTGAGGATTTCTTTTACTTTGTTTGGTAAACACATTTGAGTATGGTACTTGTGAATTGTCGTTAGTATTGGTTTTTCTTTGAGTTAAAGAAAAACCTAGTCGATGGACTTTCTACTTGTAGGCCTCGTTTTCATTATAGAGGAGTTCTCCATCTTTCTGGTAGGTGATGATATGGTCCATCCAACTTGAGGATAAATTGATCTGTAGGATACCTACCTCTGAGTTAGGCTCATCAATACAAGGTGAGTCAATATATTTTACCTTAATTTTCCTCTTCATATTGGTGTTGATTTTTTATGCCAGTGTAGCTAAGGCATTTGTATAACTATCGTAGTTCCTCAATAACTATTCAATTGACCCCGGCTAAAAGGTCTTTCGAATATTCTTAGCTTTATATCTATATGCGAGCATTTTGGGATCTATGGATTCATATTCCTTAGTCAATAGAGTTCAAGATAAAATTACAATGAATGGTTATGTTTTATGCTCCCATAATGATCACTCTTTGGAGGCCAATGATCATTGCCTCATACTATTCCTCATTGTTAAACTCCTTAAATTCTAGTTGAATAACTTACTCAATGAGTGTTCCTTGTGGAGCCAACCTCTACCCATAATGGCATTATAAGGTGACTCTAATTTAATAAAATGGAACTCTATCTCACAATTCATGGGGTTGACTTTAACTAAAAGTTAATATTTTCCAGTGGTGTTTTGACATTTTATTAAATTTATTTAAAAGGATGAATTTTGTATCCGAGTCATGAATGTTATAGCCAACTTTTTAAATTAAGATGACGTAAATGATTTTTAGAGAACTTCCTTGATCAACCAATATCCTCTTCACATTGAAGTTGGCCATCCTTTGGGTAAGGACCAAAGTGTGCTAATAGGGAAGATTTCCATTGATCAAGCCCTAATTAGTTATGTGGTTGAATCCCATCCCATTTTCTAAGGACCGACTTGGATATTTTAACCTAGAATGCTTCTTATACACTCGCGACGAATTTGACCCTCTCTTTGAGTTTCTTTTTTGTACACTGATGATGGAACAGTATAGATATGAATTATTATGATCATCTCAGATGGGGGTATGTTATCGTCATTATTTTTTTGAGAAGCATTAATTCGACCTGAAACTTTCTTTTTTTGGTTTCAATTTACTCTTTAAGGTAGTCGTACCGGAGAAGATCCTCCAGGTGTCTATTGCATATCTTGCATTTTTCAGTTTTATGGCCTTGATCATGGTTATATGTGCATCACAAGCCGACATCACTCTCATTAATATATATCTCCATCTTGGGAGGTTTTTACTTTACTATTTATCGTTAATCTAAGGAAGGATTTTATAGATTGTCTCCTTAAAAAAGGTGCCTATGGCCTGATTGGCGTTCTCATTGGTCGACATCTTTATTCGCCCTTTATAAGTTTCTATCTTTTCTCTTCTTTACTAGAGGCCAGTTGCGCTCTGCCCTTTTCTCTTTTCCAGTCTTATTATTCTATGTTAACTTATAATAATGATAGACATGGTTATTTTCATTGAGAATCTCATTATCCATTTTGGCTATTTCTCTATACTATCCATGAGATCATTCATCGACAACTATGGATTATTTATGAGACATTAGTAAAGATCATATAATCGGCCGAGTTCAAACTTGAATGAAGATATTACTAACCACTCATTATAGTTGCCAATTTTGTTGAATAAATCCTATTGTAGACTCCACATTCTAAGACGCCCTAAGTCTCTCCTTAGACTCCTAGCACTTTCCCCTTCCACCGCAAACCTAGGTCGCACTCTGAATACCGATCTAGGGATCATTGGGTTCCCCCGGTCCCCATTTGACTATGGTAAAATCTTTCTTCAGAGTGAAATCTCTTTAAATATTTTAAGGGCTCCTAATACCCTTTCCAACGGTCCACCCCGTGCGCGAATCGACATAACGGTTCTGATGAACGGACCATTTCACTACCAAAAAATAATTCAGAGGCCATAGGGTGCTCCCGGGCCCCGAATTGACACCAATCAACTCCACCGTCATAGCAAAAGCTCTTTGAATATTTGAAAGGCACTAAAACCCCTTTTCAACGGTCCGCTCCGTGTGCGAAACAACATAACTGTTCGGACGAATGATCAGTTTTCCCCCTAAAATCGATTCGAAGGCTACCGGGCACTCCCAGACTCCGTTTGACCAAAGTTAACTCTTCATATCGAATGAAACTAAATGAATCTCTGAAGGTTAATGAATACCCTTTATAACAATCCTCCCCATGCGCAATTCTGACCTACGGTACGGACGAACGATCCGTTTTACTCCAAGAGGTCACCAACCATTTTTGGGACCCAGTTGACCAAGGTCAACTTTTCGAACCAAGCAAAGATCTTTGGAATGTCTAAGTACATCTTCTAAAATTTCCAACAGTCCACCCCGTGCATGATTCTGACTTATCATACGAATGAACGATCCATTTGCGTCCGGTGATCTCCTGTCCAAAGGACCGACGTGCGCTTCCGAGCCACATTTGGCCCAAAGTCAACTCCCGGACCCGGGAGGGTCCAAAGGAATCTCTAAGGCCTTTGAAATACCTTTCTAACAGTATTTCCCATGCATGATTTGGATCAACGATTTGTGCCCTACAGTTAGTTTTCCAGAAAAGTCCGCACGATACTTCCAATTGGCAGGTCCTGAACCTTACCTATCGGAACAGTGTCAAGGATGACCTGCCGATAGGCACCCCCTGGGGTAGGCCGATCGGCATCCCTCTTTTGCACTTTAAATAAGGTCCAACATGACAGCAAATCCATTAGCATCAGTGATATCAACACAATTCTCTTGAAATCAGAGAATTTCCATATGAGAAATCTCATTCAAGCCTAAATACGCATCCTTTTCTCACCCAATTTGGAAAGTATCCTTCTCTCTCATCAACATCCATCAACATTCAAAGGATTTCATCCAAGATCCAAGCTCAAGCTCCAAGGAAGGTCCAATTGCTTCTCCTTATCTTTTAAATCTCTTGTTTTTTTGCATAAATTACTTTAGATTCGTAATATAGTTTCATTCTAGTTCATACACATTAACATCTACGCTTTTATTAGTATATTGCACATACTTTATTTTTCATAAAAAACCCAAAAACAAATAAAAGAGGGTTACACCCGTAAATTCCCTACATAATTATCCACCACACTTTTTCAAAACTAAAAACACCTTTTCTACACGTACACACCTAATAAAATTCCGTTCGAATCTATGGGATAAATCCCACCCCTATTCTATATTCGAACTACGTGGACTTTGATGCCTTTATAGGCTACGTAGGCGTCTCAAATTAAAATTCGAGACTTGAGTCCAACTTTTCAATTTCTTTAATTTTTCAAATTTCTCAAAATCCCTCATTTTCATAATTATTATACATATATTATGCTTGTTCGTGTCTCATTCCACATATATTATCGTTTCCCAATAACGATCAATATCTCAATGAATGCTCATAAGCTATCTTCTACATTATTACTATTTTGGGAACATTCCTGTGGATGACCTCACACTATCTTTTCCATGGTATGGGTCGAATGAATCCAATCTCCATTATATAAACACAAGCACACATTTCACGGGAATAAAATAAAATATTAACATTTTCCCATGAGAGACCAAAAGGTCAGGATGGGTTCCTAACACCTTCCCATTTCATAACTTAGCCCCTGGACCTCCTATCTATTGGTTTCGCATGCACCAGTTTGTCCTTGATGCCGCTCTCTCGAAGTGGCAACATATTCTTTTGCCTTTTTTGAGCAAAATAGGTTGGCGACTCTATCTATTTACATTCGCCCCACACCGACGATGACCGAAGCCCCCTTTTCGAAGAGAAGGGTGCGAGACTGCGACGCAGTTCTTCCTAGGGGGATCCTCCTACTCCTTCCCCCCAGAACGAATGTCGCGCCGACCGGGATGGCCACAATGGTAACTCTGCCGAGGACTTTTTAAGAGGGCTAGACTCTATTTACATGGGTGTCTTATTTTCTTATATTTTCCCCTATTTGCATATTCCCCTACTTATTCATATGTACCCCATGCTTATGCTACTATTCACACACTTGTATAAGACTCTCCATGTACACTTCACACCACGTGAACCTGGGATCACACATATCCACATGTTGCACACATCACTTAGAGATCCATGCTTAGGTGTCACCAACACATGCCTCCACTTGTATATATCCATGCTCACTTACCACACACTCACTTGTAGATAGTTACACATCACTCACACATCACTTATCCATGCTTGGTATAGCTTTACTATTAGTACCTGTACTTTGCTCCCTGTTTGGCATGATCAAGCAAAAGATACTCTCTCCATAAGATACTACTAAGAGAATCATGCGTGATTCACACGATATCACCAAAGAGCATTGTTATTGACCAAATTTTGTCCCGTAACTTGAGATTCACTTCGTGATGGGCGCTGGTGCAGTTAGCCTAAGCGATATGACTCTCACCTTCCATTTTCCAAGTACCTTGGACGTATATCGAACGGTTACCCCGCATCATACTGGTTGACCAAAGTCATGACGGGAGGTATATCACAGGGAAATCATTCACGTACGTCGAGTATATCAAATTCTCTCTCACGCATAGCGTACCCACGAGGTATATAGTGAGGCAATTTACGTACACTCAGGTATATCAAATGGCTTCTTCACACGTACCGATTGCCCTCAATAGCAACGTAAATCATGGAAGTCACGCCAAAGGGGGGAACCCCTTCCAATTCACCCAACTAACTGCATACCCGCACATTAATGTCAAGCCTAGGACACACATGTTAGATTGTCGGTTTTGACTTGAAACTCTGCCAAAATTTTGGGTCCGCCTGCCACCCAAATTTTTGCCAAATTTAAAACGGGACCCTGCCCGTATGCCTGGTACAAGTCCAACCATAGCTTTACATATGTTACAAACCCAATGTTTCCAGGCTTGGGTCCCGACCGACATTTCATTTTGCATTTAGGTAAACTTAATACAAGTGAGAAGTTAATAAAAACAATAATCATGCTGAGACCCTTCTCTAGTCTTTTCCTCCCCCTTTTCCCAAAAAGTGTCCGAAAACATTTTACCCTCTTTTATAAAAAATTCTAAAAACATTTTCGTCTTCATCTTCTCCGAAAATTAAAAAAAAATCATTTTTCAAAAATAACAAAATTCCCTTCTTCTTTTTTCGAAAATAAATTCCAATTTCTCTATTTCTCAGGTCGATCACATACCCTTGGCTCCCTATTGGCTTCGGTCTTCAGTCGAACCACCCCAAAGTTCTGTCAGTCCCCTTACTTCCTCCGAGTCCGAGACTCGCTTGCCTTCCATGGAGAATACAGATCAAGTGCTGAATATACAATCGGATTTGTTGACAGTTCAGGCTCAGATCATTATGAAATTTGACAACCTTTAAACCGAGGTTCATGAGATACAAAGAAATTAGATCCCTGTCCCCGAAGATCCTGAGGTCATTTTCCATCACCCCATGGGTCCGCCTGCACTCGAGCTTATCTAGGTTCCTAAAGAATACCATCGTGCTCCACGTGTTCCTCCTGCTAATTTACCTACGACTGTTGATCCTAAAGAGGAAGAACTGAACAAGGTCAAGGAAGACCTCAAGATGCTAACCAAGAAATTTGGCCAAGTCAGAATCTTTGGGAGCTACATGGAATACACCCACATGTCTCCCTATCCTAAATCAAGGTTACCAGAAAAATTCAAGATGCCCAATATCGAGAAGTTTGGAGGCAGTGGACCCCCAATCGTTCATCACCGTAGCTATCATCGAGCTATGATTATCCTAGGGGATTTCAAAAAAATAATGGCTCACATATTCCAGCAGACTTTGAAAGATAGAACCCCCGTTGGTTCCTATCCCTTGAAGAATCAAGAATCCACAGTTAAGAAGACATTGCCCGTGAGTTCATATCACAGTACAAGTACATTGAGGAGCTAAGGGTTACCCGCCGTGACTTAGAGCTACTTAAACAGAATCGAGGGGAATCAGTCAGCAACTTCATAACGAGATGGAGAGAAAAAGCAGCTACCATGACCAATCGGCCTTCTGAAGAAGAACAAGTCAATATTAAAAAGAAGAACTTTCTACCTTATGTACGAGCAACAATGGGAGGATATTATTACCCTCATTTTTTAGCCCTTCGAGAAGCAGGAGTAGAAATCGAAGAAGGTCTTTCCAAAACAGAAGTTGAGCCGAAGAAAATCTCTGGACAATTTGCTCCTAGAAAGTTCGAAAAGCCTCTTGGTACCACAGTATCTACAATCAATAACCTCTCCCAGCCTGCCATTTCGTGGGCACCAGAAAGTCGCCCAAACTCGATTCAAAACGAATATACGAGCTTCACGCTCCTCTCTCCAAAGTCTACTAGGCTCTCTTAAACCGAAACCTGATAAAACCCTTGGACCCTCGTCCGTTATCAAATCCACTTTCATAGAATTTCAAACCTGATTCCCATTGTGACTATCACCAAACTGCTGGCCATACCACCGACCAATGTTTCCATCTTCGAAACACAATCCAAAGCCTGATTGACCGGGGTATCATCGCCCCACCTTCTAATCCTAAAACAAACACTACCCATAATACACTCCCAAATCATACAAATGCCATATTCCTAGAAAAAGACTCAGAACTCGACCCATCTACCCAAATTATGCCAAGTAAATCAATAGTCATACCCATATACTCTCCTAAACCTCTCCAAATATGCCCATATCTCCTCTTACACCCTACCAACCTTGTCTATCAAACCTTATCACTCCTCACTCGAGCATTTATCACCGTCCGTACCCATTCTGGAGGTAAAGATATGGAATTATCCGAAGTGCTAAACCAACTCCTAGAGTTTGGGCTGAAATTGCCCTCCCAGATGACCATCAACTGTGAGAGATTTAATGGATTATTCTTAGAAGCTAAAAAATAGCCTCGAGAATCAGATAACTGGGTAGTGCCAGTCGACGAAGTCAGTCTAGATGACCTAGTCCAGATCATGGCAGATTTATTTCGACAGACTAGTGATATTTGCAGCATACCCAAACTACTCGACGCTTTAAAATTATAAGGGCACCTAGTCCCTATAGTCCTTCATTTCCTTGCCGAATGTGAGGAGTTATAAGAAGAAGTCATATAAGTTCTAGAGTGTATTGACTTTGTATGGAAAGACAGTATCGTTTCCACCGGATAGGGAGATGATTCTAAAGATTCAGATGATGAGATAGATTCGGGAAGGACTAGTCTGATAGCTAACTTATGCGGAGTGATATCATTTGAGGAGTTGCTAGGAGAGATCAACCAAGTTGCTGAGCAACCCGATGTCGATGAAGAAACAGGGTTTCTATTTTTCCCCTTTTTCATGAACCACATGACCAGGTCGGGGAGACATTATCAGAACTCAAACTTACAACCATCAACAAGCGATAAAGGGAAAGGTGTCGAGAATCTCCCTACGCCAGAGATGACTCTTGAAGAAAGTAAGGTTCTAGATTAACTAAAGAAGACCCAAGCTAACATCACTCTATGGGGACTTTTCATGTCTTCCCAACTGCACCAAAATGCCTTAATCAAGCTACTCATAGGACCCACAATTCCTCCCTCAACCACACCAGAAGAAGTAGTAAACTTAGTTGGATCCTTGACCTTTACCCGAATGCTATCCTTTTATGAAGAAGAAATCCCTAAGACTGGTACCAACCTCAATCATGCTCTCAATATCTCTGTTAAAGTCATGGGAAAAACTGTACCCTTCTCACTTATCGATCACATATCAACTCTGAATGTGTGCCCATTAAGAACCCTCGATTGTCTGGGATTGAAAGTGAGCGACCTTGCTCCAACCTCTGCTGCCATGCGTGCCTATGACAATACCCACAGAGAAGTAATGGGATATATTAATCTTGAAATAGGGTTTATCCCTATAAATCTTGTTGTTGAATTCCAAGTCATCGATATCCCAGCCTGTTTCAATCTGCTGCTCAGACGATCGTGTCTCCACAACATCAAAGGGGTGTCTTCTTCCCTTCATCAAAAATTAAAGTTCTTCGCCAAAGGACGAGTTATCACCATCTTGGGAGACAATTACAACATCGAGAATGCTAGCATCAGTAATTCGCTACTCAAGATACAACATGGGGTGAACAATATGCTGCTACCAGGCTTCCAAGTCGAACCACTCCTACTAGCAGCAGAAGATGACTTCAAAGACAGGGTTTGTCCAGAATATAATTGTTGATGTAAAAAACTAGATCGCTCTAATTATTCAATCACTAGATAAATAAAATGAGACAAAGATTTTAAAGTGGTTTAGCCTTATAAGAATGGCCTACGTCCACTGTTATGTTATTGCTGAGTGTTTGGGAATTCTCGAGTACAAGTTCTCTCAAGAAATTCCCGGTCCCTTTGAATGAGGGTGATACAAGGTATTTATAGCCCTTAGGCTGTACATGAAAGGGTTGATACATTAAATGATATACATATGAAATGGTAATACATTTAATGCAGCGTGTGCGTCAAGATGATAAACATTCAATGAATAATTGAACTGTTGGTTATCTGGCAATTAATGTTACGGCCGAGATGCAGATCGGACCGCCTTAGTTGCTCGTTGCTCAGGAGTTCCTCGGAGAGCTAGAGTACCTCGGAGTGACAAAGTTCCTCGGTGTATCCTCGTTGCTCGGGAGTTCACAATTGGTCGGGGAAACGAACTTCCTCGTTGCTATTGTGCCAAGTAGATTGACACGTGTCTTCATATCATTCGTCCATATCAACATATTAATTTTGGTATCAACAGAAGCCCCCAATGTTTCATATTTCGAATTTTGAGGAGTATGGAACATTCTTTCTCGGTATATGGCGATATTAAATGACTTTCCTGGGTTTTAGGAGCCTTTTCTTCATATTTGAATTTATTTCAAATTCATAGAATTTGCCTTTTTCGAGTTTTTATGAGTGCTTCGATCTTCGTGCATTTTTGTCCTTTTAGCCGCCGGTGGCGTATTAGTTTCTTTTGTGTAATCATTTCCTTCGCAGCTTCCCAAGGTAAAGTATTTAAACTTCTTGGGTAACCGTACCGTCTTCTACCTTTTCCAATTTTCTGCATTCAAGCTTTCTGTTCTCTCTCTCCCTTGTGCGTTCATCTTTTCCTTCGCTAGTTGTCAGCTCTTCCTTTTTCCTGTAAGATTCGCTTCTTTTCTTCTGTATTTCTTTTATTCACTATGGTTTATCTTGTGGAATCTGTTGAGAAATTTCGTTCCGATTTTTCCATTCCTTCCTGGGTAACTCTGGAGGTTCTTTCTGAGCCTTTAGATTATTTTCGATTGGCTGAGGGACATTGGTTCCCCAGTCTATTCGTTGCTGAATGTGGATTTTCTTTTCAGCCAAACCCCTTATGCTTAGAGTTCTGTCAATACTTTGACGTTGTTCCTGCAAAAATAGCCCCCAATTCATGGAGAATAATCAATGAGGTGTATAAATTAAATTTAACTCATGGAACTCGTATAGGGATTCCTGAAATTATGTTTTGCTATAGATGGGCTATTTTAGATAATGTTTACTACTTAAAAACTAGGTTTTTAAATAGGGCTCTTGTAGTTAACCTCCCTGATGCAAATAGAGATTATTTTGAACATGGGGTGATTATTAAAAATTGGCAATATGCCCCCTTGATTGGAGATGCAGTATACCAGGGTCCTAAATGCCCCCCCTATGGCAATGGGATAGGTTTATTCTCATTTCCTTTACTTATGAAATTATGCTTTTATCATATTTGAGAAAATGTATGACTGATATTTCATTATATATTTATTTGTAGTTGATAGTAAAAGAAAAACTCCAAAAGAATCAGAGGTTAATATTAAGCATCTGAAACTTATCTGGGGTTTGCATAAGAACGTTGCAGACGAGCATATCAGGTCTGCATCATATTTACTGCAGTATAGGAGTTACACGACTTCTTATACTGCTCGTCCTGTGATTAGATCTGTTGAGCCAGCTTCAACTCCAGAGGATTCTTCTTCAGATTCTCACATCCCTTTAAGTCAAAGAATGGGCAAGAAAAGAGCTCCCCCTGCTCTATTTGATGACACTACTTCTGCTGCTGAAGCCAAGAAAAGCAAAATTGATGTCCCAGAGGGGACTAAGAAGGTGGATGTTGCGCCTTCCAAAGCTACCGAGAAGCCCCCAGTGGCTGTGAGCAAGAAAGTTGCTCCTGTGGAGATGACTGCTATCTCTCCGACCAAGAGCTCTTCCTTGGTTGAAATTGCTGAAGTTCCTTTGAGGAGATTGAGGAAATCGTCCTCAGTTAATTTGGCTGAAACTGCCAATCTAACTGAAACCATCTCTTCTCTACCAGCTGGTGGTGTTGGTGTTCCAACCATCATTTCTCCGAGCTCTGCCATGAGCTCGGTAAAAACTTGGATCATACCCGAGGTCCAAGGAATTGATGAAAAGATTTCTAGGGATAAGCTGACATCCCTTGCTACCCGTCACCTTGCTTCAGTAAATTTCTCACACTCTGAATTTCCTTTCTTTCTTTGAGTACTTGTATTTTTGTACTGACCTGTCACTTTTTCCTTTGTTTAGCTGGTGAATTGTTTTAACAACATCGTGAAGAAAGATGAAGTAATTAAAGCTTCCAGCTCCTCGTCGGGGGTAGAGGATGCTCTGCTGGGTTTGACCCAATCCTTAAAGGATTCTCGTCAGCAGTATAGTGAGGACAAAGCTGTCTGGGAGAAAAAGTTGTCTATAGTTGAAGCTGAGAAGGTGAAGTTGGCTGAGATCTCTAAAAGTTTGGAGAATAAGGTGAAAAGTTTAGAGGTTGAGCATCAAAAATATGACGACAAGCTCAAGAACTTTGGAGAGCTTGAAGATAAGCTGAAGAAGGCAGAGGAAGAGTTTTCCGTTCTACGAGATGTAAAGCGCCAAAAAGAAGAATTGGATGTGAAGTTAAAGACTGCCGAGGATCTTCTATCCGAGAAGCTCTCCTCGGAGAAACTGAAAAGAAAGCTCGCAGTTAAAAAATCCTTCAGCGCTGGCTGGGATAAAGGACGGGACAAAGGGATTGCTGCGATGACATCCCAAGTACAATACGGGAAGTTGAAATACTTTCGAGATGGCTGGGTAGCTGCCATGCAGGAATTGAAGATCAAAGACGACTCTGGGCTATTCCAGCTACACCTCCCTGGTCCTCCCCCACCAATTATAGAAGAAGAAGATGAGCCCATCTCTGATGAATCTTCCATGGCCATAGGTGATCAAGTCCCTGCATATCTACCTTCTGCCAACGAGGACATTTCTTCCATGCCTCCTCCTCCTGAGAAAATTTCAACTCCTGCTGATCAATCTGCTGTTACCACCGAGCAACCAAGCTCCTCGTCCCAGCCTCCCGAGAAAGTCTTGGGAGACAAGGAAAAGGTGTGAAGTTGTTCGGTATCATTTCTATCTTTTATTATTTGTAATCAAACAATGTAATCTTTTTGTGATCTAATAAAATACATCTTTGTTCATCTCTGTTGTTGATGATTTGTTTTTGTTGACTGTTGTCTTCTTTTCATTATTAGTTTGTGGCTAGAATGGAACTGATACCTGCACATGATACAAAGCTGATGCAGCAATGCCATGAATATTATAAAGCTGGTCATACAAATTTGAGTGTATCAGAAATTGCTGACATCCTTGGCCATGATGCCTCAGAACAAGCAATTGAGGCTTATCGGTACTTGAAGGATTTACTTGACCGAGCTGTGGCCAACAACGTGGACTACTATGACTTGATTGAGGAGCTTCATTATTCCTTAGAAGATCTACAACATCAACACAATGAATCAACTGCTTTGCTGCACAAGGAGTATGAAAATAGATATCAACAGCTTTCTTCTGAAGCCGGCCATAAAAAGATTCTTGCTGGATACAATGTTAGGAAGAGAACCCTAAAAGGTGAAGTTGAAGCCTGTAGACAGATTGCTGAGTTGCTGGAACAAGAGAACAATAATTTGCAGAAAAAGTTAGCACAGTATGAGTCTGCAGCTTCATCTTCCACTGCTTTAATACCGGTTACCGATGAGGGTTTCTCGTTCTTAGAGGTTGAGAATGCCAAATTAAGGCAAGAGTTGGATACTCTGAGAAGATATGGTATCTCCACTACTGCTCGGGGACGAGGAAGAGGGTCTCGTGGGAGAGGAAGAGCTGTTCAAAATGTTGTCGAGGAGCAAAATTCTCTACCTTCTCGGAGTCGATCAAGAGTTCTCAGCCGTAATGTTGAAGAATCTCGTACTCTGTCAACATTGGAAACTCAAGCATACCAATTGAACGCTAAAGATCGGGCTTTATCTGAAATGTCCAAGATAAATCTATCTTTGGAAGATCAACTTACTGCAACGAAGTCTGCTTTGAATGATAAAGATGTTTTTGCCAGGAACCTTCACGAGCAACTAGAGAGAATAACTTTCCAATTTCACAAACAGCCTCGTGAGTTTTGGATGACAGGCTATAATGAAGCCCTTTGTCACTTGGATGCTTGTCTTGAAAGTGCCAATAACGAAGGTTATAAACAAGGATGGTTGAACGCCCTGGGTGTGTTAAAGCTAGAGCAGGGCCATTTCTTATGGGATTATCATGCCCGCGGGCTACTAGACTTGCCTGTACCGCCTTATAAACTAGACATGGAGTGGATCTCAGCTCGTGCCATTCCTCGGAGTTTAATTTCAAAATACCTTGGCGACTATAGTCTTCATTCTCAGATTGAATTATCTCATCCCGAACATCTCTTGGATACACCTTCTGTAATGAACGTCAGAATGCTCAGAGATATTAATTTCATTAATTCTCCTCTTTGCCTGGAGGATTCTCCTGCTGGCGAGGAGCCTGTTTCAAAAGCTAAAGGAAAGAAACCAATAGAATAGGTTTTTCAATGTAACAGTTAGCACATATATGTAGCTTGTAATTTATTTTGATTTTAATGAAAGACTTTCATTTTCTGTTTGCAAATCTGTATTGCTATTGTTTTGTGTTTATCAAACATTTTTACATTTGTGCATATGTATCTGTTAAAAAGATAACAATTTTGTGCTGTTCATCAACCAACTTAGTAATAAACAGTTACAAGTATCAATGTTGCTCAATAAAGTAATGAGTATAAAATGTTTAAAATGTTTCCATCCAACCAAGGTTGTTAACTTGTGTTTGTCGACCAACTACAGTTAATGGGTTTTTATCCCCAACCAACAGTTGATGGGTTTTCATAAAATATGTTCGACCAATCAAGGTTGATAATTTATCCTCGTCGACCAACTGTAGTTAGTGGGTTTTGATCACCGACCAACTATAATTGGTTCAATTTTGGAATTTTTGTATTTTGTGGAATGGTTTTACCTTCCGACCAATATAAGTTGGCATATTCTGTTTCTTAACTAGCCAAAATTGGCATTTTTAAGAATGTTGTTCTTGCCCTTTTACCAACCAAAGTTGGCCGTGGGTTTGAATTGCTAGGTTCTTTCAAACTATCTGGTTCTTTCGAACTATCTGGTTCTTTCGAACTATCTTGTCCACAAGCTCTTTTACCAACCGAAGTTGATCACGCAAGTGTACGCCTCCTAACCAAAGGAGTATAATTTGTTCTCGCTATTTTACCAACCGAAGTTGATCACGCTCGAACTATCAGGTTCTTTTGAACTATCTGGTTCTTTCGAACTATTTGGTTCTTTCGAACTATCTTGTCCACAAGCTCTTTTACCAACCGAAGTTGATCACGCAAGTGTACGCCTCCTAACCAAAGGAGTATAATTTGTTCTCGCCCTTTTACCAACCGGGGTTGGTCGTGGGCCTGAACTATCGTCTTCTTTTTGCCGTCGAGTAGCGTAGTGTACAACACTAATATTCCCCGAAAAACTTTCAAACAAAGGAGAGAAAAATGGTGAAACATCATCGTTTTATTCATATTAATGGACCTGCTGTACATTTTACATCACTGATAATACTTGCGAATGTGTTCGGCATTCCAGGCATTCTTGAATTCCTCTCCTTCTAGGGTTGCTATTCTGTAAGTTCCTGGTCGAACAACTTCTGTAACTCGGTAAGGTCCATGCCAATTTGCTTCCAATTTATTATGCTTCTGAATGACCTTCTTTAGCACGTAATCTCTTTCCTTTAAATCGTATTTCTTCACCCTCTTGTTGTAGAACAAAGCTGTTCGTTGTTGATATGTAGCATTTCTAATGGCTGCCTCTTCTCTGACCTCCTCGAGCATATCAAAATCCAGTCTTCTCATCAAGTCACTGACAGGAGAATTGAAATTCAGTATTCTATGTGTTGGAAGACCCAACTCGGCAGGTATTACAGCCTCACTTCCAAATGCCAGCATATATGGTGATTCTCCAGTCGCTGCTCGGGGAGTTGTTCGGTAAGCCCACAATACTGATTGTAGCTCATTAATCCAGTTAGCTTTAGCTTCACTTAGCCTTTTCTCCAAACCATTCAACAATGTTATGTTCGTCACTTCAGTCTGTCTATTGCTTTGAGGATGGCCTGGTGCCGAATGAACCTTCAAAATGTTCGACTGATGACAATAGGCAGCAAATTCCTCGTTATCAAATTGGGTTCCATGGTCTGTGATGAAGGCATGAGGGAGACCATATCGACAGATGATGTTCTTCCAAACGAACTGGTATACCTTCTCGTATGTCATATCAATAAGCGGCTCAGCTTCTACCCACTTAGTAAAATAGTCCACTGCAACGACGAGGTACTTGAATCTTCCTCGGGTGGTCGGCAGTGGTCCAACTAAATCAATTCCCCATATGGCAAATGGCCAAAGGGAAGTTATTGGTGTCAACAATGCTTTTGGAGTTCGTCGGATGGAGGAAAAACGTTGACACTTGTCACATTTCTTAGCATAGGCTATACAATCAGCCCTCATCGTCGGCCAGTAGTATCCTTGAGTCATTACCCTTTGTAAAAGTGTTCGACCTACTACATGATCTCCACAAGACCCTTCATGGATTTCTTCAATCAATTCTTTCACCTCGGAGGGATGTACACATCTCTGCAAACCTGCCATAATTCCTCGTCTATATAAAATACCATTAGTTAATACATACCGAGCAGCTTTATACTTCAATTTCTTGGCAGCGAGCTTATCCTCTGGCAACTCTCCCTCTTCAATATATACCCTGATGGGATCCATCCAAGATGGTCCTAAATCAAGGGTAATAACATTCATCGTCATGTTTTCATCTATGCTCCGACTTTCCAGTACTTCAATTGGTATTGTTCTTCGCAGCTCGGTACGAGTAGCTGATGCTAGTCGAGCCAGTGCGTCTGCTTGTGCATTCTCTATTCTGGGTATTCTAATCAACTGAATGGCATCAAATTCTGCCAACAATTCCATCACCTTTGCATGACACTTGACCATTAGTTCTCCTTTAACCGCATATGTTCCCATCGTCTGATTCACAATCAATTGAGAATCACTGAATACCATCACTTATTGTGCTTCCATAATCTTTGATAAATTAAGACCTGCTATCATGGCCTCATACTCAGCCTCATTATTAGAGGCTTTGAATTGGAATCGCAAAGCATATTCCATGTCAATCTCGTCTGGGGTGTTCAAAATAATTCCTGCCCCGCAACCTGCTGTGCAAGATGAGCCATCTACATATAATCTCCATATGGGCAACCCGTCTTCAAATTTCTTATCTGACAGCGTTCCTCGGTGAAATATTTGTTGCTTCTTTTCATCCTCCCCTGACACTTTTCGCTCCTCGTTGACCATCTCTTCTCGCTCTTTTACCAACCGGAGCTGGTCTGAGCTCGAAATTGATGATCTTTCTTCATCCATAAGTCCTTTTACCAACCGGAGTTGGTCTGGACTTATGTCTGTTGACCCTGTAACATCCACAGGTTGGTCAGCGAGCAATTTTTGTTCCTCGGGGGTATCAAGATATGTAAACTCTGCTATAAAATCTGCTACCGCTTGCCCTTTCAGTGATGATCTGGGCTCATACACAATATCATATTCACCGAGCTCTATTGCCCAGTACATCAATCTCCCTGATTTTTCTGGCTTATGAAGGGCTTGCCTCAGTGGCATGTCGGTATAAACGACGATGGTATGGGCCTGAAAATATGGCCTCATTCTTCTACTTGCTTCAATTAATGCCAATGCCAATTTCTCCAGCTTTGGGTACCTGATTTCTGCACCTCGGAAAGCCTTACTTGTGTAATAGATTGGTTTCTGGACTCCATTCTCCAATCTGATCAATGCTGAACTGACTGCATTCTCTGATACTGCCAGATACAAATACAACTTTTCTCCTGTTGTTGGCCTGGACAACAATGGAGGTGCTCCCAAATACTTTTTCAAGTCTTGAAAGGCCTTCTCACATTCATCAGTCCACTCAAAAGTTTTTCGAAGTGTTTTGAAGAATGGGAGGCATTTATCAGTTGCTCGGGACACAAATCTGTTGAGTGCTGCAACTCGTCCTGTAAGACTCTGCACTTCTTTCTTTGTTGTTGGAGATCGCAACCCTAAAATAGCTTTGATTTTATCTGGATTTGCTTCAATGCCTCGCTGGTTGACAATGTACCCGAGAAACATTCCTTCTCGTACTCCAAATGTGCACTTCGTCGGGTTGATCTTCATCTGGTATTTTTCCAGTTGATCAAATGTCTGAGCTAAGTCAACTAGATGATCTGCAGCTTTCTTACTTTTTGTCAGCATATCATCGACATAGACTTCCATGTTGCAACTTATTTGTTCGGTGAAAACCTTGTTCATCAGCCGCTGGTATGTCGCTCCTGCATTTTTCAAACCAAAAGGCATAACATTATAGCAATAAGTTCCCCTAGGGGTAATAAAAGAAGTGCTTTCCCTGTCTTCAGGTTTCATTTTGATCTGGTTGTAGCCAGAGTAAGCATCCATGAAGCTGAGCAGCTCATGTCCCGAGGTAGCATCCACTAGTTGATCAATTCTGGGCAATGGAAAATGATCCTTTGGGCATGCCTTGTTAAGATCGGTGAAATCAACACACATTCTCCATTTATTGTTTTTCTTCTTTACCATCACCACATTTGCCAACCAGTCTGGATACTTTACCTCTTCAATGAATTGGGCTTTCTGGAGCTTCTCGACCTCCTCTTGTATAACCTGATTCTTCTCGGGGCTAAATACCCTTCTTCTCTGCTTTACAGGCTTGATCTCCTTATTCACATTGAGCTCATGACATAAGAAGTTTGGATCTATTCCTGGCATGTCTTCATGACTCCACGCAAAAGTTTTCTTCCTGTTTCTCAAGAAAGTTATCAACTCCTGCTTTATTGAAGCATCCAACGTAGAACCTATCTGGGTTACCCGTTCAGGGTGCTCGTCGTCCAGAATAATATTTTCTGTAGATTCCACCACCTGTCCTTTTACAAGTTGGGATTCATCTCGAGGATCCAGTGTTTCAATTTCTGTGCCTTCATCTACTTGGTAGGTAGTAGTCTTTTTTCTTGAATCTTCAAGTTCCTCTTGCTCGGCAGACGAATAATAACATTCCCGAGCTACTTTCTGATCACCTTTCACAACTCCTATCCCAAAATTTGTTGGGAATTTTAAGCACTGATGCACTGTAGATGGAACTGCTTCGAACTTCTTCAAACCAACTCTTCCCATGATGATGTTGTAGGCTGACTGCACATTCTTATCCATCACAAAGAAGCGTATTCTCTTTGTTTGACAAGCAGGCCAAGTTTCAATGAATATGTCCAACTTGATCGTCCCAAGTGGAAAAACTTTCTCGCCAGCAAAACCCAGGAGGGGTCTGTGATACGGTTCCAATTGAGATAATTTCAGATTCAAACTGTCAAAGCATGAATAGTACATGATGTCTGCCAAACTTCCATTGTCTACCAACACCCTTGAAATCACTACTTCCTTCATCCTCATTTTGATCACCAAAGGATCGTCGTGAGGATAAAGAACACCTGCTAGGTCATTTTTTGAAAAGCCAATGACCAACTTCTCTTTGTTTACCTTCCTCGGACGATCGTCCTCGGCCAGATTTATTCACTGAATATATGAACAAGCTTGAACCTCTCCAAGGTAAGCCTTTCTCTCTGCAGTAAGGCCTCCTCCTCCTGCATCTCCTCCTGTAATGACATTACAATCAAATGACCCAAAACGTATAGAAAATACCTCTCGTTCTGGCTGTCTTGGTTTCTTGGGAAGATTGGGGTCTTCATCTGGATCATCTTCATGGTCCCTTTTCTTTTTCTCCTCTGTTCGGCGAGGAGATCTAGATCTCTCTCTAGTTCGATCATTATTTCTTTTTTCGCCTCCCCGATCAACATACTTTGCTATCTTTCCTCTTCGGATGAGTGTTTCAATCTCATTCTGAAGAGCTATGCAATTTTTAGTCATATGGCCATGATCTTTGTGGAATTCACAATATTTATCCTTACTCCTCGAATCAGGGTCTGATCTCAGTTTCTTTGGCCATTTTACCTCCTCGTTATTCTTAATTTCTTCCAAGACAGGATTAATACCCATTTTCAAAGGAGTATAATTATCGTACTTCTTCATGACTTCCCATTTATTCTTGGAATGTTTATCTCCACCATTGCTTTTATGCTCTTTCTTCTTAGATTTGTCGACTTCCACTTTGGTGTCTTTATCCATATTATTCTTTGCAGCCATAGCCTCCTCGGCATTCATGATTTTGGCCGCTTTTGCCATCAACTCTGACATAGTTGTAGGTGGATCTTTCGCCAAGGTGTAATACAATTTATTAGGCAACAACCCACTCATCAAGGCGGTGATTGCTGTCTTTTCTTCGTAATCTATGACTTCCAGCTTCTCGTTATTGAAACGAGTTATGTAATCTCTAGTACTCTCACCAGATTTTTGTCTAACACTTAACAAGTGTGCTACTCGTTTTACTGGCTTTGCTCCAAAACAGAAATTGCCAATAAACAACTCGGCCAATTGAAAGAAAGTTAAAATCTTACCCCGAGGAAGATTGTTGTACCATATCTGGGAAGCTCCAGTAAGAGTTCCTGAGAACGCTCTGCATCCCATCTCGTCGGGGTCGACATAGATGTCGGCAGCAGCTTGATATTGCTCTATGTGAAGAACAGGATCTGTCTTTCCATCATATTTGGGGGTCACTACAGGTGCTTTAAACTTTGACGGTGTAGGAAAATTCACAATGGCCTGTACAAAAGGTGTTCCTCGAACAAAAGTTCGTTGTAGGGGGTTCTTTGCTTTGGCCATTTCTCCCAATTTATCCTCCAACCGTTGAAGAGATCATTTCCACGCTTCATCCCCTTCCTCGGGCCTATTGGTTCGAGCAATTGATCGTTCTGAGGTAGCTTCTTGAGATCTATCTTGACGAGCAACCGGTCGTGATTGTGCTGATCCTTGTCTTAGATGTGATGGTTGTCGAAAACTCCTCGACAAGGTCTTAGGTGGACTCCTATTCCTCCTAGGGCCTAATCTACTGAAAGGAGACACCCTACTCAATCTTTCTATATCACTGGGTCTTTCTGGAGAGAGAGTGATACGTTGATCATTATCTGTAGCCCTTATTGACGAAGTTCGCCCAGGTTGATAAGAGAAATCATCAGACTCCTCATTACGATATGACTCAGTACGTCTAGATCGTGAAGAAAGTAAATAAGTTTGCCTCTGATCACTTTGCTGTCCTGAACGTGCAGGTGCACCGCTATGAAGGGTTTGTATGAGTTGCCTCAGTGTGTCTTGCATGGCGGTTTGTCCTTGAGCCAGATTCGTCATAATCCCAGCCAGATCTGGAGGTGCAGAGGGATTTGGAGAATTTCCCGCATTTCCAGCATTTCGATTACTGGATTCCAGGTTATCTGCCATTGATGATGAATGATTTTTGGTGAAAAGCGATAATAACAATCGTTTCCCACAGACGGCGCCAATCTGTTGATGTAAAAAACTAGATCGCTCTAATTATTCAATCACAGATAAATAAAATGAGACAAATATTTTAAAGTGGTTCAGCCTTATAAGAATGGCCTACGTCCACTGTTATGTTATTGCTGAGTGTTTGGGAATTCTCGAGTACAAGTTCTCTCAAGAAATTCCCAGTCCCTTTGAATGAGGGTGATACAAGGTATTTATAGCCCTTAGGCTGTACATGAAAGGGTTGATACATTAAATGATATACATATGAAATGGTAATACATTTAATGCAGCGTGTACGTCAAGATGATAAACATTCAATGAATAATTGAACTGTTGGTTATCTGGCAATTAATGTTACGGCCGAGATGCAGATCGGACCGCCTTAGTTGCTCGTTGCTCAGGAGTTCCTCGGAGCGCTAGAGTACCTCGGAGTGACAAAGTTCCTCGGTGTATCCTCGTTGCTCGGGAGTTCACAATTGGTCGGGGAAACGAACTTCCTCGTTGCTATTGTGCCAAGTAGATTGACACGTGTCTTCATATCATTCGTCCATATCAACATATTAATTTTGGTATCAACAATAATCCTCATAGAAATGTCAATGTAATCCAAATGTTCAAGAACATGCCCTTCATGCTCGTACTGGGGATAGGGTAAAGACAATAAGGGATAACTGAACCTATTGTGTTAAAGGAGGCCTTCCTTTCTTGTGGCTTGGGCTATCAACCATCAGAAGAAGAACTCACACTGATCCATCAGCCTTGACTAAAGAGAAAGTTAGAATGCGCCAAAACTATCCTAGGAGATTGCCTAAATGGAAGATTCATCAAAGAGGGTGAAGATTTCCCCTTTTGCGGCTTCCTTGAGCCTTGGTATGACCCTATAGACAAAATGATGAAACTAGGAATGTAGATCTTTTTTTAAGATAGCTACCCGGGGGCTGAGAGTTCCTAACACTATGTACAACCACTCACTAAAGAGATCACAGATGATGCTAGGGATTATGAGGATAGTGACTCCGAGGACTCTTTCAACTTGCAGATACTAGGGCTGACACTCTGCATGATCCACTCAGGGACTACATCATCTGATCCATCCTACATCATCAAAAATGTTGATACACCTCTTCTCAACTGGCATGTTGTAACTGTGCCACCTGCTGATATTCAACCTAACTCTGATATTTATCCCCGTCCCCCTTTAGTAGTTTCCTCTCACTCTGATGTAATCAAGACATCCTTTGATGAGGTTCTCAATGTTGTTTTTCCTATCAATGAAATAAATGAAGATTTTGAGTATCTTTTCTGTGCCTTACATTAATTGTCTTGATTCCAATCAAACTCTTAATGACGATGACTTTGCAAATGAACAATTCATTACTAATTTAAATAAGGTTAATAACAAACAACATAATCGTGTTCAAGTTAATGAAGAAGAAACTATTATTATTAATCTCGTTTTTAGTAGCCAAATGCGCGAGATTAGGATAGGGGCTACCCTTAATGAGCACGAGTGCACGCAACTCGAAGAGCGACTGAAGGAATTCGTGGATGTCTTCACATAGTCCTATAATGATATGCTCGACATTGACCCTGAGATAGCACAACCTGAGATTCCAACTCTGCTGAAATGTAAATCAGTCAAACAGAAGTTGCGAAAGCTCTTCACCGAATGTTCACTCAAGGTTAAAGAAGAAGCAGTTAAGTAATTAAACGTCATTCGAGTAATTGAATATCCTACATGGCTAGACAATATAGTACCCGTATCAAAATCAGAAGGAAAGGTTCACATGTGTGTCGACTACTGAGATTTGAACAAGGCCTCTCCTAAGGATGACTACCTGCTACCCAACATCGATATGATTATGGACAACACAACCAGTCACGCTCTTAAGTTATTCGTCAACGGGTTTACCGATATAACCAGATCATGATGCACCCTGATCATCAAGAGAAAACCGCATTCATCACCCCTTGGGGAACCTTTTGCTGGTCTAAAAAATGCAGGGGCTACCTACTAAAGGGCTGCCACAACCATTTTGGATGATCTGATACACAAGGAAGTCGAGGTCTATGTGAATGACATGATTATCAATTCCAAGACTAGATAAGGTCATGTTCTCGCTCTCTAAAAATTCTTTGAACGACTGCGATAGTAACAAATGTGGCTTAACCCACATAAATGTTTCTTCGATGTTACCAAAAAGAAACTCTTAGGATTCATGGTCAGTGAGAAAGGGACAAACACATATCCTGCCAAGCTAAAAGCCATACTTGAGATGCCTCCCCGAACGGATAAAGAAGTTTGAGGATTCCTTGGAAAATTATAATACATCAGTCGATTCATCAGCCAATTAACTTCCATATGTGAACCCATCTTCAAACTCCTTCGAAAGGATTCAACCTAGGTCTAGAATGAATCTTGCCAAGAAGCATTCGACCGAATTAAATAATACCTAACTCGACCTTTGGTACTCATGCCACCGCAGCCTGGTCTTCCCTTACTCATATACCTAACCGTGACTGATATTGTAGCCGGGGATTTGCTAGCCCAATACATTGAAAAAACCCACAAAAAAAGATATCTACCATGCCAGTAAAAAATTGATCGGTTACGAGGTCAACTACACCGCCTTGGAAAAAGTATGTGTCGCTCTTGTCTGGGTTACCCAAAAGTTACGGCACTACATGCTCGCCTTCCCCATCAGACTCGTATCCCAAATTGATCCCATCAAGTACCTAATTGAGAAGCCCTCCCTATCCAGTTGAATGGCCCGTTGGTTGATGCTTCTAACTGAGTTTGATATCACCTATGTCACACTAAAATCCATGAAAGTAAGAGCCATCTCTGACTACCTTACTGACTACTCTATAAAAGAAGTCGATGTCTGGATTTCCAAATTCCCAAACGAAAATATCCTTTGTGCCTCCCAAGAAGATCTTTGATGGAAAATGTTCTTTGACGGCGCTACCAACAAGAAAGGATATGGCATTGGGATCCTCCTAATTTACCCTGATGACTACCACACTCCCATTGACATCATATTAGATTTCCCCTGCAGCAACAACATGACTGAATTGGAAGCGTGCACGATAGGCCTCAAAGTTTCCCTTAAGAAAGAATTCGATACCTCGATATCTATAGGTATTCAACCCTCATCACCGGTCAAGTACTCAGGAAATGGAAAGTCAAGGATGAGAAACTCTTACCCATCCATGCCCACCTCGAAGAACTAGTTTTCTAATTCCAAGAAATCACCTTCCACTACCTGCCCCGAGAAAAGAATAACCTGGCTAATGCCCTTGTCACCTTAGCCTCGATCATTGACATGCCCGAAGGAATAACCATGGCACCCTTCCTTGTCCAGAAATAAAATAAACAAACCCACCACTACCACATTGAGCTCTGTACGGAGGAAGAACCCAAAATAGCCTACTGTTGGTGCTATGACATTTGGCACCTCCTTAAACACGGTAGGTATCCCCAAGGAGCTGACAAGAAAGACTGAGCAACTCTACACAGACTGGATGCCCAGTACATTATTTCTAATAAAGCACTGTTTAAGAGAAAATTCGATGGAACCCATTTACATTGCATCGTAGGGGATGACATTGAAGGAATGATGCAGAAAATCCACAGTGGGGAATGCGGACCATATATAAACGGCCATATGCTCACCAAAAAGGTAATTCGACAAGGATACTATTGGACTACCATGGTTCAGGACTGCATAGCTTATGTGCGAAGATGTCTTAAAAGATAATAGTTCTCGAACTTACAACATTTGTCTATGTGAGAACTGTTCAGCATGACTTCTCCCTCGTCGTTTTCTACATGTGCATCAACATCATAGGGAAAGTTATACCGAAGACATACAATGGGCATGATTTCATCCTAGTCACTATTGAATACTTCACCAAATAGGTCTAAGCCGAGTCATACTTAGTTTTGAATGCCAATAAAGTGGCCAAATTCATCAAGAAAAATATCATCTGCCGATATGGGTCCCACACGGGATGGTATCAGACAATGGGATACATTTTAAGGTGGATGTTACAGAAGTGGTTGAAGATTATGGGATTCAAAGACATAAATCCTCTCCATACCCACCTCAAACTAATGGAGCAGTCGAAGCAACCAATAAGAATCTCAAAGACATCATCAGTAAGATGACCAAGAGTTATCGTGAATGGGCTGATAAGATCCCTCACGCCCTCTGGGGAAACCGAACTTCAGTTTGAACTTCTCCTGGGGCTACCCCTTACTCTCTAGTCTACAACATCGAAGCAGTCCTACCCGTAGAGCTAGAAATACCCTCGTTACTCGTCATGCTTGAAAGCAAAGTCAACGAGGAAGATTGGCTCCAAAGCCGTCTTGATGATCTGTCCCTCTTGGATGACTGGAGATTGAAAGGTCTATATCACATACAAGTATACCATCGTCATATAGCACGGTTATTCAATAAGAGAGTCAAGGACCGCGGTGTCCGAGAAGGGGACTTAGCCCTCAAAGAAATGGTAGAGCCCATCTGGGACCCCAGAGGGAAATTTAAGCCCAATTGGAGCGACCCTGACATTGTGAAGAAGATCCTATTGGGTGGCGCTACTGTGCTCATCGACCTCGATGAAAAAAGAAATGGCGTTTCCAGTCAACCTGGACTGTCTCAAGAAATTATACCCATAGTCCTAAATCTCGGCGTGCTACGACTCTACTCATCTCCCTTCTATTATTTAAAAAAAACTCTCTTCATTTCCCCTTATCCAGAACTACGTGGGCCTGATCCTCTAAAAAAAAATTCAAAAAATGAATTTCAAAATTTTTCAAAACCCTCAGAGGTATATAGGCAACTCATTCGCTTTACATGAGCATGACCCCCTTCTTTTCACAAAATGTTTTTTTTCTTATCCCCGATAACAACAGTTGATTTTAACATATACATGAACAAAATGATTATGTATGCCTTAACGATTGGTATAGATAATTCATAACACAAAAACTCATCAAAAGGCACAACTAGATGATCAAAAACTTATTTATTTCATTATCTAAATTTTTCATACGATTACATCGGCGTAAGGAGTCAAATGACTTCCCTTGCCAACACTACACCTGCTAAAACAAAACCATATAATAACAAGCCCCACTACTCCTGAAATTACCCCCAATTATTCCCACAAAGAACAAAACCACATTTATTACAAGGAGATTCCCAAAGCCCTACCCGCAGCTGCCAGAAGAACCAACACCATCATTACCTGCATCCTAGGCTCCCCAAACCTCCCCTACCTGAATGGAGTATCGCAGATGCTCCATTGAGCGATAAGCCCAAACTAGCTTGGGATAGACCCAACATATCCCTCCATGGTGTGAGATATGGAAAACCACCTCTGACTAGTTTTCACAACTAGTATCCTAGCCACTACCTTCTTCCATAACCACTTCATGTAGACCCTGGAGACATGCCAGACTCGCCTCATAGAATTATAAGGTTGGGTCGATGGACACAGAGAACCAAGCCGCAGGTGGATACGCTTTGTCAGGTCCTCCACGGAAAAGAAGTTTGGTGTTCACGGTGGCAGAATTTTCTCCCGGCTATATTGGCATAGTAGTCGCCAGGGAAAGTTGAAGGAGGTCTGCCTAAGACCAACTAGTCTGACGTACTAGTACTCTCCAAGCTCCAGAATGGGCAACAACTCCCCCCACCATGGCACAGACCAACGTAAGTCTCGAGCCCCGTGCTTTACAAACCAGTTCCCTCAACTCTCAATGTCCAGGACTACGCAAATGAAATAGCGTGAGAAGAAATTTGGAACCGCTGGCAAAGGATATTCAGGTGGGACCGCCATATGAAACCTCCCCAATAGTCACATAAACAACATCACAGGGCTACCCCTTAGAAAGTCAGAACGACCCTCCCGCCAGGAATCCAGGCCATTCAAGGTCTCCACAAATATCACCACCGCAAGATTACGATGGTATGACATCTAAGAAACGATAGCAGCTAGTTAGGGGTCCACCAGCGTCTCCCCATTAACCAATAGAACTTTGAAAACAATGCCTAGGATGACGACCCCGGTATATCCAGCATCAACCACGTCCTGCGAATGCACAGACTGCAAAACCTTCGAAAGGGAAATCATCCCCCCCTGTAAAAAAGGGCCTGGTTGTCGAAGGTGAAATATGAAGAAGTCCAACCAGTATTTCCCTTAGAGAAGGGGAAAACTCAGGCAGAGTCGCAACAACGCTGAAATTTATCCTTAGCATGGCAAAAAATTCCTCGTAGGTGGGACAAATCTCATCCAACCTGAAGCGGAAGACATGATCCTCGGGATACCAAAACTCGACAACCGCCATCAGCATGTTCCACTCAATGGGCCGATTGCGCCACAAAGAGACTCTCCGTATGTGAAAAGGCGTCATAATTAACATTGTAAGAACACAGTGCATCCAATGCTTCGAGGTAGTTAGCGAAGTCAATGCTATAAGGGAGAGCCATCTTACAAGACTAAGAGATAATAAGCAATTAAGAAAGTGAAAAAATGAGAAAGTGAAAGTGTGAGGAGAAAAGTCCCATCCAAACCCCCTTTTATACTTAGAAACTCTCAAGCCAAGATAAGGAACCCTGCAGAAATCGGAGAAAAACTTGCCCCACCAAGTACCAAGCAATTGAAGAAAGTGCAATCAAAGCCTTGGATTGATTGATTGGACTGACATGCCGATAGGAAGGATAGGGGTCTTGCCGATCGGCAACCCCCTATTTTGGGAAAATCCTCTTTTTTCATCTGTTGCCAAAATAAAAAAAATAAAAATAAATTTTTATTTTAAGAAAATTCCAAATTCCCTTCATACTTATGCTTCTACTAATGTCATTTTAATAAAATCCTTCTCAAATAAATTTTCAAAATTCTTTTTACGGTCTCAGCAGCAAAGTAAAAATAGCATGTGCATTAATCACTAAACAAAGAAAATTAATAAAAAATTTCATTCTTCATTTGCATATATGTTGGTGTATTACATTAATATTTGGCAAAAAAAAAGGAAAAAATAATGGGACTCATCCCGAACCTTATTTCTTTCTCTCTCTCTCTCTCTCTCTCTCTCTCTCTCTATCTCTATCTCTCTCTCTCTTCTTTCCCTTCTATCGTTCGCAAGGATCCCCCATCCCTACGACGCGCCCTCCTTCCCCTGTGACGAGATGATGTGCCCCCACTTCCAGAGCCAGACCCTTCCCCCGATGAGGCAGACGACCCCAAGCAAGAAGGGATCGAAACTGCCTCACGAATATAAGCAGCTGCTGAAGATATTCAGTCCTTGATGTCCTTCAACCAAGTGGTAGAAACATTAATATGCTTTGAGGAAGAATGGAAAAGATCAAATAAGTCAAGCATTGGGAAAGAGAAAGAAATCAAGAAAAATAAAAAAGACATACCGCATGTCGAAAGACCTCCTCCGTCAGACCCAACTCCTTTGGGACCATCGCATGAGGGCGATGCTGTAGATGTATAGATTCACCATAATCTCATCGAAGGCTGTAGCTGGGAGAATGCAATCGCAAAAAAGAAGGCCTTGAAGTTTTTGCCACCGTCGCTGACGTAGCCTCACTGCCTGCACTATGAGAAGACCCCACCTGTAGACTCGAGCCCGCTCTAGGGAGAGGCATCACATCGTAAATGCTAGGGGCATCAGACAACTCATGATGAAGTTGAGATATTTATACATCACCGCTATGTCAGTTTACAGGGAGTATGGATCTCATATCATCGCAGCCACCCGGGCATCATCAGACATCTCCTGCACGCCCCTCATGAACATAGGGGCCTCGTCGGCGGCACCGCAACCAAGTCCTCCCCAATTTACTAGACTACCCTCTCTCCAAGATACCAGGAGTAGACGAACTCATGCACCAGCAGGCACCGCATTTGCGCATGTCCCTCAGTCACCCTAGTGTGCTGAATAGCCATCCCCCAGGGATAAAAGGTCACCTGCAAATCCCCAACTAAAGCAAAGGATCAGTATCAATAAAATATCATCAAAGGAAATGAATAGTCTCAAAGACAAAAGAATGCTTACCCGCTCACTCGTCAGGCCATTAAAGACCTGACGCACTGCCTCCAGAGAAAGGTTCTCTTTCGATTGTCAATTAGACCTTCTCCAACGGAACATCCAAAAAAATTACCAAACGGAGTCATCCTTCAAAGAAGTCGGGTGTTCAACCCAATCACCTCATAGAACCACGTTTGTAAAGGACAAGGATCTGCATTCAAGAAATAAAAAAGAAGTGCATGAATGGAAAATGCAAATGCATAAAATAAAATGCGCAAAATAAATAATTCCAGAAAATCCCAAATAATTCTCAAAAAATTCCTAAAATTGCCAAATCCATTCTAACACCTTGTTCACCGAGGAAAACATTTTTTTACACCCCAGAGGAATTCCAGAGAATCATTCTCCCCAGTAACATCTCCAACGGATGCTCTAAATCTTTCCCCGGCTACAAATCCTCGGATCATTCACTATTCCCCAGTGGAACCTAAAATCCAATCTTTATCCCCAGCAGAGTCCCCAAATTTCCCAAAGGAAAAGTACACCTCTTTTAGGTCAGAATTGACCTCGATCTTAGATAGTCACCTTAGTTAGGTCAGAATTGACCTCAGTCCTTGGTCATCACTTCTCTTAGGTCAGAATTGACCTCGGTCTTGGATCGTCACCTTAGTTATGTTAGAATTGACCTCGTTCCTCAATTGTCACCTCTTTTAGGTCATAATTGACCTCAGTCTTGGATCGTCACCTTAGTTAGGTCAGAATTGACCTTGGTCCTCGGTCGTCACCTCTCATAGGTCAGAATTTACCTCGGTCTTGGATCGTCACCTTAGTTAGGTCAGAATTGATCTCGGACCTCGATCGTCACCTCTCATAGGTTAGAATTGACTTCGATTTTAGATCATCATCTTTGTTAGGTCAGAATTGACCTCGGTCCTCATTTGTCACCTCTCTTAGGTCAGAATTGACCTCGATCTTGGATCGTCACCTTAGTTAGGTCAGAATTGACCTCAATCTTGGATCGTCACCTTAGTTAGGTCAGAATTGACCTCGGTCCTCAATCGTCACCTATTTTAGGTTATAATTGACCTCAGTCTTGGATCATCACCTCTCTTAGGTCATAATTGACCTCAGTCTTGGATTGTCACCTTAATTAGGTCAGAATTGACCTCGGTCCTCGGCCGTCACCTCTTTTAGGTCAGAATTGACCTCGATCTTGGATCCTCACCTTAGTTAGGTCAGAATTGACCTCGATCCTTGATCGTCACCTCTCTTAGGTCAGGATTGACCTCGATCTTAGATCATCACCTTAGTTAGGTCAGAATTGACCTCAATCCTCGATCGTCACCTCTCTTATGTCAGAATCGACCTCGATCTTGGATCGTCACCTTAGTTAGGTCAAAATTAACCTCGATACTCAATCATCACCTATCTTAGGCCATAATTGACCTTGGTCTTGGATTGTCACCTCAGTTAGGTCAAAATTGACCTCGTTCCTTGGTCGCCACCTCTTTTAGGTCAGAATTGACCTCGGTCTTGGATCGTCACCTCTCTTAGGTTAGAATTGACCTCAGTCTTGGATCATCACCTAACTTAGGTTAGAATAGACCTCAGTCCTTGGTCGTCATCTCTTTTAGGTTAGAATTGACCTCGATCTTAAATCGTCACCTCAGTTAGGCAGAATTGACCTCGGTCCTTGATCATCACCTCTCTTAGGTCAGAATTGATCTCAGTCTTGGATCGTCATCTTAGTTAGGTTAGAATTGACCTCGGTACTTGATCATCACCTCTTTTAGGTCAGAATCAACCTCGGCCTTGGATCGTCACCTTAATTAGGTCAAAATTGACCTCAGTCCTCGATCATAACCTCTCTTAGGTTAGAATTGACCTAGGTCTTGGATCGTCATCTCAGTTAGGTTAGAATTGACCTTGATCCTTGGTTGTCACCTTTTTTAGGTCATAATTGACCTCGACCCTCTGAATTGGTCATCCACACCCCTTAGGTCCGCAGAACTGACCTCCCTCCATCATGTGGTGTCTATTTGATGGACATCACTTGTTCCAAGCTCACCCATTGAGGAGATCTCTAGAAACCAAATTTTAAGACCCCCTAAGTCTCTCTTTAGACTCATAGCACTTTCCCCTTCCACCATAAACCTAGGTCGCACTCCGAGTACCGATCTAGGGACCATCGAGCACCCCCGAGACCCATTTGACTCCGATTAACTCTTTCGTAAGAGAGAAAACTCTTTAAATATTTTAAGGGCTCTGAATACCCTTTACAATGGTCCACCCCATATATGAATCGCCTAATGGTTCGAACGAACGGACCATTTCAGTACTAAAAATTGATTCAGAGGCCATCGGGTGCTCCCGGGCCCGAACTGACCCCAATCAACTCCACCGTTAGAGCAAAAGATCTTTGAATATTAGAAAGGAACTGAAATAACTTTCCAATGGTCCGCTCCATTCATGAAACAGCATAACCCTTCGGACGAACAATCAGTTTTTCCCCAAAAATTAATCCGAAGGCCACCGGGTGCTCCCAGACTCCGTTTGACTAAAGTCAACTCTTTAGTTCAAATGAAAATGAATGAATCTTTAAAGGTCATTGAATACACTTTCTAATAATCTACCCCATATACGATTCTGACCTACGGTATAGACGAACGATCCGTTTTACTCCGAGATGTCACCGAGCACTTTTGGGCCCCGGTTGACCAAGGGAAACTTTCCAAATCGAGCAAAACTCTTTGGAATGTCGAAGTACATCTCCTAAAATTTCTAACGGTCAACCCATGCACGATTCTGACTTACCATACGGACGAAAGATCTATTTGCGTCTGACGATCTCATGTCCAAAGGACAGACGTATGCTTTTGAGCCACATTTGACCCAAAGTCAACTCCGGGACTTGGGACCGGTCCAAAGGACTCTCAGAGGCCTCTTAAATACCTTTATAATGGTATGCCCTGTGCATGATTTAGATCAACAGTTTTTCCCTTACAATCATTTTTCCAGAAAAGTTCGCACGAGACTGCCAATTGGCAGGTCCTGAACCCTGCCTATCGGCACAGTGTCAAGGGTGACCAGCCGATAGACACCCCTGGGGTTGGCTGATCGGCACCCCTCTTTTTCCCTATAAATATGGTCCATGACCTCGTTCCCAACAGGACAACAAATCCACGAGCATCAGTGATCTCAACAACATTCTCTCGAAATCAACGAAGTTCCATATGAGAAATCTCATTCAAGCCTAAATACCCATTATTTTCACACCCAATTTGGCAAATATCCTTCTCTCTCATCAACATCCATCAACATTCGAAGGAGTTCATCCAAGATCCAAGCTCAAGCTCCAAAGAAGGTCCAATTCCTTCTCCCTCTCTTTTAAATCTCTTATTTTTTGCATAAATTACTTTAGATTCGTAATATAGTTTCATTCTTGTTCATACACATTTACATCTACGCTTTTATTAGTATATTGCACATACTTTATTCTTTATAAAAAACCCCAAAACAAATAAAAGAGTGTTACACCCGTAAATTCTGAACAGAATTATCCACCAAACTTTTTCAAAACTAAAAACACCTTTTGTACACGCACACACCTAATAAAATTCCGTTCGAATCTATGGGATAAACCCCACCTCTAGTCTATATTCGAACTACTTGGACTTTGATGCCTTTATAGGCGATGTAGGCGTTTCAGATTAAAATCCGAGACTCGAGTCCAACTTTTCAATTTCTTTAATTTTCCAAATTTCTTGAAATCCCTCATTTTCATAATTATTATACATATATTATGCTTGTTCGTGTCTCATCCCACATATGTTATCGTTTCCCAATAACAATCAATATCTCGATGAATGCTCATATTCTATCTTCTACATTATTACTATTTTGGGAACAATCCTGTGGATGACCTCACCCTATCTTTTCCACGGTATGGGTCCAACGGTTCCAATCTCCATTGTATAAACACATGCACACATTTCACGAGAATAAAGGAAAATATTAACATTTTCCCATGAGAGATCGAAAGGGAGGGAGGGGTTCCTGACACCTTCCCATTTCGTAACTTATCCCCCAGACCTCCGATCTATTAGTTTCGCATGCATCAGTTTTTCCTTGATGCCTCTCTCTCGAAGTGGCAACATATTCTTTTGCCTATTTTGAGCAAAATAGGCTGGCGATTCTATCTCTTTACATTCACCCCACACCGACGACGATCGAAGCCCCCTTTTTGAAGAGTAGGGTGCGAGACCGCGACATAGTTCTTCCTCAGGAGATCCTCCTCCTCCTTCCCCCTCGGAACGAACGTTGCGCCGACCGGGATGGCCATAATTATTAACTTTGAGTATAATTCATAAGGCTCTCCCCTTTCCTCCTCCCGAGGACAATTATGGAATTTACTTCCTTAACTGTCTGGTTATTGCTAATAAAATGGGCAACAAACTACTCGATCAACTCTCTAAAATAAGAGATCAACCTTGGTTTAGCTTTTCAAAAAACCTAATCCCAATATCACCCATGGTTGATGGTAAAACATGGCACATAAGAGCATCGAAGTGGAACCATATTAACGTGGGTTACTTGTAGTGAAATATATGATGGATGGATCTATCTTTTCATCATATGTTATAATCTTTAGGACATAAAATTTCCTGTGAGGATCCGTCATGTCTATATTAGTGTTATAGGGGCCGATCCTTGTCCAATAAATTTTCTAGTAATATCTTTAAGAGTTCATGTAAGGTTATGGTTCAAGAGTCCCTCCCATACTTTCTTGATGAACTCAAGCATATCGTCCTAGACTACGCTCTTCTTAGGAGGTGTAGTTCACCTGGACGAACTATTTATGTGACTAGATTCAATTGGCCTAACTGATCAATCACCTCAACTAGACAACCTTTGAATAGAGAAATACCCTGATTAAGGTCAATTGGAGTTTGCAATACATGGGCTTTGGGATCAAGATTCCCTGATATTACTGTTGAAAGGAGGAGTCCTAGATGATTGTATTCTCCTACTTTTATGGAATTTAATATTATGAGAGATAGACCCGCATCCTTTAAAGTGTTCGGCGAGATGATTTTTCAACCAAGATCTTTCCTCATCACATTAGTTCATATATTCCTTATATAGGTTTAGGAGACATGACTTGGGATTAACATAGGAGGCTCTATAAATGGATTGTTATTATGTCAATTAGGACCAGATCTACTAGGAGTACGTCCATGTGATCTAGCATTACTGGCAGAAGGAGGAGATCATGGAGGAGTATGTTCTCTCCTTATGATCTGTATCTTAATTGCACTCAATTTCTAGCATTGGAAGATAGGACTGACATGAAATTATAATGGTAAAGTTGTTGTATTATCAAGTAATAGTATTCACAAGCTTCCACGGATGATGCCAAATTATAGGGGAATTGATTCTACAATAATTATAAATACCATAATCATTCACAAAAATAATATACTAAGTGAAAAAATAGGAGAATATACATGGTTCGACAGGTTAGTCCTACCTATGTCCATGGGAAGAGATAAAGGTATTATTTTATTAATTAGGTAGAATGACGACTTGTAGTGCTAGATAATTCTAGATGAGAGTCCAAGTCGTGGGTATAATGTTGTTCTATATCTTCTCCCCCACTCCAGGGGTATTCTATTTATTAATACAAGAGCCCTATTTACATAAACTATTTCCTTGAGCATTCCCAATCGCGTCGAACTTTATCTCTAGCCTTTTGTTTAAGGTTGTTGAGTTGAAATAAGACTATACTCGATCATCTTCATCGTAATTATTTATAGAGTTATATTTATTCGATCAATAGTCGGTGGATGACTAGGATCCACAACGATATTGGATTCTTTAAATGCCACGTGTGGTTCCACATGTGTAGCCTGGATTATATCCCCTTCAAAAGGTATTAAACTAAAAACCTAACAAGGTTTAAGAAATTTACACATTAAAAAAATTATGCAATTAGATCAAGGTACAAATATTTTTTGAAAATGTGAAAATTCGTGTAAAGACACAATGTCAATTAACAATTACAAAAATATATTAAAGTACAATGGGTCAAAAGCTTTGGTAGATTTTCTGAATCACTGATAACGGACCATGTACAAAAGGCCAAAAATTGAATTCATGTCACTCACCTATGAGATCTACAAAAGCATCAAGATTTATGATTGATTGATACAAGACTTAATGTTTTGACATGGGAGTGTGTGTGTGTGTGTGTGTGTGTGTATTGGGAAATAGTTTCATGCACAAGACGTTCATTTATCGTTTGGCTAACTCGAGAAGAGTTGAAGATTATTCAAGAGACGGTTTCTAATGGTGTCAAACCGAAGTTGGTGTTAACAACATTAAGGCACCACACCCCTATGAATTGTTCTACCATAATAACAATTTACAATGCAAATGCAAGCTGAAGAGCACAAACATGCAAGGGCATAATTCAATGCAACAACTTAACTACATCCAAATACTTACACATGAGGAATCTAACACGATTTTAAAGTGTGCCAAAATTAAGAATGATTTTTAAAATTTTTGGCATGGTTTAAATGGTAACAAAGCATGACAAAACCATGTCGAATGTGGAATGGCTAAAGTAAGTGACGCAAAATACTAAAAGTTATTTAACATTTCATTTGGAGCCATCTCGACTTTCATCCCCACTCACTTTCCCACTCACTCTCTGCCATGCTCGACCCTCTCTCTTCCAAAGTTGGATCTCATCGATTTAGGTACTATCACTCAACTTCTGCCCTCTCTAGTATTTCGATTCATTCAAACATCTTTACATGAACAATATAAATCAATTACAAGCCCTAGTGGGTGAGGTAGTTGTTCATTAACATGACTAAGGTACTTGGTTCAACAATTGTTTTAATTCAATTTTCACTTTATTTTTTTTTCATTATGTTGCCTAGATTTGTGTTAATTTTTTTTAAAAAATTTATATAGTTTGGTTTTTTCTTTTCAATCTTCATGAAAAGTTAATACTCTTTGAATACTAATGGTATGCCCAATGTAAATTGATATTTTTTAGAAAATACCATTGTTAATGTTGTAATATGAGTTAGTGATATGGATTATTTTGAATGTATGGGATTTTCCTTTTTTCTTGCTTATGTTTTGTATAGATAACTATGGTGAATCTCTTATGTGTTTGATAAAATGTTTGTATAATCTTAGATCAGTCCCTTTCAGTTTATTAATTATTAAAATTTGGATTGTGTTCATTTTGTAATATTGACCATATATTTTGGGAAAACATTAAACTATTAAAGGTTATATATGGTTTGGGTTGTGAGGTGTGGCCGATTTTCATCTATTAATTGGAGTAATTGGAAGCCTGAGGCTATTGTTGTTAAGACTCCTATGAGTATTCTTTGTTTGGTTTGGTTGTTTGTGTTAAGATCTGCGTGGTTTATATTTTTTAATTAGTTATGTTTTGATTGAGGTTTGTTTTCGTGTAGTTTAATTGAATTGCTGATTTTTAAGAGCGTAAAGTTGAGTTTGATGTGTTTTTAAGTTTAAATTTGAAATACACCGTATTTTTAACGACTTTTAAAATGGGACTAATTAGAATTAATTGTGATATAATTAGAAATTAATCCGGATTTAAATATTACTCGAGAATAAAGTAATATGTGATTTATGTTGAATATTACTTAGTGATTAAAGTAATATACGTGATTATGAATTTACAATTAATTATGACTTTATAATCTTAACGCGGATTACGTGTACGACAATTATGGTAAATTAAGTCTGGACGCGCATTTGAGTCGTGTTGGGATTATAATTAAATGAAAGTAAATTATTTTCATGTCATCCGAATGGTCGTTTTGACTGCATCAAAGTTTCCGGAAGGGTTCAGATAGTTGAAAAAGTCTACTTGGGTGTTTGATTTGGGTCTCGGGGCACTTTGGAACCGAAAGGACACCCGAAGGGGTATTTCGATCATTTTACAAGGGAGGTGAATAGTAACTTCGGAAATCTGAGTTCATTTAATAAGTAAAGGGATTAGAGAGCTTAGGTTCATTCACTAAAAATAAGAGGCAAAGCTTTAGGATAGATTGAAAGACTTTCTATGGGAGAATAAGAAACTTTTCTAGGAAATCAAAGGACAACCACCTTGTACCACCAAGATCCACCACCACCACTGTCGAAAGTTATCCTAAAAAAGAGAGGAGCACCAGTAGAGGCTAGATTCCTCTTGTAGCAGGAATTAAATAAATATATGTTTGGCTAGATTCCTCTTGTAGCAGGCCACCTGCCTGTTGGAATTAGGGTGGACCATTTAAAACTAGCAGAGGTTTGTCCAACCGTTAGGGAATTCAAAGTAGTATTGGGAGAAAATTCATAAGGATTTTATCGCGAATATGGTTACGATCCTATATGGGTGATAGTGGATCAGTTGACTAAAGTAGATCATGTTATGCTAGTTAGGGTTGATCATACTACGAGACAATATGCTTTGATCTTAATAAAATCGAGATAGTGAGGTTACATAGGGTACCGTTTGATATTGTGTCCAATTAGGATGAGATTTTGTCTCCCGGTTTTGAAAGAATTTTCACAAGTCATGGGTACCGAGTTATGATTGGGTATGATTTATCGTCCGCTAAATAATGGGCAGACTAAACGGACAAAGCTGATGTTGGAAGATAAATTATGTTCGTACCCTTGAATCTTAAGGGAGGACGAGAGACGTACGTTCCACTAGTGAAGGTGGTTTACTATAACTCTTATAAGTTTACTGTTGGGCATGGTGCCAGTTGAAGTATGGTACGGTAAGTCTTATTGTTTCTCCTACTTATGGGATAAAAAGGAGGAACCAGGAACTATTGTGAATAGTAGAGATGATTTGAAACTTATAGTAGATATTGTGTGTAGAATATATACTGCACAATTAACCTACTTGTGTATGATAATCGCAAGACGAGATGGTATTTATCTAAAGAACGGTTAAATCTATTTAAGTACATATAGTAGAAGGTTAGATAGCGAATATCTAGAATAAAGTATAAGTAGTGAAACTTAAACTGTAAGGCTTGGACAAGAACTTACGTGACAGGGTAACCTGGGGTTAAAATGATCATAAGTGAGGTGTTCATTATTAGGGGTATTCGATAGCGTACTGTATGGGCGGTACAGAGTAGTCTTCTTGGGAGCGCAAGTATGTGATGCGAAATACTTATCCAGAATTGTTCTTGCCTGCTATACTTTTGTTTTGTGAATTTCGGGACGGAATATCGTTGTAAGGGGGGAAGTATGTAATACCCCGTATTTTTAACGACTTTTAAAATGGGACTAATTAGAATTAATTGTGATATAATAGGAAATTAATCCGGATTTAAATATTACTCAAGAATAAAGTAATATGTGATTTATGTTGAATATTACTTAGTGATTAGAGTAATATATATGATTATGAATTTACAATTGATTATGACTTTATAAACTTAACGCGAATTATGTGTACGACAATTATGGTAATTAAGTCAGGACGCGCATTTGAGTCGTGTTGGGATTATAATTAAATGAAATAAAAGTAAATTATTTTTATGTCATCCGAATGGTCATTTTGACTACGTCAAAGTGTCTAGAAGGGTTCAAATAGTTGAAAAAGTCTACTTGGGTGTTTTATTTGGGTCTCGGGGCACTTTGGAACCGAAAGGACACCCCGGAGGGGTATTTCGGTCATTTTACAAGGGAGGTGAACAGTAACTTCGAAAATATGAGTTTATTTATAAGTAAAGGGATTAGAGAGCTTATGTTCATTCACCAAAAATAAGAGGAAAAGGTTTGGGAGAGATTGAGAGACTTTCTATGGGAGAAGAAGGCACTTTTCTAGGAAACCAAAGGACAACCACATTGCACCATCAAGAGCCACCACCACCACTGCCGAAAGTTAGCTGAAAAAAGAGAGGACCACCAGTAGAGTATCATGCCCAATGGATCAGACCTACAATCTAAATGCAAGTGATTAATTATTGTAAATTTGGCATGTATATTGTCCATGTTAGGTTGTTTAGAAAATTCTGAAAAGATGCATAATCAAAGAAGAATTATAGTGATGTTAACTTAATCTTTGAAAGGAGAATGATGGAGGATTAATTTTCTTTTGAGTATAGAATTTAATCCACGAAACTTGGGAATTATTGGTGAAGAAAATCTTAGTTTATAGGATGTTCTTGGAGAAATAATAAAATATGGGTTTTCTAGAAATTATGAGAAATAATATGTTTGAATCAAAACTTCTTGATGATTTTTGGTTGTTCGATTATTAGAGATCAATTATAGATCTTGGTATATCATATGGGATGAATATTGGGGAGTTTGGCATTATTTAATAAAGGTTTTGATGATTAAAAAGTATGAAACCCGTAGGAAAATCAATGCAGAAAAACTGGGCAATAGCTGGTCCATCGATAGATCGACTCAAGACTGTCGATCGATCGACCATAATCATCGATCTATCGACTCCCCCTTGAAATTTGAAATAGTTTTCTTTTTAATTGTTGATTAAATCCCAATCTTTGAGGAATCTTTGATAATGATTAAATGAACTTAAAAGGACTTAGGGAAGGGAAGTAGGATATACTTAAGACCCGAAAAATATTATTTTGGGATTGTGAATGAGGAAAAATTAACAAGTGAGTAATTAAATGAGTTATTTAGGAGAATTATATTATTTGAGGTTTAAATCGGATAAATGATAATTTAAGGTTAAACCAGTAGTAAGAGAGTCATAAATTACCGGTATAACCTTAGGTATAATTGGGATTAACCTTAAGAAGTGGAATAAAGGTTTAAGAGTGAATTAAGGGTTATCGATAATTAAACCTAATTAAAGTGAATTTAATTCGTAGAAATTCGAGAGTCGTGACGACATGGATTTGTAGGACATGATGTTTACCTACTGAATTTATTTGAGGTTTAAATAATCACCATCGTGCGGTTAGATAAGTTCGGAAATATATACTTTGAGGATTAAAGTCATAATCGAAGAATACGTAGGATATTTGGGATATGGGATTTATTATATGGGTTGTGCATATGCACTATGGTGATATATAGGTATGATGAATATCCATTGTTATTATATATATAGGTGAGATGATTGCCTATTATTATCATATGGTTGTGTGAATACCTCATTGATGTTATATTTATATAGGTGTGATGAATACCAATATTATTATTTGTATGTATGACATACCTACGCTGCTTGCTATCGGGATGGCAGTTTTATGTTGTGGACGGTCTTATCCTTATGCGCCCAATTGGGAGGGATTTTAGATTCGTACCCTGAGCATAATACCTTGTACACATGCTATCGATGTAATGATAGTTTCGACAGTTGAATGGGAGCGTAGGTATGTGCGTGACCCATTTGGTTGGGGAGTATGCTCGCCTCCAATATATTTATGTTATGATATGATTCGTGAGAGACGCCGAATAAATAGTCCTCTATACAATGACATTATTTATCAGGACATGATAGCAGAGTATGCATGCACTGCAACTGTGACTGGGGAGGTTCCGTATTAGTATATATAATTAGTGTGATATTATATAAACGGTGATGTAATCTATTGTGTGACATTATAGATATAGAGATGTAATCTTCTGTGAGAGATTGTAGATTAAAAATATAAATTGTGATTTAATCTACTGTGTGATGTGGTAGATAGAAGTAAATAATGAAATCTGAATTGAATCAAGTAAGTGAACACTTAATTCTAAGGAAGTAACAAGACTAGTTCATATTAAAGTGAAATGAATATGAATAATTATATTACGTATGGTATGGGACATATGGGTTTATGATATGGGTTATAATTATGTTGTGGAAACTAGTTAGGAGGGGACCTTAACTAGAAAGATAATAAGATACGATAGGTGTGCACTCTAGATGAGATGTGAGAATTCTCAAGAGAGAGCCCAAGAAACTAACATGTACATAATAAATGCTTATTTGTAATTGTTAAGAACTTGCTATTTTTAAAATCTTTTACAATCGGGCTCTAACCCGATTCCTTGCATATTTTCTTCTCTACTATATCTTGTACATCAGGTGTCCAGCAGCAGGGATGCCCAACATAGATTATGGATGCTCCGATGGATTATAGGTACTAGCAGAGATGTGGATTTTCTTTAGATGCTTTCTTTGTGTTGATTCACTCATTTGTAGCGTCTACTTCATTTAGGGCATGTCGCCCAGGATTCTAGAGGTTGTAATTATTTATGTAAGCATTGTGGATATCAGTTGTATTTAGTGCAAATGTTATAATTTCACTCGAGAGATATTCCAGTCACATTTATTCTTGTTGTAGTTAATTTAGTTATGATGTGTTGTTGCATATTATTATTTTGTGCCGTGGAGTGATTTTAATTTAATTAAAAATGGAAAAAGGTTTTGACACTTAGCTTAATTAACTATTGGGTGATTAATAAAGAAATTGTTTTCGACAGTGATGCTGAGAATGAACCAATTGGCTATTCTGATTTAATTAAATAAAGGACTTATCACCCGATATTTAATTAGGCGGGTTGTCACAGGTGGTATCAGAGTATCATGTTCTAGTGTCTTTAGGATCTGTGCGGCTTACTACGTTTTAGCGTAGCGTTCTTTGATGTAGAGCCCTAGTATTAGGATGTTGAATTCTTCTGTGTATTTCGACTTATGTTCTCATGCCATGAAGTATGTGTGATGTAATGCTTATACAAGTTCGGTCGGGAATAGTGTTCTAAATACATTGGGATGACTAGCAAGAGACATTAGAAGGACAGCAGGAGGAGGACTCAGCCAAAGATATAGGGTATTTTGGAAAATGGTGTTGGAGATAGAAACCATCATAATTATTGTTTGGGTTAAGAACATTAAGGAAGTCTCTTGGGAGCTTTAGTTTCCCAAGCACCATCATAGTTGGTGGTTGTGCCGTTCTTAACTCACCAAGCACTGTATGTGAAAGGTGAGGGAGTTGGAAGGACTCTTGTGAAGGAAGAAATTCAAAGGCAATTATGAAGGGTGAAGTTTAGTAACACCCAGGATTTGAAATTTTTATAGGAAGAATAAACTTAAGTGATGAGAGTTAGACATCACACATAAAGAACATGTGTGAAGCTGGAATGGGAATTTTTAGGTATGGTTCGATAGTGAAATCATTTATTTGATGCTTTAATCAGAATATGAATGGAATTTTGAAACTTATCACTTATGGGTAAGAAAAAGAGAAGTAACTTGTTTAACGAACTCCTTACCATAGGAAAAATGGGGTACATAGAAGATAAATAGAGTTCAGTATGTGAAAGGACTCATGAGTGAAATACTCTAGTGTGAGTGGAAATCTGACGAAGACGACTAAGATTAACGTCACCAAGAAATTGGATGATGCTTCCAAATGCAGGAGAGCTAGAAGGGGTAGGAAACCTGGCCGAAGGGTAATATTGAATTCAATATTGTTAATAAAACATCACCAAAAGGTGTACCCAGTAGGGGACCCATTTAAAGTGACATGATTAAACCCCTACTTAGTGGCGATGAAATCAACCAAGACTAGTGTAGTCGACAATGTATCCCATAGGACTCGTAGAGCCAAAATAATAATGGGAATAACAATTGGGAGTTAAAATTGATAGGTCCAAGAGAAGGACGTTCAAATGGACAGTAACAAGAAAATAGTAAAGGAAATTACACTATGTGTAGAGAGGGAGACTACTAAGTGTTAAATGTGTCCACATTAAGTAGTGAGACGGATAAATTTTGGGAATAGTAAACCACACCAATTAGGCATAACAACTAGAGGAGTAAGACTTCTTGGGGAGTAATTTGGTCAAGAGAATTAGGCCCGAGAAATTTACGACCCAAGAGTGGTAGGTTTAAGTAGGATTAGTGGAGTCCTCAATAATTGTAGCATATCGTATATCAAGGTCGGTGGGGTCCAAGAAAAAAAAGAGGTCAGTAAGAACATAATTAAGTCCTAGATATGCTGGGCCAACGTTTCAATAATGGGCATGTAAACCACAGGACTGAATAATTTGTCCACAATGGGTGGGTACAACTATAGGATGAAATCCTAGATGTATAATGGGTGCAAGTGATCATGAGTTGTTTTGACCGTGAGAAGTTCATGTAAGGAACCCACGTGATCAGGAGAGATTGAAGAAGTTTTATTTCATCCTTGTGAATAAAATATTAATTCTAGTGACATGGTGTGTCATTACAGTCATATATAAATTGAAAACCCTAAATTCGTGTGCGAGTCGAGGTTAGTGGAAACAATAATTTTAATAGTTTGGTTACAAAAGTATTTCTCGTTGATAGCGGGACTTTTTGGTGTCGTTCGTGAGTGAACCGGGTGGGTCCTAAGAGTATATTTTGTTATTATAATTTTCTATTGCTTTGAGTTATCATAATAGAATTCGTCATGGTAATATCTAGTGATAAATTACCAAATGTTTTAACGATAGTAGATTGTGTGATAAGACTATCGTGCTGGATACTCCGGGGAGAGTAAAATTAATTTTGTGCGTCGCCAACTGAAATAGGGTTGGGCCTATATTTCATGATATCATAGACCTTAGTAAAAATGTTGTCTAGTTATATGTGTGAATATAAATTTATTTTACTGATGTGACTCAGGATATATTATATTTTTGTCGAACAACGAGAAATAACTCATTATATATAGTGCCGAGAATTTGGGTTAGTGAGAGCAAGATGTTTTTGTTATTTTTAGGGATATATAAGCATGGACAAGTATACTTTTATGTCAACATACATAAATTATGGGAAGTTACAAATCATCGACTGAGGGCCATTATGGATCTCGACGATCGACTATGTTAAGTAGTAGTCTATCGGGGGGGGGGGTTCTTTGTTTGGATTTTACTTTGCGAGACATCCCACGCATGAAACTAGCGAACGTCAGGAGTGGGAGAGAAGTTTGGTCGATAGTACATAAGTTCGTACCTTGGTCATTTTAAATATACAAACATAAATTTAGCGTTGATAATTCTATTATGATTTAAGAGTCGCTTAGTCCTAGTAACATTATGAATAAAACGATGATGCCACTGATAGAGTGAATTAGTTATGACTAGTGGGGTGATTGAGTGCACCCCTACCATATCACTATGCCAAGTGAGCGAAAATTGATTCAAGAAGAGTATATGTTATTTGAGCAACAATGCGAGAAATATTAGGTGTATGGGCGCCCTAGGTAATTGAATCCGATATTGTTCCTCATTTTGGATATATGGGATAGGAAAATAAATATAGAGGTTTACATATCGAGACTTGAATGTCCGGTCATTTACGACGATTAGAGATATAGTCGGTAGAAAAACAAATGTATCAGGCTATAAATGACTATGGTAATAGGAATAAAATAAATAGATGTTTGGCTAGATTCCTCTTATAGCAGGCCACCTATCTTTTGGAATTAGGGTGGACCATTCAAAACCAGCAGAGGTTTCTCCAACCGTTAGGGAATTCTAAGTAGTCTTGGGAGAAAATTCGTAAGGATTTTATCGCGAATATGGTTACGATCCTATATGGGTGATAGTGGATCAGTTGACTAAAGTAGATCACGTTATGCCAGTTAGGGTTGATCATACTACGAGACAATATTCTTTGATCTTAATAAAACCAAGATAGTGAGGTTACATAGGGTACCGTTTAATATTGTGTCCAATTAGGATGAGATTTTGTCTCCCGATTTTGAAAGAATTTTCACAAGTCATGGGTACTGAGTTATGATTGGGTATGATTTATCATCCGCTAAATAGTGGGCAGATTAAGCGGACAAATCTGATGTTGGAAGATAAATTATGTTCGTACCCTTGAATCTTAAGGGAGGACGAGAGACATACGTTCCACTAGTGAAGTTGGTTTACTATAACTCTTATAAGTTTACTGTTGGGCATGGTTCCAGTTGAAGTATGGTACGGTAAGTCTTATTGTTTCTCCTACTTGTGGGATAAAAAGGAGGAACCAGGAACTATTATGAATAGTAGAGATGATTTGAAACTTATAGTAGATATTGTGTGTAGAATATATACTGCACAATTAACCTACTTGTGTATGATAATCGCAAGACGAGATGGTATTTATCTAAAGAACGGTTAAATCTATTTAAGTACATATAGTAGAAGGTTAGATAGCGAATATCTATAATAAAGTATAAGTAGTGAAACTTAAACTGTAAGGCTTGGACAAGAACTTACGTGACAGGGTAACCTGGGGTTAAAATGATCATAAGTGAGGTGTTCATTATTAGGGGTATTCGATAGCGTACTGTATGGGCGGTACAGAGTAGTCTTCTTGGGAGCGCAAGTATGTGATGCGAAATACTTATCCAGAATTGTTCTTGCCTGCTATACTTTTGTTTTGTGAATTTCGGGACGGAATATCGTTGTAAGGGGGGAAGTATGTAATACCCCGTATTTTTAACGACTTTTAAAATGGGACTAATTAGAATTAATTGTGATATAATAGGAAATTAATCCGGATTTAAATATTACTCAAGAATAAAGTAATATGTGATTTATGTTGAATATTACTTAGTGATTAGAGTAATATATATGATTATGAATTTACAATTGATTATGACTTTATAAACTTAACGCGAATTATGTGTACGACAATTATGGTAATTAAGTCAGGACGCGCATTTGAGTCGTGTTGGGATTATAATTAAATGAAATAAAAGTAAATTATTTTTATGTCATCCGAATGGTCATTTTGACTACGTCAAAGTGTCCAGAAGGGTTCAAATAGTTGAAAAAGTCTACTTGGGTGTTTTATTTGGGTCTCGGGGCACTTTGGAACAGAAAGGACACCCCGGAGGGGTATTTCGGTCATTTTACAAGGGATGTGAACAGTAACTTCGGAAATCTGAGTTTATTTAATAAGTAAAGGGATTAGAGAGCTTAGGTTCATTCACTAAAAATAAGAGGAAAAGGTTTAGGGTAGATTGAAAGACTTTCTATGGGAGAATAAGAGACTTTTCTAGAAAATCAAAGGACAACCACCTTGTACCACCAAGAGCCACCACCACCACCACCACTGTCGGAAGTTGTCCGGAAAAAGAGAGGAGCACCAGTAGAGTATCATCCCCAACGGATCAGACCTACAATCTAAAGGCAAGTGATTAATTATTGTAAATTTAGCATGCATATTATTCTTGTTAGGTTGTTTAGAAAATTATGAAAAGATGCATAATCAAAGATAAATTATAGTGATGTTAATTGAATCTTTGAAAGGAGAGTGATGGAGGATTAATTTTCTTTTGAGTATAGAATTTAATTCACGAAATTTGGGAATTGTTAGTGAAGAAAATGTTAGTTTATATGATGTTCTTGGAGAAATAATAAAATATGAATTTTCTGGAAATTATGAGAAATAATATGTTTGAATCTAAACTTCTTAATGATTTTAGGTTGTTCGATTATTAGAGATCAATTATATATCTTGGTATATCATATGGGATGAATATTGGAGAGTTTGGGATTATTTAATGAAGGTTTTGATGATTAAAAAGTATGAAACCCGTAGGAAAAACAATGCAGAAAAACTGGGCACTATTTGATCCATCATTCGATCGACTCAAGACTGTCGATCAATCGACTAATCGATCGATCGACCATAATCATCGATCGATCGACTCCCCCTGGAAATGTGAAATATTTTTTTTTAATTGTTGATTAAATCCCAAACTTTGAGGAATCTTTGATAATCATTAAATGAACTTAATGGGACTTAGGGAAGTGCAGTAGGATATACTTAAGACCCGGAAAATATTATTTTGAGATTGTGAATGAGGGAAAATTAACGAGTGAGTAATGAAACGAGTTATTTTGGAGAATTATATTATTTGGGGTTTAAATCGGATAAGTGATAATTTAAGGTTAGGACTAGTAGTAAGAGACTCATAAATTATCGGTATAACCTTAGGTATAATTGGGATTAACCTTAAGAAGTGGAATAAAGGGTTAAGAGTGAATTAAGGGTTATCGAGAATTAAACATAATTAAAGTGAATTTAATTCGTAGAAATTCGAGAGTCGTGTTAATATGGATTTTTAGGACGTGATGTTTACCTACTGAATTTATTTGAGGATTAAATAATCACCACCGTGCGGTTAGATAAGTTTGGAAATATATACTTTGAGGATTAAAGTAATAATCAAAAAATACGTAGGATATTTTGGATATAATTATACTACGTATGGGATTTATTATATGGGTTTTGCGTATGCCTTAGGGTTATATATAGGTATGATGAATACCCATTGTTATTATATATATAGGTGAGATGATTGCCTATTATTATCATATGGTTGTGTGAAAACCTAACTGATGTAATATTTATATAGGTGTCATGAATACCTATATTATAATTTTTATATATGACATACCTACGCTGCTTGCTATCACGGTGTAGGCTTCGTGTTGTGGACGGTCTTATCCTTGTGCTCTCAATTGGGAGGGATTTTAGATTCGTACCCTGAGCATATGACCTTGGACATGTGCTATCGGTGTAATGATAGTTTCGACGGTTGAATGGGAGCGTATGTATGTGCGTGACCCATTTGGCTATGGAGTATGCTCGCCTCCAATATATTTTTGTTATGATATGATTCGTAAGAGACGCCGAATCAATAGTCCTCTATACAGTGACATTATGTATCACGACATGATAGCAGAGTATGCATGCACTAAAGCTGTGGCCGGGGAGGTGCCGTATTAGTATATATAATTAGTGTGATATTATATAAACGGTGATGTAATCTACTGTGTGACATTGTAGATATAGAGATGTAATCTTCTGTGAGAAATTGTAGATTAAAAATATAAACTGTGATTTAATCTACTGTGTGATGTTGTAGATAGAAGTAAATAATGATATATGAATTGAATCAAGTATGTGAACACTTAATTCTAAGGTAGTAACAAGACTAGTTCATATTAAAGAGAAATGAATATGAATAATTACATTACGTATGGTATGGGACAAACGGGTTCATGATATGGGTTAGAATTATGTTGTGGAAACTAGTTAGGAGGGAACCTTAACTAGGAAGATAATAAGATACGATAGGTGTACACTCTAGATGAGAGGTGAGAATTCTCAAGAGAGAGCCCGAGAAACTAACATGTACATAATTAATGATTATTTGTAATTGTTAAGCACTTGATATTTTTAAAATCTTTTACAATCGGGCTCTGACCCATTTTCTTGCATATTATCTTCTCTACTATATCTTGTACATCACGTATCCAGCAGCAGGGATGCCCGACATAGATAATGGATGTTCCTATGAATTATAGCTACTAGCAGAGATGCGGATTTTGTTTAGACGCTTTCTTTGTGTTGATTCATTCATTTTTAGTGTCTACTTCATTTAGGGCATGTCGCCCAAGATTCTAGAGGTTGTAATTATTTATGTAATCATTGTGGATGACAGTTTTATTTAATGTAAAGGTTATAATTTCACTGGAGAGTTATTCCAGTCACATTTATTCTTGTTGTAGTTAATTTAGTTGTGATGTGTTGTTGCATATTATTATTCCCTGTCGTGGAATGGTTTTAATTAAATTAAAAATTAAAAAAGTTTTTGACACTTAGCTTAATTAAAAAAGTTTTTGACACTTAGCTTAATTAACTATTGGGCTATTGATGTGGTTTTACGTTTAGACGATTTAATTATAGTCACTTAGTCGTGAACATATGTGAAGAGTTGAAGTATTTTAAGAATTTTGCGTAAAGGTTTGTGTTCTTGAAATGCATTGCTTTGAGTTTGTTGTCTTGTTATTGAATTTGTTAGTTTTGTGATTTAGGTTTGATTTTTATATAGTTTAATGTAATGGTTGATTGTCATAAGTGTGAAGTTGAGGGCTTCCAAGCACCGATAACCATTAAAAGATTTTTTTATTTGTTTCAGGAGTCACCTATAACCATTGGCGGCCACTAAGCAGTGGTTGAGGAAAAGAGAACAATTACCCCAGACACGTTGAATATATTTTTTTTATCATCTGTACTTTGTATATTATGGGAGAGGAGAGTTTAATATGACCCCAAAATGATCTAATACCCTTACTAAACTAATGAGAAAGTACATATTGTTATATATTACATTTCATCTACTAATGTTTTAATAATACCTCAACTATATAAAATTACTATATGTAAAAACAAATTCCTGCAATTATACCCCTAATATTTTATTGACTATGTTTATTTTCATTTATATGTTATAATTTACAATGTTTTTTTTAAAATACATCAAGTTTGCCACTAATTCCATCCAAGTAAAAAAGGTATGGGATAAAGCTTCAAACATCTTTTTTGTTGACTTAATAATAACATACTATTTTTTTCGTTTAATTATTTGGTTTATATACAGTTTTGGGAAGTGGAAGAGGGAGGTATCCTTCGAGAAAGGGATGTGTTTTGGAACAATAACTTCAGCGGTCACGACAGTGACTTTAGTGGAAAGGGAGATTATGGTGGCTGTAGGAGTGGCTTAAAAAAATAGGGTGAGTTCTCAAGATGCAATATGGAGGGTTGTCGACATGTTGATAAGAATAGTAACAGGAGTGGGAGAATTGGTTGTCAAGGTGGGGGTGAATAAAACTACTTTTGTTTAATCCTAGTTGAAGATACTCACACTTTGCTAGCAATTTTTTTTTACAACCACTGAGGGATGATTATTCTGCATGGGAAAGATGTCGATCATTATAATTTACTTGATGATATGATGATAAGTTAGGAAATTAAGTACATGCCGATAGAAATTACTGATGGGATACTAAGGGATAAAAATATATTTATTTAAGAACTAAATCTTGATTTGGTTTAGATGTTTGTGTTGAATCTCATAACTACCTTATGTTCGTGTGATAATTGCTTGATGTTGGGACTATTGTCTTTGTAAAAGATGCAAATTCTCACGTGGAGGTTTAAGGTTTTAATGTCTATCATGAGAGTTGACTCATTAAGGTTAGTTCTTCACGTCCTCTTCATATGATATATTCAAATGATTTAGATAATTAATATTGATTCTCTAGAAAATTATGTTCTGTCAGCCATTTTGGAGAGATTGGAATGAAATTGGAAGTGATGGTCGTGGAGTTATAGGTATTATTTATTGGTCTCAATAAGAAACCTAACATTTTTAATGAAATTAATGACACGATTCATGTTTATATTGCCTATACTAGTTTAACTTTTACTCTACTTTTATGCAACAGGTGTATTAGAAGATAATTTTGTCAAACTGGCTCATGATAATTAGGGTTTGAGCGTACTAATGTGCTTTCAAAACTCGAGGCACGATTTCTGACGATGCATAAGAACTATAGTTTTGTTTAGTTTTTCACTCATTTTTTCTTTTATTTTTTTAGGTTTGATTAAATTTTGAATTTACCTCGATTGTTGTTTTTCTTTAGGAATAACAACTACTACTTGACCAATTATGATAAATGAAGAAATATAAGGACGTCTGTTTCTCTAGAGAAAGGGTTTAACTCTATTTCGCCTGAAAAGGGTCTAACTCTGGACGAGTCCAAAAAGGGCATGATCCAATGGGAATAATAACTCAATAAAGGTGTGTCAATAGCAATAACTGAACATGGTTGTGCTTAAGTGGGAACAACGGTACAAGGCTATGCTTTAATGGGAAGAATTAATCAACTTACTAGCAGACTATGAATTAAGGTAAATTTTCCTTGGGGGGCCCATTGGTTTGGTTGAAAATATTAAGATATATTATTATATTTACACTTTTGTCTTTGCATTGATTAGGAGGTTGTTGAGGTTCCAAATGTCAAGTTGTTGATTTATGTGTGTGTGTGTAAGCATAAGTACAATGAAAAAAGGTGGTGCTGTGTCAATCATTTTTTTATAAGTAGTGTTATGTCAATCATGAGTATGATGAAACCAAATTTGATTTCCCTTAATGGATCTCTTGTTTCTTGATCTAAGAAGTCAGATTTATGGAGTGGGAAGAAGATTCACGGTGTATCAACCCATCAGGGATACACATCCACTACATAATTTAGTAATTCACTATTAGACATGTACAAAAATTGTGGGAATATTTCACATTCCCGTTTCATGTTTAATGGCATGACTAAAAAATGTGGTTTTTTGGAAGGTGGGATGCTATTCACAACTTGAGAAGAGTTATGAAAGTGAAATGAATGAATAAGGAAATAGGGAGTAACTATGTCATAGTTACAGGCGGTAATGAAAAATTGAAGATTACACCTGCTTTTCATCATGAGGAAAATAACGTATCAAACTATATACCCTTTTCATATATTCATTACGAAAGTCAGTCTCATCACATCAGTGACAAATCGATTTTCGTTTCATATTCGTATAGCTAACAAAGTTTTTATATTTTTGTATGAGAGTTTGTTTTCTTTTCTTGTTGTGTAGCCTCTACAACTCTTTTACCTAATTTTCTCATCATACTTGATTGCATAGAGAACAGAGGAATTAGGCTTAACCATCATCAGTTCATAGTGGATATGGTAAAGTAATAAGTGGATAAAGGTGGATACTTCATGAATTTTCAACTGTTACACTATATATTTTTTTGCTTTACTGAACTTTATATATAGGAATGCATAATGTATTTAATGGATGATTTCTTTTGTTATACCTTAAATATAGGACACCTTGTTAGCCTCTCAAGAGGTGACACATGTCCCCATTAAGGTAAGAGAGTGAGGTTATCCTAATAAAGAATATGCTCGGCTATGGGCAATATGGTAGTCTAGGTATAAATATGCTCGGTCCGAAAGAATAACTGTTTGTCTCCTTACTATTAACATATTGTTAGTAAAAATATTAATTAAACCCGTCAATGCTAACCTTGACCCAATTACATCATGTGATGGAATACCTATTGTCATGTTTATCCCACCCGCACATGCTAAGAAGTTATATACTATTCCATCTTTACCGTGCTGTAACAAACTCATCATTTTCTGAGTCTTGGGATGTAAAAGGTGTAACTTCCTGACCTATAAAAGTACTCCACATTTCTAACTACACGCTCTCTCTAATAACTACTTATAAATAATACTTAATCTCGCTGAATAAGGGATCAAAAAATATTCCAACTTGCGACCATAGGAAAAACCCACTAAAGATACATGAGAGCTTGTAATCATTCCTTCCATGGCTATTACCCATTAAAATGCATACAATCTGCACTGCACCTGTGAATGTAAGAACTGCATTGGGTCAAACCACATTAGTCTCCTATTTCTTTCTCTATCTCTCATCTTTCTCTGTTCATCCTAAATTAGCAAGTTCACTGTTGTAATTTGTTTATTTTTATTATTTGTTATTGGAATTTTGTAGTTAAGATTTATAAATCCAAACACCTATTTTAGACGATAACAAATTGGCGCCATTTGTGGGAAACTCGACAAGCCATTTGTTGTTTCCTACCATTTTCAACATGCAAGTTTAATCTTTGTGAAAGCACCCTAGCTAAATTTCTCCTAAATTCTATTTAGAGACTTTGTGTTTGTCCACAAATGATAGGAAATGGTAGAAAACCCAAAAAGTAGTCGTGCAGCAAATGCAAACCCACCCTTAATGCCTATTTGAATGGGTAACATACAGGGAATTCTAATGAACCTGTCTAAAGGATAGGGGCAATGCAGGAGAGTGTGAAACAAGTGATGCAGAATCCTTAAGATAGGCAAAGAAGGTCTGGAGAAGATCCTATCACCCAACCTGGAAGAGAACCCTTTGATAAGAGGGGTGGAATGTTAGCTCCTGCCCCTACAAAGAAAAATTAAAACCTTACTGAGAATGAGCTTTGGAAAACCCAAGGAGGGTGGATTTAGATTCACAAGATGACATGAGTAGATCCAGGTCTGGATCGCATAATAACAAGTCGTATCACTGGGATAAACCTCATCTCTCAAAACAACTAGTTACGATGATAAATAGTCTTTCTCTGAGGAAAGGCCAAATGTGTTAGAAAAAATGGGCATAGGTTCTACATTTGATCATCTAGGACCACATAAAATGAAAGGAGAATAACACAAAAGGCCCAAAGAGACTAGAAAACATAAAAAAGATTCAGTGAGGTCTGTCACTATAAGAATACAATTCTCCTTAAAGTATAGGATGAGCATGATAGGGTCGGCCAAAGCTGAGTATATTTTCAAGGAAGAGAGCTCATCCAAAAGCTGAGGTCGATCAGACAAGACCCTTGCAGTTAAAGCTGACCAGGAGGACCAGCCATGAAAAGCGTATACACCCCATCCTAGGCATCCCCTAAGCACCTCCTTAGGTCCCTATCACTCACTCATTTACCACAAACCTTAGGTTATACCATGAGTACCGATCTAGAAGCCTCTAGGTGCTCCTAGGCCCCATTTAACTCCAGTCAACTTTCTCTTCTAAGTAAAATCTTAATAAATCTTTGAAGGTATCTGAATTCCTTTTCCAATGGTCTACCTAGTGCATGAATTGTCCTTACAGTTCGGATAAACGGTCCGTATTATTATCAAAAATAGATCTAGAGGCCATCGGGCACTCCGAGGCCCTATTTCGACTTCGATCACTTTCTCGCCTGAACGGAAGCTTAATGAATCTTCAAAGGTCTCTGAATCCCCTTTACATCGATACATCCCGTGTTCAAATTAGCCTTAAGGTTTGAACGAATGATTTATTTTATCCCGAAAACTGATTTTGAGACCACCGGGTGCTTTCGAGCTTCGTTTCACTCTAGTCAACTCCTTCACTCAGACGAAGCTAAATGAATATTCAAAGTGCTCTAAAATTCCTTTTTGGTATTCCATCTCGTGCACAAATCAACCTTAAGATACAGGAGAACAACCAATTTTACTTAAAAAGGTCACTTGGCGCTTTCGAGTCCCGTTTGATCTAGGTCAACTCTTTGAACGGAACGAACTAAATTGAATCTCAAAGGGCACTAAATAACCTTTCCAACAGTCCAACCAGTGCACGAATCAACCTTACTATTTGGATGAATGATCCATTTCCCTTCGAGAATTTGTTATCCAATAACCAACGGTCGCTTCAAGACCCCGTTTGACCTTAGCCAACTCCCGAACCCCAGAGTGTCTCAATGGATTCTTAAAGGGATCTGAATACTCCTTTCAATGGTCTGTCCCGTACGTGATTTTGACTTACAGTTTATATTTTACGACCATTTTTCAGAAAAAAATTACCTCAGACTGCCAATTGGCAACCCTAGGACCCTCCCTATCGGCAGTGTGTCTAGGGTTCTATGCTAATAAGAAGGTATTGGATTAGGTCGATCGGCACCCCCTTGGACCTATCTATATAGGCCATGACCTCACTTTGAAAATCACCCCTGAACATCCTCTAATGCCCATTATTTTTGTGTATTTGAAATTTAATCAATTCGGAAATTAATTGGGATAAATACGTTTTAATTAAATTACACGAGTGACGTAATTTAATGTGATTAAATAATAAATGTGATTATTAAATATTAATTGAGAGATAAATACTGATTAATATTATGAAATGAAATTTACTATGTGTGAATAGTAAATAATTGATGATTACTGATTTATGCTATAGCGAGTGATATGGGCGCAATTAATTTTATCTCAATCGGGAGTCACGTGTAGACTAAATTGGGGTCAAGATAGGAAGTATATCTATAGTGACTTAGATGATATTTTGAGGCCATGTATGGTTTTGAAAGGGTCAAAATAGTCAGAATATTATGCCCAGGGGTATTGTTTGGGTCTCGGGTCAATTTTAGACCAAATCGGCACTTATTGAGGGCGTTTTGGTCATTTGGAAAAAAGAGTTTTGAGGCCTACGAAATTAACAACCTTATATTAGATGTTCAGAGGCATAAGCAACGGTTATATATACAAAAAAACTAAGGGAGGCCATTAGAGAAGGAGGAAAGACCATTCTCAAAGCTTAATGAGGTGTTCTTGAAGAATTTGACCTTGTTCTTGCAACTTAGTCATCTAAGGACTGAAGATTGGAAGAGAAGAACATCAATCCATCATCACAACCACTAAATCATATCACACCTAGTAAGGCAAGAGTTTAGTTGCAAGTTCTTGAAGTTATAACACCCATGTGTAGGGTTATCGAAATAAACTTGATTTAATTACGTTTCTTGGAAGAAAAATAATTAATTTTGATGCATGATTGGGTAGGTTTGCATGTAGAATGATTTGCTATCGGTAGAGAAGTAGAAATAAAATGATAAGGGCCTATCATCACAAATTAAATCTGAGTTTATGACTGAATATGTGGGAAGAATACAAAAATAGGGTTTTGATGATTATTTTGGTCTTTGTAATGATTTGGTGTAAAAATCACGTTGAAATTGATCCTAATGCATGTAGTAATGGTAAGGAATAATTAGTTAAGAGTTCGATGAAGAAACATGCAAGTTGTGTTGAACAACAATGGCAAAAAATGTAGAAAACAAAGGAAGAAGACGATCTGAACCAAATCAAATCGATTCGATTTTTGGCAAATCGATTTGATATTTGGCAAATCAATTTGGTCCTGTCAGATTTGCCTATTTTGCTTATTTAAGAACCAAAAATTCGTATAAATACTTGGGTGACCATTCGGGCCTATTTAAATCATTATGAGGGATTTATGGGATTACAGTAGGACCTTGATAAGGGTATATGGTAGTCTTATGGAGAAAGTTAAGGCTAAAGTTATTTCGGGTTTAAATTATAATGTAGTTAGTTTGAGAGAATGAGAATGTAATTACGAGAAAGCGTGAGTGAGCTTAATTATATAGACCAGTAGGGTAAATATCGATTTGGCTACTGAAAATAAATGAAGGGGTAATTAGGGCCCTTAAAGTTGTGTGAATACTCAAATGAACATGATAGTGCGAGAAATCGTAATATAATAAGTACAGTAAGTATGAGAGAGATATATAATACGTACGAAATTATGAATAATTGGGTTGTGTGTATACCTATCGACGAATAGTAATACATACGTTGTGTGAATACCTAAAGTATACTAAATAAATATTGGCGATCGAGGTAGGATTCCGAGCCAATATCGATGACTAGTATTGGTAATCGAGGTATGATTCCGAGCCAATCTAGATATGATTAATATTGGTGATCGAGGAATGATTCCAAGCCAAGATATATAAATCACTATTGGCGATCGAGGTAGGATTCTGAACCAATAAATTCTTATTGTGTGATTCAGGGATGTGATAGTAAAGTATGCACTTATAATATATGTTGGGTGTGAAATATATACCTTGTGATTATTCTACTTACGGATGATAGTAGTACTGGAAGATGTTATATAGAGATATATATCTGAAAAGTAAATTATTAGAGAGATTAAATTAACTGATGAAAGTTAGATAGTGAATATCCGAGTTAATAAATTAAGTAGTGAGACTTAATTATAAAGATTGAAATATAACATACGTGAAATGTTGAATGAGAAATAATTAACATACGTGAAATGTTAATTAGGATAACATACTGTGTGGGCGGTACAGGGACTTAAAGATGTCGATAGTCCAGATAGTTACTTATGTCTAGTTAGCTTGGGTAGTACATCTAGGTGGGCTATGTAGAGAACGGTAGGCATGCACAGTAGTTGAGGGGTGAGGAAACTCAAGAGAGTGTACGTTAACCTAAAAGTGTTCATTTGTAAATACAAAACGGGTGTTACTCACCACATTTCCTCACATTAAAACACCTTTTTCTACACATACATATACATAAAGTCCCCGATTGGATTTATGGGTTAAACACCACCTCATATTCCCTGGAACTACATGGACTTTGATGCCCTCACGACCTACATAGGTGTCTTGGGTAAATCCCTTTACTCGAGTCCTCCCACATATATTTGTTACTTTATTCTCATCATATATTCATGATATATACATTTTATCTGCTTGCTTGCTTATGTCTTATCCGATGTATGTAGTCATTCCTTCATAACTATTTGTGAATCGGGAAGCACTTATATCTTATTTTTTATTACTATTTTTGGAACACTCCTAAGGATGACCTCTCTCCATATTTATCCATGATGTTAGTCGAGTGATTCCGTCCTCCATTTATATTATGCACATAAGCACACACATCAGGGAGTTACACTGGACAAGATTAGCACATATCCATGAGAAATCGAAAGAGCAGGATGGGTGTTTAATACATTCCCATTTCGTAACTTAGTCCCTGACCCCTTATACTACTTGGTTTTGAAGCATCGGTATTGTCCTTGCCGTTCTCTCAAGGAGGCAACATTTATTTTTCCTATTTTATAAAAAAAATAGGTTGGTAACTCTATCTTTACATATCACCCCACATCGACGATGGTCGAGTGCCATGATAAAGGATACAATCCCACACACACGCCAGAAGAAGAAAGACGAAACCCCCTCCTCTTAATGGACACAATGGCGACTCCGCTGGGGATTATTATTAGAGGACTAGACTCTATTTTTTCATGGGCATCATTCTTTTCTTCATGTGTGCGTATGCACCTACCCTTATGTTCCATTTTCTCCTTTATTTACCCTTTTGTATATCTCTCTCTCATGTATGTATCGCTTTCCACTCAGACACTTGTATATACTCTTTATGTATACTTCACACACTTACACTTAACTTAACTTTACACTCACATGCTTCACACACCACTTAGAATATCTATGTTTAGGATTCACTAGAACATAACCACATTTCCTAGACTTGTATATATGCTCACTTACACATGTCACACACCACTTGTAGTTGATCCAGGTATAGGCTCACTACCACAAATACTCACTTGTATATATTCCCATGTAACTTAATCACTCATATGTATCCATGCATAGTATAGCCTCCATTCTAGATTTACTTGTATATGCTCCCCATTAGTGTAGCATTCCCTTTACTCATCTTAAAAATAAAAAATGATAAAAAAATACTCTCTTTCCATATTATGTTAATTAAGACTCGTGCATTTTTGCACACTACATCACCAAGAGCATGGCTATATTGACCAAAATTTTATCCTATACTGGGGGGTCACTTTGTTATTGGTGTTGGACATGCGGGTCATAGTTAGCTTAAGTGATATAACTCTCACCTTCCATTGGCCTCATACCTTTTACATATATTGAATGATACCCGCCGTATCATATCGCTTTATTGAACTCACGACGGCAGATATATAGTAGAGAATTCGTTTACGTACGTCAAGTATATCAAATTCTCTATCACACGTACTATCCCCACGAGGTATATAGTGAGGAAATTCATGTACACTCAGGTATATCAAAATTCTTATCCACACGTACCGATGAATGATTGCCTTATAGGCAAGATGTATATTGTGGAAGTCATGCCAAAGGGGGGTAACCCTTATACTAACCCAATAACTGAATAAATCTTATATAGGTGCCAAACCTTGGACACTCATATTTAGTTTGTTGGTCGCCATACGAAGCTCTCTCGAAATTTTGGGTCAGCATACCTCCCAATCTTTGGGTGATTTCACCTTTTTTCGAAACAGGAACCCTTCGTGAACCTGGAAACAAGTCCAACCATGTTTTACATATTTTTTTCAAACACTATTTCAACAGGCTAGGGTCATGCCATCATTTTTTCTACATTTAGTAAAACCTAATGCAAGTGAGAACTTAATAATAGTATTAATAATAATCATGTTGAGATTACTCACTTTTTCCCTCCTTTTCTAAAAGTACCAAACACATTTTTCTCCTCCTTTTGAAATACCCAAAAATTTCCCCCTTCTCCTCTCAATAATTTCGAACTGTCTTCCCTCTTAGGTCGATCACATGCCTAATTTGGCATGACTCCCTAGTGGCTTCGGTCTTCCATCAAACCATCCCTAAGCTCTGTCAGTTCTTCTCTTACCTCATTTTAGTTTGGGATTTACCTTCACGAGTTTTTCATGGAGAACTCTGCTTAAGTAGCGAATGTGAAGCCCAATCTAATGACCGACTTGGCCCAGCTCAGTGCTAAGATTAATAACTTCAAATTGAGGTCCATGAGATCTAGTGTCACTGGGCTCAGATTCTGGAAGAACTCGAGGTTATATTTTCTTATGACATTGGTCCACCATCTCCTGATCTTGTTCAGCATGCTCCGTGTGCTCGCCTATCGATGGGTCACTGCCAGATCATCTCCCTATCCCAAACATTTCCTAACCAGGGGATAATCTTCCAGTACCCATAGATTCAAAGGAGGAACAGAACGAGGTCAAGAAAGACCTTAAGCTATTGACAAAAAGGTTTAACCAATTTAAGATATCTGGGAATTATATGGACTATAACCATATGTCTCCCTATCCCAAAGCCAGACTTCCGAAGAAGTTCAAGATGCCAGACGTTACGAACTTTAGAGGAAGAGGACTCCCAATTGTTCACCTTCAAAGATATCCCCATGATATGACCATCCTTGCTGCCTTTAAAGAGATAATGGCCCAGATGTTCTAGTAGACCTTGAAAGAAATCTCCCTTTGTTGGTTTCTGTCCCTTAAAGAACTCAGAATCTGTAGTCAGGAGGATGTTGCTTAGGAATTCATGTCTTAGTACAATTACAATGAGGAGCTAGAGGTTACACAAAGAGATCTATATCTTCTTAAGTAGAACCCTAAGGAAATAATTAGTAGCTTCATAGGAAAGTGGAGAAGGAAAGTTTTTACCATGATCAATAGATCTTCCGATGAGGAACAAGTTAGTATTATAAAGAAGAACTTATTACCTCATATCCAAGCATTTATAGGAGGATGGTACTACCCACACTTTCGAGCCCTTCGAGAGGCTACTGTAGAAATTGAGGAAGGTATCTCCAAAGTCGAATCTGAGCCAAAGAAAGTTACCGAACAATTCACTCCCCCAAAATATGAGAAGACCACTAGTACTATAGTCTCAACCATCAACAACATTTCCCAACCTTCTACCTCTTGGGTACCAAAAATTCACCACAACCTTATCAAGAAATGGTACACTGAGCTCCATGCTCCCCTGTCAAAAATCTAATAGGCCTACTAAGCTGTAATCTCATTAAACCCTTGGATCCTCGTCCACTACCAAATCCACTCCCTAAAAACTTCAAAGTCGATGCCCGTTGTTATTTCTACTAGTCAGTTGGCTATACTACTGACTAATGCTTCCACCGTCGAAATACGATCCAAGGTTTTATTGACCGGAGTATCACCTCCGCACCAAACAATCCTAAATTCAACACCACTCATAACCCACTTCTAATGAATACAAATTCCATCTGTTTAGAGAGTTACCCGAATTTGATCCATCTACTCAAATTATGACGAGTAAAGCACCCATCATACTCGTAATCTCACTCAAATTGCTCAAAGTTTGCTCGTTATTTCTTTTACACCCTACCTGATTTACTAACCAAGATTTGTCACTCCTAATAAGGGCCTACATCTTCGTCCATACCGGGTCTAAAGGGAAGGATATGAAGTTACCAATTATGTTGAACCTACTTTGGGAGTTTGGGCTGAAATGGCCTGCTGAGATGACTATTGATTATTGTAAATTCAGTGGCTTGTTTATGAAAGCTCTGAAATGGTCTTGGGAATTAGATGAATGGGTGGTACCTATTGATGACATTAGTCTAGATGACTTTGTACAAGTTATGGATGATGCATTTTGACAAATAAGGGAAATTTACAGCATTGGCGAGCTACTCACTGCTTTGAAGCGTCAGGGATAGGTGATCCTTTCACTCCTTCATCTCCATGAAGAGTGAGAAGATTTATATGATAATCCTGTCGAGGTTGTTTAATGTATTAGTTTCTCTTATCAAGAGGACATAGTCACCACCGAATGGGGAGAGGACTTTGACAACTCAGATGACAAGCCTAGTCGATAACATACCAGTGTAGTATCCAGTTTGTACGGAATAATATCCTTCTATTGGGTTAGATTAACACGGTGGCAATTCATCTAGAAATAAATGAAGACACGTGGTTTCTATTCTTCCCCAACTCAGTAAATCACATAATAAGGTCTTAGAGACACTACAAAGATTTAATTCCTCATATTACTGAGTTGCATCGAAATGCTCTGATAAAACTCCTCATCGAGGCTGCAGTCTCTCCTTCCACCACTCTCAAACAGCTCAAAAACAAGGTTGGGTCCTTGAACTCTTCGAAATAGAGATATCGAAGATCAACCCTTATCACAATTATGCCCTCAACATCTCCGTTGAATTATTAAGAAAAACATTCTCAATATCACTTGTTGATAACAGATCTGCCCTCAATGTTTGTCCTCTCATAACCTTTTATTTATTAGGCTTGAAAGTCCATAATTTCACTCCCATTTCCACTACCGTACGTGCTTACGACAACAACCACTGAGAGGTAAAAGGGTTTATAAAACTCATAATAGGGGTTGGACCTATCAATCTTGTCATTGAGTTCCAAGTCATTGACATACCTGCATATTTCATCGTCTTCTCCTTGGACGTCCATGGCTACATAATATTCGAGGGGTATCGTCTTCTCTTCATCGAAAACTAAAATTCTTTGCCAATGGCCAGATTGTCACCATCTTGGGGGATAATGACAATTCAGATACAACCAATATTAGTAACCTGGTATTAGAGATCCATCATGGGAAGAATGATATGATCCTCTTTGGCATCAGAGTGACCCACTTCTCCTTTTCGTAAGAGATAGTTTCAAAGACTAGGCTTGTTTGTAACACAACCCTTATGGAAACGTTAATATGATTCAAATGTTTAAAAACATGCAGTTTATGCTTGGAATAAGGCTAGGGTGATGCCAACAAAGGATCCTTGATCCCATAGTCCTGAAGGAGGCCTTCCCCTATATGGCATGGGCTACTAACCCTTACCTGAAAAACTCAAAGCCCTCCGGCGGCCATAATCGAAAATAAGCTTGGAAGAATAAAGTATTATTTCGAGAGACTCTCTAAATAAAAGGTTTATCAAGGAAGGTAAAGACTTCCCTTTTTGTGGCTTCCCTGAACCATGGTATGAATACGTTAATAAGAAGAAGATATCGGGGCTAGAAATCTTTTTTTTAGACAACAACCTTTAGGCCACAAACTGCCAATATGAATTATAACCTCTCACCGAGAAAGTCGTCATAGTTATTGAGGATTTTGAGGAAAGTAATTTCGAGGAATCCTTCAACCTACAGATACTACGACTGAGTCTTTGCTTGATCCACTCATGTGATGCACCATCGGATCCGTCTACTCAAATCAGAGTTGTTGATATACCTCTCCTCAACTAGAATATTATGCTTGTCCAACCTGCCTGGATTCCACCTGACCCTACTATCTACCTTATCCAAATCTCTTCATATGATGTTGTTGTTCCTTTTTCTAATTCTAATGTAATCGAGATCTCTTTTGATGAGATTCTCAATGTTGGTTTTCTCAAAAATGAAATAAACGAATATTTTGAGTATCTTGTTGTGGCTTACATTAATTGTCTTGATTCCAATCAAACTTTTGATGATGATGATTTTGCAAATGAATAATTCTTATCTAATCTTAATAAAGAGAATAACAAACAACATAACCATGTTCAAATTAACGATGATGAAACAGTTGTTATTAATCTCGATTCTAGTAACCGTCAGTGCGAGATTAGTATAGGATACACCCTTAACGAGCATAAGCGTCCTCAATTCGAAGAGATATTGAAAGAATTCATGGACGTCTTTGCATGGTCCTACGATGACATACTCGATACTAATCCAAGAATATCTCAACACGAGATCCCAATATTTCTAGAATACAAACTAGTTAAATAGAAGCTATGAAAGCCCCGCACCGAGTGGTTGTTAAAAGTAAAAGAAGAAGTGGTCAAGAAATTGAACGTGGGTTTCATTCATATATTTTAATATCCTACATGGCTCGCCAACATCGTGTTAGTGCCGAAGTTAGGAAGAAAAGTCCGCTTGTGTGTAGACTACTGGGATTTGAATAAAGCATACCCAAAGGAAGATTACCCATTACCCAACATCGACATGATTGTGGACAATACGGCTAGTCACCGCCGCACATTTGTCGATGGATTTTCCAAATACATCCAGATCAAGATGCACCCTAACCATCAGGAAAAAATCACCTTCATCACCCCAGGAGTAACCTTCTGTTACACTTTCATGCCATTTGGACTCATGAACTTTGAGGCTACCTACTAAAGGGCTGCCACAACCATCCTTCATGATTTTATTCACAATGAGGTTAAGGTCTATGTAGATGATATGATCGTTATATATAAGACACGGGATGGTCATATTCCCACCCTTTGAAAGTTTTTTGAGTGACTACGGTAATACCAGATGTGGATAAACCCATAAGAATGCATTTTCAGCATTATAAAGGGAAAACTCTTGGGATTCATGGCCAGTGAGAAGGGAATCCAAGTACATACTGCCAAGTTGAAAGCCATACTTAAGATGCCACTAATACGGACGGAGAAGGAAGTTCGAGGATTCCTATGTGAACTATAATACACCAGTCGGTTCATCATCCAATTGACTTCTATCTGCGAACCCATTTTCATGCTTCTTTAGAAGGATTCTATTTAAGATTAGAATGAGGCCTGCCAAGAAGCCTTTAATAGAATCAAGCGACACCTTACCCGACCTTCGGTGCTAATGCCTCTGCAGCCATGTCTCCCCCTCCTCATGTACTTAACCATGACAAATACTTCAGTTGGGGCTTTGCTAGCCCAATACATTAAAAAATCCTGTAAGGAAAGAGTCATTTAATACACCAATAAAAAATTAGCCAGGTACGAAGTCAATTACACTGCTTTAAAGAAAGCATGTGTTACCCTAGATTGGGTCATATAGAAGTTACAAAACCACCTGCTTGCCTTCCTTATTAGACTAGTATCCCGTACGAATCCCATCAAGTACTTGCTAGAAAAGCCCGCTCTGTCGAGTCAAATGCCCAGTTGGTTGATGTTTCTAGTCATTTTTGATATTATGTACATTATACAAAAAGCTATGGAAGGGAGAGCCATCTCCAACTACATTGTTGATTAACTCATGAAATAAGTCGATGTTTGGGTGGGTCTCTAAATTCTCGGACGAATATATTCTCTACACCTCTTAGGAGAACCTTCGATGGAAAATGTTCTTTGACGGATCTACCAATAAGAAGGGATATGGCATTGGGATATTCCTAATCGCCCATGATGACTCTCACACCCCAATTTCTATCAAACTAGAATAATATAACCGAGTATGAGGCATGGACTGTAGGACTCAATATGTCCCTCTAAAAAGGAATTCGACAACTAGATCTCTACGAAGACTCTGCCCTTATTGTCTACTAATCCTTAGCAAATGGAAAGTCAAAGACGCAAAGCTCCTACCCTTTCATGGCCACTTAAAGAACTAGCCTCTTAGTTTAATGATTCCACCTTCCACTACTTTCCCTGCACAAAGAATAAACTATTTGACTCCCTTATCGCGCTGGCCTTCATGGTCGACTTGCCTAGAAATAAGCTAAGCCTATGCACTCCTACCATATTGAACTCATTCCCGAGGAATATTATAATATGGCCGAATTATGGTACTAAGACATTTGGTACCTCCTCAAACATGGTAAGTATCCCCAAAACTCTAATAAGAAAGACCGTGTGACCCTTCAAAAACTAGTTGCCCAATATATCATCTGTGATAAAGCACTATTCAAGAGAAACTTCTATATAACCCATTTGCACTAAATATAGGGGATGTTGTTGAAGAAATGATGTAGAAGATCCACGGTGGGAAATTAGGGTTCCACATGAACGCTCACATGCTAGCCAAAAAGTTCATCTATCAAGGGTTCTATTGGACGACCATGGTTAAAGATTGCACTGCTTATGTTCGAAGATGCCTCAAATTCCAATAATTTGCCAATATCCAACACTTGCCTCCCCGTGAGCTATATAATATAACCTTTTATTGGCACTTCCCCACTTGGGACATTGACATCATAGGGAAAGTTACTCCCAAATCTTCAAAAGGTCATAAATTCATCCTGGTTGCCATTAATTACTTCACTAAATGGGTCAACGTCAAGTTATTCACAGTGTTGAATGCTAAAAAAGTGGCCAATTTTATTAAAAAGAACATCATCTACCAATACAGACTTCCCCATGAGTTAAAATAAGAAAACGGGTTCCATTTTGAAGATGAGGTTACTGAACCAGTCAATAAGTACGGGATTTAGAGACACAAATATTTTTCCTACCGACCCCAAACCAATGGTGTTGACGAAGCTTCCAATAAAAGTCTCAAGACCATAATTAGAAAGGTGACTGAGAGTTGTAGAGATTGGACCGCTCAAATCCATTAATCCCTATGGGGTTACCACACTTCAATAGGAATGTTTACTAGGCGTACCTTTATTCTTTAATATACGACATGGAAGAAGTCCTACCCATCGAGCTGGAAATACCTTCCCTCTATGTCCTGCTCGAAAGCAAAGCTGATAAAGAAGAATGACATCAGAGCCGCTTTGATGAAATATCATTCTTGGATGAAAAGAGACTGAAGGATCTACACTATATACAGGGGTACCATCGCTGGATAACACAATCATTCAATAAGAAAGTCAAGGACTGTGGCATCTAGGAAGAACACCTTACCCTCAAAGATTTCATAGAACCCGTCTGGGACCCAGGAGGTAAATTTAAATAGAATTTGAGTGGCCCCTACATCGTGAAGAAGATTATCTCAGGAGGTGCCATTATACTCATAGACCTCGATGGAGAAGAGATGGCACATCCAGTTAACTGGACCGCCTCAAGAAATTTTACCCTTAGTTCGAAATCTCAGCACACTACGAATCTTCTCATCCCCTTTTTATTCTAAGAAAAAATTTCTTCATTTCCCCTACCCAGAACTACATGGGACCTGATCCTCTCAAAAGATATTTTTTATTGAAACTCATGAAAATTTTCAAAGCCCCTAGAGGTATGTAGGCAGCCCACTCGTCATACATGGGTCTAGTCCCCTTCTTTTCACAAAATACTATTATTTTAGAACCTCCGAGAATGGTGGTTTATTTTATCATTTACATAAACAAAAGGAATATGTATGCCTTAGCGATTAGTACAGATAATTAAAATGTAAAACTCACCAAGAGGCACAACAGAATATGTTCAAAATTAACTTTTATTTCTGATAAAGGAGAATACAACGCTTTTTTATGAAGTATCAGCGAAGGGAGTTAAACCAACCACCCTTTTTTGCTAACTAAATCATTCTTAAACAAACCTAACCAAACTACACAAAAATTATCCCCTAACACAAAACATCCAATCACTATAGCTTCAAAAAATACTTAAGCTTCACAGACACTACATTGTACACTCAGATGGCCTCGCTTCATCATTATTGCCAGCTCCTGGAGGTCCCCCAATTTCCCACTCTTGGTTGACATTCCGTATGTGTGCCATTGAACGATACACCCTAACAAACTTGGACAGAACCACAACACCGTCTTCCATCGTGTCGAAAGGAATAAACCACCTTTGACCGGTCTCTTTTGCAGGACCTTCTCTACTACCCGCTTCCAAAACCGTTTCAGGTAGTCCTTAGAAATATGTCAGGTCCCTCCCATGAACTGTGACAGACGGATAGACAGTCGACCATGCTACCACAAAGAGCCCATCATCATCCTCAACGACTCATCTAAATCTTCTATCGGTAAGAAATTTATTATACGAGGGGGCATGATCTGTTCCCACCCGATTTGGTGGAGAAGTATTAAGAGAAAATAAAAGGAGGTATGCCAAAAGGCCCACCGACTGTATATATCGATAATCTCCATGCTTTATGACAGGTCGTAAGTCCCCCCACCATGGCACAAACTAGTGAAGACATCGGGCTCCGTGCTTTACACGAACGTTCACCCAATTCTCTACGGATGGGTCGAAGCTAAAGAAAAACCAAATAAAAAATTGGGTACAACCACCACAGGGTACTCAGGAGGGGACTCCAGGAAAAACCTCTCTGCAAGACACAAACAACATTACGCTCCTCCCCCCGGAAAGTTAGAATGACCTTCCTTAAAATAATCTAGGCCGTTTAGGATCTCAGCCAGCGCCATCGCCGCAGGATTATGGCGCTAAGACATCCAGGCTATTATCGACGCAACCTGGGGATCCAGAGTCAAGTCCCCTATTACCGCCAATATCCTCACAGTAAGGCCTAAGGCGATAGCCCCAGCAAAGACGACATCCTCAAAACCCCACAGGCGCATTGAATACATAATCACCTGAAGAGAAATGGACCCAATGGTAGCCAACAATCTAGTTACTGAGGGAGAAATGTGAAACAACTCTGACAAGAAAACTAGAGGAGAACGGGAGAAATAAGGCATAGATGCCCTCACACTGGTGCTTAAGTGGGACATGCCTTGTCCAGGCCAAAACAAAAGACATGGTGCTCAAGGTATCAGAATTATACCGCCACTGCTAGACAATTTTAACTAATAACTCCAATAAAGCCATCACCAATACAGTCTCTCCGATACACCAGAATAAACACAACCTAACAAAGGCTACATGCTCCACTTTACATCAAGCTTTCTATCCCCTCGCCTATATACCAACCAAGCATCTTAGGCATTCTTCTATCCAAAATTTCCTAAAAACACAATTTTATCACAATAAATTCCTTCAAAGGTGAAACTCTTTGCAACCAAGCCTCCTAGGCCTTCCTGTACTCAAATATTTTTAAAAAAATTCAAAAATAAATCTTTATTACTTTTTTCTCAAAGCAAAATCCCAGCAGAAAATTAAAGTACATGCGAATTAAGACACTAAATCAAGATAATAACACAAAATATGCATATCTTTTTTCCTTCTTAAGTCTCTCTTTTCAGGTTTAAATCCATTACATCAAGCATACAACATGGTTAATGCTAAGCTCCCCTATTCAACGACATATCTGTAATATATCATAAAAGGAAAGAACTAGGAATGGTGGTCACCTCATTCATAGGACCCGTCAACTAAGGTACCACCTTATTATCCAGGAACCTCATTATCTACACCTGTATACCTATAGCCCCTATGGTTCTCAGAGGAAAACTCTAAGGGTAGAAAGTCACCTACATCCCTAACAAAGATTCGTCAATCCACCAAAAAGCAAAGTTCTGAAGCCCCACTGACTATTCCAATTAATAACTATCTTTTTCTCTTCCCTAGGAAACCTAGGAGTCCGTGCTCTTGTCGATTAGCACCCCCAGGACTGCCTATTGGCAACCCTCCAAATTTGGTATAGAAAATGCCAAAAATTCTATAATAATCTAAAAATTGCTCGAAAAATTCCTAGAAAAATATGGAACCTCATTTTTTGTCAAGAAATTGATTTTTGGGATCACTAATCCCCTTACAAAGCTCTCGGAATCACCAATAGGATTAGTCTTACACTCCCATTCCCAACATAATCCCTATTTGGATTAATCTTACAAATATATCCTCAACACGTTCCATAAGAAGAACTAATAATGCGTCCGCATACAAGTTTACTTTTCCCAAGCCTAAACATCCCCGAGTGGAGTCTCGAGATAATATAATCTCCAACCTGATATCTCAAGTATAAGTCCTTCCCCAGTAGAGTCACAAAACAACACAATCCTCAACAGAACCATATATGCATCCACACCCCCAAGATAATTTAAAACTCCCTGCGCTATAACTTCGATCCTCAGAATTGACCTCAACCCTCATAATTGGCAGTCCTAACTTAAGGTCCTCGAATTGACCTCAAGCCTCAGAATTAATTGCTATAAATCTTTGGTCTTCATAATCAGACTCATCCCTTAGAATAAATTGCTACAACTCAGGTCCTCAGAATTTACCTCGGCCCACAAAATCGATCGTCATAACTTTAGGTCCTCAGAATTGAGCTCGGCCCTAAGAATTGGCCATTATAACTTTAGGTCCTCAGAATTGACATCAGCCCTCAGAATTGGTCATCCCTAGCACAACTAACCTCGACCCACTAAATTGGTCATCCTCATCTCTATAGGTACTCAAAACTGACCTCGACCCATTAAATCGGCCAACCTCATCCTATAGGTCCTCAGAATCAACCTACAAAACCTCTTTACCAACATCGATGTGGTATCGATCATTCGACAACCTTAACTTGTTCTAATATCACATATCGAGAGGCTATCTATAGACACCCCATTTTAGGACTCCCCCAAGAACTTCCTTAAGTCCATACCCCTCACTTATTTACGATAAACCCTAGGTCATACCTCGAGTACCAATCTAGAGGCTACGGGCGCTCTCGAGCCCCATTAGACTCTGGTCAACCTTTTCATGTAAGCTCAATAAATATTTAAAGGTCTCTTAATCTCCTTTCCAATGGTCCACCCAATACACGAATCGGCCTTATAATTCCAACGAACAATTTGTTTTACTATAAAAAACTAATCTATAGTCCGCTGGGCGCTCTCGAGCCCCGTTTTGACTCTAATCACTTCCTATCCTGAGTGGAAGCTTAATGAATATTTTAAGGGCATTGAATGTCCTTCCAACGGTCTACCCCATGCATGAATTAGCTTTACGGTTCAGACAGATGATCCATTTTACCCCAAAAACTGATTTGGTGGCCACTAGGCACTCCCGAGCTCCATTTGACTCATGTCAAATCTTCATCTTGGATAAAGGGAACCGAATACCCTTTCTAATGGTCCGTCATGTGTGGAAATAATCCTTACGGTTTGGACAAATGATCCATTTTCCTTTGGGAATTTCCTGTCTAGTGACCAATGAACACTTACAGGTATAGTTTAACCTCAGGTCAACTCTCGAACCCGAGAGTGGATCAAGGGAATATTAATGGGATCTAAATACCCTTTCCAACAGTCTATCCCATGCGCGATTATGACTTACGGTTCGCATTTTATGACCATTTTTTCGAAACATCTACCTCAAACTTCCAATCGATAACCTCAGGAACCTACCTATTGACAGTGTGTCTGGGGATTTATGCTGATAGGTAGGTCTAAGACCATGTCGATCGGTACTCCCTTGGACCTATAAATAGAGTTCATGACCTCACTTTGAAATGCATCCTCAAACATCCCTCTCAATAATTTAGAGAGAATTCTCTCGAATTCAGAGATGTTCTTTCCTTAAAATCCCATTTTCCACATTCCTTCCATTATTTTCATACTCTTTCAAATAAATTCTCACCCACCTCCTCAAACCACCATCACTTCATGTTGAGATCAACACATCTACAATCAAGATCTACTTTAACTCTTCACAAGGAGGCCTATCTCTTCCCATTAATCTTTAAATTCTCTTATTTTCTCATTAGTTACTTCATTTTCTCTTTAGTACTTTACTTTATTACATCACACATCTTAGTTTCAAACTTTTTATTATTAGTATTCACACATACTTTATTTTCATAGAAAAACCCAAACATAAGAAAAAAGCGTTCACTTGTAAATTCTAAACGGGGATTTCTCGTCACATTTTCTCACACTAAAACACCTTTTTCTACACACACACACAAGTCCCCAATTGGATTTATGGGTTAAATCCCACCTCATGTTGCCTTCGAACTACGTGGACTTTGATGCCCTCATGGGCTACGTAGGTGTATTGGGTAAATCCCTCGACTCGAGTCCTACCACATATATTTGTTACTTTATTCTCATCATATATTCTTGATGTACACATTTTATGCGCTTCTTTTCCTATGTCTTATTTGATGTATGCAGTCGTTCCTTCATAATAATTTATGAATCAACAAATACTTACATCATATTTTTTATTACTATTTTTAGAACATTCCTAAGGACGACCTTTTTCCGTCTTTATCCATGATGCGTGTCCATTAATTCCATCCTTCATTTATATTATGCACATAAGTACACACATCATAGAGTTATATAGGAAAAGACTAACACATGTCCATGAGAGTCTGAAAGGGCAGGATAGGAGCCTAACACCTTCCCATTTCGTAACTTAGTCCCCAAAACTACTTGGCTTCACAAGCATTTGTATTGTCCTTGATTCCATTCTCTCAAGGTGGAAATATTTCCTTTGTAGATTTTATGCAAAATAGGCTGGTGACTCTATCTCTACATATTACCCCACATCAATGACGACCAAGCGCCCCGATAAAGGATGCAATCCCACACGCACGTCGAAAGGGGAAGGATGTAAAATCCCCCTCGGCATGGCCATATAAAGTATCAATCCAACGACTGTATGATAATTTAGGAGAAATTTCCATATCAAATATCCCTTGTATAGAGGCTTCGTGAAGGTATCCTTGTGCACTCCATCAATTATGGGCTATCCAATGCTCGTAAAGTTTACTGGTTATTACCCCAAGGTATGACCAAAAAAATGGCCCAATATTTCACGTGGAACAATATCAAGTTAACTCCTACATTTACTTAACCCCCAGATAAAATTCATTATCGATAATTTTCTAGTACAATCACTAGGTCAACATAGATTCGATACAATAGTTTACCACGTCAATAGATATCAAACTTCTAATAGTTGTTCGACCTCTTTGTCAACAATTTAAGTTTTGGGTATAAGAGTGGTAATAGATGGCTGTCCGACAAGGCACCTATGAAATTACTCGTGAGTTTATCACACATTTCAATTGCAATAAGCCTGAAGTAATAGATTATGATGAAAGGAATGTAATCACTATGTTGATGAGTGGATTTCTACTTTGGAAGTTATATTGGGCACTAGCTAAGGAACAAACAAAAACTATCACAAAACTCCTAACTAATCATGTGAAAATTATGAATTCCAATGAGGCCATGGCGACTAATGAGTCGAGCCATGTGAAGGTCAGTAACAACAAGAATGTGGAAAAGAAAGAACAAAAAGATAAGAAATTTGTCAAGCCAAAGAAATATGATGGGTACACCCCCTGACTATTGGTGTTTATCACAGACACGACAAAATTCGCGAGGTTAAGGACCTAAGATGGCTTTAAAAATTCCTAAAAATTGAAAGGATAAAAGTAAGTACTTCGAGTTTCACAAGGCTCACGACCACACTACAGATAACTATATAGACCTAAAAATGATATTAAGAACTTAATTAGACGGGTAAAACTATAAAAGTTCGTGGAGAGAGAAGGTCGAACTACTCATATGGACAAGCATAAATCCAAGAGACAATCAGAATCTCCATGCAAAAAGTTATAAGAGAAGAAAAATAAGAAGAGAGACGAATTTGAGGACAATCCAGATCTTTATAAGAGACCAAGGAGCTCGTGCATGAGGTTAAAATGATCTCTTTTGGATGTAATTTTATTACAGGCGGAGATGCGAGAAGTTGAGTCAAGCTCATGGAGAGAAAAGCTTACATCAATGAGGCAAGGGCCTCTGCTCATTTCATACAGATCAACCTGATAGGCAATGTGGATAATCTCCCCAGGAAGGTGAAAAATATCACTTAATTATTGGTTTTTCTAAGGATGATTTGTTCGGATCCCTATATCTGCATGATGATTCTTGGTCGTCACAATGACGGTGCATAAGAGCAAAGTAGCAAGGAGCCTAGTCAATAATGGTAGCTCAACTGATGTATTAATTTACAACTACTTCAAGGGTTTGAGGATAAGAGATAGAAATATGGAGGCCTATCATAATCCACTCATTGGTTTATCTGGAGAGAAAGTGTACCTTCTGGGCATGGTCAAACTAAAAGTGGTGGTCAACATCGGGCTGACATGCCAAATAAAAAAGATATGCTTCTTTATCGTAGACAAGAACGTTTATTCAGCATATAACATCATATTTGGCAGAGTAGGGTTAAAAAAAATTAAGCATCCCCTCTAAAGTGAACTAATATTTGAAACTCCCCACTGATTATGGGGTCGGGGTAGTTAAAGGGAACCAACTAGAAGCTAGAGAATGTTATTACAGTTTGCCAATCAGGAGGAGTAGAAGAAAATGAGAACAACTTACCATATCAAAATCATATATCCATAAGATGAGGATAAACTAGTCAAATGAATGGTTGTGGAAGAAATTGAGTCAATTTATCTTAGATGATGAGCATTCAAAGTGGACAAACCAGATCGGATCATCGCTAGATCTCGACCTAAAAATATATTTGATTTTCTTCTGAGGTAATAAAAAATGTGTTTTCTAGGAGTCATGAAGACATGCTTAGAATTGATGTGGATTTTATTTGTCCCGAGTTGAGCATAGTCAAAAAGGTTAATCCATTTAAATAGAAATGATGTGTCCTCATCCAAGAGAAAAACATAACTGTGCAAGAAGAAATGGAGAAGTTAATGAAAGAAAATTTCATAGAGGACGTAAAGTATTAGGAATATATCTCTAACGTGGTAATGGTCAGGAAGAATAATAATAAGTGGCGAATGTGTGTCGATTTCACCTACTTAAATAAAGTGTGCCCAAAGGATCACTATCCTTTACCCAGGATTGACTAGTGGTCGATGCTACTTTAGGGCACGAGCTATTGAGGTTTATGGATGCTTACTCAGGATATAACTGAACCAAGATGAAACCCGAAGATCAGGAAAAAACCTCGTTCATCACTAGACAAGGTAACTACTACTATAATGTAACGCCTTTTGGGCTAAAAAAATGCTAGAGCAATGTATCAAAGATTAGTGAAGAAAGTATTCAAATAACAGATCGGTAAAAATATGGAGGTGTGCGCTAATGACCTCACAAAGAGCAAAATGGTAGACGAATAGATAAAAATTTTTTAGCAAAGTTTGGACCAATTAGAGAAACACCAGATTAAGCTTAACCTGATAAAATGTGTCTTTGGGGTTAAAGAGGGAATGCTTCTAGGCTTCATAGTCAATTACAGAGGAATTAAGGCCAACCCCAACAAGATATAAGAACTCATCAATTTTTAGTCCCCAGCGAACAAGAAAGAAGTTAAAAGACTAACAAGATGCATAGCGACCTTGAATAGGTTTGCTTCCGGCGCCACTAACAAATGCCTTCCATTTTTCAAGTTATTGTGAAAACATTTTTCAAGGTATCCTTGATATATGTGGATAAATAAAAGAAACAGAAGTCTTTTCTTGAAAAAATCAGATTCAGAAATAACCTTCATTTTATAATGGTTGTAATTTATTAGGAAAGTTTGTATAAATCTTGAGAGGGTGAGTAACATGTTTGCATGTAGTAGCACATCACAAACACTATCTCACACGAATACTTAGACATTGTGGTTCTGTCTGAAAATCTTGAATTTTGAAAGAGTTGCTGGAATCATAATTCAAACAGAAGGAGATCAAGAAAAAAATAAAGAAGCCGTAAGAAAATATCAGTCCAATTCCTTTGGAGTGGAGAATCTCATGTAGGAGCATTCTAAACTTAGGTTAGGATCTTTGTGGTTTGCTTAAGTGTTGTAATTTTATTTTTATTCTAGTGGATTTTTGTTTTATGTCGTAGAGGGTACCGTGGATGTTTCCCTTGTTTAAGGGTTTTACCACGTTAAATATTCTTGTGTCTATTTCTTTGAATGTTCTTAACTGTTGTTGTGATTGGGACTGCATGGTAACTTTAGTATATGTTTAATAAAACTTGAAAAATAAAGGTAATCAACTATCAAATTTAATCTATATATTCAGAAAGCTATTATAACACATCTTGTGTTTTTCCAAAAGAGTTTTGCCCAAAAAGTTTATTTGGAGTTTACACAACTTATAACAGTTTGTTATTAGTCTTGTAAACAAGCTTTTAGTATTAAATCCTTTCTTCATGTTATTCTTATAATGATACTAATATTATAATGACAGGAAAGGAGTAACAACTGGCTGAACAAGTGACAAGCAAAGGTAAATCCATTAAGTGGCCAAGGTGAGTGTACTTACTGAGTTGAGTATGGATATGATGTGTATGTATTATATATTGAGATGTTATGGCTTATTAAAATTCAAGAGATGTTGGGATGTTATGGCTTTATAAAAATCAAGATATGTTGAGTTGCTATGCAATTCAGGAGATGTTGGGTTATTAAAACCTATGGGTATGATTATTGCCTATGGGTAGGAGATGTGGGGTTTATTAAGTCTAGATATGTATTTGGCCTAATTTCGCAAAGAGATGGATATATTTATATGTTGAAATGATAATATAGTACTTCTACTATATAAAAATGTAGTACATTCGCTGAGTTTTTAAAATCATGGTTTTATATGTTTACATTTTCAGGTTTTAAAGCTGCCACTGCCAGGTCTAGGGTGTTGGGTGAATAGTAGTAGGGTCTCACCAAATTTGTTTTATACATTATACTAGTTGTATTTAAGTCAAATTGTATTGGAGTTTTGTTTAAATTATGTCTGCTTAAAACGATTGGATTTTTTGTATTTCGCATTTTAGCCTTGAAGTTGTTTTAATGTTTATTACAAAAGAAATAAATAAATAATAGATGTGGTTTGTGAACTATTTAGTTATTTAGAAGATACTGGGGATAGGGTTTTATAACTTGGTATCAGATCTTTAGGTTTATATATTTTGAGGTTAGAGTGTCTGGATGTGGTAGTGGCAGAAATAGCATGACGTGAGTCATTTATATTGACTTGTGAAAAATACTAACTATTATGTTAGAATTAAATGTTGTATACTTGTTTATATAATTGTGGTTTATTACAAATAGTAAGATATGGAACGATCAAATGTTCATGAGAGGGTGGAGGAAAAGGCTCCAAATACACCAATTGTAATTGAGGTAAATGAACAAAATCAAAATAATGTAGAGGGGGGCACCTGAATAACTTATAGATATGCAGAGAATGTCGAATATCAAAACATGTTTATGATGTAAATATCCAAACAACAAGACAGGTACTTGGAGGAGCAGACTTTAGCCAGAATAGAAACGTGAATACAACGAGAGGAGAAGAATACTTTATATGACAAGTTTATCAAATTGAACCCCTCGACATTCTCAGGTTTTGTAGATCCTTTCGAAGTTGAGGCTTGGGTTAGAGAGATAGAAACTATCTTTGGGGTGATGAATATACCTAGTGAGCAGAACGTAATTTTGGCTACTTTCGTGTTAAAGGGTGAATCTAAATAATGGTAGGAGTTTTCTAAACATTTCCTTTATTAAAGCATTATATGAAAAGTATGTTCCTCGCATGTATCATAAACAAAAAGAGAGAGAATTTTTATCATTGACTCAGGGGAATATGTCGGTGAGGGAGTATGAAACTAAATTTATAATTTCGGGTCGATTTTCACTACATTTATTACATGATGAGGAGGACAAATGCACTAGATTTCAGGACGGATTGAATTTGTTTATCAAGTCTAAACTCACTGCACTTGAAATGGTAGATTATTCTTCTTTAGTCAGCAAGGCTATAATGGTTGAAGGATATGTTAATGATGAAATAAAGAATAGGGAACAAAGGGGAAAAAGGAATTAATTTAATCCATCTCAGAAAAAGGAAAGTAACATAAAATACTCAAAACACGAGAGTCAAATATTTCAGCGTGGTAGAATGGCTAGAAATTAAGTTCAGAATAGGACATTAAGCAGTTTTAGGGGTACAGGATCAATAGGCCAACATAATAGACAGAAGGAGAATGCAAATGGTTAGTATAAGCCTATTACATGCTATTTTTGCAAAGCCAAGGGCTATATCAGCCCAAATTATACCAAGTTAAAGGGGTAGAGTGTTATTAGTGTCATCAAATTGTCCATACTAAAAAGAACTATCCTATGATAATAAGAGGGACTCAAATAGATATTGCTAGTAGAGATTCATCACTTTGAGGCATAGGGATAGAAGGAGGTAAAGGACAAGGTAGTGGTTCCAGGGCTCTAGGAAGAATATTTTCTATGACTCTACAGGATGCTCAGGCTACTCTAGAGGTGGTGACAGTTACATTTTCCATCATGAATAAACCTTCTTAAGTGCTTATTGATCCAGGTTCTACTCATTCATTTGTAGCACAATCATTTACCATGCATTTGGGTAGACTATGTTCTTATTTAGATTGTGGTTTATATATTTCTACTCCTATGGGGGATGTGATGTTAGTGGAGCTTGTATATAAAAATTGTGTATTGTATGTGGGGGAGAGGGAGTTGACCACTGATTTAATTCCATTAGATATTCAAGATTTTGATATTATATTGGTTATGGACTGGTTATCTTCCTTCCATGCATCGATTGACTATTTTTGAAAGAAAATTTCATTTAATATGCCGGGGAAGGAAGAATTCAAATTTATTGGGGAGAGGAATATGGTTCCAAATTGTCTAATTTCTACCCTTAAGGAATAAGGGCTGTCAAGGCCATTTAGCATATATTGAGGATACAACAAGGGAATTACAAAAATTAGAAGATACCAGTAGTTAAGGATTTTGCAAATGTGTTCCCTGATGAATTACCAGGGTTGCCACCTAGTAGAGAGGTAGAGTTTACTATTGATTTAGTGTCGGGTACAACTCGAGTTTGTATTTCTCCATATAGAATGGCACATGTGGAACTAAAGGAGTTAAAGGTTTAACTAAAATATTTGCTAAATAGAGGTTTTATTTGACCCAATATATCATCATGGGGTGCTCTGGTGTTATTTGTGAAGCAGAAAGATGGCACCATGCAACTTTGCATTGATTATCGACAGTTGCACAAGTTAACCATTCGAAATAAATATCCGTTGCCTCGTATTGATGATTTATTTGACCAATTACAGGGTGCTAAAGTGTTTTAAAAAATTGATTTGATAACGAGTTATCATCAATTAAGTGTGAGAGATTGTGACATTTCTAAGACCTCATTCGTTCTCGCTATGGTCACTATGAATTTTTGGTAATGCCATTTGGGTTAACAAATGCTCCTGTAGTGTTTAATGATTCGAGTATTCCATCCTTTCATAGATTCATTTGTGGTTGTATTTATTGGTGATGTGTTGATATACTCACATAGACAAGAGGAACATGAGAAGCATCTAAGAGTTGTATTCAAGTCTTGCGAGATAGCCAATTGTTCACTAAATTTAGCAAATGTGAGTTTTAGTTATATTAGGTAGTATTTATGCGGCATGTTGTTTTTGGAGATGGAATTTATAATGACCCTAAGAAGGTAGAGACAATTGTGCAATGGAGGAGATAAGAAGTTACTAGGATTGGCTGGATATTATAAAAGATTCATAAAGGGGTTTTCATCTATATCCTTACCGCTGACTAAATTAACCCGAAAGGATGTGAAATTTGTGTGGAGTGAGGAATGTCAGCACAACTTTGAAAAGTTTGAAGACAACCAATGTATGAAATCCAGTTCTCATTGTTCCATCCAGTGGAGAAGGTTTTATGATTTATACCGATGCTTTACATGAGGGTCTGGGTTGTGTTTTCATGCAACATGTTAAGGTAATTTTTTATGCATCTAGATAGTTAAAGTCGCATGAACGTAATTATCCTACACACGATTGAGAACTTACGGCTACTATTTTTGCCTTGAATAGTTGAGACATTATTTATATGGAGAGACGTGCAAAATTTTCACTGACCATCAAAGTTTAAAGTATTTATTTACACAGAGAGACTTGAATTTGAGACAAAGATGTTGGATGGAGTTAATTAAAGACTATGATTGTACCATTCACTATCATCCCGGGAAGGGCAATATTGTTGCAGATGCTCTAAGTCGAAAATCATTGGGGAGGTTATCTTGTATTCAATGTGCACGAGTTAGAAATATTGTGGAATTAAGACTGATGGGAGTAGAATTGAACTTGACTAAAATAGGGGCATTAAAGGAACACGTTATAGTGAGACCTTTATTGGAAGAAAGCATATGAGCATTGTAAGACCAAGATACATTTTTTGATAAGAAATGACTGGAATCTCAAGGAGGTGAGCCAACTGATTTTGTTGTTGTTAATGGTGGAATACTTAACTATAAAAACAAAATTTGTGTTCCTAACGATATAGCATTAAAATGACATGTTCTTGATGAGCACATTATTCTGTTTATTCTATGCACCGGGGAAGCACTAAAATGTATAGAGATTTGAAAGAATTTCACGGTGGAATAATATGAAACATGAGATTGTAAATTTCGTTGCCAAGTGTTTGACAAGCCAACAGGTTAAGGTGGAACATCAAAAACTGGCAGGGTTGCTACAGTCATTGCCTATTCCATAGTAGAAATAGGAGAATATTACCATGGAGTTTGTGACGGGATTTCCTCACTCTCAAAAGGGACATGATTCTATTTGGGCGGTTATTGATAGATTAACGAAGTCAACACTTTTTTGTGAATCAAAACTACTTACACGGTTGGTAGGTATGCACATATTTTTGTTGATAAGATTTATGGGGACCAATTTTATGCTCAACCCACAAGAATAGCCGACCTGGACCAATAAATTTAAAGAGCTTTTCGGCCTCAAATTGTGGAAATAAGCTACGAGTATGTGCAGTCCACACTGCCCCAAAACCAAGTCAATTCCCTATAATCTTATGGAGATATTCAAGGGATTTATGAATCATCATGGGTATCATGGAGTTACATGAACAACTGAAATTATACATCTATAAAATGTAACCCCTAGCCCTGAGGCATAGGGGCATGTAACCGAGCATATTGCGAGATACTTAATAAAATAGTAGACCTCTCTGTGGACGTAAGCAAGCTATCGAACCACGTACTTAGTTATGTTGTGTGTGTGATTATGTGCTTTCTTATTTGATTATGATTGTTCTTCGTAAAACCTCTATTGTGATATTTTTGATACCACAATTGGCACTACCTATGGGAAATGACTGTTATTCCTACGAGAACACTCAATAACCGAAAGCCCTCAATGTCTCACCATAGTAACAACATCCCTTAAGCCGACGATGCTCAGGAAGAAACTACCCCTCCCAGGGTGAGGTCTGACATTCTACAACCAAATCCAAGCCTTTTCTAGAAAATGCAGCCTTCCAAAAAGAGTTATGGACCACTAAAGTCCATGCAAATTTCCAGGATAGTCAACACCAATGAGGCCAGACTTCGAGAGTAAGAACAAGCCACTCATCGCCAAGAAGAGGAGAATGCTCGCCTAAAAAGGCAATCGGAAAGAATGGATAGGGATCTCCATAAAAATACAAGACGATGCTATGATCAGACTCTTAGACCTCAAGTGAGTGAGTCTCACAGTTGAGGAAGGATCACAGACGCGACTAAGGGAGAATTGAGAGGAACAGATCAGAGGATGGTCGATCAGATCGATGACATCCAGCTCAACGTCATGGGAGTCCTGGTCGATAGAATTATGAAATTAGGAGCTTATTCCGTAGGGAGATGGATAAGCATTCAGGCCACTGAAGGGTTAGATCCACACGAGAGCTAGCCAGAAGAGCTCTTAACACCTAGATGAACTCCCCTTTTTAAAACCAATAGAAGAAGAGGAGCCCCCCAAGAAATTTTCAATCCCTAGATTCAAGATCTATGATGGGAAAACTGACCCTATAGATCGTGTCCAGCAATACAGGAAGGCCATGACCTTGTGGAGCCACAACAACGCATTGATATGTCACATCTTCCCTTCCAACCTGCATGACATGGTCGAGAAGTGGTTCGAGAGGCTGCCACACAGGTCCATTAAGAGCTTTAAGTCTCTAGCTGAATTATTCACAGCTCGCTTCATAACTAGCAGCTCCTATTACAAGCTAATGGATGCACTAATCATAATGAAGAAAAGGCCACAAGAGAACCTCAGGGAGTACGCCAAGAGGTACTGGAATATTTTTAATGATATCGAGGGTTGCTTGGAGCAGGTTTCTTTAGCTTCCTTCAAGATCGGTCTGCCAAACACTTCTTTACTTCACCAATTCCTAACTAAGAAGGAGGCTAATTCCATTGACAACCTAATAGCCTGTATTGAAAAATACGCCAAAGTCGAATATGTAATCCATCTTAATGTGGGGGCAATGGTTGTGCAAAGACGAACAAAGGGACAAAGAATAATGATTCCCATAAGAAATGAAGCAAGAATAGGGGTAGGAATGGCACCAAAAATATCAATAAGAATGACCCCTTGAAATCATTCCAGGATATTAACAAAGTCTTTAAGGAATCGATATACAAAATCTTTGCCAAGATCAGGGAATAGCCATTTGTCAAATGGACCAAGAAGATGGGAGGAGACCCAACGAAGTGGAATAACGCACTGAAATGTGCATTCTGTAAAGAAGGCGATCACAAGACTGAACAATTCAAAGCACTCAAGTCTCATCTCGAAGAGTTGGCCCAGGCTGGTCATCTTATCGAGTTCATAAATAATAAAGCAGACAAATTCGCAGCTAATGGCGACCAGAAGCTGAACAACATCCTCAATGATGATATGGGACACGAGTGTGAAGTAGTCCATGGGGAATCAAACCTCAATCAAGTACAAGGAAACACTGATCGAATGGAAGTTAAGAAGCTTACTGCCGTTATGCAAGCTTTTTAAATAGACCCTGCTATGACTCAGGCCGGGAAGCGTCAACAACCTAAAGGTGTAGACTACACCAAATATATTATGTTTAATGAAGATGACTTAGTTAGGTTCAGAACCCCTCATCATGATGCATTGGTCATCACACTCAGGATAGCTAATTGGGACATCGACAGGTTGCTTATTGACCAAGCTAGCTCTTCCAAAGTGATGTACCTAGATTTATTCCACAAATTAAAGTTGAATATCAATGACCTCAAAGATTCCACCGTTCCACTGGTCGGCTTTGCAGGAAAGATAACCAATCCACTAAGAAAGATAGTTTTGCCAGTCAGGGCGAGAAGTATTTTGAAGATGATCGAGTTTTTGGTAGTAAATATCGAATCCCCTTATTACGCCATTCTGGGCAGGGGTTGGCTCCATGCCATGAAGGTCGTACCATCCTCATAGCATTAGAAACTCAAATGCATAATAGATCGAGGGTGGTCGAGATCCGTAGCGACCAAGCTTTGCTTAGAAAATGCTTCATCGCAGCTATCTGCCCCAAACATGAAAAGAAGAAAGACGAGAGGAAAATCCAAGAGGAAGACCAAGAAGGTGTGTTGCCTTGAAAATAACAATTACGGTATGACCAACTAGGGGTGGAGGAAACTAGGGTCCACCCCGTAAGTAGGGTCGTCATAGACCTAGAAGAAGTTATAGCTGAAATCAACTTACCTGAAAGGAGATTTCTAATCGGAGCCTCTCTTACTGACCAAGAAACGAATGAGCTCATCACGTTCCTCTGGAGAAATCTAGATGTTTTCGATTGGGAACCGTACAATTTTCTTGGGATATATCCCAATATTTCTTGCCATCGACTGCACGTCGACCTACCTTTCAAACCAGTCAATCAGAAGGCTCGCCGAATAGCCCCAAAAAAGGAAAAGGCAGTAGAAAAAGAGGTAGGAAAATTACTGGATGTAGGTTACATTCGGGAAGTTCAATTCCCAAAATGGATATCCAACCAATATTCATACCCAAAAGCAATGGGAGCTGGAGAGTACGTATTGACTTTACTAACCTCGACAGGGCTTGTCCAAAAGATATTTTTCCTCTCCTCAAGATAGATCAGTTGGTCGACAGCACGACAACGTATGAAAGAATGAGCTTTCTGGATGCCTACTCAAGATACCACCAGATCCCACTTTATGAGCATGACCAAGATAAAAACTCTTTCATAACTCCTATTGGGTTATATTATTACAAATTCATGTCGTTTGGCCTCAAGAATATAGGAGCAACTTATCAGCGACTAGTCACCAGGATGTTCAACAAGACAAATGGGAGAAATAATGGAGGTATACATCGAAAAATTGCTCATCAAAAGTAAACTTAAGGGCGACCATCTCTCAGACATAGCAGGAAACTTTAATATCCTTAAGAAATACCGAATGAAACTTAACGCTAGCAAGTGTTCATTCGGTGTCCAGTCATGAAAGTTCCTAGGATATTTATTCAGCAAAAGAGGGATTTAAGCAAACCCCAATCAAATCGACACCATTAGAAAAGTCCATCCCCCTCAGATGATAACAGATGTCCAGAAGCTTATCGGTATGCTCGCCGCATTCAACCTCTTCATCTCTAAATCTTCGGAGTGCTATCAATTGTTCTTCTAACTGTTGAAGAAAGATAAGGGCTTAGTATGGAACGATGACTACTCCAAAGCCGTGTAAGAACTTAAGTCTTACCTCAGTAAATCACCCTTGCTGGTGATTCCAAGCAAAGGTGACCCATTATACCTTTATCTTGCTATGTCAGACCACACTGTGAGCTCCGCCTTGGTATGGGAGAAAGGGGGAGACCAACATTATTTAAGGGGTCACCTTTAATGCTGAGCAAGATGCTTCTTGATGCTGAGCAACATTATTTACCCTTGAAGAATCTCGCCTATGGCTTAGTGGTAGCCTTGAGGAAGCTGAAGCATTACTTTAAGGCTCATTCCATCATCGTGATCACATCACACCCCCTCAAAGATATTCTAAGGAAATATAATATCTTTATTCGCCTGTCAAAGTGGTCGATAGAGATTGGAAGATTTGAAATCCACTTTCAACCAAGAAAAAAAATTAAGGGGCAAATTCTAGAAGATTTTATTGCTGAGTTCAAAGGGAATCAGTCTACTGCCCATCTAGAAACTGAGCAGCCAACAGAAGAGGAAGCAAAATCCTTTGACTGGACCTTTACATTGACGGAGCCTCCAACTCCAGGGTCAAGAGTAGGCATTATAATGGTTACCCCAGAGAATATTATGCTTGAACAAGGGATCAGGTTAGGATTTGAAGCCTCCAATAACGGAAGGAAATATGAAGAATTGATCGCCAGCCTACACAAAGCACAACTGCTGGGGGCAAAGTGCCTTCTGGTATTTGGCGATTCAAAGCTAGTGTCCAAGCATATAAATGGATACTTCAATTCCAAAGATGAACGAATGGTAGCTTACCTCGCTGTTATAAGGGGACTTGTGGAAAAGTTTGATAGAGTTGATGTTTAGTAGTTCCGCAGGGGGCAGAACAGTCATGCTGACGCCTTAGCAGCTCTTAGCTCTGCCATTGACTCTGATTTAGGGAGAACCATTCAGATAGAATTCCTTGCACAACCAAGCATCGACAAGTCAGTTGCAGTCAAGCAGGTACTCTACATAGAAAAGGCACCTAGTCAGACGGATCCTATCGTGACTTATCTACGGCGCGACATACTCCCAGGCGACAAGAAATCGGGGCATCAGATAAGAGTCAAAATTTCTCGCTTTCACTTATCTCCTGAGGGAAAACTCTACAGAAAGTCTTTCATTGGACCCTACCTCCAATGCGTTAACCCGAAAATGTTTAGCAGGTTCTTAGTGAACTTCATGAAGGAATTTGTGGAAGTCATGCAGGAGGAAGATAATTGGCTTTCCGAGCGATTAAGGAAGGATATTGGTGGCCATACATGCAGAAGGATGTTGGAGTTTACGTTCGAAAGTGTGAAAAATACTAGAAGTACTCCCTTATGGTCGACTAACTAGCTAGCAACCCCAAGTCATTGACCAACCCATGGCCTTTTGATAATTCGCCTTTTTGCATTATATGTCGTTGTGGGGAAAAACGATCAATCAAAAATCCATTTTGGGACCTACCAACACACTAAAAATGTATATTGGCAAGTAAGGGGTCAATCCGCGCTCTCTAATGTGGACTAGAGCAAATTGAAGACAAGTATGATTTTTAAAATAATTTTGAAGGGATATTTATACTACTAACTATGAACTAAAATAAAAACTACACTAATAAATAAAGAAAATGATAACATGAGCTAAATATGAGGAGAAAATAATTATGAGATAATTCAAGGGATTAAACTTCACCACTTAACTTATTTATTTTTATTAATTAGTTTGTCTATTTGAAATACCCCAAAACATATATAAATTCACAAATCAACTCTCGTTGCAAATATAATTTACATATAGCCATTTTAAAGTATTAATATTTAAATTTCACACTCACAAAAATTAGATTTAAACATTTTCCAATAAATCACCCGCTAGGGAAAATTCACTAAAAGTATTTAAATCATAAAAAATTAAGTTTTAGAGTTGAGAAATTCAAACTACAATATCATTAAAAAATTGCCTATCTCTAGTTTAATTAGTGAATACACATTATAATCAGAATTTGCAATTTTCTCTCGAAAATAATTCACCCCCTCTCAAGGCGTAAATATAAATTGTAAAATTGTAATATTAATATTCAAAGGGGCATAATAAATAAACAAACCAAAAACAAAAATAACTATGTTAAGGGTTCCATCTCACCCTTTGAATGTGGTATTTAGCCTCTCATTTGGGTATTATTACATATAAAATGTAATAATGACACAATAAAAGGCATAATAAATAAAATAGAGTGAGAATAAATAAACAAACCAAGTATCCTTGAGTTTAATATTATCTTCCCAAACATGAACAATTAATCTCACCCACAAATCTGAGGTTACAACACATAAAAATATCACTCAACTCACAATTTGTGTCTAAATATTTTCGCACTCACACTCAAGTCACTATAAAAAAAATTAGAAAAGAAGAAAAATAAATTTTTTGTACAATACTAGACTAAAAATAAGATCCAAAAAATGGAGCTCCTAAACTAAAACTAAACTCTACCCTCTCTAGTGTTGTCCCTCTCTGTTCTTTTTTTTTTTTACTGTCTTCTCCCCTCTTAAAATGAAGAGGGTCTCTTCAACTATAGGCATGAGGCTAGGGATGCTAGGGGTAATGGGATTTGGTAGTGCCGTTTGTAGTTGGGTTTGAAAAAGGAGTCAAGGTAGGTCGGTGAAGTTGTGTTATGGATGTGGACATGTCAGGCGGTGGATAAGAATATGCGTGTTTGTTTTTTGTTTTTTATTTTTATTTTTGGTTTTTGTTTGAAATCTTGAATTAGCAGGTAACAAAAACGATTTTGCACTTGTGTTAAGGCATGTGGGGAATTCTTGGTTTTGGTTTTCGTTGGAGCAGGTTGGGAATAATGGTCGTCCGGGTATGGGTCGGAGATGGTACTGTCGGGTTGCGGGTTGGGCCAGCAGGGACTTACCATGGCAAGGGGTAAAGTTTAACTTGGGTTGGGCTGAAGGACTGCCCGAAATAGGTCCGAGTTAGGGTTGGCTTGGGATAAGAGTATCTAGGGTTGAGGGTTACGATGGAAGGTAGGTTAAGAGCAGAGGGGAGTTGGGGCTTCCACGTTTATGGGTTTTGTCTTTGTGGTGTTTGGTAATGGGGATTAAGAGAGAGAGAGAGAGAGAGAGAGAGAGAGAGGGAGAGGTGGGGGAAGAAGATGAATAGGTGTGGGTTATGGTGTGTGTGGGTGTAGGTTAGTAGGATGTGGGTGAGGGTTGTGTTGTGTTGTGTTGTGTGTAGTGTAGTGTATGGAAGGTGTGTCTGGGTGAGGGGTGAGATTGGGTGTGTTAGTTTTATGTTTGTGTTTAATAAAACAAAAAAGAACAAAATATTTACAAACTAAAATAAAATATAAGACTAATTAAAATAAAACTTATAAAACTAAAATAAAAATCTATAAAAATTAAAACCTAACTTATTTACAAATCTATAAAATAAAACTAACAATATAAATTCGAAAAAAATAAATTTCTAATCCTAAAAATAAAAGACTCAAACTAAAATAAAAACTAATAATCATTAAACCAAAAACTAATGTCCTAAAAATGTAAAATCTAATAAAAATGAAAATAAATTCCTAAAAAAAACTAATTAAAATAAAATAAAATAAAATAAAGTAAAGATTAAAAATTAAAAACTAATAAAGATCAATGTAAAATACACTAATAATAAAAAAATAGAAAATAAATTCTAGAAAATTTTAAATAAATCTAAAATAAATCCTAAAAATAAAAACGAAATCTAAAAAAAATACAAACTAAACACATATGGGGTTCGGGGTAGGTTTAGGCTCGGGTAAGGTTACGGGACTAGAAAATTAGCTCCATTTGTTACGCATTTGCCTTAAATTAAGCCTTTAAAGTCTGCAAACGCAATCAAGCATGCACATTAAACATTTAAGGATATAAGACCAAAATTATCGAGAATTAGCAACTAAAAATCATCTATTTGGGGTATCAATTATACACTTTTGGGTGCTTATCACACCACCCCCAAACAGAGCGTTGTTAGTCCTCGAGCAATAAGATAGAGAGAAAGAGAAAGATAAGAAACTAAAAGTGTACCACTTTCGCGGGCACTTGCGATTGCACTTAGCTTGTGCAACAAGCCTTTAAACATATAGGTTTCCCTACAGTACGAGTTTTGTCTCGTGAGGGTTTGCAGGGAATATACCCACAAAATTCTTTATTTGCAAACGGCAGTCTATCTCTTTTTAGACGTAGAATAATCGCACAATCCATCATGAGAAAAATATTTTAAGAAATACAAGATAGAATGTGGAAAAGGTTAGTTAAGTAAATGCTCAAGTCACTTCCTTCCTAGAACTCAATGTGTGTGTGTGAATCAGTCAAAACGGGACGAGAAACATAAGAGTAATTCCTAGATTGCCTTTTCGGAATCAACGCTTGAACTTTAAAATCTCACGGATATATCACTCTCAAACGAACTCTCGAGATTTGGGTTAGTGTATCGCTCTTGTGTGTAAGGAGGTGAGTAAATGTAGGCAAGTTCAAACGTCTCACACACACATAAGAAAGAATGAATAATTAGAAAGAAAACTGATCTCATGAAAGAATGCTAATCAATCTAGGGAGAACGTCGAGTTATTCACCACGTTGACTTTCTTTTGCCCGAACACCTAGGGGAGAATATGGATGCATATGGGTGAGAGGAAATGATATGGGAAAGATATGGTGATATGAGGTAGGATAGGATGGATGGATGAAAAATGGATGGATATGCGATAAGAGTGTTCTATACTTTGAGCACAAATGTCTTTATTTAAAAACTAACAACAAACTTTCTTTTTCTTTTCTTTTCTTTTTTTTTTCTTTTTTTTCGATTTTTCTTTTCTATATTTTTCTTTTCTCTTTTTTTTTTCTGTCTATTTTTGCTATTTTTCTAAAAAATTTTTCTCTTTTTTCTTTTTTTTTCAAACGAACAATGAAGACATTTAACGTTTGAAAAACACTCTCATTCTTAATAATTATGGATGATATATGAATGGAGTGGGGTATATGGATGATGTTGGGAAATATGTGAATATGGAAGAATATGGGAGTGTAAAGGGTGAAGTGAATGGGTGAAAACCTAGTGATTGGGGACAAATTTCAAGACACGTATATCTTACAACTCGAAAGTGATGTCATTCTTAGTGATCAAGCAAAAAATTTCATGAAGAATAATGAGATCATACAACGATTTAAATGCGGACCCAAAAGAAGTTGAATCAACTTGTGACTCGGAGATTGCGTAAAACACTCTAAAAATGATGAAAGGCACAAATATCACAAGCTAAAGGCTCTTCTAGTGATCCTTAAGATTTTCTTGGGAATTATAATACTCTTCAACTCTAAACCATAGTGAAGTGATAAGTGCACAAATTTTTATTGATTCTAAAAATTCATGGTGTAACATGCCTTGCAACGTATTACATAAGCTATTTATAAAAAGATAAATCCTCTATCTTGAATCCTAAACTAAAAGGATGGATGATAGAAAATTCACATCAATGAGTGAGATGAAAGAAACTGCACGAAATTTTAAAAATCAGGTTTAAAAAATCAAATTTTTTCAAAAGAGGTACGATTTTGATAAAATTACCCACCCCCAAACAAAAAGGAACATCATCCTCGATGTTAAGTAAAAGGATTTTTAAAATTGAGAGCATAAGGTAGAAAATAGATTACCACAATCAACCGCTAATGAAATGGGCAAATGAAACCAAGAATAAACCTAAAGAAATGAAAGAAAGAAAAAAAGAAAAAAATGTGTACAAGCCTATAAACATTGTAAAGCATTGGGTGATGTAAAACACCACCCCCAAACATGATGAGACTCATATAGGACAGCGGGATGCCTCCCGGTAGCCCTAAGTTTAACGTCTTCAGCTACACCAAAGGTATCTCACCCTAAAGATAAGATTTAAGAAATCACGGGGTAGCAGAAAAGTGGGTGATGATAATCACCCCCAAACAAGACTGAAGCATCAGTCTTGTTGGATAAAGGCTAAAAGGGGTCAATGCACTTGTATGGAAAAGTGAATCACATGATGAAAAGCATCGGTGGACCAAGGGCAGGTGGGTATTAGGGTAAGGATAAGAAAGGTGGGGGAGAATAAGCATCGATTACGGGCCTTATTGAGCCGAAAGGTGAGGGCAACTAGGGCCCTATAAGAATGGTGCTCAAGTTGGATGGGGAGGCGGAAGGGTGTAGAAAGTGGAATGGGGTGAGGCTTATAGAAAGAACATGGACGTTCTATGAATGGACGATGATAATGGTCGTGCCATGACACGCCAGGGAGCTGTCGATGGAAAACATCAACACCACAAGAGAGTGGCGGACATAGAGTAACAAGCTCGGTGTCACGGAAGTGGAGAGTATCACCACATATACTCTCATTAATGGAGGGTGGGTTCAAGTAAGGACCTAGATAAACATAGGAGAACTATTGAGGAATAATGAATAGGTCCAAACAAGGTGGTGGTGGAGAAGGCGAAATAATAGGTGGGTCGGGTGGGATAAACCGTGGAGGAAGATGATCCAACTCAACTGTAGGGATCACACACTCGTCATGAGGAGTAACAGAGTACTCTTAAGGGAGTGTGGTATCGAAGGATGGAGTGGTCAACTTCTCGACCAATGTGTCACCATCCATAATGGTGAAAGGGTCTAACGAGGCATTAAGATCCTAGATATGTGAATCAACATCAATATCAGACTCAAAGTGAGTCAAACATCTCTGGAGAAGATCCATATTAAGGGGGGTGGGAACCAACTACGATTCAATCTCGGTGCATTGGGGATCACACGTAGCCAGAGATAACCTATAAGGAATGGGCGTCTCGAGGACACACTCAATGGGTGCAATTGGTATAAACTCGGGCGTATTTTTGGATATAATGGGCGGGGAACCTCAAATATGGGTTCTTTTGGATATTTAGGGTATGGATTAGTCTCATTAAATATGGGTATGTCAACACAACTGTCAGCTTGGGGCTTAAACCATGGAATGGTCTCCACTTCGAGATTCTCAGGGTGATAGGGTTGGTCACACTAAAAATCGATGGCACAAGACGAGACATCATCATCCTACATGGGATCAACAATGGGTGAGGATAAGGGAATATCCGACTTGGTTGCACATCGAAATTCATTTAAGCATTGTTCAAGCCTTTGAATAGATTGAGTTTGAATTTGAGTTGCTTGATCTTACACGAGGATGAACTGTTGCAAGAGGCTTTCGAGAGAGGATGTGGATAATGGAGATGAAGTGATTGGTGGAAGTGGGACAATCGTGGATGGATGAGGTGGACACAACACTCTAGTATCATGACTAAATGGAGAATACTAATAGGAAGTGTGGGGAGAGGCGTCAAATTCATCATACACAAAAGGAACGCCTTCGTGATGGACAAAAGGATGATAATCGTTGTGTGCGTAGTGAGGGAACTGATCGGGATGGGGTGCACTAGGCTGCCATGATGACTCTTGGAACGTGTGAGGATCCACAACATCGGGTTGGGATTCATATTGCGTGGGAGGGACCCGTCATGAATAATTCGGTTTAGATATGTCATGATAATAAGTCGGAGTAGGTCCCAAAACAGTGTCGGATGGATACACACGTTCCATGGTGGGGTCGGATGGATAAGGAAGGTACGGGCATTCATGGGACATGTGATTGGCGTGGGAACAATAGGTGCACTGCGAATATGGGACATGGCCAAAGTCGTTCTACAAAGGATTTTCGTCGGCCATGATGGGGTGGATAGGAGAGAAAAAGGTTTCTCCAAAAATATTTTTAGCTTTTTAATTTTTTTTGTTGAAAAAGAAAGAAAATCTTTTTGTTGTTTGAATTTTTGAAAAAGAATGAAAATATTTTGGTATTTTTGAATATAAGTAAAAGGGAAAAAAATCTTTTTGAATTTTTAAAAAATAAGGAAAATAAATATATAAATGTTTTTGGAATTTTTTTTCTTTTTTTAAATATGAAAAAGGATGAAAATATTTTTTTTAATTTTTGAAAAGGGATAAAAGTGGAATCGATATGAAACACACTATGATGGGGCACACAAAACCGACTACCAAAGGATTGGAATGAGACACGTACAAGCAAAGGAAAAATCATAACTAGCACGTAGCCAATTGTTATCTTCAATTAGGTGAATGGGTAGTCAAATTTTAATTACTCTGCGGGTGACAAAAACACGAAATCTCATACGTCGCCTTTGAAAAATTGTGCTCCTACTTGGCTTGATAGTTGATTGATTTTAATTAAGTGATGGCACGGGTTAACAAGCAAGTAAAGTTAATTAATTGAGTCGGGTGATGAAATCCCTACAAGTTTCAATGACCGGGTCTATGTCTTATGTTCATTAATTTATCAAACCATCCAAAATAAATGCAATGTGATAATAAAAATCACATAGGAGCAATTAATCACACAAGAATGGACTCTCTTGCAGGAGATTCGTGAGTGATAAAGAAATGTACCTCCTACGGCTTTTACACACATAGGGTGAAGATCGAGTTGAGTCGACCGGTGGAAAGTTCGCCAAACCTAAGTCGTCCCCGGGAGTCCTACGGATCCAAAGTAGAGAGGCTTCAAAATTCCCCTCCAAGGGCGCTTTCTCTCTACCTTGTCGCATTTCCCTTTTCTCCTTTTTAAAAAAAAATTAATTATTACAAATAATTGGTGTCCAAAGCACCATGAAAAAATGTACAAGGCCTCAATATGCTAATACAAGCAATCTATGTAAAATAAAAAATATATATATAAAAATGAACAAATGTACAAGTCTTTAAAATGCTCCTTAACTTGAAAATTCGGCAACGGCACTTCGTGAAAAGTCAATCGCCAAAGTTTGAGCAAAGTCCAACGCTTAAAAAGCCGACAATGGTGCCATTTGAAATCTCGTCTTTTTTATATCCCCGACAATGACGCCATTTGATAACTCGTCTTTTTTATATCCCCGGCAACGATGCCATTTAATAACACACCTTTTTGCATTATATTTCATTGTGGGGAAAATACGGTCAATCAAAAATCCCTTTTGGTACATACAAACACACCAAAAATGTATATTGGCAAGTAAGTGGTCAATCCGTGCTCTTTAATGTGGACAAGAGTAAATTGAAGACAAGTATAATTTTTAAAATAATTTTGAAGGGATATTTATACTACTAATTATGAACTAAAATAAAAACTACACTAATAAATAAAGAAAATGATAACGTGAGCTAAATATGAGGAGAAAATAATTATGAGATAATTCAAGGGATTAAACTTCACCACTTAACTTATTTATATTTATTAATTAGTTTGTCTATTTGAAATACCCCAAAACATATATAAATTCACAAATCAATTCTCGTTGCAAATATAAATGTACATATAGCCTTTTTAGAAGATTAATATTTAAATTTCATATACTCACAAAAATTATATTTAAACATTTTCTAATAAATCACCCGTTAGGGAAAATTCACTAAAAGTATTTAAATCATAAAAAAAATAAGTTTTAGAGTTGAGAAATTCAAACTACAATATCATTCAAAAATTTCTTATCTCTAGTTTAATTAGCGAATAAACATTATAATCTGAATTTGCAATTTTCTCTCGAAAATAATTCACCCTCTCTCAAGGCGTAAATATAAATTGTAAAATTTTAATATTAATATTCAAAGGGGCATAATAAATAAATAAACCAAAAATAAAAATAACTAAGTTGAGGGTTCCATCTCACCCTTTGAACGGGGTATTTAGCCTCTCATTTGGGTATTATTACATATAAAATGTAATAATGACACAATAAAAGGCATAATAAATAAAATAGAGTGAGAATAAATAAATAAACCTAAGTCTCCTTGAGTTTAATATTATCTTCCCAAACATGAACAATTAATTTCACCCACAAATCTGAGTTTACAACACACAAAAATATCACTCAACTCACAATTTGTGTCTCAATATTTTAATAGAGAATTAAGGTAAAGGTCATGTTCCTTCCTATATTTGAATTTTTAGGATAATATTTTTCAAGTTTATAAATCTAGTCCCTGTGGTACAATAGCATTTATAAATCTAGTCCCTGTGGTATAATACCTTTATTTTTTTGGTCCGCGCCAGCGGCACTATTTTCACCATTTTTCGTGGTAATTTTAGTACAGGGATTAAATTTATAATATTATATGGAGTGTCCTATTTTTATACACTTTGAACACTATGAGGACCTTTTCCCAAAACCCCATATTTTAAAACTATAAAAAAAAATTAGAAAAGAAGAAAAATAATTTTTGTGCACAATACTAAACCAAAAATGAGGTCCAAAAAATGGAGCTCCTAAACTAAAACTAAACTCTACCTTCTCTATTGTTGTCCCTCTCCGTTTTTTTTACTGTCTTCTCCCCTCTTAAAATGAAGAGTGTCTCTTCAACTATAGGCAAGAGGCTAGGGATGTTAAGGATAATGGGATTTGGTGGTGCCGTTTGTAGCTGGGTTTGAAAAAGGAGTCAGAGGTAGGTCGGTGAAGTTGTGTCATGGATGTGGGCATGTCAGGCGGTGGATAAGAATATGCATTTTTTTTTGGTTTTTGTTTGGAATCTTGAGTTGACAGGTAACAAAAATGATTTTGCACTTGTGTTAAGGCATGTGGGGAATTCTAGGTTTTGGTTTTCGTTGGAGCAGGTCGGGACTGATGATTGTCCGAGTATGGGTCGGAGATGGGACTGTCGGGTTGCGGGTTGGGGCATCAGGGGCCGACCATGGCAGGGAGTAAGGTTCGACTTGAGTTGGGCTAGAGGGCTGCTCGGAGCAGGTCCGGGTTGGGGTTGGCTTGGGAAGAGAGTATCTCGGGTTGAGGGTTACGATGGCAGGTGGGTTAAGGGCAGAGGGGAGTTGGGACTGTCACGTTTATGGGTTTTGTCTTTGTGGTGTTTGGTAATGGGGATTAAGAGAGAAAGGGAGGTGGGGGAAGAAAATGAAGAGGTGTGGGTTACCTGGGTGAGGGTTATGTTGTGTGTAGTGTAGTATAGTGTATGGGAGGTGTGTGTGGGTGAGATTGGGTGTGTTAGTTTTGTGTTTGTGTTTAATAAAACAAAAAAGAACAAAATACTTACAAACTAAAATAAAATCTAAGACTAATTAAAATAAAAGTAATAAAACTAAAATTAAAATCTATAAAAATTGAAACCTAACTTATTAACAAATCTATAAAATAAAACTAACAATGTAAATTCTAAAAAAAAAAATTTATAATCCTAAAAATAAAAGACTCAAACTAAAATAAAAAATAAAAATCATTAAACTAAAAACTAAAGTCCTAAAAATCTAAAATCTAATAAAACTAAAAATAAATTCCTAAAAAAAACTAATCCTAATAAAATAAAATAAATAAAATAAAATAAAGATTAAAAATTAAAAACTAATAAATATCAAAGTAAAATACACTAATAATAAAAAAATAGAAAATAAATTCTAGAAAATTCTAAATAAATCTAAAATAAATCCTAAAAATAAAAACGAAATCTAAAAAAAATCTAAAAAAACACAAACTAAATACATATGGGCAAGCTGAAGCTTCCAACAAGACAATGATCAACGGACTGAGAAAATGGCTAGAAAGAGTCATAGGCACCTGGGTAGATGAACTACTTCATGTTTTATGGGATTATCGTATAACTCCTAAGAGAGCAGCTAGAGAAACCCCCTTTGCACTTGCCTATGGAATGGAGGCAGTCATCCCATTGAACGCAGGACTCCCTACTGTGAGGACCACCTTGGTTGACCAAGGCCTCAACGATGAAGCATTACTCACTAAACTTGACTTAGCTGATGAGAGATAAGAACTGACACTAGTTAAGTTGGCATCTTACTAACAACAACCGACCAAACAATACAACCAAAAAGTCAATCCGAGGAAATTTCTTGTAGGGGATTACGTACTAAGAAAAGTCCTCGGCAGTGCTGTAAGATTATCATACGGCAAGCTGGGACCAAATTGGGAAGGACCTTTCAAGATAATAAGGGATGACTTACAGGGGACCTATCACTTAGAAATGTTGGAGGGTAGGGAGATACCAAGGCCCTGGAATGCATACAACCTTAATAAGTTCTACTTTTAGACTCCTATAATTTTTATTTTCCAGCATCATTAGTTTAGGCGAACTTTCGCTTACAAACTAATGTTGCCTTTATTTATATTTTTAGTCAATAAAGATTAATTGGCCCGTGCATTCTGAACATCTTAGTTATTTAATGTCTCTTGATCAAACCTCAATTCACATCTTTTCTAAGCAATATGCCCCCCTCAAAACATAACAAAGTTTTGGTATTACATTAAGTAGATCAACTTGCTCCAGTCAACGAATAAAGCTCCTATGGTTGCAACAGTGTGCCATACTTATTGTATTGAAAGCTAAAATTTATATTAAGCAAAGTTTTCGATTAACCTTCCTCGGATCTTTGTTGAAAACACAACTGGCCTCTTGAGTTGCTTCGACAACAATAAAATACCTACAAGGGATCCTTAAGCAATAAAGTCAACTCAAGCTTGGTCTCCAACTTTTGTTAGTTGATAAATCATGTTCGAACGGATGTCCCCTTAACCAGGTACATTCTCGTCACCGCCCTACTTAGGCATAAGGAAGTGTGATGCACAACCTAAAAGGTGAACTTGGACGGAATGATATGGCTAAGGCATATTGGACTAGGGGAATGCTCAAACACGAGATAACAAAAACTCAACATCATTTAGTCAGTCAGAAAGCCCAAAATGATTAAAAGTTCTTGTACTAATCATTCATACTATGATCAGATCTATCCAGTACTTTTTTGGTCAAACACTAATGTCAAGGAATCAAAAAATAAGTTTAACGCATGTTTAGTCAGAAAATGCTCAAAACATAAATAATCAGTATATCTGTCATTAAGAATCATATGGTTACATTTACATAAAAAGACTAAGAAATACTTAAAGACCTACGATGACCCAGCACGATGAGCAAGGTAGTCTACTACTCGAGCTCTTCGATCATCATCAGGATGAGGAACTAAGTCTTCATTAACACCCTCTGGGCGTGGATCTAGAAGCTGCATTGGAATATCATCTATTGGGATCCATCGGTCATACCTCGAAAGGGATTTCGTAAAGAAGACAAGCGAACGGTCTGATATTATGCCACAGGGCGGATTCCTTAAGGAATTTTTATTCCTTAAGAACGTTCAGCCATCCCCTAGAAGAAGCAAGTTCTTCAGCCTCTTTCAGTCTTGCTAGGGCATCTAACCAACCCTGGTCATAACTATTAGCCCAGACCTGTCGAGGACCCTTTCAAAACAAATGTCTTAATCGCGTGACGTCCCTAAGTAGACCGCAATCACATAAGCTCATCGAACGTCTTTTTTTAGCTCAACAATCTCCCTCTTGGAAGCTTGATTATGAGTTTGAATAACTATAACCGAAGATGAAGACAATAAGCTCGTTGAGCCTATCCTTGATCTTAGAAATAATCACAGATTGATCTTTGTAATCCTAGTTTCTTATCCTCAGGTATTTATAAATCTTTACAAAAGCTCGGCTTGCTTGAGCGCTTATGTTCGAACCAAGAATTTGTCCTAAACGGGAGTTAGCAGGAATATAATCATCTAAATCATGAGCTACAACCAACCAAATAAGAAACAAAGGTAGCAAGAATCAGTAATGAAATAAAAATTTTTAATTTCATTTAAATCAAAAGGCACATGCCATTACAAATGAATAGGAGAAGAAATAATATAATAAATGAACACAAACAAAGCCTAAATTTCTAAGGGGCCTCAACCTGATCAAACGTAGAGGTGACCTTCCCCCTTGTCAGCCTCTTGGTCGATAATGACCTCGCCTCCACCAGCACCTGAGGTAGCTTCTTTAGATGGAGCAATAATCCCCTTTGGATTAACTAATGCAGCTCCAACAGAAGGATAAGTTGCATCATCCTGCTCTTTAACATGATTGTGACTGGGATGATGTAGGGAGAAGAGGGGAGAGTCAACAGCAAACCCAACAGTAGTCAAGGCTTGATCATAGTCTTTTTTGAAGCATGCTCACCGAAGATAAGTAACTAGTATTAGGCATCGTCGTACGCTGGCTCCCAACCTTCATTATATCCACTCTCTCGAACGGTCAATGCGTCCTCCTCCAGCTGCTCCACCTTTGCGACCAACCCCTTATTCACCTATGTCGCTGCCATCTTGTCTATGATCACGACACTGTAGGATTCTCGGAGGTCGGATAAATTCTTGATTAACTTTTCCCTCTCCTTGTCAAAGGTAGCCTTCATGTCAACCAGAGCCTTTTCAGAATACTTTAGAGCTTCATCTAACTCTGAATTTCTCCTCGATAGTCAGCTCGACCATTGAACAACACATTATAATCAAAGATAAACTGCAAGACTAAAGAAACACAGGTTAAGCACAAAATATTAGAGGAAAACATAGATCAAAGAAGTATAGAGAAAGGAGTGATAACCAAAGTAAGCTCTTGGGCATACTTAAGGGCTAATTGGTCTCCACCGATGCTCGATGAGTGCTCGCGGTCAGTCGTAAGCACTAATTTCTTTAAAGTAGAGGGGAAAGTTAAGGAGCAGCAACTACTGAGTCCCCCTCAATGTCAATAACAGAAGGCACTATCGAGGCCTTTGCCATTCTTTTTTATCCTTTTTTTTTTCTTCTTCTTCTTCTTCTTCTTCTTCTCTCTCTCTCTCTCTCTCTCTCCCTATCTTCTATCTTCTTTCTCTAGACCTCCTTCTCATGAACCACACCACCTTAGAATTGCCAATAGAGTCTCCAGCCTTTTGCTTAAGTAACTTCATCCTATTGGACAACAAATCATCATCATCATAGATTAAGTTTTTTCTCCTCGGAGGGACCATCTCTTCCTCGTCGCTCACTTTCACCACTTCCTTCCTTATTGGCTTTTACCAGGTCCTCCCTCGAGATAATTTATTCCTCATCCTCTACCTCAATGGCTTCATACGTACCACCAACTCCTTCTTTCGAAACCTCTGGATGAGGGATTGTGTCTACTGGATGAGTAATAAAGTTGGAAGTAGTATTCCTATATTCTAGCAAGAATGCAGTAGACGGTGGATGTTCCCCTTCAAAAATAGTATCTTTATCCTCCAAGCTTTCAAAAGTTTATCAACTCAGATCTCACGAGGAGAAGGCACTTGATTCTTGGCTTTGGTTATAGAAAAAGAGAAGAAAACGTCCGAAGGAAAGTACGTAGAAGAAGGAAAACAAATAACAAAGAAGAGATGGTAATAACAATATATGTACTCCTCCCCTAAGGTAGGGATTCGAGGTCCCTTGTACCTTATGAACCCTGATTGGGGAGGATATTTCCAATTTCTAAAAATAAAACCTTCAGACCAATTGTCTTTATGGGAATCAGGTGGGCTTATTACCAACACCCTATCAGGACTTCTTGCTTTCAAGTATAGAATACCCCCACTGATGCGAGAGAAAGTATAATAATAGCAGATTTCGATTAACCCTAATTTGGTACCATAGAGATGATTTATTCTATGGACTCCATTAACAGTCTTCCACATATTCGGAGAACATTGAGCAAGGACTATGTTAAAACATTGGAAAAATGTAAAAACACAGGATTAGGGGGAAACATTAATCCCCCTTGTGAAACTAACAAAACATGGATACAGTGACCATATTTTAGATCGCGAATATTTTTGGAGACTAAAGTACACTCTATCTCTACCTAATAAGTATTATTGTAACACTTTCTAAACTCAGGCAAAGACTTATTATCAAGAATCGCCATGAGAAAAACACAAAAACCCTAGCTATAATAGAAGATTGATTCACAAAAGAAAGGAAACAAAAATAAGAAGAAAGCAGAAACTTATGAGACAGAGAGGATGCTTAGAAAGCTAAGAAAATCTTGATTTTGAAGAGAAAAGTAAGGAATGAAGCCTGAGGACACAATATGCACAAAGATGAACAGAGATGATGAACTAACGGTTAAGTTTTTGACAAACCAGGTTCGAACACTCGAATGATGCTTTACACTTCTCAAGAAATATTCAGCTCTTTAATATCTTACAGAAAAACGAGTGCGCCCTCATTTTGCTTCAGCAAATTATGAGTATACCACTTCAGGAAAAGTTGCATCCTTAGCCACAAGCAAAATTCATCGACCCAAGCAATGGCCCAAAGATTTTAGGGGAAATTACGGGGACCAATTTTATTCTCAGCCCACAAGAAATAAGCTACGAGTATGTGCAGTCCACACCGCCCCAGCCCCAAAACCAAGTCAATCCCCTATAATCTCATGGAGATATTCAAGGGATTTATGAATCATCATGGGCATCCTGGAGTTACTTGAATAACTGAAATTCTACATCTATAAAATGTAACCCTTGGCCCAGGGCATAGGGGCATGTAATCGAGCATATTGAGAGATACTTAATAAAACAGTAGACCTATGCATGGACGTAGGCAAGTTGTCAAACCATGTACATAGTTGTGTTGTGTGTGTGATTATATGCTTTCTTCTTTGATTATGACCGTTCTTCGTAAAACCTCTATTGTGATATATTTTGACACCACGAGATTATACGCTTACATGGAGAAAAAGTGTCTATTGTGTCTGATAGAGATAACATATTTACTTCAAGATTTTGGATTAGCTTGAAACGAGCTATAGGAACTAGTATGAAATTTAACATGATATTTCATCCATAAATAGATGGACAATTAGAGAGAACTATCCAAATACTTGAAGATATGTTATGTGTGTGTGTACTCGACTTTAAAGGCAGTTAGGATGATTACTTGTTGTTGATAGAATTTTCTTATAATAACAGTTTCTAGTCTTCTATTGGTATGGCTCTGTATGAATCTTTGTTTGGTAAAAAAGAGTAGAACTCCACTGTACTGGAGTGAGGTGGGAGAAAGAAAATTATTGGGTCTAGAATTGGTGGAGATGACTGTTGAAAAGATAAAAGTAATTCAGTAATGTATGAAAGCTGCCCAAAGTAGACAAAAAGGTCATGTAGATGAGGGTAAGAAGGACTTGTAATTCCAAGTTGGAGATTTTGTATTCTTGCGTGTCTAACCTTAGAGAGGGGTTGTGAGATTTAGGAAGAAAGGGAAATTAAGTCCTAGGTATATCTGACCTTATGAGATAAAAGAAAAAGTGGGAGCCATAGCCTACAGATTAGTCTTACCTCCAGAATTATCTCAATTTCATGATGTATTTCATATAACTATGCTTTGAAAATACATTTCATATCCGTCCCATGTGTTGACATCCCAACCTATTGAATTTAAGGATGACTTGTCATATGTTGAAGAGCTTATTCAAATTTTAGATCGCAAGGAATAAGTGTTGAGAAATAAAGTTATTCCATTTGTTTAGGTGTTATGAAAAAGTCAGAAGATTGAGGAAGCAACTTGGTAAGGAGAAGAGAATATGAAGAAGCAATATCCTCATCTTTTACTAAGTAAACATGCATAATTAATTTCAGGGACAAAATTTTCTAAGGGGGGAAAGTTGTGACAACCGGAATAGAACTATGCTTAATTTTTGTGTGAACCATGTTTTCCTTATGTGATATGGATAATGTGTTATTAACATATTAATATAAAGTATTATTTTTAGTCTAATCCTACCTTCATAAATCATGAAATGTCGAGTTAGTTACAAACACAAAATTTTGATGTTTTTGGTAGGAATGTTTGTGTTGGAGACTAATTTTGACAATTATAATATAACAATTGACTTGAGATAAAATTTTATAGATGTATATATATGAATTAGGTTTGTAACACAATAAACGGTGTGTTAAATGGAGGTTCGAGAAATAAGTTATACTAAAATTACAAAACAAGGGAAAATCTATCCATCTTTTTAGTGGTACTTTGTCTTATTAGCACACCACGTGTTATGTTTTGATTGGTTGAAAGGGGAGGCTGGTTTAACCGACCTTAAACCTTTGAAATAACCTCCTTCTTTATCAAAATTCATATATAAGAAATTTTGGCCTGAAGAGAGAGAACCGTGAACCTTAGGAAGAGAAGGGTGAGGAGAAGTTGGAGAAAAATTCATTGAAAATTATGTAAAAATCCCTTGGGTAATTCTATCCATAAATCTTGTTATTTTTTAGTGTTACTGATTGAAATGATAGAAACCGTTAATTTTTTTACTAAACTTTCATGACTTAATGTATACGTATGGGTAGATACGTGTTTGAAGAAAAAACCTTTATATTGCCTTATATGAAACCCTTGTGTGTTCAAATTTTCATAAGTTTTTGTGTAGTTATTAGAATTGAGAAATTCATGTTTGATATGAATCTAGATGCACATATACATAATATATCTAAAAATTGGAATTAAACTTCTTGTGGTTAGACTTTGGTGATGGTTGTAAATCGGTACATAGTTTCTATATGCATAATTTTCTTGGATATGCCCTTAGTTTGATAAAGCTTTTGACAAGCAAATGAACTCTGAAAATTATGAAACTTTAATTTTGTATAATTCGGTATGTGTATTAAAGTGGGTGAAAGATCATAGAAAGTTATGATGTATAAAAATTATGAAAATTCTTGGAAGTTAACTAAACAATAGAGGAACCTATAGGGAAAATTTTCTATGTAGTAAACAAATGGGCATATTTTGTTCTAAGGAACTTGAAATGAAGCATTGCCTTCTGAATTGGAGAGATAATATGTGAAGGATGGGACTACCAAGAAGAAATTAAAGTATGTTTGGTCTATGATGTGGATATGTTAAATATCTTAACATGAAATTAAATGGGACTTCATTTATGATAACTGATTTAAATGGGTACATTTAAGTTATTCTTTGGATTATTGATATTCTTAATATGATACTAATATTATAATAATGATAAAATGGGAGGAACAACCAGTTGAACAAGTGCCAGGCAAAGGCAAGGAAAAATCCCATTAAGTGGCCAAGGTGAGTGCACTTATTGAGTTGATTATGGATATGATGTGTATGTATTACATGTTAAAATGTTATGGCTTATTCAAAGTCAAGAGTTGTTAAGATGTCATGGCTTATTAGAAGTCAAGAGATGTTGAGATGTTATGGCTTACTAAAAATCAAGAGATGTTGGAATGTTATGGATTTATAAAATTCAAGATATATTGAGTTGCTATGTAATTCAGGAGATGTTAGGTTATTAAAACCTATGGATATGATTATTGCCTACGGGTAGCAGATTTGGGGTTTATTAACTCCGAATATGTATATGGCCTAATTTGGCACAGAGATGAATATATTGATATATTAATATGTTAATATAGTACTTTTACTATATAGAGATGTAGTACATTCACTGAGTTTTTAAACTCATGGTTTTATATGTTTTCATTTTTAGGTTTTGAAGGTCCCACTGCCAGGTCTGGGGTGTTGGGTGAATAGTAGTAGGGTCTCGTCCGTTTTGTTTTATACATTGTAATAGTTGTAATTAAGTTTAATTGTGTTGGAGATTTGTTTAAATTATGTCTCCTTAAAATGATTGGATTTGTAGTATTCCGCATTTTAACCTTGCAGTTGTTTCAATGTGTATTAGAAAATAAATAAATAAATGAATAATAAATGTTGTTTGTGAACTATTTAGTTATTATATGCTAGTGGGGATAGGGTGTGACAGTATCCCTCACGCCTATCACCTCCCCTTGTCCATTTGTAATGTGAGTAATAGATTTGGTCATCACACTACCAAAAACTAGAGGCAAGTTCAAGTACTTTGTGGTAGAAGTAGATTACTTCATTAAATGGGTGGAGGACGAGCCCTTAGTAGAGATGACCTATGGGAAAGTCTTCCAATTCATTTGGAAAACATTCTTTTCCAGTCCGGGATGCCATACTCCTTCATCATTGACCACAGTACACAATTCGATAACCAAGAGTTCGAAGATTATTACCCTCTCTCCAAAATCCAAAAACTACACTCTGCACCAGGTTATCCGCAGTGCATTGGACAGGCATAAGTGACCAACAAGACTTTACTTTATGGGATTAAGAAAAGGATGGACAATGAAAAGGGGAACTAGAACAATGAGCTGCAGAGTGTCCTCTAGGCGTACAGAACAACGCTATGAACAGTGATACGTGAGCCCCCTTATATTTGGTGATTCGTATCGAATATTGTATATTTCCGCTCGTTATCTTTATGCATTCTAGCTCTTTTATGGTCCTAAATGCCTATAATTATGCTCATTAACCAGACAACCTTGGATTTGGATATATACATGCTTTGCAGGGGTTATTTGTGCTTTTGTAGGTATTGGAGCGCTAAAAGTGAGGATCCGTTGCATTTCGGAGAAGTTTTGTCGATGGACGCTACTTCAAGGGCATTTTAGTCAATTCACATTTCTTATTCGGCTCTTGGAAATTCCACGGATGCGTAGTTCATTGAGTTAGCATCGCGTGGCCGCAAATGGTGCGTCGCTTGGAGTTCGGACGAAGAAGCTAGGCTCGTTTCCGTAATGGACCTTTTCCTCCTCATCATGGACCAAATGCAGCCTGAAAACAGAGTACCGGTCGACCGCGTACAAGGGACCGGTCGACCGCGGTTTCAACTTTTGCCGTGGGAAGGAGACAGTATGCTTTGGCTTAAGGGACCGGTCGACCGCGCCCCTGCGACCGGTCGACCGGCAGTGCCAGATATTTTGGGCTCTTTCCTCTTTCTTTCCTTTTTCCCTTACTTTTTCCCACTTACTATATAAACCCATTTTTGGTTTTAATTCATATATACTTAGTTAGAATAGATTGTAGAGAGTGGTAGTTAGGGTTTGAGGGTTTTGGAGAGTTCTCCTTCATTTATACTTGGTTTGACACCCCATTTGTTGTGTAAGTTGACTATTCATCATCCTCTTCCATTAATATAGTTTGTATTTATTCATTTCTTGCTTTCTAGTTAATTTACAAGCTTTCTAATTTAGGTTTTCTTGCTTTATTTACATGCTTTGATTACTTGCTTTGTAGTGTAATTTTACCGCGTTTATTTACCGCTTTCCATTTATCGCGTTTTTAACATGCTTTCTAGGTAATTTAAATTAGGTTGTGTTTGAATTGAACTCACTCGAGTTGACGCGTTGCTTTGCTTTGGTGATGGTGTTTACGGGTCTATTTCAAGTGTGTTGTCCTAGTTATTACGCCTAGGAGATTTGACGGGGCATATCATGTATGTCCCGTGCTTACGACCTTTCGTGCGTAATTTCCGGGATATTTGTTGACGCCAAAATCTTATTAGGCTTTTATGACGATTTAGGGCGTAACAACCCTTGATTTACTTAACTGTCGAAACGAGATGCATTTGTAATAACTCGTCGACCCATGTGACCATTTTATACTAATTAACTCGGGTGAGGGATATTCGACGCAACCTATAGTTTTTACTCGCTTTCATAATCTAGTTTCAACACATTGCCTAGATTAACTTTTCCTTTTAGTTTGTAATCATCTTTTACACTTTTATTTTAGGAGTATTAAATCCTATAAATTCTAACAACTTGTCCCTGTGGATTCTCGATACCCGACTTACCGCTGTGCTTGCCTCGCAAGTGTAGTAGTAACTTAGGTTTTTGTATTGAGTTGGCGAAACGAAAACAACGACTGTGCACTTTACACGCGCATACTTTTCGCGCTCAATCATTTGACTTCTGGGGAAAAATTTGTATCCCAATAAAAATTGGTCTACCTAGTCAATGCATCCTTAATTTCAACTCACCACGGAGCTCCCTGATGACAATACTAGATTTGGATATGGTAGAGGAAGTCATAAATAATGCAGCACTTAGAGTGGCAACGTACTAGTAAGGAATTGCTCGATTTTACAATAGAAGGGTAAAAGCGAGCACTTTGAAAGAAGAAAATTACGTACTAAATAAGGTCATCCTGAAGGGAAATAATATGTAACCTAACTAGTACGATCCATATAGAATATCAACTATCATATGACTAGGAACATACATGGTAGAGACCTTGGAGGCAGAACCATTAAAAAATTCATGGAATGTCGAGCACCTGAGAAGTACTACCAAAAGTGAAATGTAAAGTCCTTATTTTATTTTTAATTCCATTTGAATATGAATAAAAAATTATGGTGTCCCCCAAGAATGTTATTACTTCCATTTTTTTTTTATTATTTTGTGGGTATGAGATATGTATATATCAATAATACATCTCAATGTTTTTTGCAAAAAATTAATGTATGACTTCATCTCTGGACGGGTCATGAACAAGAATTTTAACTTCATGTAAGAACTCATCTTAGGACAGATCGTGAATAAGAAGTTTGCCAAATCTTGGAAATCCTCCCAGTCATATGGACGATAAGATCCAATAATAACTAACACGTGACTAGATCCTAGTACATTTAATTGTCTCAAGTAGTTGATGCTAGCACTTGGTTAGGATGACAAGATCTTTTCGAATGACCAATAAGTTGACATAAGCGTAATAGAACCTAAGACAAGTACAACATAGGTTCATTTAAAATTGGTAGCTAATTAGGTAGCTCAGGAAGGCAATGGTGAACAACATAATCATAAGACAAAAGTACTAGCAAAACTATCTCAAGCACCTAATAATTAGTAAGTTAGAACTAAAAGTAATTAGGTTAAAAATGTCTGATCAGTTTCACTTGAACATAAAGAACATGCATATATGAAGTTAGAAGATACATTTAATTCCAAAGTCAAACAAGTAGAAATGCAAATATTCATTACAAGGTGATAAATAAAGATGTTCATTACAAATTAAGTAAAAAATATTAGTGGATCAATCCAAAGGAACATTTTTAGTATCATCTATAACATGGGAAGAGGCATCCCCAGTAGGGACAAGAGCAGCTTCATCAGCGAGGACCTGACCAGCTTTAGAAGTGAACGCCTCCTCCAACTATTTAGCAGTGAGGGCTTTAGCCTATGCATAATGACCCTCCCACTTCTTGACCATGATAGTTATGTCAAGGTAGTGTTTTATGACCCTCTTCTTTAGTTCTTTATAGCCGTCGGGAAAGAAGGCCAAGTTATCCACATTATAATCCGCAAATGACTTATTTTTCTCCACTATTGCATCCTCAGCCTTTTCCAGAGATCCCTCAACCTCTACATCTTCTAATTTGCATTACCCAAAGCCTTATTGGATGCCTCCAGTTCATTGTTAGCCTTCTTTAGATATTCTTCCAAGCTCTTAAACTTAACAACATCAGTTTTAGCCTGTTCCTTTCGTATATGAACTTCCTATTCACCCTAGCTAAGGGAAACTGTCGTGGCAACCACCTCTTTGTGTTTCTACTGAAGCTCATTATTGGCATTTTTTACAAGTCATCATGGGCCCCTTTAATCTCTCTTACATCTCAATATTCTCCTTAGTCAGACTATTTATAGTGCCACCCTAATCCTCATACCCCGTTTAGTTTACAACTGCCTTTTCTCTCAAAATTATGGTCGCTATAGAACTCTGCAGACAAAACAAGATGATATCAGAAAATAAGGAAAGAACATAAAGTGGTACAAATTTCAATTACTCACCACATAATGGTGATAATGGACCAGTCTCCATAAATCATCCGAATTGTAGGCACTCAAAATTTCAAAATCGTTGCTATGACCATGGTACCCGAGCATATCAATGGCGTTATCCATGGGTTGGAAGATAGAGTCATGATCCTTTTGTAGATCGTCGGATATTATCAAGTGATTAGGGTTAAACTTAAAATCTCCAACCTCCCCATAACACGAGGTCAACCCCAAGGTTTGGAAAAGACGACGAGCATGACACCTCTTTATTTGAGCCCATTCAGCAGCTCTACTAACCTAGGGAGCCTTTAGGATCACCTTATGGCCTTGGATTCTCCAATGGCCTCTTATTCCCTGTCATCAAATGGGAGAAATGGTGAATTACCTTTAGCCTTGGCTTTTAAAGTGGCCTCAGCCTCAGCCACTTGATGAGCAACCACCTCTACTTTCTTCCTCCTTTTTGCCTATGTTATCTTTTGGGAGTTAACTTTCTTTTTTTCCCTTGCTTCGGCCTTAACCTTCTGCTTTTGATCAGCCTCCAACTTCTTGCGGTGGGCCAATTCCATATACGACTTGTCCAAATGCTTCAGATCCATTCTAAAAGTGAATTTTGAGGGATATCGCAAGTATTTAGGAAGATAACAACACAAATAATTAGAGAGTTAGCTAAAATGCCAAAAATATTGAAAGGACGAGCATTAACTTAGATCACAACCTCTCTCAACTTCGACTTCGGCAGTATGCTCAACCCGATCGGCCCCTAAGGTTTTATAAAAGAATACTCCCTCCTCCATAGGAATAGTTATCTCAATTGGGGTAACTCCACCAAGAAGAGTGCGATACCCAACACTGATTAATCTCTATAAAAAAAATAGATCTTCAAACTTGGGTGGATCAGGCACACATCCATTGGAAGTCTCGAGACCTTCTTCACTAAAATATCATTAGCATCATTAGTTACAATCCCATCAAAATAGTGCAACGCATATGTAAGAAAAATACATAAGTTTCATCAATTATGTTCGGCCTATTCCATTCATGTGAAATTTTACAAAATCTATCCTTTTGTGGCTCCAAAACTCCTAAGCACACTTTACAAACACAAATTGACCCTTCTAGATATGGTTCCTAGACTGGACGATTTTAACCATCCTTAAATGAGATTTCCTAGGGGAAAAATAATAGTACCCGGGAGCTTGGCCTTGTCTTTTAACCCATTAACATGCCTAAATATATCCCTTGTCATATCAAATTCGGCATGTCCTTTCTAGAACATCATGGCTCCTAATATGGTTCCGTAGGCATTAGGAGGAATATAGTTTAGGGCAACGCTATAACCGCTCAAAATGGACCAAATAATGGGATGTAAAGGCAAGAGAATCCCCATACAAAGATCCCACAAGGGTTGAAAAACTAATCCGAGAAAGAAATGTCATAGACGTTCTCCTCACTACCAACAAACCTAGTGGATATACTAATAGATATATTATACCTTTCCCTCAATATGTCCAACTCCTCTTTACAGAATATCGCAAGCATACCATCTAGCATCTGTGGTTGAAGGGTTAAAAGAGTCAAAAGAACCCTCATCAGCACTCCCCTCACTAGTAGGCACTTTAATTGGGGTAGGAGAAGGGATAGGTCCCACTGACGCTTCCTTATCAGACGTGGCTCTCTCAGGGGAAGAGTTAAAATGAATAAAAGATATCGAGACAGTGTTTGGCAACCCCTCACCAACCATCTGTTGATCAGTGGGAATCGTTACCTCTAAAACCTCAAATTCTGGACCTTCAAACACTAATCCGATTGGTAAAGGGGCAGAGCTTCCTGAAGAAGATGCTCTGGGAAAGTAATATGGGTGCCTAGACTCGTCTTCAGGGAAAACGACTTAGAGGGGTTTTTGAAACCTCTTAGCAATAATTCCTAGACAAAAAGCCTCAAGTTCAGACAGATAATCTAACCACTCATGAACGTGTGGCTCTTAACTCATCAGCACAATGAAAATTGGTGTTAAAAATGATGAAGGCTTTAAAAACACTTTAATCGAAGGTTTCTCACAAGAACAAACCCAACAACTCAAATAAACCCTAATAAATGTGATCCTAGACCAACTAACTCAATAGACACCTATTCGACTAATCCACCAAACTCCACACCTAAGGTCGTGAGATTCAATAACAAAAGGAGAAAAAGATATAGAAAAAAGACAAGAGGAGAGAGAAGAAAACCCTAAAACTCTTATATCTCAAATGGAGATGTAGCTGGAACTTCTAAAGAGGGAGATAGACAGTAGAAAAAATTTGATACTCGAATGAAAAGGTAAGAGTGAAAAACAAAACGACGTAGAGGAAACTAAGTAGAGATGATTATATTTATAATAATTTCGAGTTCTCTCTCTCTCTCCAAGGCATTTTGAAGTTTGAAAGGATATAATAGCTCAAGTGATGGAGAAATCCTGTCCTTTTATAATTTCTTTTGGTAGCAAGTTTATTTAATCATGATAGACAACGCCATGCTCGAACAAGTAATGACTGTTGCAGGTTCAGTGAACAAACACATGTATTACCCTAATTACGCGTGATGATTATACTAATGCCAATCCAAGTCATTTGACACGTGGAAATCGATGGTCAAATCCAAAAGGTCTCAAGTGTATATGCTCAACGTGAGTCGATAAGAACTTAAGAGCTAACCACCTCCTACTTCTTAATAATCCATTCATTTATTTCACCTAACTACTCCTCCAAAGATCCAATATTCCGGAGAACCTACTACAAGTTCCAGTTATGAATTAAGTCTTGGGGGCTTTAGTTACACCCTAAATATAGGACACCTTATTATCCTTACAATAGGTGACATGTATCCCCATTAATGGCAGAGAGTGAGGTTATCTTTATAAAGAATCTTCTCAGCTATGGGTAATGTGGTTGGCTCAGGTATAAATGTTCTTAGACCGATAGAATAATTGACTGTCTCATTATTGTTAACACAATTTTAGTTAACAACGTTAATTAACCTGTTAATGTTAACCTTTCTTCAGTTACATCACGTGATGGAATACTAGCAGTCATGTTTATCCCACCTGCACATGTGAAGAGGTTATGTATTATTCCACCTTTATCATGCTGTAACAAACTCATTATTATATGCCTCTTGGAATGTAAAAGGAGTAACTTCCTGACCTATATAAAGGCACTCCACCTATCCCACTACACACTCTCTCAAATAACTACTTACATATAACACTCAATCCCACAAAATAAAGGATCGAAAAATATTCGAACTAGTGACCATAGGCAAAAACCTAGAGAGAACCTCAAGAGCTTGTAATCATTATGTTCATGGATATTGCCCAAAGAAATATATACAACCTACACTGGACATGTGGACTTTGGCGCCGCATTGGACAAAACCACATTAATCCCTGATTTCTTTCTCTATCTCTTTATTTATCCCAAATTAACAAATTAGCAGTGGTAATTTCTTTGTTTGTTATTATTTATTATTGGAATTTAGTAGCTAAGACTCATAATTCCATATACCAATTTTGGAAGATAACATTGCTATACTTGGAACTGGATATGGGCTATACTTATAGTTCATGGGTCTTAGTTTGCTCAAGTTGATTTGTTTGTATTGAATCTGATACTTCTTGAATATTCTAGGATACGACTTTGATACTAGTGTGATGTATCCAGAATTTATGAATAACTTTTAAGTTCAAACACTCAACATTTCATGAATTTTTTTATAATGTAAAACTCATCATTTACTGTTTCACTTGGATCCATTTATAGTTGAATTTTGGATCTTTATATACACAATCAAGTTTCCAATCCTTCTTGAAGTTCCTTTATCATTGACTGAGACTTTGTGATGTTTGTTAGGATACTCGTATGGATCCTTCATCTGATGAATATGAAAGGGAGGGTGGTAAAGGGTGTGATTATTATTATCTCCTTAAAAATGATGTAGGTTATGTTTGTCGTATCTGCGGAGTCATTCAAAGAGGAATTGAAACCATAATTGAGTTTTAGTATGCAAATGTATGGGTTTTCTCTACTGTACTTATCAAGTTCCCTAATTTTTTCTTGTTAAAGTTATTTCATTTTATTAGAGGCTGAGTAGACTATTACCCCTCCCCCATCACACACACACACACACACACTCTCTCTCTCTCTCTCTCTCTCTCTCTTCATATGAAGATATAGTAACTAAAAGTAATTTGACTCTTAAGGATTTGGTAGGAGGAGACTACTATTTTGAACTAATATACAAATTTAATCCCATCTTCTTTCTAATCTATATAAAAGAGACTAAACATACTAATTCGTCACCACACATACCTCCACATGGCGCAGATCCCACCCCACGTCACCATGATATATGTTTGCATTGAATGAATACGTGTAATCATATCCAAACTTTTTTAATGAACATACAATGCAGATTCATGAAATGAATACTAGAAAAGGTTATATACTACATAACATAATGTTAAATTCTTCTGGAATCAAGTTAATTCCCAAATTTGATACTCATGTTCATACCCAATTAAACACAATAGAACTCTAAATTTACATCCAAAAATATCCCAAACCTTCCATATGAGATTCGACGATCTCCACAAACATTAATAAACTATACCCCTATTTTTTTTACATGGCAACACCATCACCTCTGTCCATTGGACATTTTGTTCAGTGTCCACTTATTCTTTCTACCTATTTATAGTTAAAAGATATTTTGATTCCAATAAAAAAAATTATATTGTAATACATCACCTCTGTACATTGCAACAGCATTGCAAGTGAACCAATAACTCCGTCAAACTAAATTGATGATCATAATGTTTGTTTTATTTTGATTTATCTCTAGTTGATTTTATAATACTAGAAAATTCATATATTATGACATGGGAATAGATTTGAAAGATGAGGTTAAGAGATAATGCAATTCACTTAATCAATATGGACTAGTGCAATGCGTGCGAAGTGACCGTGTTCTTATCGGACCCTCAATTTAACAAAATGACAACTATACGTAAGTTTAAGGTTAAAATGGGGCGTTGGCGTGAAATATCAAAAAATAGCCAAATGGCCTGGGAAGAGGCACAGACATCTCAAGATGGACAATTGTAACGTGTCAGAACTAGCCGGATCCTTATCAGACTCTCGATTTAACATAATGACAATTATAACAAGTTTTAGATTAAAAAATGGGGCGTTGGGAGTGAATATAAAAATAGTAACCAAATGGCTCGAAAATAGGCACGAACACCTCAAAATAGACGATAATAACATGTTTGAACTATAATCTTGTCCTTATTAGATTATTGGTTTAAGAAAATGACAAGTATACGCAATAATAAGTTTTTAAAAAAATTTCTGCTCGAACACAACTTGTTAAACATTATTTGATTACTGATATCTTTCTCTTTTCTAAAGGATAACATTTTATCGTTAACATCTATCCACGTGAAACGCATGAACAAGTCAATGGTTTCCTTGAAAAACATATTGAGCTACTTATATTTAATGTCGGGGTTTGCTTATTCATTATTGTTGATGACATTTGGGGTTTCTTACATGATGGGTTATGTCCACGCGGGCTTTTATGATATTATTGTTAAATTTTTGGTTTCGGTTTAAGTAGGTTTTATATGAATGAATTTATAAAATGTCCAGAAAACAGAGTAAACTCTATCATTTTTTTGTCTGTGAAATATTAAGAATTTAATATTTTAAAGGTTAACATATATATATATTAGTTTAGTATTAACAATTTAATAGTTCGAAATTACTGATTCTCTTGGTTGTTTGTAAATAATAATAATTTTTTTATTTCTTGAAAAATATGGCACAATTTTAAATCGTGTCAAAAGTGTGCCGGAAATAACAATCTTCCATGGTTTTAAACTGTGCTTAAAGTGTGTCAGATTGTCAAATACCAGTAAGTTTAGGTCAAAATCTGGCACAATTTTTAATTGTGCCAAAAAAATTGGCAATCTAGCACGTCGATTTTGACACGGTTTTAAATCATGTCAGATTGGGTTTGGCACGATTTTAAAACAATCTATATTTATGTTTTTGCTTTAGTGCTTAAATTTTCTCAGCGAGATACATTATGTAAAATGACAACGGTAGTGCAAAAGAACTGACGAGGTTGAATATTTTTCTTTTCATATCCAACATCATTTCTGTTAACAAAATTTTTTGCATCGATTTTGATCATTAAATGCATTCACAAGACTACCAAGTATAACATGGATTTGTTTAAGATGATTGGTGTTACTTTGATCAATCGATCTTTTCGTATTACTTTTGATTTCATGGTTACATAGAGGGAGGAAGAATTCGAATGGTAGGGTCACTTGAGAAGAATATATGTAACAAAAACAATGCCAAAAGATGTTATGAACAATAGGCAAGAGTGGCATTGAAAAATTGTGTGACAGAATTTCCCTATTGCATATACACTTTTATGCTTATTCTACGTACTTGTAAAAGGTCTGGCTAGACAACTGGGGATGCAAATCATTTATTTGAGGATGTATTAGTGTGATAGAGTGAGAGACACCCTAGTTTTTTTTAATGAAAGCTAGGATAGGATAAGGCAGTCATGGATGAAGTATCCATATTTTATTGCCCATATTAATATAAACATTTATACAACCATATCGAAAAGGCACAAACAAAAAATTGCGACAAATAAAATAAAATAACAACAGTTGGGCAACATGCCCGAATATTTAAACAGTACCTCCTATCTAGATCACAAGGATAGAAGTTTCTAAACAATCCCTGCTAGCATCCATAGCTGCTGCAGCATTGCATGAATCGAAGGAATAATATCATCCAGGCGTCCTAGTGTCCGGACACCCAAAAGGTTTTTAAAATATTTGCAAGCGGGTCAGAGCCCAAAATATTTTGAAAATATTTAGCAAGTGTTTAAAATACTCTAATATTTACAATATGATATCCTCTATATTTAAATTGGTGTCGTACTCACATGAGATACCCCTCACCTCTCCTCTAGCAGTGCACACCTAACGCAAGTATTTTAAACACCCTAGTTATGCTACCTAGCCTAACTAGCATCTCTAAAAACTTATAAACACCCATACGCTACTTCATGCTCCGTGTATATAATTTTCTAAGCTTTCGTACGAGCTTATAATAATTCTCACTTATAATTTATCTGTTCGTAACAAATAACTTTCACTAGTTATTATACACTCTTCACTTTTTAGTGCCATTAGTCTAGTATATAATGTTCTCATCTTTATATGCATATCTCTTTTTTTTTCTAATTTTATTCTCCCGGATGTAACAATTTACTTCTCACTTTATCCTTTATTTTGTTCGTACCTATATATCTTTTTTCACATTCATATATATATATATACATATATAATATACTATACACATCAAGTATATCCATACTTATATATTACACACACTATATAAGTATAATAACCACCCCTCAGAGCTATAACTCAATGGATGCAGTCTCTAGAATGCTATCATCTTCCAGGAAACACACACATCATCCTGGTTACCACCGATCAGGATCTCACACTGACCTAATAAAAACATCCCATAGTTCCTCACCTAAAAGCGAGACGAATCATACACAAGATGTCTGACCCATGATAAAGAGCCACGCTGCATAAATAACTGGACTTTATGACCTAAGGACTATACTCTCCCTGCATTCACTAGCAAGGGGATTCATCCACATTGCCCAACTTTCCAATGATAGCACTAGAGGGGTATGTTTCACACAAATATATCATTCACACACAGATATATTTATAATCATGCCATATATATATTGACTCTCTACCCGTATGTGTTTGTGTGTGTGTGTATATATATATATATATATCAAATCTGGCTATGCATGCCTATCTCACCGGCATTAGCCTATAATCCCGAATATACTAATTCGTAAAAATTCATAAGTATAAACACACTTATATTAATCCCATGAGTATTCACTAACTTATGATACAATTATCACATTAATTCTTTTCGAATTTTAGCTTATCACGTCTGGCTAGTATTTTAATTTCATACTACTCGCACATTCGGATTTACTCATATATATCGGCATATACATTCTACACACACACACACACACATATATATATATATATATATATATATATATATCCTGTCCAAATAATTTCTCGAGTGTCGTCGTCCCAAACACTCCTAAAATTTATAACCCGGATATTATTCCCGCTAACCCGAGATTTATATATCACCCAATTAATCTTTTAGGGGCCCTCACACTCTATTTAGGATTCGCTAATATTTATCTTCAAAAGAATTCTTCTCAAATCCTTTTAGTCCAAGAAAAATATCCCAAAATTAACTGTCATAAACTAACCGAACCGATGGCCAGAAAAATGAACCGAACTGATGACCAATAAACGAACTGAATCGATGGCCCCCAAAACGAATCGATCCGGTAACCCAAATTGAACCGCATTCCACCGGTTCGACGTGTTCAGTTTAGGACTTTATCATCTTCTCCAACTCCAAAATTTATGGTTTCGAACATCACCAACCATCACTATAAACATCTTCACACTTTTGTTTTACCCAACACATCAATTTATATATGGGATTCCTCAATTTAACTAAGATTTGAACCCTAACTTATTTAAAACCTTAATTTCTCATCTTTCCAAATTTCTCACCAAAATTACACCATTAACATGGATTTGAGATCTGAATCACATTAATTTATATAAAATCATTTCCAAAAACCCCATTTTGATTCAAGAATCCAAACACAAAATCATATAGTTTTCACCAACTATAATATGAATTATAAACACACATAAATAGTTAAAGCAAGTTAAACAATTGCCTCATTGGATAAGTCCGACGACCTCGTGTCGGGATCCTCCAGAGCTTGACTAGAATCTCCTCCTCTTCTTCTTCTTCTTCTTCTTCTTCTTCTTCTTCTTCTTCTTCTTCTTCTTCTTCTTCTTCTTCTTCTTCTTCTTCTTCTTCTTCTTCTGTACTTATTTCTTCTCTTTATTTCTTTTCTCTTTCTCTCGTGGCCTATATGAGAGAAATAAGGGTTATCCCCTTATTAAACCCAAAATTGACTCGTATACACAAACGCGAGTCCTTACTGATCCAAAAAGTTATCAGAGCCCAAACATTACCCCCCAGGTACTCAATTTTGACTATTTCAACCTATTCGAGATCAATCGTGCACTCGAAATCCCCATCCGAATCACTTATAAAAAATTTACCTTTTGGAATCTAATATAACTCCACACGTATTTTTCTAGTAAAATATTATTACTTATCACTTTACCCAAGTGCGACATGATATAAAATAATCCAACTTCATTTACTTATTCTCGTAAGTAAATATAGTACACATCGATAATAATCCAAAACTCGTCAATTAATATTGAACTCTCACTTCGAATTCTCTCACTTAAAATTCTCAAATCATTAAATTACACCCGCCTAATGTAATTTAAATCTCCATAAAAGTACGGAGTATTACATACTCCCCACCTTATAAGGTAATTTTATCCTCGAAATTCGGATACAACCGATACTAGGACTCAGGATCTTTAAAAACACAACATCCTCTAGTACTTGAGATCAATCTTAAAATAACATAAGGGTTACTCTACTATACACCCGCTAGTAGTACCCACCTATCTAAAGGCTTAATAACTATAGCCCTATCTTCACGGCAATCTTATTCAATTCTCTTCATACTGATATACTCCATCAGTCATAATCTATCACCCTAATAACGACACATCACACATTGTGCTTCTACCAATGACATCCGAGTAAAATGAGCCTATACATCACTGTCTCTATCGCTTTAAAATTATCAGAAGGCTTTACATCACTAATTGTTGGCTTCCCATATCCATCCTAACACAAAACTCCCATCCTGAGAGAAACCATAAGAATATCTGACCACTCCTGTCAGTCCTTCAAATCTCGGTTCATGGCGACATAACTCTCACAATGCTCAAAGTCTCCCCAAAACAGTTTGTGGTTAATGCCCTTCTTGATAACGTACTCTAAATCACGTCCGATCCAAAAGTCTAGTTATTCGCTCATCTCTAAACAAACATAGGGGGATTTACAAGTTTTTTCACGCAAAACCTCAAATGGCACCTAGTCTATAATAAACTGGTACGAGTTATTACACACAACTCTAGCAATTATTAATTTCCCTTCCCAATTACCATATAGATTATAATGCTCACCACTCGCATTATCTAACATTGTAAATCACCTCTCGTATACTCATCGGTTATAGGTGACACAACTTGCCCAAAATAAAACATCATCCCCACTGCTTCCCAAAAATCCCTAACGGAGGTGGGGTTCAAGGATCTTCATCCTAACTCACAACAATATTGGGAGGTATCTCGCACCAGTGCAATCCTTCTTTTCAAAGAAAGGTTTGGGTACACTAATCTATTTTCCATTTATGAGTGGTGCACCCTAAGACAATTTCACTATGTCTTAGCTAACACCAATTTTCACTTATAACGTCTCACATTAAGTGGTAGTTTATACACCCCTTCTTTCCCCGGGGTATACTAAAAATCACAGCCCATGCACTCTTTGCCACAATGCGCCCTTCTGGGCCCTTTTACCTTATAGACATCAACATTCTATTTACACGCAAGAAACCCTCAACATTCGACTGAGTAGGACTCCGCTTAACTTTTCCACAATAGTTGAATTTTTCCTCTTCTCAAGAGATATCCTTTTCAATGGCTTCTCACAGCCTTTCAACTCACCTCGGGTGTGATACTCTCATTTCACACATATACTTGGATCATCGTCCTTTTCACACGACATTAAATCCCTCATGCCACTCCAGCTTTGTTTATTACTTCCCCACAGGCATATATTCCACACATTTATTCCCACGTCCTCCTATCTCAGACAATTTTGAAATCAACTAACCAAGGTTCCCATACACCGTATTATCCATGCATATTGGCATAAACATCACAAACGCCTCACACGTATTTTTCTCAAAACTAGTCTCGCATTCTCGACGTGGATATAACACATGGGTATTCTCAATCACCCCATAAATCAAAATTTAATTCTCCTTAACATAATTTCACCCTTCAACTCGCGGTGAGAAGAAAAATTTTCAGTGCTCTTTCACGGCACTACCGACTCCACTGGCCTTATACTATATAATAACTCTCAGCTCAGAGTGTTTCATCTACACTTTCATTGATTAACATTTAAAACTGATGCCCTAGCATCCATCAACGTCTCTCTACTCATGACGTATATCGAGGTTCATGCGTATCTCATCCCGCAATAACATTCAAATAAGGAACTTTTCTAAATGCACTATCACTCAGTATTGGCGGTAATCAAATTTCATAAACTACCAACACATACCCGGGACTCTCAAAATCCTGTCCCCGAACATATAAATATGAATCTCAACTCCCATGTTTCTAAAGAAGTTATATAACAATGCACTCTCCCTATCACCAAGTACTGAGCGCTAAACATAATAATGAGTTAAATCTCTCTGCTCGATAGCAAACCCAAGGTACCTCGAATCATATCGGTAAAGCCCATAAACACCGGGATCAATATCTCGAGACAACTATACTCTTCGAAGTCTTCGTCACAATATAATATGAATGCGAGCTCGACCTTCTTTTAGGTGAGGCATCGCCAAAACAACACATCCTGCCATGGAATAGCAAACACGATAACCTTGCAATATCAGCCCATTATCGTTCTAAATAGTCTATACTCAGGATAATATCATACTTGTATAACCCATCACTAAAACAAGTAATTCCAATAAACTATACCATTATGACTGCACCCGCTTACCCACGGATGAAACCAAAAATAACCCCGCTATAGCACGAAAAATACATAAACATAATGATGCTATCGATATAACCACTAAACTCATCTCACACGCGAATCTAGTGCTAATCAAAATACTGTGACTCGCTCGTGCCATACAAAGCATACCTCATTCATTCGAGGATAAAACTCATATTTTCACCTTGCTAATCGCCCTAGCTGCTTAAATGGTTCCTAGACATAACACGCTTGTCTGAACTGAACCAAAACTATCTTAATCATTGCCCTTGATAGGCACCATACTTTTATACCTTTTACTCGCTTTGGGAAAAATCAATGTATTTGGTTATACTCTCCACATAAAAATATCTCTCTATCTAATCACCTATTCCTGGTCATACTGACCGTATTAGGGTTGTCCTTCTCTCGGACTCTGATAGCCTCGACCCTGATGGCTATCCCTGTTGTTCCCTTAGCTCCGCTGGCCCTAAGGAATACATTATTGGCTTTAACAGCCCTGACTGAATCCACCGTCACTCGATAGGAATTCAGTAATCTGAATTATTTAAATGGGTCCCTTGATAGGTCTTCCCCCGTAGTGTTTTGCTAGCACTGTTACATTCAGTCTTACTCCCTGACTAAATCCTTCAACTCTTTTAGCTCCCTTCACAAAGAAGAATTAATATCCTCACTGAACAAAGCACGACATTGTTGTCATCTGCATCAATCGTCCAAGCAGAATTATCCTTAAGTGCTTACGACTCCTCTCGTGAGTCCATCACCCACTTAAGAACTATGTTCTCTATTGCATCTACCTCATTGGGTACAAAGTTCGCTAGACAATTAAATTCTTTTTCACAAATGGGCCTCTATCCGGCCCTCCAGTGATAAGGTCAGAACATCATTCACACCTCTTTCTAAACAACAAATGAAGGAACTTGCGGTCCAACCGTACCTAAGATCCTTCCATTGGCATACTATTTCACCTTCCAAAATGTGGTGATTAACTCCCACCAATACAACACTACTCCCATGAGCTAAGAAAAATTTTACCCCAAATTTTCACTTCCAAGTATACTACATAGGAGATGTGAGATATAATCCATATTAGAAGAATGTAAATCATTTCATAGGAGATGTGTGAGATATAATTCATAGCTATCAAATCAACTTTGATACTACTATGATATATATTTTGGTTAGTGTGGGATGACGGTGACTATTTAGTATTTGAAAAAAATTTAAGGTTAAGTTCTAATTAGCTCACCATTTAGAACAAAGTGGTGATGCAAACACTACGGGCCCGTTTGGTTGCGTAAATTATTTAATTTTATAAATTGATCAATTTGAAATGAATAGATTGTCGATGTATTAATTTTAAATGAGTTTAAATCTAATTTGTGGTGTGTTTGAAAAAGAAAAATGAAGTTATTTACTTTTGATATATCTGTGTGTGTGTGTGTGTGTGTGTGTGCGTGCGTGTGTGTGTAGAGAGAGAGAGTAGTATGGTGAGAATACTCTATGGGAGTGATGCATTTATGATTCATGTTGTCATTATAAATTGTGCAATTTCAAGCTTTTGGTTAAATGAACTAATTTAAGTTTTTGTGAATCAACATGAATTGGTTCATTTTTGAATTGGTTCATTTTTGAATTTGTTCATTCTTGTAACCAAACACTAATAATAAGGCAATTCATGAATGAGTTAATTTTAAATTGGCTAATTTATAATTTTGGAGACAACCAAACACGCCCTACACTTTTTGCCCTACAAAAATGGATAAATAGAAGGATCAAAAGAACATTTGGTTAAAATCTCTTATCTCAATGGTTTAAATAGTAATCTTTAGCAATAACTAAATTTATGCCCCTCAATAATATATATTAACAATCAATTTAATGCTAAAGAAAAAATAAGCTAGAGAACATACGCATTCTCCTAATCATATTATCATTTTTCTCTTACTACAAAAAAATAAAATAAGTGTGACAATAACTACAAAGAATAACAAGTCTAACGCTTTTCGATATGAACAAAAAATAACTATTAAAAAATTAGTGAAAGTCGTTAATTTCAATAATGCACTAAATAATAAAGTCAACACGATAATTTTTAACTAAGAAATTTCGTTAAAATATGGGAGATGCTATTTGAGACAAAAGGTCGTATGCCATTTCCACATCAATAATTCAGTGAAAGTGATTTAGTAGGTACCGGGTCATTGAGAAATCCAGTTTGGCTCGATTTGTAAAATCACCACTTGGTTAAGTTCTGTCAACTAGCCTTCTCTGTAATGCATTTTCCTCTGTCCAGTTGAAAAGTTCGCCCGGATTTGGTATTTTCCCTTTCGCTTATGAACCGTAACTATTTCAAGTCTTACTCTCACTCAAATCACGTCGCACGCCGTCACACCATATAGAGAATTCAGCATCAGGATAATAAAAAACTGAAAGTTAAATAAATTTGTTTAAAGGGTATCAAATTTATAAAATATACAAAGTAAAGTTACAATATCAAGACAGCCACCCACGTAGAACCCATTTCTGCAGGGCCCAGAAATTAAAAAAATTGTAAACACTGGTTTACATGTGAAATGTATTTTAATGCCAATAATTTTAGTTGAATAGGTTTAGATATTGAATAATTAGTTCAGTGACACGTGACAATATATCACATGCAAAATTCTTATTCTCACTTTCACAATCATAAAAGATAATTAGAGATTTGCTCAGAAAAGGGCATATCACACTTATCCTCTTATTTGCTAATTTCTTTCACATACCTTTAATTTTTTTTTTGCCATCCTTTTGTTAATATATCTTATCCAATGATTAGGGTAATTCTATTTGCACCGACACTGGACTAAAAACAGCCAATGATTAAATCAAAAAAAATTATTACCATATTACCCTTAATATGAAAAGCCTTAGATGGTGTTTGTTTTTATAAAAAGTTTTGGGTGGTATTTGTTTATATTTCTCAAGTCTTAATTCGAACCATCGAAGTTTAAAAGGTATCAAATAGTATTTGTTTTTTAAATAATTATAAGGCTAACAATTATATTTGACTCTTGATGATTTAAAGATAGAGTTACCTTTTAAGTCTGAATATAAAGTGTGAATAAGTCTAAACTAGGGGGGTCGCAGTACGTTAAAAACTCGTACCGTACCGTTTTGTACTGAAAATTAGTGATAAAGGTTTATATTTTTTACTTATCGAAACCAAAATTACCGAATTTTTTGTGGTTGATTTTGATTTTAACATTTTAAAAATCGATTTACTGAATGTACCGTACCGAAATGAAATACCGAAATTAATACAGCAAAAATATCAAAATGATATTATCGAACTTACCAAATTAAAAATACCAAATTAAATCAAACAAGAATGCCCAATGGCTAAAGTCAAACACAACCATACTTAGTTTATACGTTCTTTGTCTTTCTTTAAGTAGTCAACATTTTAATAACCCTTGGATCAATACAAGATTTCGACTAATTTTTGTTGTAATTTTTTTTTGCACATGTGACTTTTTTTGTAAATTTCGATTATTTTTATTTTTTTGGCAATATGTTGATATTCATATTTTCTTTTGTAAATGATGAAGTGGAGAGTGCAAGAAACAAAGAACGTAAAATATTTTCATTTTGGATTGTTATTTGTTATAACGACCCGGGTTGATATTTATTTGAGTTATTTGGGAAATGGTGTAACTTGAATTACAATTTGTGATGTTTATTTTGGAGTTTAATGTTTATATATAGTTATAGAGACAACATAATTACATAGGTTATTTTATGTTTTTTTAAATATGCATATAAAAAGGTTTAGGCTAAGTGGCACAAAAAAATTATCAATATGTACAGAGCAGTACGAAATTTACTGTAAAGAGAAATTTACTGAAATCTATCGTATTTTTCAAAAAATCGATTTACCTCTAAAAATCGATTTTATCGATGTACTGCACGGTTTAGTTTTGGCTTATAAGCTAATGTACCGGCTGGTAAAACTGATAATTTTGGTTTGATGATTTCAAAGTTGGTAGAGTATTGGTATGCTCTATTTACCAACCGAAAATCAACCTAATCTAAATACATTTATTCAGATTTACATTCAGATATAAAAACAAACATATTTTCAGATTCAGATTTCAGATTTGAGATTTAGTCTTCAGATTTCAAATTCGGACTTTAAATTCAGATGAAAAAATAAACGCAACCTTAAATACCATTAAATAACATTTTAGTCAACACACAACCTTTAAATTTTTCGAGTACAACCAACAACACCCATTATTCACAATTTGTCAAATTTCAACTTTCTCAATTTTTAAGATCCTTATTTTTTTTCTCATTACTTCCCAAAACCTAAAACCCCCAAATTGATTGTGCCTATTGATGGAAGACTTGGACTCAAGATGCAAAACATTTAAAGATGTTGATGTAGAATTGAGTCTGGTTGATATCTGTTGAACGAAACAAATCAGTCCGGCGTAATGTTTTGAAAACGTCGTATTGTCAATTGTCCAAGTCTTGAACGAGTGACACTGTTCAAATCTCACTTCTTGAAAAAAAATAATTTTCTCAAAAGTTTAGTTTTGAAGAGTATTGGGTATAACCCTTTAATAGGTGTAAACTTTAAAAAACTTTGGTTGCTTTTTGGGTATAACCTTTTGGACATGCGAGCGATCAAGCGCGCGCGCGCGCGAGAGAGAGAGAGAGAGAGAGAGAGAGAGAGAGAGGATAATAGTTAAGGTTTTTTAGGGGTTGGTTTTTTAATGAAAGAGATGGTGATGAGTTAGAGTTTGATGGGATTATTCATTTGAATAGTTGGATTTGATTAGCGCTTAAAGGTGATTTTAGTAATTTGCATGTTGGTTACATTAAAATGTTTATTAGGGGTATCTATGCAAAGTTAATAATATTTATTATGTTGTATTTTTTATTTAAAAACTAGTTTGGTTATACATAGAATGTGAGTTGTACTTGGTCCAAGAATGATTGCAAATAGAATTACCCTTAGGCTTGACCTCCGAACAATTTCTTTGACCTAAATATCCATACAATTACATGTAAAATTACTAACTCGCTTCATCTTGTTTCTCAAAATAAAAACCCTAATTTGCAACAAACCCTAATCTTAACTTGTGACTAGGCCTGTAAATCGGGCTGGGTGAGCCGGGCTTGGGATAACTCAGGCTCGGCCCGAATTTTCATATCCATTTCCCAAGCCTGTGCTCGGCCCGAATTGAAATAAGAAGTATATACTCAGGCTCAGCTCACCAAACTAACGGGCTTCGGGCCATTTTCGGACAGGCCCGATTAGAAATCTGAAAAACATTTTGATTGAAAAATATTTGAATTTAAAAAATCAGCCCACTTTTAGTTTTGAAATGTTCAAAAAATGAGCATAATTTTTTAGTTTAAAAAAATCAACACACTTTTAGTTTAGAAATTTTCACAAATCAGCACACTTTTTTTAGTTTAAAAAGATCAGCATACTTTTAGTTTAGAAATCTTAAAAAAATCAGCACCTATTTTTAGTTCAAAAAAATCAGCACACTTTTTTAGTTTAAAAAAATCAGCACACTTTTAGTTTAAAAATATTCAAAAAAAAATCAACACACTTGTTTCAAGTCCAATAAATGATGCAACATACTTTTAAATCAATATTGTGCATGCATACAGTTGCACAACATAATATAACTCATCACTAAATCAGCACTAAATCTGTCATGCATACATACATAATGTAACTCAGCACTAAATCAGCATTGTGTCCAAAACAGTTGCACAAAACATGGGAAAGAAATGGACAAAACAGCCTTTACATCGTTAAAACAAAACTGTGTCCAAAACAGTAGACAAAAATTGGAAAAAAATTAGCACTTTAAATCAGCTCCTCACACCACACAAATCATTCCTTAGAGATGGTCAAATCTGAAAATGGATAAAAAAATAGTCGTCAATAAATAAAGAAGAAGTTAAAGCATAACAGTTAATAAAAAATAGTAATCAATTAAAAAAGAAGTTAAAATATATGTACCGAATCACAAACATACCATAAAATGCAGAATCAACTTCCTCCTCAAATCCAGTTTGGACGGGTGCATTTTGAATCCAATCTTGAGTGCAAATCAATGCTTCAATCGTAGAAGGAAGAGAAGAACTACGAAATGGGCTAAGAACACGACCCCCGGTGCTAAAGGCACTCTCAGAAGCAACAGAAGATACGAGAATAGCTAGAATATCTCGTGCCATCCTCGATAAAATAGGAAACTTGGAAGAACTATGCTTCCACCATTGTAAAATATTAAATTCATCAGTTGTATTTTTGCTAGGGTGAAGCTTTTCTTTCAAATAGACATCCAACTCCGACTTACTGTGTGACATATCTTCCTCTTCATTAAACTTGTAAAACTCTTCCATAAAATCTAATTTTTTTGAAAGTGTAGATGAGGTACCACAAGACAAATCGTCCCTTTCTTTATCATTTTCTTTCAAATGAATGGAAGATTCATTTGAAGCCTTGTACTCATAAAAAAGATCTCTAAAAATATTATCGACACGAGCCATCAAGCTATCAACCGTTGAAGAACCATAAATCCTACCATAGCAAAACTTTAAATACTTATATTTAAATCTTGGGTCAAGGATAAGAGCAATGGAGAGTAAAATATTTGATTCTTTTTCTGCCCAATATTTCTCAAATTTTACAAGCATGTTCAAAGCCATTCTTCAAAGCAAAGAGTTCAAATCCAAAGAAGTTTCACGCAACAATATTAAAATTCTATAGACCTCACGAAAAAAGAGATTTGCGGTACAAGAATTATTTGACAAAAACACTTTTATCACAATAAAAAAAGCCTCCAAAAATTGATGAACAATTGTAGCTTTCTCCCAATCTTCCGAATTTGGTGGATTTTTAAAATGCGGGTCACGTGTTTTCATACGTTCATATGCTTTTTTATAATGCAATGCAACCCCAAGCATCAAGTATGTTGAATTCCATCGCGTGGGCACATCAATAACCAACATCTTACCCCGATGAATACGTTCTTGGTCGGCATATTTAAGGAATTCAAGTTTCCTTCTACCAGACCCTTTAACATATTTAACTGCATTTCGCACTCTACGAATGGAATCTTTAATCTCATTTAATCCATCTTGAACACACAAATTTAAAACATGCGCCCAACAACGTACTTGAATATGTGCACCACCAAGCAATAATAATCCTCGAGAAGAATAATGATCCGTAAGATTCCTAGCAATAACATCATTAGCGGCATGATTGTCCATTGTAATGTTGCATATCTTTTCAACATTCCACTCAAGCAAGCAACTTATAATAACATCGGTAAGATTTTTGCCACTTGCTTGCATAGGCACCATTATAAAGTTTACAATTCTCTTATGCAACTTCCACCCATTATCAATGAAATGAGCTGTTAGTGCCAAAAAGGGTAAATCTTGACGAGATGCCCAAGTGTCAGTTGTTAGACAAATTCTTGGACATTTGCTTGATTGCAACATACCCTTCAAAATGTCTTTTTCCTGTTCGTAACGTTTCATGAAATCACTCCTCACCGTGGCTTGAGAATTAAATTGATACTTAGGGCATAAACCACGAATATACTTATGAAAAGCAGGGTGTTCCACAAAACTAAAGGATAGCTCTACGCATATGACAAGCTCACTCAAGTCTTTCCTAGAACGTTCTTGGCCAAATTTCCATGGGACAAGAGTACAATCTTCCCCCGATTTCCCATTTTCAAACTTGAGAACACTTTGGGACGTATCTCCTTCGATGGGATTCAATTTTCTATAATTATGACACAATCGATTATCAATATGGCGAAGTAAATGGGTGGTTCCACCCTTGCTTGGACAAGAAAATAACTTATTACAATAATTGCACTTACATTCATCACGTTCACCGGGCTTAGGTGGAACCTTTGAGAAATGCAACCATACTTTAGATCTTGTCTTCACTTCTCTTTTTCGCTTATCACCCACATTTGAATCAGACGGATCATTTAGATTGGTATTAGAATTATTTGCATCGACTTCATTATTTGCATCCGACATCTACAAAATTGAGTATATATAACAAGATACTTAGAATTTATATCATAAAAATTATATAATTATAAATTAAGACAACTAATATTCAATTATATTACAAGAGTAATTCATACCTCCTCCGAATTTCCCGTTTTGAGTTCAACTATAAACTTGCTTGCTTTTCCAATCGAAATATGGAGTTGCACAAACATAATATAATTCAATCATTCCAACTTAATGATAACAAATAAAAATAGAACTTTCAAAGAGATGGAGACATAAATGACATTTTCTTAGTCTTTTTCTCAATTAACCTTTTAAATCCATCACAGTCCTATTTTTCTAGTCATATTTGGTGGATTTTACACAATTTCTCCTAGGAATTGCTGAATCTCTCTGCTACTCAGTTATATTAGCGACTTGCTCTATCTTTTAATTCAGGTACGTTTGTTTATTAATTTTTATCAAAGAACAATCTTTCAATAAGGATAAAAAAAGTGGTTGTTAAAAGGCCCATTCCATGTGTTGTATTAGCAGTTAGAAATAGAAATGTAACCTTAGAAATTTGTATAAACAGAAATTGTTACATACACCAAAAATGAAAACACAAATTTTTGTTCAAATGGTTTGGTTTGGTTTGTATAAACAGAAAATTTATGGTTCGTTTGGTTTAAACACAAATCTATAACTGTTATAATTTTTACCAAATGAGATCAGGAGCGGTTTTGTAGTTGAGAGCGGTTGAGTGGTTGAGCATCAGCGGTTTTGGGATCGTTTGTGGTTGAGAGCGGTTGAGCAGCAGCGGCAGCGGCGTGGTTGAGACGTGTGAGTTGTTGAGCAGCGGGGCAGGATCAACAGGGCGGGATCAGCAGGAGCAGCAGCGGCGTGGGTGAGAGAGAGTTGGTTTTTGCTATTAGGGTGAGGGTATCGCTTCACTTGAATTGAAATTAGGCCTGTTCGTTCCTTTCCTTGGTTTTTGCTATTGATAATGACGAAATTGTCCAACTCCATAACTCTAAAAATGTATTTTTAATAAGGGACTATATAATAAATATACTTAAAATTATATACATAATATTGTATTATATAAAAAAATAAAAAAATATATATATATATTTAAAACTTTAGTTCGGTCCGGGCCCAAATCGGGCTTCCCACTGCTATGCTGAAGCTCGGCCCAAATTACAATCGGGCTTCAAAATTTGGCTCAGGCTCGACTCGGCTCAAACTCATTTAAAGCTTGGCCCGAATTTAACGGGCCGAGCGGGCGAGCTTCGAGCTTTCTCGGCTCAATTTACAGGCCTACTTGTGACATTAAAATCAAATCATCCACGACTTCTGCATCAACCTCATCTCTGTCGAGTGCTGTCAGACCCATAATCACCCACGATTATTGTCAATAATTTAAATAATATTTTGGATTGACCCTATTTCATTTGGGTTTATAGATCCATTACCAAATTATGTGATTATATATTAAGATATATAAATGAGAAAAATACCGAGAACTGATTTATCTTACTCGTTATCTCACTGTAGTTCTCTATGCCTTTAGATCTCTACATCTCTGCAACGATTGTACTGATAAACTTTGATTCAATAGAATACATATCAACATGGAAGAAACCAGGTGAAACTTGTCTTCCTCGAAACATTTGCTATCATTTCCAAGCGCATCTCTCTCTAATGAGAAACGATGAAAGGTTCGATCACTCATTCCCATATAGGGCTTTTGTGTGTGTATGTGTTAATATTCAAATTGTGTATAATGATAGTTTAATATATTTCAGTCATACGATGGGTGTTGAGAAGGGACGAATTTGTATGAGGCAGAGAAGGTGCGAAGGCTCTTCCTCAGTTTTTTAAAAATATTTACCGAGAAAAAAAGTTTAGGGTTGTTTCATGTAAATATTATAAGTAAAAGGTAAATATTTAAAGGTTTTTAAAACTTAAAGGGTAAAAATATAATAAAGCCTTACTTTCTTATAACCTAAACCATTTTCCTCTTTTAATGAAATTTGAGCAGCTCTTCCTTTTCCTTTCAAATTCCAAGTTTCTCATCTTTTTCAAGTTTCTACCCCTTTCCTTTCTCCCTCTTTCTCTCAGCGCGACTTGTATAATTGGGCGATTGAGACTGACTCACTGCTCCTGTGATCATCGTCAGAGGCTCGTCGCTATCTCCTTCTCCGACTCTGGACTGTTTCGGATAAGTTTTTTTTTTCATTTTGAGTTAATTTTTTTTGTGATTATCGTGAAAAGTTTCCCGACTGGTGCCACTTTGTGAACACTATCGGTTAGCAAACTCACGAGTCCTGTTTTCCCGACCCCACGGTGCTGGACCAATGTAATTCAGGAGTGACCAAGGGCGGTAGGAATCGAACCCTCGACCAATCGATTTTAGGCTGCCAAGTGTCCCCCCCTTACCACTCGGTGAAACCCTGGGGGCATTTTGAGTTAAATTAATGTTTAGTTGTTAGATTAAATTAATATTTTCAGTTCAGTTAGTTTAAATTAATGGATATCATTTTTTTTGCTTATAATGTTTATAATTTGTTCAGTTTATAATGTCTAGATTAGTTAAACAAATGTTTATATTATATAGATGTTTTTTTTTGTTTAGTATATTGATGTTATGCTTAAATGTTAGTTTAATTGTTTAGCAATGAGTTTTTTTCTTTAGATGTTGTTATAAATTATTATGTTCAATTATTCAGATGATTAGTTGAGTTGTTTATTTTTTTATTCAATATATGTTAATATTTTTTGAAATTTAATTGAAAAATATTAGTATTAATATAGTATTTAATCTTAATTAAACTCAAATTAACCCCAAAAACTCGAATTAAAGCCAAACATATTTGCCTCGGGAGCTCTCGGCACAGCTCTAAGCTTTATCCCCCGCGACAAAAAATTCTAGATCCGTCACTGGTCTTGAGGTACCAAATTAAGTGGTGAAGCAATGGGTGATTTGAATTTATTTTTAAAAAATTGCATTTGGAGTTTTTGAAATTTAGTACTTTATTTTGGGAAATAGATGTGGGGAGGGGGTAATTTTATGAACTAAATATGTGGGGGTTATACGAGTTTTTAGTGGTTAAGACTAAAAACTAAATAAGGATTTTTTAACTGAATAATTACGGTATGTAAATTTTGGGGAAAGGGGAGAGCTATGTTAATAATTACAAACTCAACAAGTCTAATAAATGATTATAAAGTAAGTGTGGAGTAAAAAAATACATAATAAAAATTGATTGACACATGTGTGTGTAGATGTGATCATTCTTAAGAAGTCAAAAGGGTGTATGTGTGTGTGTGTGTGTGTGTGTGTGTGTGTTGGGGGGTGGTGGTGGGTTGAATGACTTAATTAAAAAAATTGTAAAAGGTATTTGAACCATCATCTCTAATTTGTAAAAGTTATTTGAAGGTGTTTTTAATTCACACAAAGAGAATTAGATCATTAACTAATCAAATCACACACATTGAGCAACTTAAATCAATTTTCTCAATTAACTAGATGATAAGTTGTTATAAGCTCCGTTTTTCTAATTATTTAATATCAAGGCTTATATTTAAAGTGAGTTGGCACGTAAAACATTAAAAGAAATAACAATTAACATAAAATAGCTTACAAGGCTAGATCTAAGAGGAAAACTTCACAGTGGAAAAAAAATCTTGAGATGCATGCTCTCGCTCACTAGATATGAAAATTCAATTTATAAATCTTATATTCGAGATTCTTATAATTTCAACATCTCAACCCTCCTCCATCTACAATTATAACCGAGTCGTAGAATTCCACCATGACCAAGGAGACCTCCAATCTTCCAAGCATCGCAATCGATTAAGTAGATCCTCTTTTATAGCTAATCAACATCCATATCTCATCTAAAAAAGATTAATCAACATGAAAACCTAATGTATAAGTGATATATAATCTAATTTAGTTGTTTGATGAAGAAATTATAATTAAAACCTCACAATTCACCCATGATCAATCATAGATCAAACGGAATTAAACAAAGAGAAATAGGTTAGAGGATTTCAAAAAGTCTAAAAGAAATTCACAGATTGAGCTCTGCTTTATAAACTCACCACTAATTGCATTTGAAATTAAATTCAAAATTCCATTAAATAGGTTGGTTGAAAAATCTATGATCGTGCGCAGGGGAAATCTATTGCCAAGCGCATAATGAAAATCTTAATGAACAATCTTGTAACACGTGTCCAAAGTCCTCATGTGTTTTAAATTCGTGTGCACGATTGATAATTTTCACCGTGTGCACGCTTGTGCATGCATGATAGATTTCAAATAATGTAGGATTAATAGTGTAACTGAATGGTTATTAAAAATAAGATTCCACTCTTAACTCTGTTGTTAATTATTTTTGGACTCTAAGGACTTCAACTTTTAAAAATAAACTCTAAAGTACCTTAACAAAACTCATTTGAATATCTCAACAAAACACCCTCACTTGAATATCTCAACAAAACACCATTTTTAACTTTAAAAAGTAATGTCCCCTGCTAGAGCCACCATCGTCGACGACAACCCTCCTCCTCCGGTGATGACTATTTCAAGTGACTACAATCTCTGGAAATACAACCTCTAAAGATGACATTACTTCTTCACCAATGTTATCGACAACACATTTTTCTTTCTTATCCTCCGCTTCCAACCAAATCGGCATGAGCATAGACTAAATCAATTGATCTATATCTCATCCCTCCTCTGTCTCCGATAATAATCTATTGATTAATATATATTTATAAAAGAAGATAAAGAAAGAGAGATGGATAGATTTAGTAAGAGGCATGTGACACCTCGCCTAATAGAGTACTGGGCGATCACTCATGTACCAAATTAAAACACGAGTCTCATATGGTTCATTCTCAGCATCACTGTCGAAAACTAATTGAATTACTAATATCCTATTAGGCCGGCGTCAATTTTTTTAACTAATCTTTTTAAACAAACCATTCAAATAAAACAATTACAACAGTTGTATGCAATAACTGAAATGAAATGAAGTAACCGAACACTCGGTACAAAATAATATAATCAAATCGAATGCCGCACAAAAAGGCGGTAGAAGAATAAATGAGTACATTTGTGCTATCAACCCGAATATGTCTACAATACCTCCTATCTAGATCTCAATGATAGAATCGCCTACAATAAACCTGCTTGCACCCACAACTGCTCCAGCAAAGTCTGACTCGAAGGAATCATCATCCAGGCGTCCCTGTGTCTGGACACCTATATATATATAGATATAGCAAGAAAGGGAAAAATAGAGAAACGGGTCAGAGACCGAGTTTGAAAATATTTTGCAAGTGCATAAATGCCATATTTTAAAATATGCAATATCTCATATTTAAATTGGTGTCGCACTCACATGAGATATCATTAACCTCCCATCTATAGTGCATGTACTATCGCATACCTTATAAACAACTTAGTTAAGCTACCCTGCCTAACTAATTCATTTCACCCATCTTCTAAAGATCCTCATAAATCCGAGTACTAAGGACTAAACTTCTCCCCATTCCCAACATTACACTACGTTCGTGCGTGGGGTGTCTCGCGAAGCAAAATACAAACAAGGAACCGCCCCGATACACTACTACATGGCAATGTTGATCGTCAGAATCCATTAGGCCCTTAGTACATGCCACATTTTATACCATCCCCTATATATTAATAGTTCTCACTAGAACCTATAATCCAAGTACATATAAATCCGAATATAAATTTACTGGAAGGAGAATATCACTTTATTCATTCTTTATAAAATATTCCAAGCTATTTAGACTAAAGTACTCTTCTAAACTTATCTACACGTCTAAGTTTCCGTAGCGCCCATACACTACTAAGTTTCATTAACACCTCTCATAGTGTTAATAAATTTCCAAGTAACATTTCACATATGTTAGTTTCTGATTTGAAAGTTAAGTCTGACCACTTAATCTTATCCATTAGATGCTCACTATTTAATATTATGTTTTGACCATCAAGCTTCCTCCACTTAACTTAATAGTTAGATGTATTCATGTCATCTAATTAATACTTCTTCCTAGTAGATTATTCATATAGTATATATTTCACACACAATATAGACTATAAGGATAATTGGCCCGTCTAATCGTCGACTCCAATTATCCCAAATTATTTGCCCTTTTGATGTATGAACATCATACAATCATCAACCATTCTACCCAAGTACATTATTTATATAGTATGTATTTCACACACAATAATTATCTACTACTTCATCTTAGTAGATTATTCATATAGTATATATTTCACACATAATATAGACTATAAGGATAATTGGCCCGATCTAATCATTGACTCCAATTTATTTATCTTTTAGATGTATGAACATATTATAATCATCTACTATTCTACCCAAGTAGATTATTTACATAGTAAATATTTCACACACAATATATACCATAAGGAGTATTGGCCCTGTCTAATCATTGAATCCAATTCTCCTATCATTTACATTGGTCCAGTCTAATCCTCGACTCCAAATGTAAATGAAAAATAGAATATTGGCTCGGTCTAATCCTTGACTCCAATATTATATAGGCACTGTAGGTATTCACCCAACCTAAGTGTTGATGTAAAAAATTAGATCACTCTAATAATTCAATCACAGATAAATAAATGAGACAAAAGATTTTAAAGTGGTTCAGCCTTATAAGAATGGCCTACATCCACTGTTGTTTTATTGCTGAGTGTTTGAGAATTCTCGATTTATGTTCTATCAAGAGATTCCGGTCTCGATTCCAAGGTTTGGATTCAGATCCCTTTACAATGAGGATTGTACAATGTATTTATAGCCCTCAGGCTGTCATGTGAAAGGGTAATACATTAAATGATATACATATGAAAGGGTAATACATTTAATGCCCTTTTTGCGTGTGCGTCTGAATGATAAGCATTTAATGAGCAGTTAAACTGTTGGTATCCTTCTTCGAGATGCAGCTCGGACCGTCTGAGCTGCTCGTACCGCTTGGGCTCCTCGGTGCTAAAGAGTACCTCGGGGAGTTCTTGTTCCTCGGAGCGTATGAGTTCCTCGGAGAGGCAGTGTTCCTCGGGGAACTACTCTTCCTCGTTGTAGTCTTGTTCCTTGGAGCGCGTGGGTTCCTCGGAAGTGTTTGTTGTTGCCATGTAGATAGCCACGTGTCTTCATATGATTGGTCCCTCTCAGCAGATTAAATTTGGTATCAACAGAAGCCCTCAATGTTTCATAGTTCGAAATTTGAGGAGTATGGAACATTCTTTCTCGGAATATGGTAGCTTTAAATAGTCTTCCTAATTTTTAGGAGTGTTTCCTTCGTATTTATTTCTCCTTCCAAATTCATAGAATCATGCTTTTTTGAACTTTTCTGCTCGCTTCGATTCTTGCGCTACTTTTCGTCTTTTTAGCCGCTGTTGTCCGCTTTGATTCCCGCGCCACTTTTCATCTTTTTAGCCGCCGGTAACGTAATCATCCTTTTTTTGTAATCATTACTTCACCATTTCCCAAGGCAAGGTATTTAATGTTCACAGATACTCCTATTATCTTCTACCTTTTCAAACTTTTATCTTCGAGTTTTACGTCGTCTCTTCCTACTCTCTTGTGCGTTCATCTTTTTCGTCGTTCGTTGTCAGCAGATCCATTCTTTTCCTGTAAGATTTTCTTTCTTCTTCTTCATTTCTTTATTCACCATGGTTTACCCTATTGAGTCTCTTGAGAAGTTTCGTTTTGATTTCTCCATTCCCTCATGGGTTGTTTTGGAAGAGCTTTCTGAGCCTTCTAATTACTTCCATTTGGCTGAGGGACATTGGTTCCCCAGTCTCTTTTTTGATGAGTGTGGATTTTCTTTTCCACCAAATCCCTTGTGTCTAGAATTCTGTCAGTACTTTGACGTTGTTCCTGTACGAATAGCCCCAACACATGGAGAATAGTTAATGGGGTGCATAGATTAAATCAAGTGCATGGAACTCGTATAGGAATTCTAGAAATCATGTACTGCTATAGATGGGCAGTTAATGATAATATTTTTTATTTAAAAACTAGATTTTTAAATAGGTCCTTAGTAGTCAACCTCCCTGATGCCAATAGGGATTATTTTGAGCATGGGGTTGTCATAAAAAATTGGCAACACCCTCTATTAACTGGAGATGAGGTTTACCAGGGTTCCAGATGCCCTCCTTATGGCAATGGGATAGGTTATTTTTATTTCATTTTATTTATTTTGAAATCATGTTTCTTTTGTGTTTGATAAAATGTGCCACTCATAACAATGTTTATTTATTTGCAGTTGATAGCAAGAGAAAGTGCCCAAAAGATGCAGATGTCAATATAAGGCATTTGAAACTTATCTGGAGTCTTCATCAAAGTGTTGCTGACGAGCACATTAGATCCTCTTCATATCTGCTCCAGTACAAGAGCTACACCACTTCTTTCACTGCTCGTCCAGTGATAAGTGAGTTAGAGCCAGTACCAGCTTCCACCAGCTCATCGCCTGAATCCCATATTCCTTTAAGTGAAAGGATGAAGAAGAGAAGACCTCCTACCCTGTTTGAGAAAAGTGCCTCCGGTTCTGGGAAGGCAAAAATGAGTAGGATTGATGTCCCAAGGGAGGGGACAAAGAAGACTGATGCAGCTCCTCCAACTGCTCCTGTTAAAGTTGCCGAGAAGCCCGCAGTGGCTCCGAGCAGCTCTACTGCTCCTGGAGAGGTGATTGTGATATCACCGACCAAGGGTTCTTTCTTGGTTGAATCTGTACCTATTCCCCCGAGGAGGCTGAAGAAGAGATTAAGGCTTCAATATAATCCTGAATCCCACGAGCTAAATCCCACGAGCTTAAGGGTTCTTCCTTGGTTGAATCTGTACCTGAATCCCACGACCTGCTTCAATATAATCCTGAAGAAGGATGAAGCTATTAAGGCTTCTTGCTCCTCGTCCAGTGTGGAGGGAGCTCTGGAAGAAGCTACCAAGTCTCTGACAGATTCTCGCCAGAAATATGCCGATGACAAAGCTGTCTGGGAGAAGAAACTTGCCTCCTCCGAGTAAGAAAAAGCTCGGGTTGTTGATGCCTCCAAGGAGTTGGAGAAGAAAAAGAATGCCCTGGAGAAGGCAAATAAAGAGCTCGAAGAGAAGCTCAAAGCTGCTGGAGAGCTTGAAGATAAGCTCAGGGTTGCTGAGGAAAGGTTGGGCCAGCTTCAAGAAGTAGGTCGGCAGAGGGAGGAAGCAGAAAATAAATTAAAGGCTGCTGAGAACCTGCTATCCGAGAAACTTTCCTCGGAGAAGCTGAAGAGAAAAGCTGCTGTGAAGAAGTCCTTCAGCTCTGGCTGGGACAAGGGGTGGAACAAGGGGTTGGCTGCCATGGTGTCGCAAGTAGACTATGGCAGTCTCAAATACTTTAGGGATGGATGGGTTGCTGCCCTTTAGGAAATGAAGGTCGACGAGTCTTCCGAGCTCTTCTAGAGACATATCCTTGATCCCCCTCCAACACCAGAAGAATTAGAAGAGGACGAAGTTACCTCTGAAGAGTCTTCGATGGTGATGGGAAATCATGCCCTAACCATCCAGCCTGCTGTCGAGGAAAATTAGCACATCGTTTCTTCCTCCGAGCAACTGCCTACTCTACCCGAGCAACTATCTCTTCCCTCCGAGCAACCTACCTCTTCATCCCAGCCTCCCGAGAAGGTTTTGGGAGATAAGGAAAAGGTGTAGTGTTGTTCAGGTTTCTCTTTATTTTGTTTCTCTTTATCAAATGTAACTCAGAAGATGTAACTCTGAATTATAATCTAATAAAACTTGAACTTTTTGCAAACTGTTGTCTATCTTTCATTCATACTCTGCTTATTCTTCTTATTGATGATTACTCTTCTTTCTCTGCTAGTTTCTGGCCAGGATGGAATTGTTATCTGCCCATGGCACAAAGTTGCTGCAATAATGCAATGAGTACTTTAAGGCTGGTCACTCAGACTTGAGTGCTGCACAAGTTGCCAACAACCTTGGTCATGATGCTTCAGAACAGGCAGTGGAAGCATATCAGTACCTGAAGTGTCTACTTGACCGAGCAGTGGCCAATAATGTGGCTTACTATGAAATGATCGAGGATCTCCAGTGTACCCTCGAAGACCTTCAGAATCAATACAAGGAATCAACTGCCCTGTTGCATGAGGGTTACGAGAAGAGATACAAGCTGATCATTGCTGACAAGGGCTACGAGAAGCTTTTCACTGGGTATGATCTGAAGGAGAGAACTTTGAAGGGTGAGGTCGAGGAATGCAGACAGATTGCTAAGTTGCTGGAGCAAGAGAACAACAACTTGCAAAAAGAGCTATCATAATTGAAGTCTGCAGCCTCCACTTCCAGTGCCTTGATCCCAGTGATCGACGAGGGATTCTCGTTCTTAGAGGTTGAGAATGCCAAGTTGAGGGACGAGTTGGAGACTTTGAAGAGTTCTGGCACCTCTACATCTTCTCGCGATCGAGAAAGAGCTCCTCAGGGACGAGCAAGAGCAGCTCAGGTTCTTATTGAAGAACAGAGAACTCAATCTGCGTTAGAGAACCAGGCTTTCCAATTAATGGCGAAGAACCAGGCTTTGTCTGATATGTCAAAGAGGATTAGGGACCTGGAAAAACAGCTCTCTGCGCAGAAGTCAGTCTTGGAGAATAATGAGCTTTTCATCAAGAATCTCCATGAGCAGCTAGAAAGGCTAACATATCAATTCCACAAACAGCCCAGGGAGTTCTGGATGGCTGGATACAACGAAGCACTATTCCACTTGGACGATCGTGTCCAGAATGCCAACAATGAGGGCTACAAGCAAGGCTGGCTGAATGCCTTAGGTGTGTTAAAGCTCGAACAAGGTCATTATCTGTGGGACTACCATGATCCCGGGTTGCTCGACTTACCTGTGCCACCATACAATTTGGAGATGGATTGGATCCCTGCTCGGGCCATTCCTCGGAGCTTAATTTCAAAGTATCTCGGTGACTACAATTTACATTCTCAAATCGAGGTATCTCGTCCCGAGCATCTTTTAGATCAACCATCCGTGATGAATACAAGGATATTGAAGGATCTCAACTTCATCAATTCTCCTCTGTCTTTAAATGATCCGCCTGCTGGCGAGGAACCTGTATCAAAAGCTGAGGGGAAAAGACCAGTAGAATAGGAATTTTTTATGTAATAGTTAGTACATATTTCAATATCAATGTACTTGTAATTTATTTTGAATTCAATGAAAGACTTTCATTTTGTTTGCGGATCTTGATTGCTATTGTCTTATAGTTATCAAACACTTTATATTTGTGCATATTTGTTAAAAAGATAACAATATTGTGTTGTTTGTCAAACAACTCAGTAATAATTAAAAAGTTACAAGTATCAGTACTATTGCTCGATCACTTAATAATAAAGTAATGAGTATAAAAATGTTGTTTAGAATTTTTCCAACCAACCAAGGTCGTTAAATTATGCCTGTCGACCAACTACAGTTAGTGGGTTTTTACCCCCGACCATCCATACTTGGTAGATTTTTCATAAAATGTGTCCGACCAACCAAGGTCGATAAATTCTTCTTGTCGACCAACTACAGTTAGTGGGTTTTTATCCCCGACCAGCCATACTTGGTAACTTTTGCACTTTCTGTAATAATCTTACCTCCCGACCAACATAAGTTGGCATTTGCGAGAATATTTTGCTTCCTAGCCAAACAGGTTGGCATTTTTAGGAATATTTCATTTCCTAGCCAAACAGGTTGGCATTTTTAGTAATATTTCGTTTCCTAGCCAAACAGGTTGGCATTTTTAGGAATATTTTGTTTCCTAACCAACCGAAGTTGGCATTTTTAGGAATATTTTGTTTCCTAACCAACCGAAGTTGGCATTTTTAGGAATATTTTGTTTTCTAACCAACCGAAGTTGGCATTTTTAGGAATATTTCGTTTCCTAGCCAAACAGGTTGGCATTTTTAGGAAATATTTTGCTGAGCTTTGCCGAGTAGTGTGTAGCACTAGTATTCCCCGAAAAATTCTCAATAAAAGGAGAGACTTTGGCAGAATATCTTCATTTTATTCATACTGATGGAACTGTGTTACATACACATCACTGATAATACTTGCGCAGGTGCTCTGCGTTCCATGCATTCTTAAACTCCTCGCCTTCTAAAGTTGCTATTCGATAAGTTCCTGGTCGAACAACTTCTGTAACTCGGTATGGTCCATGCCAATTTGCCTCCAGTTTGTTATGCTTTTGAATTACTTTCTTCAGCACATAGTCTCCTTCTTTCAGGTCGCACTTCTTCACCCTTTTGTTGTAGAACAAAGTTGTTCGCTGCTGGTAAGCAGCATTTCTAATGGCTGCTTCTTCTCTGACCTCTTCGAGCATGTTTAAATCCAGTCTTCTCATTAATTCACTGGCAGGAGAATTGAAATTCAGAACCCTGTGTGTTGGGAGGCCCAACTCGGCAGGTATAACGGCTTCAGTTCCAAACGCCAGCATATATGGTGTTTCTCCAATTTCTACTCGGGGAGTAGTTCGGTAAGCCCACAGTACTGACTGTAACTCGTTGATCCAGTTTGCTTTTGCATCATCCAGTCTTTTCTTCAAGCCATTTAGAAGCGTTCTGTTTGTCACTTCAGTTTGTCCATTGCTTTGAGGATGACCTGGTGCTGAATGAACCTTCAAAATGTTTGACTGATGATAATAGGCGGCAAACTCCTCGTTATCAAATTGTGTTCCATGGTATGTGATGAAGGCATGAGGTAGACCATATCGACAAATGATGTTCTTCTAAACAAATTGGTACACCTTCTCGTACGTCATGTCAATGAGTGGCTCAGCTTCTACCCACTTAGTAAAGTAATCCACTGCGATGACGAGATACTTGAACCTTCCTCGGGTCGTTGGCAGTGGTCCAACCAAATCTATTCCCCACATGGCAAATGGACAAGGGGAAGTTATGGGTGTCAACAATGCTTGTGGAGTTCTTCGGATGGAGGATAAGCGCTGGCACTTGTCACACTTCTTGGCATAGGCTATACAATCAACCCTCATCGTCGGCCAGTAGTATCCCTGCGTCATCACCCTTTGCAAAAGCGTCCGACCTGCTACATGTGCTCGACAAAACCCTTCATGGATTTCTTCAATCAATTCTTTTACCTCGGAGGGATGTACGCATCTCTGCAAACCTGCCATAATTCCTCGTCTATATAAAACCCCATTAGTTAATACATACCGAGCAACTTTAAAATTCAATTTCTTAGCTGTGAGCTTGTCAATTGGAAATTCTCCCTCCTCGATATACGCCCTGATGGGATCCATCCAAGATGGTCCTAAATCAAGGGTGATAAAGTTCATCGTCATATTTTCATCTATACTCTGACCAGCTAACACTTTAATTGGGATTGTTCGTCGTAGCTCGGTGCAAGTAGCTGATGCTAGTCGAGCTAGGGCGTCTGCTCTCGCATTCTCCATTCTTGGTATTTTGACCAGTTAAATAGCGGCAAATTCTGACACCAGCTCCTTTGCCTTTGCATGATATCTGATCATTAATTCTCCTCTAGCTTCATATACTCCCATCATTTAGTTTACGATCAATTGAGAGTCACTGAAGATCACAACCTGCTGAGCCTCCATAATTTTTGCCAAATTAAGCCCTGCAATCATGGCCTCATATTCAGCCTTATTGTTGGAAGCTTTGAATTGGAAACACAAGGCGTATTCCATGTCGACCTCGTTCGGAGTGCTCAAAACTATCCCCGCGCCACATCCTGCAGTACAAGATGAGCCATCTACATATGGCCTCCATATCAGTAACTCGTTTTCGAATTTTTGATCAGTCAGAGTTCCTCGGTGAAATATTTGCTGCTTCATTTCCTCCTCGGATTTTTCTTGCTCTTCGTCGATCATTTCTTCTTGCCCTTTTACCAACCGGAGTTGGTCTGAGCTCAAATTCAATGATCCTGTAACATCTACTTGCCCTTTTACCAACCGGAGTTGGTCTGAGCTAGTGTCTGTTGATCCTGTAACATCCACAGGTTGATCAGTGAGCAACTTTTGTTCCTCGCCCGGAGTGCTCACAACTTTCCCTGCATCACATCCTGTAACATCCACACGCCCTTTTACCAACCGGAGTTGGTCTGAGCTTGTGTTTGTTGATCCTGTAACATCCACAGGTTGACCAGAGAGCAACTTTTGTTCCTCGGCGGTATCAGGATAGGTGAACTCCGCTATAAAATCTGCTACAGCCTGCCCTTTTAATGATGATCTGGGTTCATAAATTATATCATATTCACCGAGCTCTATTTCCCAGTACATCAATCTCCCTAATTTTTCTGGCTTATGAAGGGCTTGTCTCAATGGCACATCGGTATATACTACTATAGTGTGAGCCTGGAAGTATGGCCTCATTCTCCTACTCGCCTTAATCAGCGCCAGTACCAATTTCTCCAACCTTGGATATCTGATCTCTGCTCCTCCTAAAGCCTTACTTGTGTAGTAAATTGGCTTTTGTACTCCATTCTCCATTCTGATCAACGCCGAGCTAACTGCATTCTCGGACACTGCAAGGTACAAATACAATTTTTCTCCCATCACCGGCCTGGACAACAGTGGAGGTGCTCCCAAGTATTTCTTCAAGTCTTGAAAAGCCTTCTCACATTCATCATTCCACTCAAAAGTCTTTCTGAGTGTCTTGAAGAATGGGAGACATCTATCAGTTGCTCGTGACACAAATCTGTTGAGTGTCGCTACTCGTCCTGTGAGACTCTGTACTTCTTTCTTCATTGTTGGAGATCGCAACCCTAATAAAGCTTTGATCTCTTCAGGATTTGCTTCAATGCCTCGTTGATTGACAATGTACCCGAGAAACATGACTTCTCGTACTCCAAAGATGCACTTCGTCGGGTTCAGCTTCATTTGATATTTATCTAGTTGATCAAAAGTCTGACTTAAGTAAACTAGATGATCGACAGCTTTCTTGCTTTTTGTCAGCATATCGTCAACATAGACTTCTATATTGTCACTGATTTGTTCAACAAAGACATTGTTCATCAGCCTCTGATATGTCGCACCTGCATTTTTCAAACCAAAAGGCATAACATTATAACAATAAGTTCCCCTAGGCGTAATGAAAGAAGTACTCTCCCTGTCTTCACGTTTCATTTTGATCTGATTGTAACCAGAATAAGCATCCATGAAGCTCAGTAACTCGTGTCCCGAGGTAGCATCCACCAGTTGATCAATTCAGGGCAATGGAAAATGATCCTTTGGGCATGCTTTGTTGAGGTCGGTGAAGTCTACACACATCCTCCACTTGTTGTTCTTCTTCTTTACCATCACCACATTAGCTAACCAATTTGGATATTTAACATCTTTAATGAAACAAGCTTTTTGGAGCTTCTCGACTTCCTCCTGTATAGCTTGATTTTTCTCGGGACTGAATACTCTTCTTATCTGCTTCACAGGCTTGATTTCCTTATTCACATTGAGCTCGTGACATAAGAAGTTTGGGTCTATCCCAGGAATATCTTCATGACTCCACGCAAAAGTTTATCTTCTGCTTATAAGAAAAGTTATCAATTCCTGTTTTAATGAGGCTTCCAACGATGAACCTATTTGAGTAGTTCGCTCAGGGTGCTCGTCGTCCAGAATGACGTTTTCAGTAGCTTCCACCACTTGACCCTTCACGAGTTGTGACTCATCTCGAGGATCCATTGTTTCAATTTCTGCACCTTCATCCACTTGATAGGTAGTAGTCTTTTTCTTTGATTCTTCCAGTTCCTCTTGCTCGGCGGATGAATAATAGCATTCTCGAGCTACTCTCTGATCACCTTTCACAACTCCTACTCCAAAGTTTGTTGGAAATTTTAGGCACTGATGCACTGTAGACGGTACAGCCTCGAACTTCTTCAATCCTACTTTTTCCATGATGATATTGTATGATGATTGGACATTCTTATCCATCATGAAGAAACGTATTCTTTCTATCCGACAAGCAGGCCACGTACCAATGAATATATCCAACTTGATCGTCCCAAGTGGAAATACTTTCTCGCCAGCAAAACCGATGAGGGGTCTGTGGTAAGGCTCCAGTTGAGATAGCTTTAGATTTAAACTATCAAAACACGAGTAGAACATAATGTCTGCCGAGCTACCATTGTCGACCAGCACTCTTGAAATCATTACCTCCTTCATTCTCATCTTGATCACCAGTGGATCATCGTGAGGATATAAAACACCTGCAAGGTCATTTTTTTAAAAACCGATGACCAATTTCTCCTTGTTCACCTTTCTCGGGCGATCTTCCTCAGCTAGATTTATTCGCTGAATGTACGAGCAAGCTTGAGCCTCACCGAGGTAAGCTTTTCTTTCTGCCGTAAGGTCTCCTCCTCCTGCATCTCCTCCTATTATAACATTACAATCAAATGACCCAAAGCGTATTGAAAATACCTCTCGTTCTGGCTGCCTTGGTTTCTTAGGAAGATCGGGGTCATCCTCTGGATCAACTTCATGGTTTCTCTTCTTGTTCTCCTCTGCTCGACGAGGAGATCTAGACCTCTCTCTAGTTCAGTCGTTGTTTCTTCTTTCGCCTCCCCGATCAACATACTTTGCTAGCTTTCCTCGTCGGATGAGTGTTTCAATCTCATTCTGAAGATCTATGCAATTTTTAGTCATATGGCCATAATCCTTGTGGAACTCGCAATATTTTTCCCTATTCCTCGTGTCAGGGTCTGCCTTTATTTTCTTTGGCCAGTTTAACTCCTCGTTGTTCTTAATTTCTTCCAGGACGTGGTTGATATTTACCTTCAAAGGTGTGTAATTATCAAATTTCCTCAAGACCTCCCATGACGACCTATTTTTGGATTGTTTGTCACCACCATTGTTCTTATGTTCTTTCTTCTTAGCTTTATCACCTTCCACCTTGGTTTCTTTGGCGTCCATATTCTTCTTCGCAGACATAGCCTCCTCGGCATTCATAATCTTGGACGCTTTTCCCATCAGGTCCGACATGGTTCAAGGTGGGTCTTTGGCCAAAGTGTAGTACAGCTTGTTTGGCAGTAGTCCACTCATCAAAGCAGTAATCGCTGTCTTCTCTTCATAATCAATGACTTCAAGTTTCTCGTTATTAAAACGAGTTATATAATCTCTGATACTCTCACCAGCTTTTTGTCTAACACTTAACAAATGTACTACTCGTTTAACTGGCTTTGCCCCAAAGCAGAAATTTTTAATGAATAACTCGGCCAGTTGAAAAAAAGTTGAAATCTTACCCCGAGGAAGATTATTATACCATATTTGAGCAGATCCGGTAAGTGTTCCCGAGAATGCTCTGCATCTCATCTCATCTGGGACAGCATAAATGTCGGCTGCAGCTTGGTATTGTTCTATATGAAGGACAGGGTCAGTCTTCCCATCATACTTGGGAGTCACAACAGGTTCTTTGAACTTTGATGGTGTTGGAAAATCAATAATATCCTGGACAAAAGGTGTTCCTCGAACAAAGGTTCGTTGTAGAGGGTTCTTGGCCCTAGACATTTCCCCTAATCTATCCTCCAGCCTCTGAATAGATCCTTTCCATGCATCATTTCCTTCTTCGGGCCTATTGGTTCGAGCAACTGATCGCGTTGAAGTGGCTTCCTAGGATTTATCTTGACGAGCAGCTGGTCGGTCATAGGATTTATCTTGACGAGAAGCTGGTCGCGATTGGGCAGATCCTTCCCTTAAATCTGATGGTCGTCGAAAGCTCCTCGACGCTGCATTAAGAGGACTTTTGTTCCTCCTAGGGCCTAATCGGTCGAAAGGAGAAACCCTACTTAATCTTTCCATTGTGCTGGTCCTTTCTGGGGAGAGGGTGACACGTTGTTCAGTATCAGTGGCTCGCACTGACGAAGTTCGTCCAGGTTGATAAGAAAAATCTTCAGATTCCTCATTGCGATATGAATTAGTATGCCTAGTACGCGAAGAAGGCGCACGGGTATTTCTTTGAATGCTTCGTGGTCCGGAATGGGCTGATGCACCGCCATGGAGGGTTTGGATGAGTTGTCGCATTGTTTCTTGCATGACGGTCTGGCCCTGAGCCAGATTTGCCATTATTCCAGTCAAATCTGGAATGATTGGTGGAGCAGGTGGATTTGGAGGGGTTCCAGCGTTACGATTGCTGGATTCAGGAATATCAGCCATTGGTAATGGATTATTTTTGATGAAAAACGATATTATCACTCGTTTCCCACAGACGACGCCAATTTGTTGATGTAAAAAATTAGATCACTCTAATAATATAATCACAGATAAATAAATGAGACAAAATATTTTAAAATGGCTCAGCCTTATAAGAATGGCCTACATCCACTGTTGTTTTATTGCTGAGTGTTTGGGAATTCTCGATTTATGTTCTATCAAGAGATTCCGGTCTCGATTCCAAGGTTTGGATTCGGATCCCTTTACAATGAGGATTGTACAATGTATTTATAGCCCTCAGGCTGTCATGTGAAAGGGTAATACATTAAATGATATACATATGAAAGGGTAATACATTTAATGCCCTTTTTGCGTGTGCGTCTGAATGATAAGCATTTAATGAGCAGTTAAACTGTTGGTATCCTGCTTTGAGATGCAGCTCGGACCGCCTGAGCTGCTCAGACCACTTGGGCTCCTCGGTGCTAAAGAGTACCTCAGGGAGTTCTTGTTCCTCGGAGCGTATGAGTTCCTCGGAGAGGCAGTGTTCCTTGGGGAACTAGTCTTCCTCGTTGTAGTCTTGTTCCTCGGAGCGTGTGGGTTCCTCGGAAGTGTTTGTTATTGCCATGTAGATAGCCACGTGTCTTCATATGATTGGTCCCTCTCAGCAGATTAAATTTGGTATCAACACTAAGTACAAAATTTATATGTATTCACACAACCAAATTATTCATACTTGTACGTAATATATTTCTCTCTAATATTCACCATACTTGTTTGCTTTACGAATTTATTTCACTTTCGTATTTATTCAAGTATAATCATCTACCATTATACCCAAGTAGATTATTTATAAAGTATATATTTTACACGCAATATATATACTATAAGGATTATTGGCCCGGTCTAATCATCGACTCCAATTCTCCTATCATTTACATTGTCCCGGTCTAATCCTCGACTCCAAATGTAAATGAAGAAAAGTAGAATATTGGCTCGGTCTAATCCTCGACTCCAATATCATATAGGCACTGTAGGTATTGACCCAACCTAAGTACAAAATTTATAAGTATTCACACAACCAAATTATATGCATTAGTACGTAGTATGTATCTCTCACATATTTGTCGTACTATTTGTCTTACGATTTATCTCACCATCGAATATATAGGAGTGTTCACACAACTCTAAGGGTACTACTTACCCCTTGTTATATCAACTCAGTAGTTACCCTTGTTAACCTACTGACCCAACAAATTTAAGCTCGCTCACGCTTTTTTCGTAATTTTATTCTTATCACCTTGAATTAGAATACGTCCCAAATCAAGCCTATGAATTTCCACTTTAATTTGCTCCCAAAATTAAATTCAAACACTCAATCATAGACCTATTGCCATCATTATTACAACAATATATTTCATCAAGGTCCCAAAAACTTCCCCGATAAATTTTTTATTCATTTACGGCTTAAAAAGAAAAATCTCACATTTTCTCGCAGCCGAAACGAATCATAATTTTCTGGCAGCTTAAACACCTTGAACTAAAACAACTATAACTCACTCTACCGAAATCCAATTTACCACAATCCAATCTCATTAGAAATATAACTTCAATACCTTTCTTTTCATCCATAAATTAGCATCTAATTCAAATCACAAAGAAAATGACATGCATTTGAATTGTCTATAAATTTTTTGTAATTTTGTTGTTCTAGCAGTTTAACACCTTACACAAAAACAACTATATCTCAGTCTACAAAAATCCAATTGACCTAAATCAAATCTCATTAGAAATATAACTTCAATACCTTTCTTTTAATCTATAAATGAGCATTTAATTCAAATCGCACAGAAAATGGCATGCATTTAAATTGTCTATAAAATTTCTGTAATTCTGCTGTTCTGGCAGTTTAAACACCTTGCACTAAAACAGCTATAACTCACTCTACATAAATTCGATTGACCTCAATAAAATCTCATTAGAAAGATAACTTCAATAACTTTCTTTTCATCCATAAATTAGCATCTAATTCAAATCATACGGAAAAAAGCATGCATTTGAATTCTCTAAAAAAAAATCGTAACTTAGCTGTTCTGGCAGCTTAAACACCTTGTACTAAAACAACTATAATTCACTCTATATAAGTCCAATTGACCTCATTCAAAGCTAATTAGAAATATAACTTCAATACATTTCTTTTCATATATAAATGAACATTTAATTCAATTCACATAGAAAATGGCATGCATTTGAATTGTCTATAAAATTTTCGATTTGATTCCTGAGCTAACGATTTAAATCTCGGAACTGCTTCGTTAGAAAAATCATTATAAATTCAAAATAAATCAGAAAAATACGTGGTCGGCACCCACACGATCGTATAAAAAATATATACAACTTTCATCGTTTGACCAAGAGCTGAATTAATTAGCATCCTAGACGAATTGATCCCGCAAGGCACTGATGTACTGTTCATTGTCTTCTCCAATCCACATATTTCCCAACACTCATTCAACCCCATTTCCATGGATCTTAACATCACCCAACAAAAATATAAACATCTCCACATAATAATATAACCAACACATCAATTAAAATCAAGGGATTCAATCATTCAATTAAGAATCTAACCCTAACTCCATTAAATTTATTTCTCACAAAAACTACACCATTTTCATCCATTCAAGCTTAGATTTCATATGGGGCAATTACAACATCAATTTTTATGAGTTCATTTCAACAAAAACCCATTTTTATTCAAGAATACCAATCCAAAAATCATATAGTTTACCAACTATAATATGAGATATACACACTAAATTGAATAAAGCAAGTAAACACATGCCTCGTGGATAAAATCCGTCGACCCCAAGTCGAATCCCGCGAATTTTGGCCGAAAATCTCTTATTTTCTTTCTTCTTCTTTCTTCTCTTCTTTATCTCCTCTCTCTCTCTCTCTCTCTCTCTCTCTCTCTCTCTCTCTTAGGGCTGATATTTGGGGGAAATAAAGGCTTTCCCCTTATTAAACCCGAAATTGGGTGTATACCCAAATTGTTAAATGACTCGTGTACTTATTTACAAGTCCCTGCTAGTCTAAAAATGCCCGGAATCCAAATACTACCCCTGGGTACTCTATTTTGACTATCTCGGCCATTCCGAACCCAATGGCGGAGTCAAAATCTGCATCTGAGTCACTTAACTAAAATTCACTATTTTGACCCAACACGTTCAATACGCATGTTTTTCAATTTACAATATTTTTCTTTATCGCTTTACCCAACTGCGACATGTAATAAAATAATCCCACACACATTCTTAGTCTCGTAAGAAAATATATATCCATATAAATATTAGTCCGACACTTGAAAACTAATATTTACTATTTACTTTATAATATTAAATTTATTTAATTTCACTTATAAATTCCAAAATTACTATTCATAGAAATTCCTTAAATTACTAAATTATGTCCACAGTGTAATTTAGATACCTTTAAAAGTACGGGGTATTACAAGACATGTCGGAGAAAGAAGATAGAAATGTGCAACATAATGCTTGTGTTATTGTCGACGACAGTATTATCACTAGTGGTGTTAACTAATAAAAGGGATAGAGAGTTTCTGATGGGTTAAGGGAATTACTTGTACTCATTTTTTCATGTACATTATGAAATACACACGTATATTTACATGTACTTCACAAAGTACGTGTAGTATTCACGCGTACTTCCCACAAACATGCATTTATTTTTATAAAAATGCCACATATTTTCATAAAAATATATGTATTTTATAAAAAAAAATGTATGTACTTTCAATAGAATTAAACTACAACTGTCAAATATTCCAATACAAATAAAAGGTGCACAAAGTGCATGCATATTATAAAATGGTTGTATTTTCCTAAAAATGGCTGAATTTTCATTAAAATGTATATAATTTTATTATCATAATGGCCAAGAGAGAGAAACAATTGAAGGTACGCTAGGTACATTCAAAAACCCTGTATGGGGAATAGGGAGCCCTAATGGGAACGCGTTTACTAAAATAAAAAACATAAGGGGAGTGAATGAAATTTATAAGATTTTAAATTTATCTTTGTTTCAATAAATCTTTTAATAGCTCCCGTCAAGAGATTTCTCAAAAAAAGATCATGTAATGCACTACACCAAATCTGCCGAATTATCACGGTCATTGACCTTGACAAGTTCAACTTGTCAAGGTCAATGATCGTGAAAATTCCTAGGGTGACAACTTTTTTTTGTCACGGACTTATCACGGTCAATGACCGTGACAAGTTCGTTAGAATTGTCACAGTCCTTGACAAGTTTGTCACGGTTAAGGACCGTGACAAGCCCGTGATAATGGTTAAAAAATTGTCACGATCAATGACCGTGACAAGTCCGTGATAAGTTTCTTTGTCAAGGACTTGTCACGGTCAATGACCGTGACAATTCTGGGCAGAATTGATAAAAATCTGCACTGCCACTGCCCAACAGTATATTTGTACCTGTTATAGCAACGTTGTACCTGTTCAAGCATCATATATCAAAATAAAATAAAGATAATGAAAATATACATTCAAAATAGAGACAATATGCATCACGATATAATCCAAATATAATTCCAAATGTACCAACTTAAAAACAATTCAATTCAAATAATGTCACTACATGTATTGGGTAAGGTTAGCTTTGAGGAGGTGAGTAGACCACACGATATATTAATTGACACACCCACTAATATACATCGTGCCTCATTGTTCGCATAACCACAATGGGGAGTTTTCCTTCCCGAGCTTCACATGCGTGACGAGCACCTTAGACTCGATATCTTGAAGCTCACGTCTATGAACTAGTGCACCTTGGACGATATTCGAGTCCCTCAACCCCTGTCCTATCCGTTGGCCATCAAATATGTCCAATTTAAACACACTCGGCCAACCAAGTGTCGACATCGGTCGGTCGAAGGGAGCCAAATAGGGAAGTGTATCATCAAAATAAGAGCTCAAACGTGTCAGCGATGAAGCAACGAGGTCCACATCCTCATCCTCCTGCACCTCCTCCTCCACCACCTTCTCATTCTCCTTCCCTTTCCCCTTACGGTCTTCGCCCAACGAACGCTTCATGAATGAGAACATATCTTGGACCGTCGCCTCCAAACGGGACAACTTCATGTCATGCAAGTCCACCCTTCGAGCCAACCCGGTGTCGCTCGTCTCCAATCCGATGATCCTAGATTTGGCCACCCGCGAGCTCACCCACTAATCCTCCCATTGAAACCAGCGCCAAACACTTGGCTGAGTGCGTCAGTGGACAAAGATGCCTTGTCGGCATCAGACTGCGACTCATGCACTTCCTTAAGCTTTGCTTGAAATGACAAAATAAGTAAAATAAATAAAACACATGATTAGTAAAATAAGTAAATAAAAAAATTATAACGTAATTAATAAAAAGTAAACTGTCGGATTACTTTCAATCATGGACGCGATTCTCGGGGACACCTCCTTATCCTTCCCCTTCTTCGTTCGAAGAGCCACATAAGTATCGAGCCTATGTGGCCTACCCCCAGGGCCACTCCCTGTCCCCTGAAATAAAATAAAGTAAAATTAGTATCGGCCCCGCAAAGTAAAATAATGCAGAATAATATATTTCTGTAGTTATAGAAAAATTAAATCTTACCATCATCCTATGCTCCACCTTGGCGTAAGACGTCCGACCGGAGTAGTGCACGTACATCTTTTTTGCCCGATTTTCCCTCCTCGATTGGCGAGATGCCAATTGTCGCTCTCCGATCTCATTATCAATGAACCTTTACCATTGTGCCAATGAGATCGACTCCTTCGGCGGGACAGATTCACGCATTCGGATAACGTACTCTCGTGTTGTTGATACCAAAATTAGTATGCTGATGTGGACGAATAATAAGAAGACACGTGTCAATCTACGTGGCACAATAGCAACGAGGAAGATCATTCCCCCGACCTAGTCATACTCACTCCGAGCTATAGGTGTACTCCGAGGAACACCAGTCCTCCGAGGAACTCTTGTCCTCCGAGGAACTCCAGTGCTCCGAGGAACTCTTGGACGACGAGAAACTAAGGCGGTTCGAGCTGCATCTCGACCACATCATTGATTTCCAGATAATCCACAGTTCAACTATTCATTGAATGCTTATCATCTTGACGCACACGCTTGAAGAGCATTAAATGAGTTACCCTTTCATATGTATATCATTTAATGTATCACCCTTCCATGTACATCCTAAGGGCTATAAATACCTTGTATGACCCTCATTCAAGGGGACCGGATTTTCTTGATAGAACTTGTAATCGAGAATTCCCAAACACTCAGCAATAACATAACAGTGGACGTAGGCCATTCATATAAGGCTGAACCACTTTAAAATTCTTTGTCTCATTTATTTATCTGTGATTGAATAATTAGAGTAATCTAGTTTTTTACATCAACACGTGTCTTCCCAAAGTACTAGGTCCGCATATTTTTCTTCCACGTCTTGTGTTTCTCTCTCAACTGCTCCAAGACGGAATCGCGTAGCTTTGGATCCAGGCTGAATTATTCCTGTCCAACAAATACAATGTTAGTTGCGAATAAATATAAATATAAATATAAAATAAAATTAAAATCAAAATCGAAATTGAAATTGAAATTGAAATTGAAATTGAAATTGAAATTGAAATTGAAATTGAAATATTCATATAAATATAAATATAAATATAAATATAAATATAAATATAAATATAAATATAAATATAAATACTTTACCTGTAGTGCCACCCAAACAACTAACTTGAGCTCATATGGCACCTCCTTCCAACTAATGTATCCCGGGTCGATGACCATCTTTACCAGCTCGAGGGATCTCGCTAATAGCCGCGACTTGTTCTCGATGACTATCCCCAATTTTCCATATTTGGGGATCCTAGGGGCCGAGGAGCCCTCGTTGCCTCCGCTACCACCGAGCCCAGACGACATCATCATAACCAACATCACCATCATCGCCTTAATACCTAAAGGAGACATTTACAGTAACAAAATGTTATTAGTACAAATCAAAATGAATTAAAAGAAGACATCCAAATATGTACAATTACTACAAATAAAAATGAATTGTTACTGTTAAACACCTCCCCTTCCCCCACCACACACACACACAAACAACCCCACCCCCACCCCCTCCCCCTCCCACCCCCACCACACACACATGCACACACACCCTGCCCCACCCCCCACTCCACCACACACACACACACACACACACAAACCATAGTTGTGGCTTAAGTTTCAATGATTTAAGGTCTTTTCATGCATTTTCTCCATCCTTCGAATGACTCCCCCTAAGGCAAGTGCCCACAATATGTTCAAACCACTGGCCATACACACTGATTGGTGCTTAGATTTCCAAATGGATAGAAACCATCTGTTGTTATAGCCAAACGAATGTTGCGCTGTTCTCGAGAAAAATTGGGATACTCATAATTCATCCTCCTCCAGGCTGTAGAATCAATAGGATGACGCATGATATTACCCCTACTCCTTCCCTAGCATGCCAAGTCATCGCCTCTGCTATCCATGGTACTGTAAAAAATTGCTTTAATCTAGGCCCAACGGAAAAATATTTCAACACTTTTTGAGGCACCTCTGCGAAACACATCCCCCATTCTATTTGTCTCCCCCATCCACTATTTATATTTCGGATATCCCATTACAGCTACCACAACTAATCACCTATTAAAGGTAAGAAGTTTATATTCATTGATTAGTATAAACAAAACTTAGATTTATAGTGTGTTTTATTTAATTATGTCTTATTTATATTTGATTTTTAAATTTCAAATTCAAATTCAATTTATCATAGAAATTTCTATTTCCTCCATCTCCTCTAAATGGTGAGTGGTCCTATCCCATTCAAGATCGCATTTTTCTGTAATATACTTAACAGCTCATGCACATTGTTACGATTTGAGAAAAATTCGGCAGCATATCCCAGTAGTTCTCTAAGTACACGACGTAGATTGACAAGTGTGAGTGTTATTTCAATTGATCAATTGAAATAACAGTCACACTTGTTAATCTAGTATGTACCCAGAGAACATTAGGATATGACCTCAGAACTTCCTCCAAAAGTAACAACTTTAACCCACTAAGAATATTATTATACAAAAATTATGCAGTCCCAAACTGTCCAAACCGGACAATTCGAGAGATATCATTACAGGGGTAATGACTCTCGAACGGGTCTAAGAGCTATTGAATGCGTACGCATAAGAACTAGAAGGCTAGTATCTATGCGCACTATATGTAGTTTCAAGTATGTTTCATTTAATTATCATACTATGTATATATTGTTCGTTATACAAAGTAATTTTTTATAAAAGTTGAAAAATTCCACCCCCATATGGACAATAATCGAGTGGTCATGCCACTTTTAAAATTAACCAACCCAACATCAATCCACTATAATCCAATCGCAATGTCAACAACAAATGTGTATCCCGTACTTCTTCTAATTCATCTACTCAATTAATTATTTTCATCAATTAAACTAACAATTAAAGTATACAATTATTAATTTACTAATTTACAATGAGGGGCAATCCTACTTTCATATATTAATTTACTAAAAAAATTAATAATCAATCAATTCATTTACAAGGGACACTATGTACTAAAATTAACCCCCACACACGTACACACACACGCACAAACACGTACACTACACACACATATACACACATGCGCACACACACACACACACGCATCCCCCCTCCCCCACCCCCATCCCTGCCCCTTCCCCCCCACTCTGCCCCACTCCCTCCCCCCCCCCCCCCCCACACACACAAACAAACCCACCCCCTCCCCACCACACACACAAACACACACACACACACCGTTCCCCCTTCCCCCCCCCCCCCCACGCACACACACACATGCACACACACACATGCACATATATACACACACACACACACATATATATATATATAAATGGAAGAGAGAGAGAGAGAGAGAGAGAGAGAGAGAGAGAGAGAGAGAGAGAGAGAGAGAGAGAACCAACCTAAAAGTAGAGAGAGAGAGTGAGAGCAATGCGTAGAGAGAGAGAGAGAAATTAGAGGGAAATAAATCGGTGAGGAAAAAAGGAGGGGAACGGGTTTTTGCTGACAGATTTGTCACAGTCATTGACCATGACAACTTTATATAATTGTTACGGTCAATGACCGTGACAAGGCTGACCGCTAAAAGGGTTCCAATTTTCCCATTTTGGTGCAGTGATGTATTTTGAGAGATATTTAAATTCAAAGTCTGTAAAGTACAAAACGTTAAGGGTGAAAGTGAAATTTGAAAACTTTAAAATTACAGATCCTTCATGGATCACTTTTGGTAGATCTCGTAATGATATTTCCAAATATATAATTTTTGTGTGAATCAAAATTATGTGTTGAGAGATGTTTAATTTCAAAGTTTTAGCATAAGAAGACCAAAACAAGACTTTAGAGTTTAGAAATATCGACCCAATAGTAAACTAGCATCCAAAATTGTTCGTGAGGGAGCTTTGAGTATAAACCTATTTAAAAAATTTACAAATTAGTAAAAATCTTTCAATTTTATCTGATTATAGTTTTGAACACAAAAATGTGTTTGCGAGGCAATAGATGTCTATTAACACTTAACCAATAATAGTCATATTCTTCAAAGTATTACTTAGTCAAAATCTCATCGGTGTGCTGAATCTAATGCAAGACTCAAATATGTTGTCACAAGAGTAGCCAATGTAAACTAAACTAATACAATTGCATTTTCAATCTCTCCCTTCATCAATTCGGTGGAAAATCCAAACCCAAACACATCAAGTCAGAATACTTTATACATACCCCATTAAAGCCTATCATGAGTATGACAAGTCAAAGAAAAAAGATGAAAGAATCCTCCTGACTGAATGTGCATGGACATTGAGTACGGAGTTGGGTCAAGTTTAAATAAGCGATGTCAATACCTATGAAAGTGAGAACATCATGCTGGATTAAAAAAAAGAAATTCCCTCTACTTGGGAACTCCCCTTAAAAATGGCAACTAATAAGGATAACAACGCAAATTTGCCCCATAATATGATAATAAGGACATGTACAAGTAAACAAAGTACATTTATGTGTAAATCCACATATCATTTATATTTCTTCCCAGTTGGTACAAAATTATCGAAGTGAGATAACAGATCTCATAGTAGATAACTGGCATAATGCATAATATCCCAACATAAAGATAACATGGTATGGAAAATATGACAAAAAATCTCATATATAAAGAGATATAGGTTGATGAACACTTAAAGAGACAAAGAGTCTAGAAAATTTGGGTATTGAACATCTAATCATGTGAATGATCAATGCAGATCCTGTGAAAAATGGGATGATACCAACAGTTCAACTACTCATCACACAAGGTAGGTAAGTATGTGAAATAGCATGGCTAAAATAATATTAGAGAGCAACACGACAAAATAATCATCACAATTGGAATATATACATACACGTATATATAATGACAACAATAATACAATAGCCAAATCCATAAAATATATTAAAATTTCACAAAAAGGTGTATGAATTAAATGAATGCACAAAAGAATATATAAAGATCCAAGGACAATAATCTATGTCTAAATATCCATTACTCTCTCTATATATACAAAACATATAACTATCTATTGGGATTAACTTTATAAAATTTCTTTCCTAATGATATTACATTCATTATAGTTTAGAAAATAAAATAAAAACTATATCCATATAACGATATATATATATGATTTGATCACCATACCTTTATAAATTTATAGTTTCTCTAATAAGCAAGATAAGTGTTGATGTAGATGATTTATAAATCCTAAAGATCTTTCCAACCAATATGGATATTGAAGAACATTGATAGAAGTTCTCTCATTTTCTTCTCCCCCTTTCTTTAACTCGATTTATCTTTCCTCATCCATCAACCATCGTTTCCCATTCTCTTTCTAATGAGGGTGACAATGTGTATGGAGCTCCTCTTCATGCTCTTATAAAAAAGAGCACGAGTTTAGATAAGGTCATTATAGGAAATTAAGATAATCTAGTTTAGTTCTTCAATAAGGAATATATTAGGGAACCAAGGCTAAATAGTCAAATGCTCTTCCAACCAGAAATACAAAAAATCCCAAATTAAACCTCTACTTTATATCATTTTCTATTTAATTGTAATTAATTTTACTAAATAATTACAACTTCATTCCAATTTAGTTATCTCATAATTACTCGAATAAAGAGACCTTATTTGCAAAGTTGGATAGCACATAATATGATTCCTTACGTTAATTTTCAAATACCTCTTCGTGAAATTCAATTTTTTGCTAATCAACTTTGACCACCATATTATATTCCTTGATTATCAAACTTAACTTACTTGATACTCTACTAGATTATAAAATAATCCACTAATCATGTTTATTAGTATTATCAAAAAATATAATTTTATCAGGGGGTAATTTCAATTTATCCTATGTGTGGACTCCTAAAAAACATGACCTTAAACATATTCACATAATTATTTTCTAACTCACATGGCTTATTGACCTGATAAATTGAATCTCACATATCCGTAAGTCAAATAAATTACCATGTGAATATTACAATCCTTATATCCTGTGAAATTAAGAATCTATGCACCATTTGTAAACGGTGACATTGTTCAAGTCTAATACAACTAACACCTAGACTTGAACCTCACCCTTAGTGCTTCTTAATACATTCCCAATGTACAAGTAAAATGTTACTTGAACTATCGAGCTTATTCCCAAATCATCAGACACGTTCCTCTATTTAAGATCAACTACTAATATTATACATGTAGGCCCCTTATCTAGGTCATGAACTCTTAAATTATACCAGAATTGGAATTATGATCCTTCATGATCGAGTTAGGCCTAACTCACCATAATTCTTATTAAGTTTAATTGACCGATATATACATATATTTGTAAACAACAATAAGACATTCCCACAAACATGATTCATATTTAAAATGATATATGATAATCCTTTATTAACCAATAATAAAATTCATAAAACATGGTTTTAAGAATAAGATCCCAATATTCCCCTAGTTTTAAAGCCATGTTCCAATGCATCTAACAATCATTACCTCTACCTTCTTATCAATAGTTTTAAATTCTAGAAGGATTAAATAGGTTGTTATCCGATCCAGTCTTGGTCTCAATCTTAAAACATATTTTATTCGATTCCTTAAACCAGTTGATAGATACATTTAATGTTCTTAGCTCTTTTATCGATCCTAATCTCCTTCAAGCTTTAAATGGAATCTTTATTATCACAATACAAAGTAATTTATAGTTTTACTAAAGGAACCTAGCCTAAATTGCTTAGGATGTTCATAATTCATATAACCTCTTTAGTTGCCTTCTAAGTGGCAATAAATCCGTCTTCTATGGTGTAGTCAACAATACATAATTTGTTGATATTCCTCCAATTAATAGCTCCACCTCCTAAAGTAAACACATATCCTGAGGTAGACTTCCTGAAATCCTCATCTAACTTAAAACCCGAGTCTTTACAACCCAAAAGATATAAGACTATCCATGAAGTAAACTAATATATAATCTCTTGTCCTCTTAGGTACTTGAGAATATTCTTACTCCAGTACAGTGCTCCTCACATGGATCAAACTAAAATTTGCCAACCATGCCTACGATAAAAAAATATTTGATATATTTACAACATAACTTATATTAGGGTTCCCATCTACGAATTGTAAGGTATATTCCTCATACTCTCTATCTGATCAGGTTATGTTGGACATTGATCATTAGATAAATTGATTTAATGTCAAAAAGGAACAAATCATTTCTTATAATCATGCATGATAATATTTTTGAGTGTATCATAGATATAAGTAGCTTCAGATAAGCTTAACATCCTTTTTTATCTGACAAAAGCTTGATTCAAGGGCTGTGATCACTTTTCCTAAATATGTCATATCAATATATATATATATATATATATATATATATATATATATATAACCACGCTCTTGTACACGATATTACACCCTACTCATTCCCAATTAGTAGAATATTATCCATATTACTAGAAATAACACCATATTTTCGTTATCAAAACCAAGAAATTCATTGTTTGAAAAATTTAGATGTTCTAAGACCTTGACACTTGCTCAAGTCAATACAAGAATCTTTTAATATTGGACATATTTCTTTTTCGACTTATTTCTTACAAATCCCTCGGGCTGCATCATTTCAATGCAATTTTTAAGTCTCTCATTCAAGAATGTGATCTTTATATTAAAATAATCCTAATATCGATTATTAAATTTCCTAAAATTCAATAACTATATTTATGAGTAAGCCTTTTAGAAATAAAACTCACCTTGAAGGTTTTCGACCTCCCAACTATCAATTTTTTTTGTCTGTGTAGATCCACTTGCACTGAATGGTTTTTTTTATCACAAACATAAAGTCTACAAGTACCCAAACATAATTCGAATGCATTGAATTTATCTCGGCATCATAGCCTTATGCCAAATATCAATGTATTTGTCTTGGAGTGTCTCATTATAGTTCTTGGGATCTAGTTTATTATTCCCTAAGATCTTTCTAAAGTGTACACCCACGTACACTAGCATATTAGAATATCTCATGACCCTCCTACTATGATTTGGATCCACTTGTAATCTAGTATAAGTTACGTAAGGTCATTGATAATTCTCCCAGTACCACTAGGTAATGTTTTATTAATTTCATGTTCTATTGTTCCTATACGAGTGTTCTAGTAGTACTGGTAATTTAATATTCCCCTTTTATCTCTTGAAATACAAGTTGACTATTGGGCTTTTAATTCATTATGTAATCCTATTACAAAAACCAAACATTGGTATGATGCTTGATATTATAAATAAATCACTATAGGAACTTTAGGATAACCAATAAAGAGATATACTTTTATCCTTGATTTTAATTTTCTTGTCTCCTTTCGCAACACATGTGTTAAGTACTCCCAGATCTGAACATGCCCTACATTGAGCTTGCATCCATTCCATAGTTTTGTTGGATATAAAGAGACCAATTTAGAAGGAACTAAGTTTAAAATGTATAAATACATTTCTAACATAAATTCCTAAAAATAATATTATAGTCTCAAATAAATTGTTAGGGTTTCATTCTTAAAACAATGTATATGACATTTTTTCCAATAATGGTGTAATGTTCACTTGAAATATATATATATATATATATATATATATATATATATCAATTGTACTTGGTAGAATTTCTGGATATTTGGGTTTGACCTGATCATAGAACATCAAAATTCTGATTTTAATACAATTGACCAGTTCACAACCTATATAGGGAGTTGACATCCGGTTGATAAATCTACATGTATAATGTTAGCAGTTTAACTTGACTATAGAAACCTGTTTGATATCTCAAAAACTTATAAGATAATTCGAAGAAAATTTTACCAGTACATCCAAATTGTAGTGAAATGGACCACGAATGAGATTCAAGTCTATGTGTTGACTAGATTAGACTTTCACACTCTCACAATATTTGCAAAGGGTGGATATACTCTTAATCTTGAGGATGACAAACATTGGAATATGCACATAATTATTAATTTAATTGTTATGGGTAAGATTCAATTTATTCGGTCTATATCTTCGCAAGTTGGGCAATCATTGTGTGGATATGTTTGAGATCATATTCCGATGAAATAAGTATTTGGGAGATATCCTAGAATTTGATACCCTCTTTATAGACTTATAATTTTTTATTCAAATAGTAAATCGGGCGATATATTTATGATTTGGTTAAGTATTAAATAAGTTATGTTTGAGATTAAGGAATGAGTAAGATGTTTGTGAAAAATTATTAGTGGAAAATTGAATTTAACTAAGGGAGTATTGTGTCCTTTACCCGGGGAATCATATTATGTTCTATACAACTTTGCAAACAATAGACTCTCTATTCAATTAATTTTGATATGATTCAATTACAGTGAAATTGTAATTATCTAGTGGAATTAATTACAATTAAAGAGAGAAAAATATATTAGAGGTTGTGATATGAAATTTTCATAATTATGTTTGAAAGTCAATTTAGATATCTAGCCTTGGGTCCCCAGTATAGCCCATATTAATGAAGTGATCCTTTAGTCCTCTCCATCACTCTAAATGCCTTTGGCTAACTTCAGTTTTGGCACTCTACGAGTGTTTAATGGAACAAGAACCTCAATTGATACAAGGGATTTTCTCGTTTGAAATGATATCAAACAAGGGAACTTGATTCTAAGAAAAATTAACCTGATAAGATGTCATCTTATCACGAGATATTCTCGTGATAAGTTCCCATTCAAACGGGTCTCTCTCTCATTCAAACAAAGACCCTTTTATAGGTAAATGTGTTTTACTTTGAGTATTTAATGTGCAAAGTATAAATAACTTCCATGATGTGTTTTGAAAATGTTTCACGTTGTCCACCATTGAAACCCTAGGTTTTTATTTGTGAAAATATATGCATGGAAATATATCTTTCATCCTAACATGGTTTTGTAGGATTTTTATTACTTCCTCCTTCATGGTCACATATCTTGGTTATATGAATGGATCCTATAATGGTATATCCGTAGTAACTTTTTCTAAATTCGATTTGGTTGATAATTAGGTTGTTTTAATTATTACAAAATTGATGTATGTGGTGGTGTTTGTGAGGGGATGTAATAGTTATTCCCTATTATTCATCAGGTTTTGGACATAGTGAATGTTATACATTGGTGAAATAGATTCCTACTCCTATTCTCGACGCAAAGCTATGATTCAAATAAGGGATCACCATGTTCGAATGAGGTCATGGTGAAGATAAAAGGGGATTTCTTTTGCCATCCTTGTTAAATATTATCATTGGAATAATGGACTATAAATGCAGAACTCGAAATCGTGAAGGAGTCCAAAATAATCCCACTTAAAATAAAACTTTTTTTTGGTAAAATGTAAGTAATATTAAACCAAGAAATGAAAGCACAAGGAACCAAAACATAGGCCCACATAAAAGGCCTATACAAACACAATACAAAATCGATTCAAATTTACTCATTTAGAAAGACCAACCCAAGCCATAATCAAATTAGAGAATACATAAACAAAAGAATACTAAAAGTCATAGTTATAAAAACCATCCACATGAAGCAACCATATCAAAGCAAAAAATTTTTATCATCTCTATAACTCTGTCAGCTGCTAAAAGAAACCCTAAACAAGAAACAACTTGTGCAATAACTCAAATTGGTTACACCCGGTGTTCTGTATATGATAGTAATAATAATATAGAATAATAATTGTAATAAAATAAAGTTTTCGACAAAAAAAATGGAACTTTATTTAATCAGGATGAAACTGCATCTTTATTACATTGTTTTAGGTCTCATATAACATAAACAAAGGGGGAATAATAAGGTTACATAAGCTGTTAAGTAGTAGTGAAAGTATTCTAATTTATGTTGTCGTCTTTGCTAGTTACTGCCCATACGTACATAACTAAAAAAGTTTTCCTCGGTAAAATAAAATAGAAGTCCATTGGGGTGGGGGTTATCTCTCCTTCCTTGAGTTCACTTTCCATCTAGAAGGATAATAAATAATCAAAAAATTTCCAAGTAGATAATTCTATTAGAACAACAAGTTTATATTTAAGAGTTTAGATATCATAAATAGAATGAAGCACATATCATATATCGCAATTTATAGAATTTTGGAACAATATAAAATATCAATAGTAAAGGCATAATGGAGCCTTTGGGTATTTGTAAAGATAATATAGTGATTATAACCAAATAAGTGTTATCGAGTCATATATATAAAGGTACAAGCTAATCTATAATAGGATAACCCATAATTATCTGTTATTAAGGCTTCAAAGTTGTAGTGCTACCATTATAATATCATTCATCCAAAACCTTTGGAGATAAAATAACATGGCCGAGCCCATCTCTAATGAGTAGTATCCATATAGTAAGATAATTAGGCACTCAAACCCTGAGTCCTACAAGTCAAATAGCACTCCCGTGGATATACAAAAAGTCTATTCCCTAAATTATAATGTACGCTACTGGGTTTAATGAAATCATCTCGTGTTTATGAAATCACTGGTTTACTGAAATCATCAGTTGCATGAAATCATAGGATTAGGATTTACTCGGATAAGGATTGAATCAGTTTTCATGGGATTTGTGAGGTACACAAAAAGTTCATAAATGAGTATAAGATTTTTGGGGGCATCACAAGGTGATATAATTGACGTAATCAAGGTAATTACTGAAATAATATCGAAGTAGAAGTTACCTACTTTTTTAATTTCAGAATTTGTGTATGATCTTTTTGTTCAAAGGCATAAATGGGGGATCTTGAAATCATGTATATAATAAATGTTTAGGGTATGGTAAATAAATAAAAATCTAAGTAAAACTAGGGGTTTGTATGTAATTTATTTTAAATTTAGAATTTATGTTGGGTTAATTAATAATTTAAGTTTTTAATTATTTTTCTAAGTTATATTCATTTTTGGGATCGGTGGTAAGAGAAAATTAGGTTATATTTCTTGAAAAAGGCTTGGATTTAAGTATTGGGGTTGATATTTAAGAGTTTAAAAGTCAAGGGGTTTATATGCAAATTAAATTTTTTTTCCCTTTCAAAACTATTTTCTCTGGAAAATGCTCAATAGGTAACCAAAAAAAAATGTAATATACCATTTTGACCAGAAGAATAAAATTTTAATTTTCGAAAAAAATCATAATTTTCTGATTGGAGATGCACCCACACATACTAGTCCAAAGCCCACACTTGCCTCGTTTTGACCTAACTCTCGTGCGTGTAACCCACTTCATCTTCAACTTTCGATTGATTGACTTAGAGTTTTGAAAACCTTTACCACTTATTAGTGCAATTATAAAATACCATTTGGGTTGATTCCTCAATGAAATTTGTCTATTTTTTTTAGAGGAATCCAACCTATTAGTTTCAAATATTGAGGCTCATTGGTTAAAACTATTGATTTTTCTGGAAAAATAGTGAAAGTTTGACTTTAACATTCGTGGAGTTTGGCTAACATTCGAACCATAACATGATTATATTCATGTTTAAGGATAAAAAATATATCGAACTACTTTGGTTTCATGGATTATGGTTTACCATAACTCCTAAATTTAGTTTTTGAAATTTCTAACTCCGTAAAATAAAATATTCGATTTAGGGTATTAAAGTTTATTTTAAATCAAATTAACCTATGTACCTAGGTTACTTAAACCCAGATATTGAGTTCTCCTACTTTTAAACTTGTTCAAAGTAAGGATTATAGATTCCACAATTGAAGCTCAAGCTTTAATGGTGTTTTATGATATTCAAGCCTTTTCAGTGCCATTTCTACGTTAGGAATTCAATGTAAAACCATGAATGAAACCTATGAATGTGTAGCTTAACCAATTGATAAGAAATATAAATTCTATATAGAATGATAGAAATACCAATTAAAATAAATTTTTCTTCGCATTTTTCACTGTGTAGGGATATGTTTTTACTGTATTAAAGTAGGCGTTTATACTGTTAGACAAAGAAAGTTGAGTGGTGCTGGTAGGGTGGATCTCAGTCGAGGTTATTTATATTTTTGCTTTAGGTAACATGTGAGTGAATATGGATACCATGTATATGCATGTGTTACAAGTAATTCACTAGTCTTTCAGTTGTCAAAACATGGTTGGGAGTGTAAATATGATGTTTGGGTTTTTAGTTTTAATCCTTGGTTATGTTACGGGGTTTTTTACGGATGTTTTTATATGTTTTTGAATGTTTAAGGGATGAATTTGTAATTTCTCAAACTTCTAAGGATGGATTTCTATAATTTTATAAAATATTTATGATATGAATAAGTTTGGTGTTTAAGGTTGGGTTATAGGAGCATTGCATGGGTTAAATAAGGATATTGAAGTTTATGGGGGTATTTTGGCAATTTTAAAATTTTGAGGGTTACTTGGGTAATTATCCTATTTTTGGGGGTTGCTTGAGATATTTAAATCATCTTGAGTTTCTAGAGGCTTTTGTATTGATAGGTAAGGGTATATATATTCCCGATGTACGTTTATTTGATATCAGGATTCTTTCAATAGAAAAGTTTTTAAGACATATGATATATATGTGTGTGCATGTGTGTGTACGCGTGCGTATGTGCGCGTATGTTTGCGCGTGCATGTGTGTGGGAAAAACTGAATACAGTTTATTACATTCTAATCTCCTAAAATAAGTTTATCCTCGAAATTACCTTCAACGAGTGTTGGATAGCGTAATTTCATAGACTCTTCAATTTCCTATGTTACTTCTTCCACACTATGGTTTTTGCCAAAGAATCTTCATTAGAGGAATGGTTTTTTGGTGAAGAATCATATTCTGTAAAGCAAAGATTTTAATAGGTTTTTGGTCAAAATCATGATTTGGTTGTACGAATACACCCTCCCAAGTAATGATGTGGTTGGGGTCAGGTATATATTTCCATAATTATGAGATATGGAAAAAGTCATGTATGTTTGATAATTCTGAACATAGTTTTAAACAATAGTCTCCTGGTCCTACACATTTGGTGATTTAAAAAAATTCAATATAACGAGGTGCTAATTTTCCTAATTTTGAAATTGAATAATGGGGATACCTTTAAGAATACCTGATTCTCTACCTGAAATTCTAAAGTCTTTCTTCTGTTGTCAGCATAACTCTTTTGTCGACTTTGGGCCATATGCAATCTTTCTCGGATTAATCATATCTTTTCTATGGTTTTGGCTATAATTTTGGGTCCAAAGATACTATTTTCTCCTAATTCATTCCATTATAATGGTGAACGATAAGGTCTACCATATAGGGCTTCGTAAGGGGTTGCCCAAATGCTAGTTTGATAACTATTATTGTAGGAGAATTCGATTAATGCTAAATGACTGCTCCAAATATCGGATAAGTCCAAAGCAAAAGATCGTAACATATTTTTAACAGTTTGAATTATTCTTTTAGATTGTCCATCCGTTTACGAGTGAAAGGCGATACGTAAGTAAAGTTCTGTTCCCATGCCTTTTTGTAATGCTTGCTAAATCTTCTAATGAAACGGGATTTCGATCAAATAAAATGGAAAAGGGGAACTCGTGGAATCTAATGATTTCTATAATATAAAGATCATTTAGTTTTCAAAAGGAATCGGTAGTTTTTGTTCGTAGAAAATAGGATGATTTGGTAAGTCGAACGACCATGACCTATACTGAATTGTAACCTTGATATGTTTTTAGTATTCCATTGAAAAATCCATTGTTATATGATCCCATTTCTATTCCGGGATAGGAAGTGGTTGGAATAATCCTCCAGTATGTTGATGTTCAATCTTTACCTATTGACATGTAAGACATTTTGCCACAAAATTGGCTATGTCACTTTTAATGCCTTTCCTCCAATATTATCGTTTAAGATCATGATTCACTTCAGTACTTCCTGGATGAATCATATATATTATATAATGAGCTTCACTTAATCTTTTGTTTCATCAGGAGGGATCTAACAGTACATAATCGAGTTTTAAATCTGAGTCCTTTTTTGGGTGTAGAGGGAGGTCCAGGCTTAAATTTGATTAAAATAATGCCAACACTTCACAAGAATGATTAGGGGTGGTTGTTCGCACAAGTATGAAGCGGCTCGAAAGATATCATACAAAGATGGTTGTTCGCACGATGAGGATACTCAAAAGACATCTCACAAAGATTAAGCCTAGGAGATAAATACTATAAAACACAAACTGTAATAGGAACTTTGATGTACTTATATTTATCTCTCTCTGTAAATATAATGTTTACTTTGTAAAAGCTTTAAGGTTACTCCGTGTTGAAGTAAAAAACTAGATTTGATTTAATTAATCAATCACAGATAAATATGAAGTAAGTAATAAGACAAAGGATTTTTAAAGTGGTTCAACCTCATGAAAATGACCTACTTCCACTATTTTGTATTGCCGGATGTTTGCCTTAATCTCGATCACAATTGCCAATGATCAATTACCCTATTATGGAGGGTGTTACAATGTATTTATAGCCTTGGGGTTGTTGGTATGAATAAACGATATTCCATTATTTAATAGACATATACATCTATATAATAAGAATGTTCATTAATCCGATGTTCATTGAATGTGTAATTGTCGCTTGATCTTCCTGGCCAGATGGTCTACACGTTGAGTAGCTCGGGGTGATGAGTAGCTCGGTGAGTATAGACATTTTCCACGTAAGATGGCACATGTCTTTATATAATTGGTGCACGCCAGCTGACTAATTTTCGTATCAACAGAAGCCCCTAATGTTTCACAGTTGAGTTTTAATATGAGAGTGTGGAACATTTTACCCAAAAGTTGCTCCGGCACCTTTTTTCATCTTGATTAATTACAGATCTCCAACACGTAGGAATTTTCCCTTTAGTCTTGTCATTTGAGCGCGAAATGGAAAACTTGTAAATATTTTGAATCTGCGACAGAGCTGGGGTATTTTCGTCTTTTTCATCATTTAATCGTAAAAAACGCAATCGTCTTTTCTAGTAATCATTTCTTTTCCTACTTCCCGATGCAAGGCATTTAAAAGCGATAGAAACAGATCGTCATCTACTTTTTACCTCTAGATTTCTAAACTCCTTGTCTTCTCATTCTATCCTTGTACTGTCGTTCTTTCTGTCATCCGCCTTAGCATATTTCTCGATCCCTCTGTAAGAACTTCTTCTTTCTGTTTTCTTTGCTTTAGTCACCATGGTTTATCTGATTGAATCATTGGATAAGTTTCGAGCTGATTTTGCGATTCCCTCTTGGGTTATTATAGAAGAACCTCCTTTCCCTTTTGATTTATTTTCTCTGCCTGAGGGACACTGGTTTCCCTCCCTTTTAGTAGCGGAATGTGGCTTTCTTTTTTGCCTAATCCCTTGTGTTTGGAGTTTTGCCAATATTTCGATATTGTTCCTACAAGAGTAGATCCAAATACATGGAGGGTAGTTAATGGCGTACATAGGTTAAACCAAATTCTGGGACTCATTTAGGGATCCCTGAGATTATGTTTTGTTATAAATGGGTTACCAGTGATACCACATTTTATTAAAAACTAGGTTTTCCAATAGAGCTTTAGTGGTCAATGTTCCCGATGCTAATAGGGGTTATTTTGATCGTGGAGTTGTGATGAAAAATTGGCAACACCCCCCATTAAAAGGAAATGATGTTTACCAAGGTCCCAGATGTCCACTTTATGACAATGGGATAGGTTGTTTTTAATTTTTCAATTTAGCTTTGTTTATGTTTGATGAAATGCGTCACTGATATTTATTTTACTTTTTGCAGTTGATAACGAGAGAAAGCCCCCAAAAGAGAGTGACATTAATATAAAAGATTTGAAACTCATCTGGGATTTGTATCAATCAGTTGCTTGGGAGCACGTTAGAGCTGCTTCTTATTTGCTGAGATACAAAACCTTACTTCCTCTTTTATTGCTCGTTCTTTTGCCCCTCCCGTGATAATTGATCTTGATCAAATTCCATAATCTCGAGCCAGAATAGAAGAATCTTCCTCTAATTTGGGTACCTCTATTGTTGATTTGATGACGAGGAAGAGGATAAGGATTGAATTCTTTGCCAAAAATGCTCCTGGCACAGATGGGGCAAAGAAGAGCAAATGGGATGTCCTAGTTGAAGGGATGAAGAAAATGGATATGGCTCCATCTAAGGGAATAATTCCAACTGTTAGGGAGGTTAGAAAAAAGCCACCTGTTGTCCCAAAAGAGGCAACACCTTTGATTGAAGGTGCTTCTATTACACAAGAAGAGGCTGCACCTTTGATTGAAGGTGCTCCTTTAAGGAGATTGAGCAGAGGTCTTGCAGAAAGACCTATAGAAACTGCTTCTCAACCTTCTAATGTTGAGGGTTCTTCTTTGAGAGCTAACTCTCCAGATCTCATTGCTCCGAGCTCGACCAAAGGTTTGATAAAGTCTTGGACCATTCCCGAATATTGAGCTACCGAGGGATCCCTTTCTCGGGAGCAGGTCACTAACTTAGCCGCCCAACATATTGCGTCAGTAAGTATCATCATCCTTACTATTTTATCTCTATATACCATGTTCATATTCTGATTCAAGCTTCTTTTCTTTTGCAATTTATGACATTTTTTCATAGTATCTTGAAGAAAGATGACGCTATCAAGGATTCAACTTCCTCCAGTGGGGTGGAAGAAGCTTTTGCTAGGTTATCACAATCTTTGAAGGATTTCCGGTGGAGGTACGAGGAAGATAAAACTGCTTGGGAGAAGAAACTTCTATCTGCAGAGATAGCTCGTCGACAAGCTGATACAACTCGAGACCAAGTAGTAAATGCCTCCAATGAGTTGGAGGAAAAATTGAAGGTCGTCATTTCCAGCAAGGAAAAAGATGATGGAAAGCTTGAAGAGGCTGAATGGCGTAAGAAAGATCTGGAGGAGAAGATGAAGCTTGCTGAGGGATATGCTTCTTCTGAGAAGGTGAAGAGAAAAGCTACTGTAAAGAAGTCCTTTAGCTCTGGTTGGGACGAAGGATGGAAAAAAGCCTTAACTTCTATTACTTTCCAAATGGAGTATGCAAGTTTGAAGTACTTCAGAGACGGATGGGTCACAGCATTGAAAGAGTTGAGTGTTTTAGACGATTCTAAATTATTTCAGACACACGCTCATGGCCCTCCTCCTGCTATTGACGAAGAAGAAGAGGATGAAGTTGCATCTGATGAGTCTTTTATGGTGGTAGTAGAAAAAGTGCCTGTTGTTACCATTCCTCAACTCTCCGAGCAAGTTCAGTAGGTAGCAAATTCTACCGAGCAATGCCAATTACCCTCCGAGCAACCAACTCCTTAATCCAAACCGGCTGATGATGTTGTAGGAAATAAGGAGAATGTGTAGAGTTATTTGGCTCTTTAATTATGTTGTTGTTCTTCTTTTCCCTTTTTGTAGTAACTTTGGTTGTACTTTCTTCTCCCATTGATCAATAAAAAGGACTTTGTTATTTGTTCTGAATTTTCTCTTTTACCTGCTCATCATAATTATACTATTGTTGATTCGTCTTCATTTTTCCTTGCTAGTTTATTGCTAGGATGGAATTCTTGTCGGCTCATGATACAGAGTTGATGAAGAAATGTAATGATTACTTCAAAGCTGGTCATGCTGACTTTATTGAAGCACAAATAGTTGATATTTTCAGATTTGATGCCTAAATATGAGAAATTGAGGCTTATCAATACTTAAAATGTCTTCTTGACCAAGTTGTGGCGAACAACGTGGCATACTATGAAATATTGGAGGATCGTCAAGGAGTAATTAAAGAACTCCAAATTCATCACAAAGAAACCACTGCTCCTTTGCATGAAGGTTATGAGAAAAATACCAACAGTTGAGTGCTGATCGGAGCTATGACAAATTCCTCTCAGCCCATAAGAGGAGAGAAAGTGTGTTGAAGCTTGAAGTTGAAGAACATAAGTACAATGCCAAGCTGATTGAAGAGGAAAATATTGCTTTAAGAGAAAAATTAAAACAACTAAAGTATGCCTATTCGTCTGGAGCTCTGATCCCAATCAATGATGAGGGCTTTTCATTTTTGGAAACTGAAAATGCTGCCTTGAGAGAAGAATTGGAGGTTTTGAAAAGCGCCAGACCTACATCGTCCACTCATAGAAGAGCAAGGCCTTCTATCCGTGGCCGAGAAAGAGCTGGTCGTATTAATAATGAAGAGACGAGGACCCAACTGGCTTTAGAAAATCAAGTCGTTCAACTGACGGCAAAATATTGAGCCTTGGCTAAGATGTCCAGAACAATCCATAGTCTCATCGAGCAACTTTCCAAGCAAAGTTCTGCCTGGAGAGTAAAGAGAATTTTGTGAAGAAGCTCCATTAAAATGTTGAGAGATTGACATATCAATTCCGTAAACATCCACAAGAATTCTGGATGGAGGGATATAATGAAGCCTTATGCCACCTTGACGCCCGGTTGAAGCAGTCAAACATTGAGGGGTATAAGTAAGGGTGGTTGAATGCCTTGACTATGATGAATCTCGAAGAAGAAAATTCCTTATAGGATTGGTATGAGCCTAGAGTACTTGATCTCCCTAATCCTCCTTTTAAGTTGGATGTCAGGTGGATTCTAGCTCATGCTGTACCTCAATGTTTAATCTCCAAGTACCTTGGTGATTACAATCTTCATGAAGATTATGCGATATCCCGACCTCCTCATTTGCTTGAGCGGCCAAGTTCGAGCAACACTAGGATGCTACGAGATATGAATTTCATCAATTCTCCTTATGCTTTAGATGACCCTCCAGCTGGAATGGAACCTGTACCAAAATCTGAGGGAAAAAGGCCAATAGAATAGGAAATTTGTATTGAATGAAGAAAACTTCATATTTTGTAATTCGCTTTCCTGTATTTTATGAAGAAAAATTTCATCTTTATACACTTTTCTTTCCTTGGAAATAGTTTTTAAGATGTTTTTCATATTGTCTATTGATGAACATATATATGTCTACAGAGGGACAATTTCTCCTCTTTTGTTTGAATTGCCTAGGCAATGGAGCTTACCCCACTTGTTGCCTAGTTGTAGTGACTTATCACCCATAAGTTCCTAAGCAATGGAATGATTTTCATGCCATGATCCTGCTTAGTTGTAATAATCTTTTCAGGATTACCTTGGTGCCTAGACAGTGGATGCCCCGTGAGGTCACCCATCTTCTTGCCTAGTTTGGGATGCCCCTTGAGGTCACCCGTATTCAAAAAGGCCTTGCCTTGTATGATTGTTATGCCAATATTGTTGGTTAAATTTATTGATGCCGACCAACCGTAGTTGGTGGTTGTTGATGTGCCGAGCAACCGTAGTTGGTGCTTACTGATATGCCGAGCAACCGTAGTTGGTGGTTGTTGATATGCCGACCAATCATAGTTGGTGGTTTAGTGTGTAGCACGAGTACTCCGAAAAAAATAAACAAAAAGAATAGGGAGAAAATATTATCTTTATTCATATTGAAAAAAATGGGGTACATGTGAATCTGTATTACTGATAATATTTGTGCAGGTGCTCCGCATTCCACTCATTTTTTAATTCTTCTCCTTCTAAGGTTTCTATTTTGTAGGTCCTAGGTCGAACAACCGTAGTTACCCGGTAGGGTCCATGACAGTTGGCCTCTAGCTTATTGTGCTACTGAATCACTTTCTTGAGCACATAATCTTCCTCTTTAAGATCACATTTCTTGACTCTTTTGTTGTAGAACATGGGAGTACATTGCTGGTAAGCTGCGTTCCTGATGGCCGCATCTTCTCTTACTTCTTTGAGCATATCCAAATCTAAACATCTCATCAAATCTCTTATAGGATAATTAAAATTAAGCACCCTATGTGTGGGTAGGCCCAGTTCAGCTGGTATGATTGCTTCGCTTCCAAAGGCTAGCATGTAAGGATATTCCCCAGTTGTTGTTCGGGGTGTTATGCGATAGGCCCATAACACAGAATGTATCTCATTAATCCAATTTTCTTTTGCATTATCCAATCGTTTCTTCAACCCTTTCAACTGAGTTCTATTTGTCACTTCAGTTTGTCCATTACTCTGGGGATGGCCTGGTGCAGAATGGATTTTTTGAAAATTAGATTGATGACAATAAGCAGTGAACTCCCCATTATCAAATTGAGTACTTCTGTCAGTAATGAAAGCATGTGGTAGGCCATATATATAGATAATATTCTTCCAAATAAATTGGTAAACCCTTTCATACGACATGTTAATGAGAGGCTCAACCTCTACCCACTTGGTGAAATAATTAACAACGATTACTAAATATTTGAATCTCCCTTTGGTGGTTGGCAGAGGCCCGACCAAGTCTATACCCCACATGGAAAATGGCCAAGGGGAAGTGATGGATGTTAATAATGCCTGGGGAGTTCTTCGAATGGAAGAGAAACGTTGGCACTTGTCACATTTCTTCTCATAAGTTGTACAGTCAGCTCTCATCATTGGCTAATAGTATCCCTGCGTCGTTATCCTCTGCAGGAGAGTTTGACCTTCCATATGATCTCCATAAGAGCCTTCGTGAATTTCTTCTATTAAATCTTTAACTTCTGAAGGATGCGCACACATCTATAGACCTGCTATGATACCCCTTCTATACAAGACACTATTATTCAGAACATACCGAGAAACTTTAAACTTCAGCCTCTTGGCTGCAAGTTGGTTAGTTGGTACAACTCCTTTTTCAATATATGCTCTTATAGTGTCCATCCAGGATGGTCCCATATCCAGGGTGATGAATCTTACCATTAAATCTTCATCTATGCTCCGGTCCTCCATAATCTCAATAGGATTAGTTCTTCATAGCTCGGTGCGAGTAGCTGAGGCTAACCAAGTTAGTTCATCAGCTCTTGCATTTTTTAATCTCGAAATTCTGATCAATTGAACCGCAGCAAGAGTGGACACAATTTCCATAGATTTGGAGTGATACCTTTACATCAAGTCTCCCTTCGCTGCGTACAACCCAAGAATCTGATTTACAATTAATTGTGAATCACCAAACATAATAACTTGCTTAGAATTCAGTTTTTAGCTAAACTGAGGCCCACAATCATAGCTTCATATTCATCTTCATTATTGGAAGCTTTGAACTGGAAATGCAACGCATATTCTATATCCAATCCATCTGGTCTATGAAGAATTATACCGGCTCCGCTGCCTATGGCACACGAAGATCCATCAACATACAAATTCTATATGGGGATAATATTATCAAACTCTTGGTCTGACAAAGTTCCCTGACAGAATATTTGATACTTCCTTTTATCATCTTCTAACACTAGGCTGTTGTCTGATGATTCTTGCTTCTTGGTGCTTGTCCCCTTCGTTACATCTATTGATAGGAGTTGATCGGGGATAGTCTCTGCTGATTCCCTAACATCCACAGGTTGTTCTGTATTAGACCCTTGTTGATTGGCAGTATCCGGATAAGTGAAGTACATAATGAAATCTGCTACTACTTGCCCTTTGAGTGAGGACCTTGTCTCATAAACATTATCATACTCTCTCAGCTCGACCGCCTAATACATTAGCCTTCCAGATTTTTGAATCTTGTGCAAAGCCTATCTGAGTGGCATATCAGTGTACACCACTATGGTATGGGCCTGAAAATAAGGTTTCATCCTCTTACTTGCCTATATCAATGCTAAGGCTAGCTTCTCCAATCTGTGATATCTTACCTCTGCTCCTTGGAAAGCTTTGCTCGTATAATACACAGGTTTTTGTACTCCATCTTCAACTCTTATCAACGCTGAACTGACTGTGCTCTCAGAGACAACCATATATAAGTATAATCTTTCTCCCATCTCTGACCAAGACAACAATGGAGGTGTCCCCAAATATCTTTTCAACTCTTGGAATGCATTTTCACATTCATCATTCCATTCGAAAGTTTTTCTGAGAGTCTTGAAGAATGGGAGACATCTATCCATTTCCCGTGAAACAAACCTGTTGAGAGCTGCAACACGCCCTGTGAGGCTCTGTACCTCCTTCTTCATAGCTGGGGATCATAGTCCCAACAGAGCTTTAATATTTTCTGGACTTACCTCAATGCCTCGCTGATTCACAATATACCCGAGGAACATGCCTTCTCGTACACCAAAAATGCACTTAGTGGGGTTCAGCTTCAACTGATCTTTCTCCAGCTGATCAAAAGTTTGGCTTAGGTCAGCTATGTGGTCTGCCGCTTTCTTGCTCTTCGTCAGCATGTCATCCACATAAACTCCATGTTGTTGCCAATTTCTTTTGTGAATACCTTGTTCATCAATCGTTGGTACGTTGCACCTGCATTTTTGAGATAAAATGGCATGACATTATAATAGTATGTACCTCTTAGGGTAATAACAAAAGTACTCTCCATGTCTTCTGGTTTCATCTTAATCTTTGAAGCATTTATACATTTGACTCACTTGAGTCTATACTGTATAAGTGCTCATCTAGTTTGGAAATTGTGACAAAATTGTGTCTACCTAGAAACCAAAGAGCCTCAGAAGTTGGATTGCCTATTCATCTCTCTTTCTTGTTATGATCAAGAGACTATTGCCAACACTCACACACTTAGAATTCATCTTTTGCACATCATATTGCATAAGTATGTGTGTATATGTGTTGTGTGTGTTTAAATCCCTAAGTTTGATTTTTAATAATTTTTTGGGATTTTTTAAACATTTTTAAATCATGTTTTTAATAATTAAAACTTGTTTTAAAAAGTTTTGGGGTCTATCTCCAAATATGAATTGTTGTATTTTATTGCCTAATGTTACCTTGGGTAGAATCCGAAAGCGGCAGAGACTTCAGGGTGTGCTTTGTAATTAGTTTTGATGCGCGTTTAACATCCCATAACTGGCCAACACCTGTCTGCCTCTGATTGGTTAGATTTGTGTTTCTTTATTGAGACAACAAACGCGTGTGTTATCAGCCCTTGGATCATTTCTTATCAATGGTCTGCATGTTGCCTTGATGAATTCCCGTGTATCTTTTTAAGCCAATCAGCGCTCGTTTAAGCACCGCCTTGTGTGAGCCCTTAGATTCAAGTCAATCTAAATTGACTAGATCTCAGCCCTTGGTTTGGATCAGATATCTCGAACCTTCCTCTCACCCTATAAAAAGGGCCTTTCTCTCAGACTTCGAAGATTTTTTCCATTTCATTTCCTCTGAGAAATTAAGAGAGAAGGGAGAAGAGAGAAACCAGAGAGAGAAGAATGTTAGAAACCCTAACTTTGTCCAAATCCTCTTCAAACCTAACCCAAACACTTCTTCAAAACACCATAACCAAAAACACCATCCTGTGTGTTCTTGAGTGTTTGAGTTGAGTTATTTTTGTTGCTGTAACCTTGTGTTCGTGAGATCTTGTTTCCAACTTAGAATTTTACTTAGATCTAGTTTATGTTTCCATAGAAATCTCAGATCTGAGTTATCTATGTTACATTACACTTAGTTTCATTTTATTTCTCATCTTGACAAATATATTGTTGATTGTTTTCTCTAAAACGTTTTCTTCCTTAAAATCAATAATAAATGCTTTATGTTTCTTGTTCTTGTAAAACTAAACCTTTGACCTAGTTTAGAATCTCACTTGGAGGTTTTCAATCTCAAAAAGTTTTTGTTTTAAATTCTGAGATTGATTAAGACCTTGTCTGTCTTCCTAGAAAGGTATCCGTGGATTCTGGGATAGTTTGAAAGGTCAAAAAGGTTCAAAGTTTTCTAAGAAGAAAGAAAAAGAAAAGATTACAGCATATAGTGTAAACTGTAATTTGTTAGGACTGTTTGTACTTAATAAGTATGTGTGTGTGCATGCATGTGTTAGAGAGAACCTTCACAAACACTTACACCCTACAACACGAAAAGTGTTGGTGATAAGATCTTGAGAACATAAGTCGACGTAAAGTGCTGGAACAAATCAAAAGTTGACAAACTGGGAGAACTACATCTACAATCAGAACTGCAGAGAAGTTAAAGGACACCAGAGGGTACATTCCTAAACTTATATAGGTCTGAGTTCTTTGCATGTTAGTTATATAGTTTGTAACACATATATTTGTTTTAGTGGATTTTTCTTTTTACTCCGTAGAGGGAGTCGTGGATGTTTCCTCAATTGGTGAGGTTTTACCACGTAAAAAATTGTGAACAGAAGCCTTCTACATTTTCTCATCTCATTCTTGGTTGTGGTGTGTTTAAAACTGGTTTAAATTATTTTTTAAACTTGTTGCTTAAATCTTGAACAGATCTCGTACATACTATTTTATTAAACACATATTGTGATTAATCCTTTTTGATTTAAGAAAAGAGTTTCTTCAAAAAACAACTCGGAGTTACTTAAATAGTTTATTTTCATAAACGGCTTTAGTAACATATTTTTCAATTGGTATCAGAGCTTTGTAAACTGCTTTTAAAAAGATCCTGTGTTTCTGAAATTGTTTTCTGAAAATCAAATATGGACGAGAAAAATGAAAGATTTGGTAACTTGACCAGACCTCCAATCTTTGATGGAACCAATTTTGCTTACTGGAAAGTAAGGATGATTGCTTTCATTCAAGGAACTTTGGGAGATTATGTCTGGGACATTGTTGAAAATGGTTATACTTTTCCTACTAAACCAGCTAACGAAGGAAGTAATGAGAGGGTTAAGAAAGCTCTAAGTGAGTTCACTCAAGAAGAGAAACAAGTTTCTCGAAATAACAATAAAGGAAAGAATGCTATATTTATGTCTATAAATGAACATGAGTTCAAAAGAATCTCATCCTGTACCACTTCTAAGGAAGCTTGGGACACCTTAGTCACTGCTCATGAAGGAGACACTAGAGTTAAGGCTGCTAAAACACAAATGCTTATCCATCAGTATAAGTCCTTGATTATGTCTGAAACTGAATCATTTGATGACTTCTATATGAACCTGACTGATATTGTGACCAAACTGCATGCTAATGGGATAACCTATGATAGACAAGAAATTGTATCTAAAATTCTGAGATCATTACCACAGAAGTTTGACAACAAAAGATATGGTATTGAGGAAATGTGTTATATAAATCTCACTCCTGAATTACTCAGTAGTAAATTAAGAACTGTGGAAATGGAACTGGAATTTATGAAACAATTAACCCAATCCCATAGGAAACAAACTAGTTCCAATCTAAGCTTCTCTTCTAAATTGATTAAACCTGAGTTTAATACTTCCATTGTTGAATCTGATGAGGACTGCGATATAGAGAGTTTGGACAATCAGATTGCCTTAATGACTAAACAGTTCAAGAAAATCATTAAGTTTAGAAACAAAGTGGCAAATAAACAAGGCAAGTCAAATTATCCAACTCCCTCTAGTCACAGACCTCATGAGAAAAACAATGACAAAAATCACAAGGACTCTCACGCTAGACCTAATAGAGACCTTAAGAAGACTGAATGCTATAGATGTGGTAAACTGGTACACATTGCACAAGATTGTCGAGTTAATTTGAACACTCAAAACAAACACACTAGAGCTAACATCTACAAAACATGGGATGATTCAAGTGACTCTGAAAAAGAGGAACCTGAGTCATCAGATGCTTTTGATCCTTGCATGTCCTTCTTTGCTAAGATTATTTATAATGATGACATGCCTATGTTTGTTAATGAGGATGAACCAAATAACTCTATGACTGATAATTCGAATGTGGTTATTACTGGTTTAGATGCTTTGATTACTGAGAATGTTGCATGTTCTACCTCGGGGTGTGTAAGTAAAAGGGATGGCGATAATGACGATGTCAATGGGTGTGTGAGTTTAACAAATGAATCGTTAAGAGTCACACCACACACCACACACCACACACCACACTTAGTGATTCGGATAATGAAGACCTCCCAGACATTCACACACTCTACACTAAGACTCTTAAGAAAAGCGCTAGACTAGAAAAGACTGTTAAAGATCGTACCAAGAAATTGGAAGATCTAAGCCTGATGGTTAAACTGAATGCTAAAGAGTACACTACCCAATGTTTAACTCATGAAAGTGAAATTAAAGTTTTTGATGAAAAACAAAAAAATTTGACTGAAACTAATGAAATTCTGGAGAAAAAGTACAAAGGAACATTGTTAGAATTGGAACAAACCAAAGAAAAGACAGCAACTGTTTTAAAAAAATTTACAAAATTTGAAAATAATTCTGACTGTTTTGATGAATTTGTTACTGAATCTAAAACCAATTCTGATGATCGAACTGGTATAAGATTTTGTCCCAATTTAAAAACACAAACAAAACATTTTGAACCTATCAAGTTTGTGTCAGGAGGCAAAAGACCTATTGAAACATGCCCAGATTTTCATTCCATAAAAACTGAGTTTGATTCGAAAAATCAAAGTTTTAACATTGGGGAATCAAGTTGCTCCAAGTTTAAAAGTTCACCTAAGGCTAAATATGTCTGTCCTTCTATTAGGAAGAGTGAGTCTGCATTCAAACCTGTACCACCTAGAAATAGAGTTCAGCCTCAAAACTCTATTAAACCTTTGTTTAGAGACTTTCCTAAGGAGACCCCCATCTTGAGCAATCTTTATTGCTCCTACTGTGACATATATGGTCATTCTTTCGATGGTTGCTATGCTAGGAGACTTGTTAAACCTATCTATAATCCTCGTACTTACCAGAACTTTAACTATTCTAGGAGGAGTCGAAACAATTATATACTTCCTAGACAGCCAGATAAAAACTCTAACTATAGAAAGAGAAAGACCAAACCTAAAAGAACATTTCCTAGAAGGAATCCTAAGCATTTTCCTAAACCAAATGCTCAAGTCTTTCACAAAATTCAAATTCATGCGCAAAACATTTTTTAGCAAAAATCTAATGCTCGCAAATTTTATGAGTTGAGAGCTAATAAGCGCAAGATGAAAACTAGAGAAATTTGGATTAGAAAAGATGATCTATTACCTCATATGAAGTGTAATATTGTTGTTACTGCTTTAAAAGCCGAACACACATCATCTGGTTGGTATTTAGACTCTTGATGTTCTAAGCATATGACGGGAGATGAAACTAAACTTTTAAACAAAACCAGATTTGCTGGTGGTAAAGTTATTTTTGGTGATGGAGTTTCATCTCAAATCATAGGCAAATGAACTCTCCAAGAAGATGGGCTTCCTATTCTTAAAGATGTTCTTGTTAAAGGTCTAAAGGCCAACTTACTTAGTATTTCACAATTTTGTGACTTAGACCATACTGTTACCTTTTCAAAGCACAATTGCAAGATTTTAAATGAAAAAGGTGAATGCATAATTACTGGATTCAGAACTCCTGACAACTGTTACACTGTCAAGAACAATTCTGAAACTTGTAATGTTGCCAGAATGGATGACAACGAGATATGGCATAACAGAATGGGTCACATTAATTACGATAATCTTAGTAAATTTTCTACTCATGACATAGTAAGAGGAATTCCAAAAATTAAACCCATTCATAATATTGTTTGTGGTTCCTGTCAAGAAGGTAAAATTGTTAAGGCCCCTCATAAGAAAGTCAAAGACATTCTCACCTCTAATCCCTTAGAACTCATCCATATGGACCAAATGGGTCCCTTCCAAACTGTTAGTCCTTGTGGACACAGTTACATCCTAGTTATGGTTGATGACTTCACTAGATTTACCTGGGTAGCCTTCTTAAAACAAAAATCTGAATACATAGCCGCTGGCAGCTGTTGTGCTCAATTATTGTGGCTTAAACAAGTGCTAAGTGATTATGGTATTCAAGAAAACCAATTGCATCTCTATTGTGATAATCAAAGTGCGATTAATATTTCTAAAAATTCTGTTCAACACTCGCGAACAAAGCATATTAAAATAAGACATCATTTTATACGTGAATTAGTTGAATCTAAGGAATTAGAAATCAATTATCTTCCTACTGATCTACAACTCGCAGATATGTTTACCAAACCTCTAGATTATAATAGATTCATTTCATTACGTAAATCTATTGGTGTGGTTTATGCTGATTAATCTTTTTGCTGTTTATCCAAGTTTTTCCCTTTGTCCATTTGAGACAAAATGGGGGAGAAATTTGAGTCTATTAAACTCTTGCATATTCTAAATAGCTTGATCTTAGTGAATTATTGCAGGTTCTTGTTGTACAGTTACTCTCAACAGTTGTAATAGGGTATTCAAATGTACTTAGTTGAGTTATGTATCTTTTTGATTTCTAGGAATTGGGTAGATAGAATTTTGATAGGAATAAGTTTTTTCTTATTTTTTTCTTGTTGCCCTACGAGTCCAAGATGACTCAAAGAAGATTTTGTCTCATATTTCCATAGGGGGAGATTGAAGCCCTTATACATTTGACTCACTTGAGTCTATACTGAATAAGTGCTCATCTAGTTTGGAAATTGTGACAAAATTGTGTCTACCTAGAAACCAAAGAGCCTCAGAAGTTGGATTGCCTATTCATCTCTCTTTCTTGTTATGATCAAGAGACTATTGCCAACACTCACACACTTAGAATTCATCTTTTGCACATCATATTGCATAAGTATGTGTGTACATGTGTTGTGTGTGTTTAAATCCCTAAGTTTGATTTTTAATAATTTTTTGGGATTTTTTAAACATTTTTAAATCATGTTTTTAATAATTAAAACTTGTTTTAAAAAGTTTTGGGGTCTATCTCCAAATATGAATTGCTGTATTTTATTGCCTAATGTTACCTTGGGTAGAATCCGAAAGCGGCAGAGACTTCAGGGTGTGCTTTGTAATTAGTTTTGATGCGCGTTTAACATCCCATATCTGGCCAACACCTGTCTGCCTCTGATTGGTTAGATTTGTGTTTCTTTATAGAGACAACAGACGCGTGTGTTATCAGCCCTTGGATCATTTCTTATCAATGGTCTGCATGTTGCCTTGATGAATCCCCGTGTATCTTTTTAAGCCAATCAGCGCTCGTTTAAGCACCGCCTTGTGTGAGCCCTTAAATTCAAGTCAATCTAAATTGACTAGATCTCAGCCCTTGGTTTGGATCAGATATCTCGAGCCTTCCTCTCACCCTATAAAAAGGTCCCTTCTCTCAGACTTCGAAGATTTTTGCCATTTCATTTCCTCTGAGAAATTAAGAGAGAAGGGAGAAGAGAGAGAGGAGAGAAACCAGAGAGAGAAGAATGTTAGAAACCCTAACTTTGTCCAAATCCTCTTCAAACCTAACCCAAAAACTTCTTCAAAACACCATAACCAAAAACACCATCCTGTGTGTTCTTGAGTGTTTGAGAGTTTGAGTTGAGTCATTTTTGTTGCTGTAACCTTGTGTTCGTGAGATCTTGTTTCCAACTTAGAATTTTACTTAGATCTAGTTTCTGTTTCCATAGAAATCTCAGATCTGAGTTATTCATGTTACATTACACTTAGTTTCATTTTATTTCTCATCTTGAGAAATATATTGTTGATTGTTTTCTCTAAAACGTTTTCTTCCTTAAAATCAATAATAAATGCTTTCTGTTTCTTGTTCTTGTAAAACTAAACCTTTGACCTAGTTTAGAATCTCACTTGGAGTTTTTCAATCTCAAAAAGTTTTTGTTTTAAATTCTGAGATTGATTAAGACCTTGTCTGTGTTCCTAGAAAGGTATCCGTGGATTCTGGGATAGTTTGAAAGGTAAAAAAGGTTCAAAGTTTTCTAAGAAGAATGAAAAAGAAAAGATCACAGCATATAGTGTAAACTGTAATTTGTTAGGACTGTTTGTACTTAATAAGTATGTGTGTGTGCATGCATGTGTTAGAGAGCACCTTCACAAACACTTACACCCTACAACACGAAAAGTGTTGGTGATAAGATCTTGAGAACATAAGTCGACGTAAAGTGCTGGAACAAATCAAAAGTTGACAAACTGGGAGAACTACATCTACAATCAAAACTGCAGAGAATTTTAAGGACACCAGAGGGTACATTCCTAAACTTATATAGGTCTGAGTTGTTTGCATGTTAGTTATATAGTTTGTAACACATATATTTGTTTTAGTGGATTTTTCTTTTTACTCCGTAGAGGGAGTCGTGGATGTTTCCTCAATTGGTGAGGTTTTACCACGTAAAAAATTGTGAACAGAAGCCTTCTACATTTTCTCATCTCATTCTTGGTTGTGCTGTGTTTAAAACTGGTTTAAATTATTTTTTAAACTTGTTGCTTAAATCTTGAACAAATCTCGTACATACTATTTTATTAAACACATCTTGTGATTAATCCATTTTTATTTAAGAAAAGAGTTTCTTCAAAAAACAACTCAGAGTTACTTAAATAGTTTATTTTCATAAACGACTTTAGTAACGTATTTTTCATGGTTGTGGCCGAAATAAGCATCCATGAAGCTCAACAATTCATGCCCCGAAGTAGCATCCACCAACGGATCAATTCGGGGTAAGGGAAAGTGATATTTTTGGCAGGCTTTGTTGAGATCCGTGAAATCTACGCACATCCTTTTGTTGTTCTTCTTCACCATAACCACGTTGGCCAACCAATTCGGATATTTAACGTCTTTAATGAAAGAGGCCTTTTGTAGATTCTCAACCTCCTCCTAGATAGCTTGGTTCTTCTCTGGGCTAAAAACCCTTCTTCGTTGCTTCACTGATTTAATCTCCTTATTAACATTGAGCTCGTGGTATAAGAAGGCTTGGTCTATCTGAAGGCCCTATATAGAGCACACCTAGGATTTTCTTTTCGTGCTTTAGCTATATAGGACTTCATCTAGTTGGACTTGAATTTTGACAAAATATTTTTGTAATTTAGGATTGCGTGTCCCCATATCGACTTCAAGCTCTCCGTGTCCATCTACATCAAATGTGCTCTCAATTCAGACTGTGTCCATCTACGTCAAATGTGCGCTCCATTCCGTCCGCCATCTCAGAAAAAGGTAATCTTATGGCTCATAGGAATTTTAGTCACATAGGACATGACACCTCGTTGCATTTTGCATTTTTATCATACCTTATGATAATGTTTTATTTTGTCATAATAAAATTATTTTTTGAGTTCAAAAATTTTAATTTGAAATTTTTATAAGAAAAATGTTTTTGTGAAAATAAGTTTGACACTAAATATTTTTCTTAATAAAAATTGCAGAATATTTTTTTTTTTGAAATTAAAAATACATTTTGTTATTTTATGTTAACCGTGCATATGCGTGTTGCTATATATATATAATATATATGTGATATATGTGCATGCGTGGCAATATCTGTTTCATAAGCACTTTTATTTGTTAATGTTTTGCATGTTAAAGTAGGTCTTTCATGCATAGCCTTTAGCAGTGCTTGTGAAGTGAACTAGCGTATGCTTTTATTATATAGATATGTTAGTATGTTTATATATTATTATATATATATATGTTAGTAACATGTGTTGGCACCTTGACCAAAGCTAAAAGCAGTGGCCGATTTCTTTGAATTGTCCATGACTTTGTTCTTTGGCTTGAGTTTTATATATTATATTGTTTTCATGCATGACTTATCCTATATATGATATAATATGTATATTATGTATGTGTATGCATGCTTTCTCCCTTGTGAGTTTTTGTCCAAGAACTGATGGTCCTAGTAAGCATGTTATACTATATCTATATAATATATGATATAGCATTTGCTTTAACAGGTCATAGCTTCTGACCCTTTTACCTGTTGCCGAAAGCTGTTCACGGCTTGACGCATGTTAACTGTTGGCTTGATTTGAAATTTACAGCCCACGGTTTTGACGAAAACCACGGCTGGTAATGTTTTAAAACGACACCGTGTGTCCTTAGTTCCAACAGTTATCTCACAGCTGGATTCTATCCAAATTTTTACCGCCCACGGTTTTTATGTATACCATAGCTACAGTATTTTCTAGGACTTCAAATAAGACAGCAAAGTGATGGCCTCTTTATTTCACAATCCAAATATGCTAAGGATTTACTTGTTAAATTTGGACTTGAAAATGCTAAAATTTCTTCTACACCTATGGCTCTAAAAACTAAATTATCTAAATCCGATAGTGGCCCGGATGTAGATCCCACATTATACCGTAGCATAATTGGTATTTTGTTATAGTTGACTGCATCTAGACCTGATATTCAGTACGCTGTTTGTATTTGTGCGCGATTTCAATCCAGTCCGAAAGAGTATCACCTCACTTGTGCTAAAAATATTTTAAAATATGTTAAAGGCACAATTGAGTTTGGACTTTGGTATACCAATGACTCTTCTTGTGAGATTATTGGATACTCGGATGCGGATTGGGGTGGTAGCACGGATGATTGTCGTTCCACCTCTGGTGGTTGCTATTATTTAGGACAGAATCTCGTTGGATGGTCTAGTAAAAAGCAAACTAGTGTAACTTTATCAACTGCTGAATCTGAATATGTTGCTGCTGGTGCATGTTGTGCTCAACTAATATGGATTAAACAAATGCTATCAAACTATGGTATTATTCAGACCAAAGTACACCTTTATTGTGATAATGAAAGTGCCATTTGTATTGCCAAAAATCCTGTCCAGCATAGTAGGACTAAGCACATCAACATAAGGCATCATTTTATTAGAGAATTGGTTGAAGCAAAAGAACTTGTAATCGAACACATTCCCACTTAAAATCAACTAGCTGATCTGTTCACTAAACCGTTAGATAAATCCCGGTTTGAGAAATTGCGACATATGATTGGAATGACTGTACTTGACAATTAGTTGTGTTTAATCTGCTTTCTGTATACTAGATCTCCGAGGTTTTAGGATAAAGGTATCTACTAATAACTGGTATCTCTTAAAGCCATGTGTAATGTAGGAGACGCTTATTTTGCAGATTATTAACACTTATTTTTTTTCTTTCTTTTCCATTGTCTAATTTAGACAAAATGGGGGAGAATTGAGTACATGTTTTAGTCCTTTGTTGTTGTTTTTCATACATTACCTGTCTTATAATTTCCTGCACATTTTATTCTGTCATATTAATATTTCGGTAGAGCATATGCTACTAACTTGATTTCTTGGCAGAAAGTGTATTTATGTTTTGCAGGTTTTTCTTAACCGTACATCTGATCGAGTTGTGTCTTTTTCTTTTCTAGGATGGGTGGGTAGTTAGATACTCTTTTGTATAGGACATATTAGGAATTATTTTTCCTTAGTATATCATTTGATGTACTCAAGGGTTTTGTCAAAATTAGTCCAATGGGGGAGTTTGAAGGCCCTATATAGAGCACACCTAGGATTTTCTTTTCGTGCTTTAGCTATATAGGACTTCATCTAGTTGGACTTGAATTTTGACAAAATATTTTTGTAATTTAGGATTGCGTGTCCCCATATCGACTTCAAGCTCTCCGTGTCCATCTACATCAAATGTGCTCTCAATTCAGACTGTGTCCATCTACGTCAAATGTGCGCTCCATTCCGTCCGCCATCTCAGAAAAAGGTAATCTTATGGCTCATAGGAATTTTAGTCACATAGGACATGACACCTCGTTGCATTTTGCATTTTTTTCATACCTTATGATAATGTTTTATTTTGTCATAATAAAATTATTTTTTGAGTTCAAAAATTTTAATTTGAAATTTTTATAAGAAAAATGCTTTTGTGAAAATAAGTTTGACACTAAATATTTTTCTTAATAAAAATTGCAGAATATTTTTTTTTTTGAAATTAAAAATACATTTTGTTATTTTATGTTAACCGTGCATATGCGTGTTGCTATATATATATAATATATATGTGATATATGTGCATGCGTGGCAATATCTGTTTCATAAGCACTTTTATTTGTTAATGTTTTGCATGTTAAAGTAGGTCTTTCATGCATAGCCTTTAGCAGTGCTTGTGAAGTGAACTAGCGTATGCTTTTATTATATAGATATGTTAGTATGTTTATATATTATTATATATATATATGTTAGTAACATGTGTTGGCACCTTGACCAAAGCTAAAAGCAGTGGCCGATTTCTTTGAATTGTCCATGACTTTGTTCTTTGGCTTGAGTTTTATATATTATATTGTTTTCATGCATGACTTATCCTATATATGATATAATATGTATATTATGTATGTGTATGCATGCTTTCTCCCTTGTGAGTTTTTGTCCAAGAACTGATGGTCCTAGTAAGCATGTTATACTATATCTATATAATATATGATATAGCATTTGCTTTAACAGGTCATAGCTTCTGACCCTTTTACCTGTTGCCGAAAGCTGTTCACGGCTTGACGCATGTTAACTGTTGGCTTGATTTGAAATTTACAGCCCACGGTTTTGACGAAAACCACGGCTGGTAATGTTTTAAAACGACACCGTGTGTCCTTAGTTCCAACAGTTATCTCACAGCTGGATTCTATCCAAATTTTTACCGCCCACGGTTTTTATGTATACCATAGCTACAGTATTTTCTAGGACTTCAAATAAGACAGCAAAGTGATGGCCTCTTTATTTCACAATCCAAATATGCTAAGGATTTACTTGTTAAATTTGGACTTGAAAATGCTAAAATTTCTTCTACACCTATGGCTCTAAAAACTAAATTATCTAAATCCGATAGTGGCCCGGATGTAGATCCCACATTATACCGTAGCATAATTGGTAGTTTGTTATAGTTGACTGCATCTAGACCTGATATTCAGTACGCTGTTTGTATTTGTGCGCGATTTCAATCCAGTCCGAAAGAGTATCACCTCACTTGTGCTAAAAATATTTTAAAATATGTTAAAGGCACAATTGAGTTTGGACTTTGGTATACCAATGACTCTTCTTGTGAGATTATTGGATACTCGGATGCGGATTGGGGTGGTAGCACGGATGATTGTCGTTCCACCTCTGGTGGTTGCTATTATTTAGGACAGAATCTCGTTGGATGGTCTAGTAAAAAGCAAACTAGTGTAACTTTATCAACTGCTGAATCTGAATATGTTGCTGCTGGTGCATGTTGTGCTCAACTAATATGGATTAAACAAATGCTATCAAACTATGGTATTATTCAGACCAAAGTACACCTTTATTGTGATAATGAAAGTGCCATTTGTATTGCCAAAAATCCTGTCCAGCATAGTAGGACTAAGCACATCAACATAAGGCATCATTTTATTAGAGAATTGGTTGAAGCAAAAGAACTTGTAATCGAACACATTCCCACTTAAAATCAACTAGCTGATCTGTTCACTAAACCGTTAGATAAATCCCGGTTTGAGAAATTGCGACATATGATTGGAATGACTGTACTTGACAATTAGTTGTGTTTAATCTGCTTTCTGTATACTAGATCTCCGAGGTTTTAGGATAAAGGTATCTACTAATAACTGGTATCTCTTAAAGCCATGTGTAATGTAGGAGACGCTTATTTTGCAGATTATTAACACTTATTTTTTTTCTTTCTTTTCCATTGTCTAATTTAGACAAAATGGGGGAGAATTGAGTACATGTTTTAGTCCTTTGTTGTTGTTTTTCATACATTACCTGTCTTATAATTTCCTGCACATTTTATTCTGTCATATTAATATTTCGGTAGAGCATATGCTACTAACTTGATTTCTTGGCAGAAAGTGTATTTATGTTTTGCAGGTTTTTCTTAACCGTACATCTGATCGAGTTGTGTCTTTTTCTTTTCTAGGATGGGTGGGTAGTTAGATACTCTTTTGTATAGGACATATTAGGATTTATTTTTCCTTAGTATATCATTTGATGTACTCAAGGGTTTTGTCAAAATTAGTCCAATGGGGGAGTTTGAAGGCCCTATATAGAGCACACCTAGGATTTTCTTTTCGTGCTTTAGCTATATAGGACTTCATCTAGTTGGACTTGAATTTTGACAAAATATTTTTGTAATTTAGGATTGCGTGTCCCCATATCGACTTCAAGCTCTCCGTGTCCATCTACATCAAATGTGCTCTCAATTCAGACTGTGTCCATCTACGTCAAATGTGCGCTCCATTCCGTCCGCCATCTCAGAAAAAGGTAATCTTATGGCTCATAGGAATTTTAGTCACATAGGACATGACACCTCGTTGCATTTTGCATTTTTATCATATCTTATGATAATGTTTTATTTTGTCATAATAAAATTATTTTTTGAGTTCAAAAATTTTAATTTGAAATTTTTATAAGAAAAATGTTTTTGTGAAAATAAGTTTGACACTAAATATTTTTCTTAATAAAAATTGCAGAATATTTTTTTTTTTGAAATTAAAAATACATTTTGTTATTTTATGTTAACCGTGCATATGCGTGTTGCTATATATATATAATATATATGTGATATATGTGCATGCGTGGCAATATCTGTTTCATAAGCACTTTTATTTGTTAATGTTTTGCATGTTAAAGTAGGTCTTTCATGCATAGCCTTTAGCAGTGCTTGTGAAGTGAACTAGCGTATGCTTTTATTATATAGATATGTTAGTATGTTTATATATTATTATATATATATATATGTTAGTAACATGTGTTGGCACCTTGACCAAAGCTAAAAGCAGTGGCCGATTTCTTTGAATTGTCCATGACTTTGTTCTTTGGCTTGAGTTTTATATATTATATTGTTTTCATGCATGACTTATCCTATATATGATATAATATGTATATTATGTATGTGTATGCATGCTTTCTCCCTTGTGAGTTTTTGTCCAAGAACTGATGGTCCTAGTAAGCATGTTATACTATATCTATATAATATATGATATAGCATTTGCTTTAACAGGTCATAGCTTCTGACCCTTTTACCTGTTGCCGAAAGCTGTTCACGGCTTGACCCATGTTAACTGTTGGCTTGATTTGAAATTTACAGCCCACGGTTTTGACGAAAACCACGGCTGGTAATGTTTTAAAACGACACCGTGTGTCCTTAGTTCCAACAGTTATCTCACAGCTGGATTCTATCCAAATTTTTACCGCCCACGGTTTTTATGTATACCATAGCTGGTATTTTCTAAAACGACGCCGGTTCAGTTATTTTATAACGGTATGTTTTTAGTGCGTTCCACCTGGCTCTCATTACTGCCTTTCACTGCCCGCGGTTTTACATAAAACCAAAAATGGTTTGTGGTTTTTCATTTAAAACGACTGCGTTTTATATAACAGATTGTTTCTTGTTCAGTTAGTGCGAACAACTTGCTTTACACGTGTCTTATTTTTAATGGAACATTTTGTGTTTCTTTCTCAGCCACAAGATCTATTTCTTATCAACGGTTCTGTGTAATTCTTTAGTAATCCATGTGATTCTAATTTACACCTATCAGCACACACTTGTGCACTCTATAAATAGAGACTTTGTGCCTTCATTTTTTCAACCCGAGAAAATTCGTTTTTGAGCATAAATTCTGCCAAAATTAATTCTGAGAGAGAGAGACTAAACACCAGTATTTTCAGAAAAATCTTTTGTGTATTCCTTACTAAACATTGCTGAGTCTTCAAGACGTTTTGTGGATTCAAGAATGGAAGGTTTTTAGATCTCAGAATTTCTGCATTTCCAAATCAATTGATTTTTCATTCTGAAAAATCATTTTGTGAGTATCTCTATTATTGTTCTTGTTTTCTTGTAGTTTCTGATCTGTTATGTGCTAGATCTAAAGTGTTTGTGTAAGTATTGTGCTGATATATTTTATAAACACTACACACACTAGAACCAGTATTGATCTTACTTCATTTAAAACACTTTGTTTTAAATTGATTCTTTCTGGAAATCTGATTTACACGAAAGAGGAACTAATTCTAGGTTTAAAGAATTAAACCTAATATAAGTTGTGAATCGGAACCTAACTACCTGATACTGGAAATATGGCCTTGGACTAAACATATTTATACCTGTATACTTGACCAAGGACTTGGACTGAGAACAAGAACATACTGGACCTAATCAAGAACCTGAACTGTTCAGACTGATTGGAACTTAAACTAAACTGGATTAAATCATTTTAATCTAATATAGTTATAAACAGTTTGTATTATTTCTGACTGTATGCTTGATATGTTTTATTTCTGTTCAGTCTAGAAATATATCTGTGTGAACATGCTTACTTGATTGCTTAAGTGATTCAGAAATTGTTTGCATCTCATATCACTCACATATAATCACTCACGTATTCACGTAGACACATCTTTGGTTGTGTAATATCTGAACAAGTCTAGTGTTCAAGATTTAAAGAAAGAGAAAAGAAGTTTTTCAAAGGTGTATTCAAAGTCAAACTGATTTGATTTGAATAGCACAAGACTTGCAAAGATATAGGTGAAATATATTCTGTTGCATCACACACACTTCACTAGAAAGTAAATAATAGGCACTGAGCCAACCTGCGCTTAAAGAAGTTAGAGGGGAGGCGTGGAAGTGAAGAACGCAAAAACAAGTGAGGACAAGTTAAAGAGAGAACTGAATAAGCAACCTGGTTAGAGACTTGGTCGTGTGGGATAATAGCTAGATCATTCTTCTTTAATTGTTAAGTTTGTTGTTTGTAACTCGTTCCTGTTGTTTTATTGTTTTAGTGGAAGTAGTTTAGGTAACTCCTAGAGGAGTTCGTCGTTTTTCCCGGGGAAGGGTTTTTGCGACGTTAAATAAATACCGTGTGTTGTACATTTCTTGCATTTCACCTCACACGAAAAGGTAGGACTAAATAATTAGAAACTCGCCTAAAAATTTAATCTGTTTTGGACTATAATTAACTTTGAAAATTAAAACTATTTTCATAAAAGTTAATCAAATTAAGTAAAAGTTTAATTTGGTCCCCCTTGGCATCATTCATATAAACTCGTAGGTTTAAGGTGTTTATCAAACAATAGTTTACTTCCGCATATAAAGTCTTTGCGCACCGACCCGCATTTTCGGGGTCACCTCACTATCCCCGGCATATCCTCATGACTCCATACGAATGCTTGTTTTCTGTGCCTTAAAAATGCCACTAACTCCTTCTTTGTTCACGGGTCCAGTGAGGCGCCAATTTGAGTTGTTCGTTCTGGATGTTCGTCGTCCAAAATGATGTTCTCCGTAGCCTCCATGACGTGACCCTTCACAAGCTTGGATTCATCTCTAGGGTTTAAGGTCTCAATCTCTACCTCTTCGGACTCCTCCACTTGGTACGTGGTGGTCTTCTTCTTGGCTTCCTCTGACTCCTCTAGTTCGGAAGATGAATAATAGCATTCTCGAGCTACTTTCTAATCGCCCTTCACAACTCCAACTCTAAAATTGGTCAAAAACTTCAAGCATTGATGTACCGTGGATGGCACTGCCTCGAACTTTTTCAGGCCTACCCTTCCCATGATTATATTGTAGGTTGATTGGACATTTTTGTCTATTATGAAAAAGCATACTTTTTCTGTTCTGCAAGCAGGCCAGGTGCCAATAAGCATATCCAACTTGATCGTCCCAAGTGAAAAGACTTTCTCGCCAGTAAAATCGAGGAGGGGCCTGTGATATGGCTCTAACTGGGCTAGCTTCAGATTTAAACTGTTAAAACACTGGTAGAATATGATATTTATAGAGCTGCCATTATCTACCAACACCCTTGAGATCAACACATCCTTCATCCTCATCTTGATAACCAATGGGTCATCATGAGGATATAAAACACCTTCCAGATCATTTTTGGAAAAACCGATGACCATTTTATCCTTTTTCACCTTCCTCGAGCGATCATCTTTAGCCAGGTTTATGCGCTGTATATAAGAAAAAGCTTGGGCCTCATTGAGGTAAGCTTTCCTTTCAGTAGTATAATCCCCACCTCCTGTATCTCCACCTGTAATCACATTACATTAAAATGATCCAAAATGGATTGAAAATACCTCGCGTTCGGGATTCCTTGGCTTTTTAGGGAGGTCAGGGTCATCTTCTGGATCATCTTTATGGTCCCTCTTCTTGTCATCTTTTGTTCGATGAGGAGATTTGGACATTTGCCTTCCTCTTTTGTTAGACTTTCCATCATTCTGAAACGAACCTGCTCAATTTTCCTCGTCGAATAAGTGCTTCAATATCATTCTGGAGAGCTATGCAACGCTTGGTCATATGGCTGTGATCTCTATAGAAGTCGCAATATTTGGACTTATCCCTCTTGTCAGGGGCTGTCCTTATTTTCTACGGCCAAGTTAGCTCCTCGCTGTTCTTGATTTCCTTCAGAATATGGTTTATATCCACCTTTAAGGGAGTATAATTCCCATACTTCCTCAACTGCTCCAGTATTTCTTTGCCTTTCAGTTGCTTGCTGTCCCCATTGTGCTTTTGATCGTTCCTCTCAGTTTTATCGTCAGCTTTAGTCTTCTTTGCATCCATAGCTTCTTCGGCGTTCATAATTTTGGTTGCCTTAGCCATTAATTCTTCCATGGATTTGGGGGGATCTTTAGCTAAAGTATAATTCAACTTATTTGGTAAAATACCACTCATTAGAGCAGTAATCGCAGTCTTCTATTCGTAATCAATGACTTGAAGTTTCTCGTTATTAAAACAAGTGATGTAGTCCCTGGTGCGCTCTCCTTCTTTTACCTTACACTCAGTATATGTGCCACTCTCTTAACTGGCTTCGCCCCAAAATAGAAATTCCCTATGAAGAGCTCTGCCAACTAATGGAATGTAGCAATATGCCCCCGAGGAAGGTTGTTGTACCATATTTGGGCTGACCCAGTGATAGTTCTTGAGAATGCTCTGCACCTCATATCATCAGGAACTGCATAGATATCAGCAGCATCTTGGTACTGTTCTATGTGAAGGATGAGCTCATTTTTTCCATCATACTTAGGCATTACTATAGGAGATTTAAATTTTGATGGTGTGGGAAAATCCACGATCGCCTGTACGAAGGGTGATCCATTGACAAAAGTTATTTGGAGAGGGTTCTTGGCCTTAGATATTTCCCCTAACCTGTCTTCCAACCTCTGAATGGAGCCCTTTTATGCGTTATTTCCAGCTGCAGACCTATTTTCTCGAGCAACAGAGCGCACTGAATTCTCTTCTTGGGATCTTTCAATACTAGTTACTGGTTGTGATTGGGCAGAACCTTCCCTTAGATTATTTGGTCATTGAGAATTTCTTGACATAATCCTAAGAGGGTTTCTATTCCTCCTAGGGCCCAAACGATCAAAGGGAGAGGGTCTACTTAACCTTTCCAGAGCGCTTGTTAGTTCTGGGGCTAAAGTAACACTTAGTTGAGAATAAAAAGCTTTATAGAAGAGGTCTGGCCCGGTTGATATGAGGGATCATTGGTCCTCTCAGTATGATGAGAGTCAGTGCGTCTGGACTGAGAAACATTGGGGAATAATGTACGTCGGGTTCTTGAAGACGGAAAATGGGTGGGTCTCTGAACTCTTCATTAACCTGACTGGGCAGGCGCGCCATTACGAATAGTTTGAATGAGTTGACGCATGGTCTCTTGCATATTTGTTTGCCCTTGGGATAAATTAGCAACTATGCTGGTGAGATCTTGAATAGTTGGGTGAAAGATGGATTGGGGGGAACTCGATCATTGTTCCTGTTACTGGATTTTGGAATCTCAGCCATTTGTGATGAATGTTTTAGTGAAAACACTACGTATAGTCGTTCCCACAGACGACGTCAATCTATTGATGTAAAAAACCAGATTTGATCTAATTAATCAATCACAGATAAATATAAAGTAAGTAATAAGACAAATGATTTTTAAAGTGGTTCAGCCATATGGAAATGGCCTACGTCCACTGTTTTGTATTGCCGGATGTTTCCCTTAATCTCGATCACAATTGCTAATGATCAATTACCCTGTTATGGAGGGTGTTATAATATATTTATAGCCTTGGGGCTATCATTATGAATAGACGATATGCCGTTATTTAATAGACATATACATCTGTACAATAAGAATGTTCATTAATCCGATGTTCATTGAATGTGTAATTATTGCTTGATCTTCCTGGCCAAATGCTCAACACGTTGAGTAGCCCGTCATGCTAAGTAGCTCGGGGTGATGAGTAGCTCGGTGAGTATAGGCATTTGCCATGTAAGATGACACATGTCTTCATATAATTGGTCCACATCAGCTGACTAACTTTCGTATCAACACTCGGTATCCTTGAGGGACCATTCCTGGCAGTACATGGGAGAGCTTACATGCTCTATCGAATAACCTTATTCTCGCATGGATTTGGTTTGGAGGATTGGGTGCAAGGGAACATCGAAAGAAACCAACCCCTTTAGGGTATTTAGGCAAAAACTTGGTTTATACACAACATGACTCGATTGTTCCTCGAGATACCATATCTAGGAATCCACTCGAGGGTCCTCAGTCCTAAACAATTGTCCAATTGTTATCTTGTATTACTCGTATACAAATTAAAAGTTTCTCAAACAATTTATAGTTCGAGTAACCTTCTATTTGAGGTACCATCTTTGGGAACCCATTCGAGGGTCCCCAGTCCTAAATAGTTTTCCAATTATTATCTTGTGGTACTTGTATACAGATCATAAGTTTCTCGAATGACTTGTAGTTCGAGAAACCTTCTATTAGATGAACTACCTTTTCAGTTATGTGATAGGACATCCTTCGCAGGATACTGTTTACCAACTCTTTGACGTCGCATGTCTGAAATTTAGGAACTCTATAAAACAACACTCAAGTGAAGATATTCTTAGGATGGTAAGTTCATTTCTAACACATCACGTCCTATTTAATGCGTTCTTAACTCTAAGAGTTCAAACAGTGTTCCTGTCAAAATATCATAACTAGATCATTTAACGCAATATCTTTGGCATTAAATGCACAGGTCTGTTGACGTCAATAGAGGTCAAAATGCATTAATTACAGGAAGGTCATTCAGATAATCTTCCCCTCCTATAAATACCTCTAGCATTACACTATTTAGAGATCACACTATTCTAATCTAGAATTGGTACATAAATATTCCCATAAAAGAGATTTTATTATGAGAACACTTATTGAGAGACCAACCTTATTTATGCCATCTATGTTTCAGGATATTGCCTTATCTTTATTGCCTCAAAAGTGCTTTGCCCCACTCCTTCCGACCAAGTCAGCTGTCAAAGTGAAAACCTTTTACCATGAAATTTTCACTTTTACCATGGAAAAGGTTTTGAATTTTACCATTGATTCGTGCAGTTATAGAATACCAATTAGTTTGATTCCTAAATTAAGTTTATCTAGTTTTTTGAGAGTAGTCCAACCATATTGGTTTTAAACATTGGGGTTCACTAGTTTGAGCTATTAATTTTTTAGAAAATTATGAAAGTTTGACTTTAACATTTGTGGAGGTTGGCTAACATTCGAACCACGACATGATCATATTCATGTTATAGGATAGAAAAATGAATCGAACCACTTTGATTTCATGGATTATGGTTTACCATAACTCTTGAATTTAGTTTCTAAAATTTCTAGATCTGTAAATCAAAAGCTACGATTTAGGGTATTAAAGTTTTTTTAATCAAATTAACCTATGAACCTAGGTCCCTTAGACCCATAGCTTGAGTTCTCTCACTTTGAAACTGGTTTAAAGTCAGGATTATAGATTCCACCATTAAAGCTCAAGATTTCATGGCAGTCTATTGTATTCAAGTCTTTTTACAACCTTTCCTACATTAGGAATTCAATGTAAAATAATAAATGAAGCCTATGAATGTGCAGAAGGGTGGGGGTTCTATACTATTCGGTGAGGAGAGTTTCTTAGTGTTGGTAGGGGTGAATGTCAACCAAGGTTATTTATATTTTTGGTTTGGATGATATGTGAGGGGATATCCTAGGGAAATACAAACCGCCTCCCAGGAACTACAATTAGTCATTCCAAGACAATGACATTTCCTTTGAATTATGACTATGGATACCAAAAGGGATTCGATGTATTAGAAGCACATTTTGGGGCTTGTAACCTTACTTGATCGCTTCTTTTTAAAAAAGTCCGATTTCGGCTTTTATAACTTTTACCTTAAATAAATTTTCTCATTTTCCAATAGCTCAGCGATATCTTCGATCTCTTTAACATTGGTTTGCAGATTAATAGTCGAATATTTTTTGTCCATTATAAGAACTTGTCATCTTATTAAGTGCATTCCGAGCAGCAGTAAAGGCTTCGTGAGCTCGAATAGAGTCTCCCAACCCATGCACTGAGTCCATATCTTTATTCTCTTAAAGGGTTGGCACTTGCCTGACATAATATTTAACTTATGTGCTTCTTTGTCATCCGGGAGTAGCTTATCGATTATTAAGTAGGAAATAATGGGGCCCATCTAGGATTGATCCAAATCCTTTTAAACGATGCCAGATCCTTTTCTGTTCTTCGATGCTTTGTCACTCTATCTACTCTCTGGGATTGTTCTTTTAAGGTCGATATCAATGGCAAAAGATAGAGTGGCAAGAGCTTTTGTATATTTATTGTCATTCCTTGGAAGCTATTCCACTGAGGTAGACTTGAATTATTATAAGTGGCTTCTCTCCTTGTTCCCGCAAGCTTTCATCTTGGGATCCCTCGCTTTAAATTACCCATTGAGTTGTCTTGTGATCATTCTTGAGTCAAGATACATAGTAATATGGCGTGAACCCAAATCGATTTCCCTATAAATACCGTACACTATATCTTCATATTCTTCCTCATTATTTGAGGCTTTGAATCCCAATCTGATGAATTGCTCAATAAGACTGCCTTGCAGTGTCATAAAAACTATTCCATCTACTGTGACCTTCTTATTTGATATGTTATCCACAAATATCTTTCAATATTGTTTGTCCTTGTCGATCGCCAATGACTCTAGGATGGGATGCAACTATTCGTCCTTTCCTCTCAGTGATGTTGAAAATTATGCCAAGAAGTTTACTAAGACTTAAACCTTAATCGACAATCTGGGTTCATATTTTAGATCAAACTAGTCCAGCTCAAGGGATAACTTGGTCATTCTATTTGAGATATTGATATTCTTGAGTGAATCTTTCATCGGATAGGTTGTAAGGACGATTATGATATGAGCATAAAAGTGGTGCCTCAGCTTCCTAATGACAGTCACCAATGCCAACCCTAACTTCCCAATAGGCATATATCTTGTTTTTACCTCAAGGAGATGATGTCTTACATAGTAGATCATCCTTTGCTCTCTATCCCGTAGACAAACCAACGGAGCGTTGGTCGTATGTCTTGAGACGACCAAGTACAGATACAGATCCTCCCCATCTTTAAGAGTTGATAGAAATGGAGGAGATCCCAATTATTGTCTTATTCCTTCCAAAACTTGATGGCACTCCACGATCCAAATGGTGTGACTTGCTTATCTCAAAGCCTAGAAGAACAATTAATATTTATTCAAAGATCTTGAAATGAAGCAATTTAGGAAAAGTAGCATTCTAATGATGACCTTGATGTCTTTGATCATGATCAAACTTCTAATTTCCTGTAGACCTTTAATCTAATATGGATTTTCCTATGAGCCTCTCTAAGTCACCAAGTACCCAAGGAATTTACCATAGATGACTCCAAAAATACGTTTGGAAGCATTGAGCTTCATCCTGTACTCTATGAGGATCTTTAAAGTCTTTGTGAGATCTCTGATATGGTCAGCTGACTGTTTTCATTTTGACAACATATCATCAATATAAACTTTTATTATACAATCGATAAAGCTTTAAAACATTTTGGTCACGGTCCACTAATAGGTTGTCCCACATTCTTAAACCTAAGGGCATTACTTTATAGTAGTAAAACCCTAAGGTTATGATGAATAAGGTCTTTTCCTAGTCCAAACTAATCATAGGAACATAATGATAATTGGAGTATGAATCAATGAAGCTCATGAACTGTTGTCCTACCGTGGAATCTACAAGATAATATATTCGTGGTAACTGAAAGGTGTGTTTGGGGTAGTTCCTATTGAGGTCAATAAATTCCACATAAACCTTACACTTCCCACTCTTTTTCTTGGTGACAATGGTGTTGGAGATCTAATCTAGGAATTGGACTCCTCAGATGGATATATCATAGAGTAGATTATGAAATTCAGTTTTTATAGACTTCAAATCTCTGGTGCGACTTCTTGAGATTCTTCTTGATCGTCTTGATGCTTCAATATATGTACAATCAGTGGTAATCAATCTGTATGTCTATTCCCAAGATATTATAAGTCTTCCATTCAAAGACATCTACTACGTTTAATCTTGGGAAATGAGCGAGCTGCTCCACTTCATCTTTGGGCAACTCCGATCTGATGAGAAAAGTCTTCTCTGGATGTGATGTATCCAAGGGAATAAAGACGAGTTTCTATAACACATGTTCAATAAGATCCAGTTAAGTTTTTATAACTCCTGGATGAACGCCCTTTGGTTTCTTTGATTCTCCTCTAAATTATCACTGCCCTGAATTTTCTTGGACTAGTTCTGCTTCGCTTTGATGGATGAGATGAAACAACTTCAAGTTGTTACTTAATCTCCTTTGATCTATACCACCCCCTAACTGGTCAAGAAATTAAGCTTTTTGTAGAGGTAAGAGGAGACATCCCTTATATCATGGATCCATCCTCTGCCTAGAATGGCATTGTAGAGTGACTCCGATTAGATTACATGGTATTTTACTTTTTTATTAATTGAATTGATCTAGACCGACACTTTTGTTTTCCTCAGGGGATGTCCACTCTTTATTAGAGCTTAATTTTATAGATAATTGTCTCATACATGATCTCAAAAGGTCTTCTTTAGTCTACCAACACTATTCTTACATCAAAGTTTGTGATTCGTAAGGTAAGAACCAAGGCATATTTATAGGGAAAGTTGATGCTGACTAAGTTATTATTGCTGAATAAAATAACGCATTCAATATCCAAGTCCTTTTTCTCCCTTTTAGACAAAACAGGCTTGGATAAGTCCACTTGGAATGCCTATTAGATGTTAGATGTGATTCTCACCCTCTCCCTGAGCTTCTTACCAGTGTGTTCATAAGGATTAGTTTAACCATGAATGGTGGATACCAATCCAATCGGTGTTATATCCTCATCCACCTTCTGATTTGTGATTATCTTGATAATATCTTCTAGCTTCTCCGCACTGATATGCTCCTTGAGATTCCCTCTTGTATGAGATTTTCCAGATGCTTCTAGAACATTTTGCAATTCTCTCTGAGGTGTCCATAGTCCTGACATCCTATCTTTTGGATTTTTTGTCATCTTGGTAGGACTTTTGAATAAATAATTATCTTTGATTTGTGGAATAAGCTATTAGATGGGTTCTTTGAAGACTATCTCTAGAGCCTTGTATCTATTCTCACTAGCCTAAGATTTGGGGCGAACCTTTGAGGCTTCATTCCTCGATCCCTTTTTAGATGAAGAGGGTTGATTTCCTACCTTGGGGGCCTTCTTAGGCATTTTTCTTTTATTCAATGGGGGCTCTGTGTCGATTAGCTCGTCCTCCAATTTGGCATATTTCTCAATACAAGATATGAGATCATCCATTATAGAGGTCGTCTTCTTTGTTAGTGACTATTAGAGATAATCCAATCGCTCCAAACTGAACTTGAAAGAAGATTGCCAACTGATCGTTGCAATCGTTAATTTCATTGTATAGCTCCCAGTACCGTTGATTGTACTTCTTGAGAGACTTTTCTCAAGAGAGATCCATTAATCAACCTCTTTGATTACCTTGCTTCTTATGATAAACATGGACGTGAACTGCTTGACCAAGTCTCTAAAAGAGAGGATTAATTTGCGAGTAATTTCTCAAATCACTTAAGACAAATATGTCCTAGAGTATATCGGAACACATGTCACATTAAGGAATCATGATGGCCTCAAAGAGACATGATCTGCGATAATGCTTGATGTAATAGGAAATGGTTTCTTTTCATCACATATTATCACATTTTCTCTGAGTAAATTCTTGCCCAACTTAAAGTATTTTATCTTCTTAATAAATGGGGAGGAGGATCCCTATTCTATCACCTTTGTAACCAAAGCCTTAGTAGTCCTAGCTAGATTTGGATTCATCCTTCCTTTCAACTCTTTCTAGATGAATCCTCTCGATTGGTTTCTTTTTACTCGGTTTGGCAGCACCTCTAGATGAGCGTGTTTGTTGCTATATGCCAACTCAATGGGCTAAAACAGATGGTGGATATGGTTGATGGAATTTCTCCTAGGGGATTAATTGTCAAACCATTAATGGTGGTGCATTATGTTAGGACTTCTTGAACGGGAGGCTCTACCGAGTTGATAAGATTCTCAATTTCCTGGAGAGTGAGGTTATCTCTTGCGATGCTCTTGAATGTAGGAATCGAACATGTGATCTTTCAACTGTTGATTTTTTTGCCTCCTCAGATGGTGATTTCTTGATCGTGATTGTCTAGTCTCTCCTCTTAATTATTGGTCAAATGGGAAACATCTCGTCCCGCTGGTCAGTCGATCGACAACATGAGATATTGATGATTGGGCCTCAATATCCCATGTGATCATCCTCTGAATCTGGAATGTTGTAGTAAAGAAGGGATCCTATTAGGATTGTGGTCCTTCCTTATGATGCATATCTCGAACTGAACACGAATTCTTGCATATGTGGGATGAGATTGATCTTCACCCATGATGAATTTGGGGCTAAGTGGATTTAGCAGTGGTGAGAAATTCCATCTTCCTATATATAGTGACAAATTGTAGGGGATTTCAACCAACACTCAAAGCTAGAGTTATAAATTAGCCCTAAATAGTGTTGATTGCAGGAAAAATAATAATGAAGAGAAGGTGTACATGGTTAGGCTATAAGATCAACCTAGGTCCATGAGGAAATGGAGGGGAGATCGGTTAATATACTTAGAAAGAACAATGACAATTAGAGCGCTAGGAGGCTAGTTGAGAGTCCACGTTTTCACGTTCTGGATATAATTAATTTAATAAGATCTTCCTTATTTATAAACCTAGGCGTCCTGTTGTCTTGGGTCTCTTTATGTTTGTCCCGATTAAGTTGTATAATCCGATTGTTAGGGTTACCCAAATTTTGCAATGTAATCTCTTAAGATTTGACTTTATCTCTTTTAGATTTTTTATCTCCTTGAGCCTAGTCGCTCGATGCCCACCTTTCACGTGACGTGCCATGCGCTCGGAACACAAAACTAGTTCTATCACACTCCATTCAGTTTTTACTTCTAACTTTAATTTCACTAGTTAAATAATGTATTTCTTCTTTCATATGGTGGTGCCAAGTCTTATGCTACCTATCGAGTGGATCTTGAGAGGGACAATCAAGCGCTGAATTCCCATGACTTTTGTCGTCATTCCCGTGCTTCTATCACCTACCCCATTATTGATGAACTGACTCCTCGAAGCTTCGATCCCAGCCTGAGGTTGTTGATACCAACTGCTAAATGGGTAATGTTTAGGGGACATCCTCCCTTGAACTTGTTATGTTTACTATTTAATTAATGCAATAACATAGAATTACAAACAATAATAACTGTAGAAATAAAATGAAATTACAGAAAATAAGACTTACTTAATTTTGCATAAATAAATACTAGAAACAAAAAAGAATCCGAGCCTTGTATAATATCACAAGGTCCTTAAGACAATTTTATTCACTTCAATGTGCTTTAGGTTAACGAAGAATTGTCTCCCAAGATAGAACGAATTTTCGAATTAATTCAAGTAGCACGCCAACGAATTAATTCCAGCAAACGAAAAGTTCTTTATTTTGTACTCAACGATGGAACATAAATGTAAGGACATATTTTTATAAGTCCGTTATCAATTTAGTATGTCATAAACCACTACACCGTCGAAGAGCATTCAAGAGTAATCTACATCAAGGCGGATCCGAATTAATCAAGTTCTTCATAAAAAGACTCCACAAAGTTTACTTTGGTAAGGTTATGTTTCAAATACCTTAACTTTACACTTATAGCTTTTGGGATATTTTTACAAAATATTTTCAAAGTGTTGGAGCGGACTTTTTTGTCAAAATTTGAGAATGAGTATTTTTTCTAAGTATTGGAGCGGACATTAAAATATTAATTTTTTGACACAACAGTCGTTCGAACGACTTTGCACTATTGTTCGAATGACATTACAATGTCACGCGATGTCATTTGAACGACATCTATACGTCGTTCGCGCGAGACCCATATCTTGTTCGAACGAGCTCGAATATCGAGGCGACGCGATTTTGTATAAATACTCATTAAATGGTTTCGTTTTTATTAAGAAGTCCCAACGTTTTACAGATGCGAAAAACTACGATTTGCAGAAGACTTCTTCTTTTTGGGTTTAATACCTCTTTGTTTACAATTCACAAAAATCCCAATATGCTTTGGTGAATTATTTTGGTGTTCAAGAACACACTTTGGTGTGGTTTAATCTTTGTGGGGAGAACTCTACAACCGGAGAGGTACGTGCTATTGTGGAGGGAGTCCTTATAAAATTCACACTTATGGAGAAGCCATTTTCTTCTTCATTGCTGACCACCTGGAGTTCTTGTGGGAGATTCCAGCCGAAGACATTTCTAGCTGTTGCTTTGAAGGTTTGACGAAGACATCGTGTTTTACACTTGTGGGCAATTATCAGGTTGTATGTAAGTCAATGGTCTTGTGAATCCTTCAAAGTTCTAGAAATAAAAGGTTTTTCCCTTCGGGGATTTTTCCTGAATATTTATGTCACATGCTTTATTTATTTATGGGTTGACACACGCACACACATAATTGCATGTTTAGGGGCTGATTTGATTTGGTTTAAATAGACTCTAATTAAATAAGTGTGCTAAAATAGAAATTTGCGAATTAATTTAAAACGGTATCACACACCGCGTTCTTTCATTCTTACAAATTGGTATCAGAACTTATTTAAGTGATCAGCACTTTTACAAATTGGTATCAGAGCGGGTTACCCTAATTTGTCGCATGATCATGATTTTTCAAGGATTTTTTTAAATAAAATTTGACCTCTCACGTCAACAAATTGGTATCAGAGCAGGTTGCACTAATTTATTGCGTTTTCCCATTTTCCGCAAAATTGTGATATTGATTTTTTTTTACAAATCAGTTTTGTGAAAAATCGCAATTTTTTCCAATGGAGCACTTATCTAATCGGATGCCCCCCTTTGATGACACAAGTTAGAGTTTTGATGATATAAATCCTTTGAATTTGACGTTTGCTAAAAGAATTGATTTTTTGGAAAAAGAAAATTCTCGTTTTATATCCGCGATGTATCTTTTGCAAACGGTTCAAAATCAAAGAGATTTTTATCGTGAGAAACTTGTTTCCTTGGACCATGACTTTGTTGCTTTAAAATTGTCCAATAAGGAGAATGATGATAGGGTCCTATTTTTAGAAAAAGAATTTGAGGACCTTAAAAATTCGATGGTTTTTATTTGTGCCAAAGATGACAAAAATATTTTAATCAATAAGTTTGTGGCACGTGAAGAGACTCTTAGGGACAAGTTTTCTTTAATTGAGGGGGAGCGAGATAACCTTCTAGGTTTGATTGATAATTTGAAGAAGGAGTCCCTTACATTGGAGGAGTCTAATTCTTTTTTTGATTTAAAAATTGTGAAGTTAAAAAATAATTTGACAGACTCGAGTAGGTTTGATAGTGATGGTAATGGGTCATCTTGTTCTCATGCTTTTAGTTCTAAAGCCAAAACCATTATTTATTTTAGAGGGTCAACCAATCCCAACGACATTAGAAAAGGTCAACCCATAGGTGTCGTCCACCCATTTACACATGTTCACATTGGGGTAAGAAAGGTCACCTTAAGAGATTTTGTTTTGATCTTGGAAAAATTCCTAGGAAATTTATGTCTTGTGTTCCCTTGGTTCCTAAATCCCCCACACGACGTTTCACATCTATTTGGGTTAGGAAATCACTTTTAGGGGCACTAGATTTTGGACAAGTTAATTCCCATTTTCTTGCACATGATTCTTCTCTCGCCATATCATATAGATGATTGTGTTTGCATGTTTGTCATACACTAGTTGTGGTTCCATGATATATATTTGCCAGTGTGTTGACATGTACTTTTGCTATAAATTTTTTCTTTTGGAAAATCCAAAAAGATTTTATTTTGATAAAATTTTTTGTAAAATCCAAAAAGATTTTTGCATTTTGTTTGCACCATTAATGGATGGACACTTAGGATGACCGAGTCACAACATCATTCCATTTTTAATGTGACTATTTGATAGTGTTTTGAGACAATATATATCATATCATCTTTGTGCTTTATAATGTTTGGAGTTATTAAGGTGTAATTAAGTGTTACTTCCTACATGTTTGACTCTTGATTTCCTTTATTGCACACATGCACGGAATTGTTAGATTATTGTGCTTGTCTTATCACATGTTGGTTGGGTGTTTTCACTTCAATCCTATCCTTAAAACAAACCAAGCACGATAAAACATGATAAGAAAGTTGTGCATGTAAGAGCCGTTTGTGAGGTTGTGTGCTTTATTTGAAAATGGTGAAGGGCTACGAAAGGTACTCATCTATACTTTGCGATTAATCCACTAATATATTCGACCTAAAAAATTGAGGAATTTTATTATGCGGGGTCCAAAGAGGTTTAAAAGAGCCCAAAAAAATTTAAAGGCAATAAAAAAAATTCATGCCAATTATGGACCAATTAGGTTTTTGCACCAATTATCCAATGTTTGGGAATTTAGTTTATTCACCTCTAAAAGAAAATATATATGAGGGAGTTTGGATGGAGAATTGAAACGGATTTGTAAGTCCTTGAAAGTCTTGAAAAAGGGATAAATAGTTTTGGACGTTATTGGTGTGGAAATAACTTTGACTTTGATTTATTTATTTGCATAAGAAGATGTCATCTAAATTCAACTATTTTTACACCTAAGGATATTTTTTATGTTCATTAGTTAGGAGTACACGTATGCATCGTGCACATATGATTGATTGAGTTTATTTACCTAACGAATGTGTTCAAACCCATTCATTCCATTTCCATGACTTGGTTGTTTGAGTTTAAATCCATGGTGTGATTTTTGTATCTTATTTTTGTATGAAAAATTAAAAAATCCAAAAATAGTTTGTGGTTTTTTTTGGGACATACCTTTGCATGCGCGTAGCTTGATTCTTGTTTGCTATGCATTTAGGTGTGACACTCCATGTTTTGATTGTTTCTTATTATCTGTCTATTTGGGGACATCATAAAAAGGAGGAGAAAGAATTATCATGTTATGGGGAGTTTTGGCATTATGGGGGTGATTTGATTTATTAATCATTTATTCTTATATCATTTCAAAATCGATGCATCAAGAAGATTTTTGCTTTATCTCATGTGTGTCGGTACAAAGATTGTATATCATTATGTTGCACACCCTGATGAGAAAAGCTTTGAGATTTGATGAAGATGTTTGAAGAACAGTTTGAGATCTTGCAAATGTATTCAATGGGAGGGTAGATTTGTATAGAAATTTTGGTTTTTGATAATTCAGATGCTTTTATGTTTGTACCGGCATAGACATAGGGGGATATTTGTAAGGACATATTTTTATAATTTCGTTACCAATTTAGTATGCCATATACTGCTACACCGTCGAAGAGCATTCAAGAACAATCTACATCAAAACGGTTCTGAATTAATCAAGTTCTTCGTCAAAAAGACTCCGCAAAGTTTACTTTGGTAAGGTTATGTTTTAAATACCTTAACTTTACACTTAGAGCTTTTGGGATATTTTTACAAAATATTTTCTAAGTGTTGGAGCGGACTTTTTTGTCAAAATTTGAGAATGAGTATTTTTTCTAAGTATTGGAGCGGACATTAAAATATTAATTTTTTGACGCAACATTCGTTCAAACGACTTTACACTGTCGTACGAATGACATTACAATGTCGCGCGATGTCGCTTGAGCGACATCTATACGTCGTTCGTGCGAGACCCTTATCTCGTTCGAACGAGCTCAATTATTGAGGCGACGCGATTTTGTATAAATACTCATTAAATGGTTTCATTTTCATTAAGAAGTCCCAACGTTTTGCAGAACATAAAAATTTCGATTTGCAGAATCCTTTTTGACTTCTTCTTTTTGGGTTTAATCTCTCTTTGTTCACAATTCACAAAAATCCCAATATGCTTTGGGGAATTGTTTTGGTTTTCAAGAACACACTTTGCTGTGGTTCAATATTTGTGGGAAGAACTCTACAATCGGAGAGATACATGCTATTGTGGAGGGAGTCCTTATAAAGTTCACACTTGTGGAGAAGCCATTTTCTTCTTCATTGCTGACCACCTGGAGTTCTAGCAGGAGATTCCAGCCGACGACATTTCTAGCCGTTGCTTTGAAGGTTTGACGAAGACACCGTGCGTTACACTTGTGGGCGATTACCAGGTTGTATGTAAGTCAATGGTCTTGTGAATTCTTCAAAGTTCTAGAAATAAAGGGTTTTTGCGTTCGGGGATTTTTCCTGAATATTTGTGTCACATGCTTTATTTATTTATGGGTTGACACACGCACACACATAGTTGCATGTTTAGGGGCCGATTTGATTTGGTTTAAATAGACTCTAATTAAATAAGTGTTCCAAAATAGAAATTTGCGAATTAATTTAAATCGGTATCACACACCGCGTTCCTTCGTTTTTACAAATTGGTATCAGAGCTTATTTAAGCGATCATAACTTTTACAATAAATATGCAAATTGTTTCAATATAAGAATGGAAGAAATTTGGCACTGGACAAGTATTTTCTTGAATGCAAAATTTGAAATTTTTCATTAATTTAAAACTTGATGGAAGGATTTTTATTTATAGCATTGGTTTTTCATTATTGGGAATAGTCAAGGTGTTAAACTATTTTTAATTATCAAATAGTTAAATCCGGTTTAACGATTTTAAAATAATTAATTTCAGAATTAATTAATTTTTAGTCTACAAAGTTAATTTAAATTTGGCCCAAAAATGAAAATTATTTTTTATAACCTTGAGCCGAGCCGAGTCGGCCAGACGGTCGGACGACGCACGCGCATGTGGGCTTTTGGCCTAACACCAACACTTGCATATTGTACGCCATCTCCCCTTCAAAGAGTTGGGATACCCCAAAAGCATCCAAGCCTTTGTCTGCATTTGAGGTTTTATTAACTCTTCAAGTTTTCACTATTTATCCTATGTGGGACAGGGTTTATACACACCCAATCCATTAACTTTTATTTCTTTATGAGTTAATTTGGAAACATATTTATCATTCAAAACTTAATGCATTTGGTCATGTGAATATACCACATTAATCTCCTTGTGAAGGAGAACGCGTTCGTATATGGTCCCATAAATATCGTGGTGTGGGTCCCATCTAAATTTGAGCTCAAAGTTGCTCAAAATTCTATCCAGAAAATTCTGGACACCATTTATGTCCAATGTTCCAACAATCCCACACATGAATGATATATCGCTATAAATAGAAACAAAGCAGATGCAGATGAAGATGAAGACACAGGTTGAGCAAAACTGGAGAATTATTGCATCCGGAGAAGTATCCTACTAGCCTTTAACTTTCCTTAGTGATATACCATTGGATTTACTTGGTTAATTACTAGAGTTCACATCTTTGAACAGTTAACCATTTCTGTAAACCTAGACAACAATATTCACATAATAAGTCTTCAACACAGTTAGTTCTCACGTTTGTGTTCGTTTTGGTCATGAACACCACTTGGTTCCGTGAGTATTTTAGAGAATTTGCCTTTCGTTATTCTCATATAAGTTCCCCCCTTACTCACGTAGGTGATATCCATGAGGAGTATTCTTCTATTCCCCACTTACACGTACTAAGATATGGATGTCATTAGAAACGTAAGGTATCCTAACTTCCTGACAGATGTGCACTGTCTCATCTTTTGAATTGATAGGATTAAATACCCCTAGTCCTTACTGAATAGAATGTAGTTGGATTTTCCCATTGAACCTAGATCTTGGGATCTCCAATCAGCTAGGTTCGGTTTCCACTATATTGATTCTTATTTATTTATATGCTTTTGACCCATTCCTCTCAATGATCTTTCAACTTTCTCTCAATATAAACCTTTAGTTAGTGGATCTGCTATATTATCTCTTCACTTTACATAGTCAATTAAGATAATTCCATTTGAGAGAAGTTTTCTAATGATATTATGTCGACGATGATATTGTCATGACTTTTCATTATACATGTGATTCTTTGCCCTTCCACTTGCCAATTGACTATCATAACATATATGTGACACCCCGACTAATTAAATACCGGGTAGCTACTCCTTTATTCAAGTAAATACAAAATTTCAAGTTTGTTAAGTTCATAGCATCACTGTCAAAAATGTTTTTAAACAATTACTAGCCACCTAATATTTAATAAGTGAGTTGCCAAATTTTATTAAATTAAATTAACATGCAACCAATTAAATTATAAGCTAACTATACCACATCCACATCACAATAGAATAATAATTGAATGATAACATGAGTCTGGAGTAACACTCCCCTGAATAATACAAATACTGAATAACTAAATAAATCCCAAAAACTGATACAAAACTATTATTCTGAGAATGCTCTCTCTAAATGGAAAGGGGCGACATGCCCTAAATGATAAATGACCCTGAATAGAATCAAATGCAGAATGTGGAGGCGTCTACTACCGAGATCTTGTAACTTCCACAACAGCTACAGCACGTCAAAGGGAATGGAACTCCTATGCCTGACGTCCCTGTGGCGGGGCACCTAAAAGGTTTTACAAGAAAAAACATATTTGAAATCAAACGGGTCAGAGCCCGATGTGAAAACAGTTTAAAATACAGCAAGTGTTTAATTGCATTAAACAGTAAATATTTTATATATGTTTGTTACGTGTTCTCACATGTGTCCTTACCCCTCAACTAATGTGGACGCTTAACGTATACCCTTAACCCATCCTAGTTATGCCGCTAACTAACTAGTCTGTACCACTTTCCGTCTTCGTATTATTCTAATATATTCAGCATGTAACTCTCCTTTTCATTAATCATTATTATTACATTAATTACGATATGAATTATCACATTTTTAATCCCATTCAAGTATCTCAAATATTCATATTCACAATTTAACAATGAGCCAATTATAAGTGCAAGTATATCATTCTCATCATAATTATACAAATATGGCACCACCAGGCTAAGATATGGTGCACACATACTCTGCTATCGAATCCCAATATATCATGTACATAAGGACTACGCATTCCGAACGTCTCAGGAATCATCCCAATAAGCCAAATCACACAATTGGAGGCGAACATAGTTCACATCTCCATGGGTCACGCACATACCTATGCTCCTACGGTCAGATGACTTATTAACTACAAATAATCCATTCCGAACTATGCCCTTATGGTACCAATCTTAATCCCCCCGTAGGCACACAAAGATTAGATGGACCTATATCAAAAACCGACCTCCCGTGATAGCAAGTATGGTAGATATGGCATACACATAGTAATCCATGTACTAATCATTCACACAACTTAGATAACTTGTTATATTATCAAAGGTATATTTCAGATTTATACCATTAGTCGAAGTTCATACACTATGATTATTCCGGATTATATATAATATATTTCGTTGATACGTCTCACGTCGTAGATTTCGAGTACTTAATCATAACCGAAGAGGTTATTAAGTTTCCAAACATTCCAAGTACCCTTAACTCTGTATTTATGTCCCAAATCCTAACTTATCACTCCTAATAATTTAAATCATGTTCCTGCATCATAAAATATGAAATTCCTCGTCGTACACTCAAAAATTAAATCACTAAATTCCAAATCAATTCTAATATGTTTCGGGCTTTAATTACGTCCCTACTGGTCTCACTAAAGTACTAACATATTTACATAATCCCCTCGTTCAACTTTCATTGGCCGGAATCGGTTAAATCCAAAAACGGGAAAAAGTTCACTATTTCTGAGGAGGTCGATCGATCGACCTATGAACATCGATCAATCGAGCACCATCGATCGATCGACCTATGAATGTCGATCGATCGATCAAGCAGGTGCATGCTACGGGTTTACTTCATTTTTATCCCATTTTTGTCTCAAATCTTCATTACAAGGTGTTAAATTCTAAAGTAAACATATAGGATCATTATACAACCCAATTACATGATTCTAAAGGTTCCATAACTGTCAATTCATCATCAATTAGTCTTTTCGTGGATCAATCATCCTAATTTCATAAAAAGTCTTATTTTTCTATTTTCTTCAAGAATCATCAAAATCTCTTCCTAAATCCGAAATTAATTACACATGGTTTATGATCTAATAAGTGAGATTCTTCAAAGATCAAGATTACATAAACATCCTACCCATAATTAAGGTTTAATCTCCAAATTTCATGAGTTTTTAGATTTCAAAGATATCATCAAATCCTACTCTAACATGGATAATTTATTTTCTGAATCTTAATGGATTAAATCACTTTCCTTTGTTTAGAAGTTCTGAACCTTTGATGATGATCTAGGTTGGCTCTCCTCTTTTCGGTCACAATTTCGGGGATCGCAGTGGTGGGTGGTGGTTGTGGCTTTATAACCCCCTTTGAACTTCTCCTCTCTTCTCTCTTGATCAAGACTTGATGTGACAAGTAATGACCCCCAAAGGGTGCTAATATAGGTTGATTTCAAGACCCAATTTTCGTGGGTCACTATTCCCAAAAATTTGAAATTACCAAAATACCCTCCCGGGTTGCCAGTGTGGTCTAAAAATACCCCGGGACCCAAACTAAACCCCCGGCTAGTGTTTTCTGACTATCTCGACCCTTCTGGACACACTGACACACTCAAAATGACTATAAGGATGATAAAATTATATTATACTTTTAAGTCCAATTAAATTGATTCCTGATGCGATACGTGCGTCCCAACTAAATATCCCGAATTGTCGTATTTATGATTTGTGACAATTGTAATCCTTTCAATAATCACATATTACCATATTTACCCAATAATATTCAATATCATCATCATAATGAAATACCAACTCAAGTCTCGCTAGTATTTAAATCCGGATTAATTTCCATTTAATTTAATTAATCCCGTTAAATAAATTCTATAAAATTATGGGGTATTACATACTTCCCCCCTAATAACTGAATTTCATCCCGAAATTCAGAATTAAATTATACCTGGTAAAAATAACTCTGGATAACGCTCATGCATCTCCTCCTCACGTTCCTCGGTAGACTCCTCGACATTATGATTCCGCCACTGAACACGTACTAATGGTACTATCCTTGACCGCAGTTTCCTCTCGCTATGGTCTAAAATAGCAAGCGACCCTTCCTCATAGGAGATATCGGGCTGTAGATCAATATCTTCTAAAGTTATGTGAGTATGGGACAACTTATATCGAAGATATTTGCTTAATGATGAAATATGAAACACGTTATGGACCCTATGCAAGTGTTCCGATAATCCAAGTCTTTAGGCGACTGGACTAATTCGTTCGATGATAGGGAATGGCCCCACATATCTAGGTGGCAACTTTAACTTCTTCCCAAAATGAATAATACCCTTTATAGGAGATACTATGAGCAGTACCTGATCCCCCACGTTGAACTCTCAAAAGAACCTTTTGGCATCGGCATAGCTTTTCTATCGGTCCTGAGCTACCTGAATACGGGTCCCTATCATCTCTATATTTTGTTGAAGTATCCTGAATCATATTCGGCCAAGGGGTTTTATTATCTCCCACCTCTATCCAACATGAGGGGGAACGACAAGGTCTACCGTACAACGCTTCGAAGGGAGCCATACCAATAGTGAACTGATAGGAGTTATTATAAGCAAACTCCACCGGTGGAAGATACAACTCCCAACCACCTCCAAAGTCTAGGATACACATGTGCAACATGTCCTCCAACATCTGATTGGTCCATATAGTCTGCCCATCAGTCTGCGGGTGATAGGTTGTACTCAATCGCAATTCTGTTCCCATGGCATCCTAGAAACTCTCCCAAAACCTTGATACAAATATTTTGTCTATATCATACATGATATTCATAGGCACCCTATGGAGTCTTAATATTTCCCTTATGAAGATCTGGGCATACTGTCTGGCGGTGTAGTGTGTCCGGGATGGTAAAAAGTGAGCAACCTTTATCGACCGATCTACAATCACCCATATGGAGTCGTGACCTCTCGATGACATAGGTAATCCCGTGATGAAGTCCATGGAAATGCTCTCCCTTTTTCACATAGGGATCTCTAACAGTTGTAAAAATCATGCCAGCCTCTGATAGTCCACTTTTACTAGTTAACACGTGGTACATTTCGAAACAAACTCGATAATATCTATCTTCATCCCACTCCACCAGTACTGTCACCTCATATCTTGGTACATTTTATCCCCACGAGGATGAATCAGAAATCGTGACCCGTGCGACTCTGTCATTACTTTGTGTCGCAAGTCCTCCCCCTCAAGAATAACTAACCTTCCATTGAAGCGTAAGCCCCATCTGAAGTAACGAAATAAGACTCATCTCCTCTGCTAACAGTTTTACTATCTGTTCTTGACAAAATGGGTCTATTTCCTGGTCATGCATTACCCTCGTAATAATTTGGGGCGTAACTTTCATTACAGACATAAATGATCCGGCCACTGCATCCTGGTGCCCCAACTCCTTCCACTTGTTTTTCCACACATCGGCCACCTCACCTACTGGCCTACGGCTCAATGCGTCTCCTACCACGTTAGCCTTCCCTAGGTGGTATTGGATATCGAACTGATAATCTTTCACGAACTCTAGCCAACGGCGTTGACCCATATTGATCTCCTTCTGGGTGAAGAGGTACTGAAGCGACTTGTGGTCTGTGAATAAACGAAATTTCTCCCCAGGAGATAATGTCTCCAAATCCAAAGAGCAAATACGATTGTCGCTATCTCCAAGTCATGGGTGGGGTAATTCCTCTCGCGAGGCTTAAGCTTACGGGAATCATAAGCTATGGCCTGACTTTCCTACTGCAGTACTCCCCCAAGTCCTAGTAAGGATGCATCAGTGTAGACTAGGTACTCCACTCCCGCCCTGGGAAATGCTAACACTGGTGCTGAGGTCAACTTGTCCTTCAACTCGTCGAATGCCAACTGACAGGCATCACTCCAGATAAATGGCACACCCTTGCAAGTTAGATGTGTCAAAGGACCTGCTATTTTTTAGAACCTCCGAATAAATCTCCTGTAGTATCCCGCTAGGCCCAAGAAACTACGTATCTCAATTGGTGTAGTGGGTCATCCCCATTCCCTCACCGTAGATACCTTCCCTGGATCAACAAATAACCCCCTATCCAAGACGATATGACCCAAAAACTGGACCTCCTTCAGCCAAAACCCACACTTCTCATATTTTACGTACAACTCGTTCTGACGTAACATCTACAAAACCTGTCTCAAGTGGTTGGCATGGTCTTCCTCGGTCTGGGAGTAAACCAGAATGTCGTCAATGAAGACAATGAAAAACTAGTCCAGAAATTGTTTGAACATCCTATTCATCAAGTCCATAAACACGACTGGGGCGTTGGTCAGGCCGAAAGGCATAACCCTGAACTCGTAAGAACCATGTCTTGTCAGGAAGGCAGTCTTTGAGATATCCTACTCCCTAATTCGCAACTGATGGTACCTCGATTTCAAGTCAATCTTTGAGAAGAAGGCGACTCCTCTTAACTGGTCGAATAAGTCATTGATTCGGGGCAACGAATACTTATTCCGTATCGTGACTTTATTTAATTCTCGGTAATCAATACATAACCTCAGATATCCATCCCTTTTATTAATAAATAGCACAGGAGCACCCCATGGCAAAGTACTCCTCGAGATAAACCCCTGACCCAACAGCTGCTTTATCTGATCCAGTAACTCCCTCATCTCCGTTGGAGCCATACGGTAAGGTGCGCGGGCTATCAACTGAGTGCCTGGTGCTAAATCTATAACGAAGTCTATTTCTCTACTGGGTGGAAATCCAGGAATATCCCGGAATACGTCAGCGAAGTCCCTAACAACTAGAATCGAATCAAGTGGTATTACCACCTCCCTAAAGGTCTCCTCCTCTATATAATACAAGTGTGTGGATGATCCTCCCTCGGGACGAGGCATCGCCACTAGAAACATCTCGTGCCCAGGTATGGCAAAAATAATACTCCTACTGTAACAATTAATCATGGCTCGATACGCAATCAGCCAATCCATACCAATAATAGCATCATACTCGATCATATCTAGTACTAACATGTCGGCAGGCAAAGTAAGCCTCCCGATCTCTACACCAACACCTCTACGCATAAGGGAAATCATAGAACCCCTACTCAACGGTGAATCTACACAAGTAATGATGCTCTCCGTAGTCTCTTATAATCCCATATCGTACGTAAATCTTGTGGCAATAAAACAGTGTATGGCCCCCATGTCAAATAAAATGCACCCTATAGTCCCATGAATAGAAAACATACCCTGAATCACGAGTGATTCCTACAGGACTGTGTCCTGCTGGTACTGGTAAACCCGACCATACTGAAGCTATCCCTACTGGACTGGGACGGTTAGGATTGGTGGCAATACTGGTATCTGCTATGGTGCTGGGAGGGCGACGGGAAAAATTGGTGTCCAGAGCTTATTTTGAGCACCCTGCTGCTGCTGTTGCTGCAGGGCCCTGCCCCTTTCAAGATAATCCTGACGTTTATGGCCAATATTGACACATAGGAAACATCTCCTCAGGAAGTTTCCCCCTCTTTGGCCTTGCTGCCCATGGACCTAATGGCCATTACCACCCCTTCCCTAGCCATACTAGCCCTGATGGCCTTGATGATCGTGTTGGCCATGCCTAAAGCCCCCTCATCAAAATCTCTTAAAATCCCCCTGCTGGGGACCCTGGTCACCCTTTCTATTTTGTCCCTGAGTTAACTGTGCCCCGTTGGCACCATTTCCCCCTATCCTTCCCTGGTGGCTGAACTACCTGCTCGCTTACCCTCTGTCAAGTGAAACGATGGTCCTGGCAGTGTAGTAAGGCCACATTAACCACATCTGAGTAGGTGGCCAACAAGATATTTCCCAGCAAGTGCTGATGAATCCTCCATATCAACCCATCTGTGAACCTCTGGATTTTCCTCTCTTCTGTGGGGATCTCACCAGGGACGATATTCAGAAGATTAGTTAATTCAGGATCATATTCTGGCACTGTCTTTCCTTCCTGCTTAAGGTTCATTAATTTTCTCCTCATTTTTGTGTGAACCGTTGAGGGAAAATATTTGCTATCGAACCATACCCAAAACTCTTGTATCGAAAGAACGTCTCTCTCTTATGTAGTGGTAGTTGACTCCCACCACTTTAGTGACGATCCCACTAGCTTAAAAGTAGCTAGTACCTGCCTCTGCACGTTCGTACATTCGTACATCCTTAAGTGCCTTTGGATGTCCTTTTTCCACTGGCTCGACATGACAACATCAGAGCTTCTTGCGAACTCCAGAGGATGCGCTTTCTGAAAAGGCATATTAGACTCGCTCCCAAGCAGATGGGAATGCCTGAGCCTGAACTGGGGCTACCACCAGTGCCTGAGGCTGTGCTTGTTTCACAACTATTAATGCGGCATTTATCGCCTCGGCTACGATGGCGGTAACTTCAGCAGCGTTCATAGAACCATGAACTAGTGCAGGCTGAGGTTCGGGTTGGGCATCCATGGGAACTCGAATTGTACGTCTAGGAGGCATCTGAAATGAGAGATAATTTTTATAAGTACACAATTAATAACCTCAAAATAGCTGGAGAACATATGATACATAATAGACTACAACAATCCTAAAATGTAGGGCTCTACATCAAAGGACGCTATGAGGAAACATAACAAGCTGTACAGATCCTAAGGACACTAGAACCTGATGCTCTGATACCACCTTTGATACCCCGACTAATTAAATACTGGGTAGCTACTCCTTTATTCAAGTTAATATAAAATGTCAAGTTTGTTCAGTTCATAGCATCACTGTCGAAAACATTTTTAAACAATTATTAGCCACCTAATATTTAAAAAGTGAGTTGCCAAATTTTATTAAATTAAATTAACATGCAACCAATTAAATTATATTCTAACTATACCACATCCACATCACAATAGAATAATAATGGAATGACAACATGATTCTGGAGTAACACTCCCCTGAATAATACAAATACTGAATAACTAAATAAATCCCAAAAACCGATACAAAATTGTTAGTTTTAGAATGCTATCTCTAAATGGAAAGGGGCGACATGCCCTAAATGATAAATGACCCTGAATAGAATCAAATGCAGAATGTGGAGGCGTGTACTACCGAGACCCTGTCACATGCTTTATTTATTTATGGGTTGACACACGCACACACATATAAAACTCTCTAAGAGTCCTCAAAAGATAAAACTCTCTAGTAAAAATAATATTTTTAGAAATTCGACCGTCCGATCAAGCTGAATTTTTGTCAGAAAGTCCTGTCTCGCCATTCGCTACAACTTACTAAAATTTCAAGTGATTCCAATGGTCCGATCATCCGGAATAAAATTTTTAGTGTTTGTATCTTATTAGAAATCTTTTCTTAATCAAACTCCTAATCCTTTATATATCAACAAATTCGTGGCTTGGCTTTTCGAATCAGTTTTTCTCAAACTTTTCAACCAGAAGACCTCTCCAAAATTTCTCCCTTTTACATACAAATCATAGCTCCAAACTTATTCAAGATTTCAACCTTAGATTAGAATGCTTATTTGGTATTTTCTCAAGTTTGGTCAAGAACGAGATTTGATTATTTTCGCGAGAGGAACGTGATGGTGTGATTAGATTTTGAGGCTGAATTATGCGATGATTCATTTGATGATTTTGAGGTATGGGGTTTTACACAATATGCTCCTGAAATCTCGCGAGTGTTTATTCCGTTGAATTCTTGTCAATTGAACTCATATTTTGAATTGTTAAATTCTTGGAAATCTGGAAAAATAATTGTTGGAATTATTTTCATTCATAAGGTATTATTCATGTTGTTTTGAGCACGCTGTCATGAGATTTTAATATGGCACTTATGTTGGGCACCCGCCAAGACTCCTTTTCCGGCTACTTGATAAAGTATGGCGCGGTATGGTGAGGCCTGGTAACTCCGGTTAATGTGTTGTTGAGAAATTTATTGATAAAATGCTATTGAGATTTGCATTATTTGATTTGAGTATTCGTAGTCGTATTGTTGCGCTTTGTTCATCGCTAACATCTTTGTTGAGCATATTTCTGTCGTATTGTGTACTTCCCCATCTTTTTCTTACTTGGCAGGTGAGCACGGATTTGAGTGCTATGGACCAATTGGGATGATTTTAGCGAGGATTATTTGGGAAGAATTTTTAATACAAGATTGTATTATTTTGATGTATAGAGCATTGGAGATTTATTTTGTTATCGAGATAGATAGATTGTTGTAATTATTTCGAGAGATTTGTTGTATTAATTTGAAGATGAGAATAGTGGTTTCTTGTTTTATTGTGGGATTTAGATGCTCTATACCTTGTTATATTGCGGATTAGTTTAGTTTTATCGACAGTGGTGCGCCGTTCGCTGTCCCCGGGCAGGCGGGGTGTTACAGAATGGTATCAGAATGGTATTAGGTATACGACCACCCTTGGGTTTTGGGTCTGTTGCGTTTTTGTGGTGCGTATTTTGGAGATAGAAATTTTAGAGTATCGTTTCGTATTAAGCATCTAGATTAGATGTGAGGAAATTATTTTGGAGACGAGATTATTTTTGGAGATTGTTGGCCTAATTTTTGAGAGTTAGGTATTCGGCGAATTTCGAGGGCGAAATTCCATTGTTAGTAGGGAAGTGTAACAACCCGCGTAATTTTGGGGGTATTTTTGAAATTAAGGGAAAAATAAATTTTGAGATAAAATTATTTTTATTTCTCAAATATGTTGGTTATTATTTTTAAAGGCGAGAATTTCAAACGGTTTCGGAATTGGAATTAAAATGGAGATTTAATTGAATTTTTATTATTTAGAAGAGTCCTCAAAATATAAAACTCTCTAAGAGTCCTCAAAAGATAAAACTCTCTAGTAAAAATAATATTTTTAGAAATCCGACCGTCCGATCAAGCTGAATTTTTGTCAGTAGTCCTGTCTCACCATTCGCTACAACTTACTAAAATTTCAAGTGATTCCAATGGTCCTATCATCCGGAATAAAAATTTTAGTGTTTGTATCTTATTAGAACTCTTTTCTTAATCAAACTCTTAATCCTTTATATATCAACAAATTCGTTGCTTGGCTTTTCAAATCACGTTTTCTCAAACTTTTCAACCAGGAGACCTCTCCAAAATTTCTCCCTTTTATATACAAATCATAGCCCCAAACTTATTCAAGATTTCAACCTTAGATTAGAAGGCTTATTTGGTATTTTCTCGAGTTTGGTCAAGAACGAGATTTGATTATTTTCGCGAGAGGAACGTGATGGTGTGATTAGATTTTGAGGCTGAATTATGCGATGATTCATTAGATGATTTTGAGGTATGGGGTTTTACACAATATGCTCCTGAAATCTCGCGAGTGTTTATTCCGTTGAATTCTTGTTAATTGAACTCATATTTTGAATTGTTAAATTCTTGGAAATCTGGAAAAATAATTGTTGGAATTATTTTCATTCATGAGGTATTATTCATGTTGTTTTGAGCACGCTGTCATGAGATTTTAATATGGCACTTATGTTGGGCACCCGCCAAGACTCCTTTTTCGGCTACTTGATAAAGTATGGCGCGGTATGGTGAGGCCTGGTGACTCTGGTTAATGTGTTGTTGAGAAATTTATTGATAAAATGCTATTGAGATATGCATTATTTGATTTGAGTATTCGTAGTCGTATTGTTTCACTTTGTTCATCGCTAACATCTTTGTTGAGCATATTCCTGTCGTATTGTGTACTTCCCCATCTTTTTCTTAGTTGGCAGGTGAGCACGGATTTGAGTGCTATGGACCAATTGGGATGATTTTAGCGAGGATTATTTGGGAAGAATTTTTAATACAAGATTGTATTATTTTGATGTATAGAGCATTGGAGATTTATTTTGTTATCGAGATAGATAGATTGTTGTAATTATTTCGAGAGATTTGTTGTATTAATTTGAAGATGAGAATAGTGGTTTCTTGTTTTATTGTGGGATTTAGATGCTCTTTACCTTGTTATATTGCGGATTAGTTTAGTTTTATCGACGGTGGCGCTCCATTCGCTCTCCCCGAGCGGGCGGGGTGTTACAGAATGGTATCAGAATGGTATTAGGTATACGACCACCCTCGGGTCTTGGGTTTTGGGTCTGTTGCGTTTTTGTGGCGCGTATTTTGGAGATAGAAATTTTAGAGTATCGTTTCGTATTAAGCATCTAGATTAGATGTGAGGAAATTATTTTGGAGACGAGATTATTTTTGGAGATTGTTGGCCTGATTTTTGAGAGTTAGGTATTTGGCGAATTTCGAGGGCGAAATTACATTGTTAGTAGGGAAGTGTAACAACCCGCGTAATTTTTGGAGTATTTTTGAAATTAAGAGGAAAAATAAATTTTGAGATAAAATTATTTTTATTGCTCAAATATGTTGGTTATTATTTTTAAAGGCGAGAATTTCAAACGGTTTCGGAATTGGAATTAAAATGGAGATTTAATTGAATATTTATTATTTAGAAGAGTCCTCAAAATATAAAACTCTCTAAGAGTCCTCAAAAGATAAAACTCTCTAGTAAAAATAATATTTTTAGAAATCCGACCGTCCGATCAAGCTGAATTTTTGTCAGCAGTCCTGTCTCACCATTCGCTACAACTTGTTAAAATTTCAAGTGATTCCAATGGTCCTATCATCCGGAATAAAATGTTTAGTGTTTGTATCTTATTAGAACTCTTTTCTTAATCAAACTCTTAATCCTTTATATATCAACAAATTCGTGGCTTGGCTTTTCAAATCACTTTTTCTCAGACTTTTCAACCATAAGACCTCTCCAAAATTTCTTCCTTTTATATACAAATCATAGCTCCAAACTTATTCAAGATTTCAACCTTAGATTAGAAGGCTTATTTGGTATTTTCTCGAGTTTGGTCAAGAACGAGATTTGATTATTTTCGCGAGAGGAACGTGATGGTGTGATTAGATTTTGAGGATGAATTATGCGATGATTCATTTGATGATTTTGAGGTATGGGGTTTTACACAATATGCTCCTGAAATCTCGCGAGTGTTTATTCCGTTGAATTCTTGTCAATTGAACTCATATTTTGAATTGTTAAATTCTTGGAAATCTGGAAAAATAATTGTTGGAATTATTTTCATTCATGAGGTATTATTCATGTTGTTTTGAGCACGCTGTCATGAGATTTTAATATGGCACTTATGTTGGGCACTCGCCAAGACACCTTTTCCGGCTACTTGATAAAGTATGGCGCGGTATGGTGAGGCCTGGTAAGTCCGGTTAATGTGTTGTTGAGAAATTTATTGATAAAATGCTATTGAGATTTGATTATTTGATTTGAGTATTCCTAGTCGTATTGTTGCGCTTTGTTCATCGCTAACATCTTTGTTGAGCATATTCCTGTCGTATTGTGTACTTCCCCATCTTTTTCTTAGTTGGCAGGTGAGCATGGATTTGAGTGCTATGGACCAATTGGTATGATTTTAGCGAGGATTATTTGGGAAGAATTTTTAATACAAGATTGTATTATTTTGATGTATAGAGCATTGGAGATTTATTATGTTATCGAGATAGCTAGGTTGTTGTAATTATTTCGAGAGATTTGTTGTATTAATTTGAAGATGAGAATAGTGGTTTCTTGTTTTAATGTGGGATTTAGATTCTCTATTCCTTGTTATATTGCGGATTAATTTAGTTTTATCTACAGTGGTGCTCCGTTCGCTCTCCCCGAGCGGGCGGGGCGTTACAGAATGGTATCAGAATGGTATTAGGTATACGACCACCCTCGGGTCTTGGGTTTTGGGTCTGTTGCGTTTTTGTGGCGCGTATTTTGGAGATAGAAATTTTAGACTATCGTTTCGTATTAAGCATCTAGATTAGATGTGAGGAAATTATTTTGGAGACGAGATTATTTTTGGAGATTGTTGGCCTGATTTTTGAGAGTTAGGTATTCGGCGAATTTCGAGGGCGAAATTCCATTGTTAGTAGGGAAGTGTAACAACCCGCGTAATTTTTGGGGTTTTTTTGAAATTAAGAGGAAAAATAAATTTTGAGATAAAATTATTTTTTGTTCTTAAATAATTTGGTTATTATTTTTAAAGGCGAGAATTTCAAACGGTTTCGAAATTGGCATTAAAATGGAGATTTAATTGAATTTTTATTATTTAGAAGAGTCCTCAAAATATAAAACACTCTAAGAGTCCTCAAAAGATAAAACTCTCTAGTAAAAATAATATTTTTAGAAATTCGACCGTCCGATCAAGCTGAACTTTTTCAGCAGTCCTGTCTCGCCATTCGCTACAACGTACTAAAATTTCAAGTGATTCCAATGGTCCGATCATCCGGAATAAAATTTTTAGTGTTTGTATCTTATTAGAACTCTTTTCTTAATCAAACTCTTAATCCTTTATATATCAACTAATTCGTGGCTTGGCTTTTCAAATCAATTTTTCTCAAACTTTTCAACCAGAAGACCTCTCCAAAATTTTTCCCTTTTATATACAAATCATAGCACCAAACTTATTCAAGATTTCAACCTTAGATTAGAAGGCTTATTTGGTATTTTCTCGAGTTTGGTCAAAAACGAGATTTGATTATTTTCGCGAGAGGAACGTGATGGTGTGATTAGATTTTGAGGCTAAATTATGCGATGATTCATTTGATGATTTTGAGGTATGGGGTTTTACACAATATGCTCCTGAAATCTCGCGAGTGTTTATTCCGTTGAATTCTTGTCAATTGAACTCATATTTTGAATTGTTAAATTCTTGGAAATCTGGAAAAATAATTGTTGGAATTATTTTCATTCATGAGGTATTATTCATGTTGTTTTGAGCACGCTGTCATGAGAGTTTAATATGGCACTTATGTTGGGCACCCGCCAAGACTCTTTTTCCGGCTACTTGATAAAGTATGGCGCGGTATGGTGAGGCCTGGTGACTCCGGTTAATGTGTTGTTGAGAAATTTATTGATAAAATGCTATTGAGATTTGCATTATTTGATTTCAGTATTCGTAGTCGTATTGTTGCGCTTTGTTCATCGCTAACATCTTTGTTGAGCGTATTCCTGTCGTATTGTGTACTTCCCCATCTTTTTCTTAGTTGGCAGGTGAGCACGGATTTGAGTGCTATGGACCAATTGGGATGATTTTAGCGACGATTATTTGGGAAGAATTTTTAATACAAGATTGTATTATTTTGATGTATAGAGCATTGGAGATTTATTTTGTTATCGAGATAGATAGATTGTTGTAATTATTTCGAGAGATTTGTTGTATTAATTTGAAGATGAGAATAGTGGTTTCTTGTTTTATTGTGGGATTTAGATGCTCTATACCTTGTTATATTGCGGATTAGTTTAGTTTTATCGACAGTGGCGCGCCGTTCGCTCTCCCCGGGCGGGCGGGGTGTTACAGAATGGTATCAGAATGGTATCAGGTAGACGACCACCCTCGGGTCTTGGGTTTTGGGTCTGTTGCGTTTTTGTGGCGCGTATTTTGGAGATAGAAATTTTAGAGTATTGTTTCGTATTAAGCATCTAGATTAGATGTGAGGAAATTATTTTGGAGACGAGATTATTTTTGGAGATTGTTGGCCTGATTTTTGAGAGTTAGGTATTCGGCGAATTTCGAGGGCAAAATTCCATTGTTAGTAGGGAAGTGTAACAACCCGCGTAATTTTCGGGGTATTTTTGAAATTAAGAGGAAAAATAAATTTTGAGATAAAATTATTTTTATTTCTCAAATATGTTGGTTATTATTTTTAAAGGCGAGAATTTCAAACGGTTTCGGAATTGGAATTAAAATGGAGATTTAATTTAATTTTTATTATTTAGAAGAGTCCTCAAAATATAAAACTCTCTAAGAGTCCTCAAAAGATAAAACTCTCTAGTAAAAATAATATTTTTAGAAATCCGACCGTCCGATCAAGCTGAATTTTTGTCAGCAGTCCTGTCTCGCCATTCGCTACAACTTACTAAAATTTCAAGTGATTCCAATGGTCCGATCATCCGGAATAAAATTTTTAGTGTTTGTATCTTATTAGAACTCTTTTCTTAATCAAACTCTTAATCCTTTATATATCAACAAATTCGTGGCTTGGCTTTTCGAATCAGTTTTTCTCAAACTTTTCAACCAGAAGACCTCTCCAAAATTTCTCCCTTTTATATACTAATCATAGCCCCAAACTTATTCAAGATTTCAACCTTAGATTAGAAGGCTTATTTGGTATTTTCTCGAGTTTGGTCAAGAACGAGATTTGATTATTTTCGCGAGAGGAACGTGATGGTGTGATTAGATTTTGAGGCTGAATTATGCGATGATTCATTTGATGATTTTGAGGTATGGGGTTTTACACAATATGCTCCTGAAATCTCGCGAGTGTTTATTCCGTTGAATTCTTGTCAATTGAACTCATATTTTGAATTGTTAAATTCTTGGAAATCTGGAAAAATAATTGTTGGAATTATTTTCATTCATGAGGTATTATTCATGTTGTTTTGAGCACGCTGTCATGAGAATTTAATATGGCACTTATGTTGGGCACCCGCCAAGACTCCTTTTCCGGCTACTTGATAAAGTATGGCGTGGTATGGTGAGGCCTGGTGACTCCGGTTAATGTGTTGTTGAGAAATTTATTGATAAAATGCTATTAAGATTTGCATTATTTGATTTGAGTATTAGTAGTCGTATTGTGGCGCTTTGTTCATCGCTAACATCTTTGTTGAGCATATTCCTGTCGTATTGTGTACTTCCCCATGTTTTTCTTAGTTGGCAGGTGAGCACGGATTTGAGTGCTATGGACCAATTGGGATGATTTTAGCGAGGATTATTTGGGAAGAATTTTTAATACAACTCTCTAAGAGTCCTCAAAATATAAAACTCTCTAAGAGTCCTCAACAGATAAAACTCTCTAGTAAAAATAATATTTTTAGAAATCCGATCGTCCGATCAAGCTGAATTTTTGTCAGCAGTCCTGTCTCGCCATTCGCTACAACTTACTAAAATTTCAAGTGATTCCAATGGTCCGATCATCCGGAATAAAATTTTTAGTGTTTGTATCTTATTAGAACTCTTTTCTTAATCAAACTCCTAATCCTTTATATATCAACAAATTCGTGGCTTGGCTTTTCGAATCAGTTTTTCTCAGACTTTTCAACCAGAAGACCTCTCCAAAATTTCTCCCTTTTATATACTAATCATAGCCCCAAACTTATTCAAGATTTCAACTTTAGATTAGAAGGCTTATTTGGTATTTTCTCGAGTTTGGTCAAGAACGAGATTTGATTATTTTCGCGAGAGGAACGTGATGGTGTGATTAGATTTTGAGGCTGAATTATGCGATGATTCATTTGATGATTTTGAGGTGTGGGGTTTTACACAATATGCTCCTGAAATCTCGCGAGTGTTTATTCCGTTGAATTCTTGTCAATTGAACTCATATTTTGAATTGTTAAATTCTTGGAAATCTGGAAAAATAATTATTGGAATTATTTTCATTCATGAGGTATTATTCATGTTGTTTTGAGCACGCTGTCATGAGATTTTAATATGGCACTTATGTTGGGCACCCGCCAAGACTCCTTTTCCGGCTACTTGATAAAGTATGGCGCGGTATGGTGAGGCCTGGTGACTCCGGTTAATGTGTTGTTGAGAAATTTATTGATAAAATGCTATTGAGATTTGCATTATTTGATTTCAGTATTCGTAGTCGTATTGTTGCGCTTTGTTCATCGCTAACATCTTTGTTGAGCGTATTCCTGTCGTATTGTGTACTTCTCCATCTTTTTCTTAGTTGGCAGGTGAGCACGAATTTGAGTGCAATGGACCAATTGGGATGATTTTAGCGAGGATTATTTGGGAAGAATTTTTAATACAAGATTGTACTATTTTGATGTATAGAGCATTGGAGATTTATTTTGTTATCGAGATAGATAGATTGTTGTAATTATTTAGAGAGATTTGTTGTATTAATTTGAAGATGAGAATAGTGGTTTCTTGTTTTATTGTGGGATTTAGATGCTCTATGCCTTGTTATATTGCGGATTAGTTTATTTTTATCGACAGTGGCGCGCCGTTAGCTCTCCCCGGGGGGCGGGGTGTTACAGAATGGTATCAGAATGGTATTAGGTATACGACCACCCTCGGGTCTTGGGTTTTGGGTCTGTTGCGTTTTTGTGGCGCGTATTTTGGAGATAGAAATTTTAGAGTATCGTTTCGTATTAAGCATCTAGATTAGATGTGAGGAAATTATTTTGGAGACGAGATTATTTTTGGAGATTGTTGGCCTGATTTTTGAGAGTTAGGTATTCGGCGAATTTCGAGGGAGAAATTCCATTGTTAGTAGGGAAGTGTAACAACCCGCGTAATTTTTGGGGTATTTTTGAAATTAAGAGGAAAAATAAATTTTGAGATAAAATTATTTTTATTTCTCAAATATGTTGGTTATTATTTTTAAAGGCGAGAATTTCAAACGGTTTCGGAATTCGAATTAAAATGGAGATTTAATTGAATTTTTATTATTTAGAAGAGTCCTCAAAATATAAAACTCTCTAAGAGTCCTCAACAGATAAAACTCTCTAGTAAAAATAATATTTTTAGAAATCCGATCGTCCGATCAAGCTGAATTTTTGTCAGCAGTCCTGTCTCGCCATTCGCTACAACTTACTAAAATTTCAAGTGATTCCAATGGTCCGATCATCCGGAATAAAATTTTTAGTGTTTGTATCTTATTAGAACTCTTTTCTTAATCAAACTCCTAATCCTTTATATATCAACAAATTCGTGGCTTGGCTTTTCGAATCAGTTTTTCTCAGACTTTTCAACCAGAAGACCTCTCCAAAATTTCTCCCTTTTATATACTAATCATAGCCCCAAACTTATTCAAGATTGCAACTTTAGATTAGAAGGCTTATTTGGTATTTTCTCGAGTTTGGTCAAGAACGAGATTTGATTATTTTCGCAAGAGGAACGTGATGGTGTGATTAGATTTTGAGGCTGAATTATGCGATGATTCATATGATGATTTTGAGGTGTGGGGTTTTACACAATATGCTCCTGAAATCTCGCGAGTGTTTATTCCATTGAATTCTTGTCAATTGAACTCATATTTTGAATTGTTAAATTCTTGGAAATCTGGAAAAATAATTGTTGGAATTATTTTCATTCATGAGGTATTATTCATGTTGTTTTGAGCACGCTGTCATGAGATTTTAATATGGCACTTATGTTGGGCACTCGCCAAGACTCCTTTTCCGGCTACTTGATAAAGTATGGCGCGGTATGGTGAGGCCTGGTGACTCCGGTTAATGTGTTGTTGAGAAATTTATTGATAAAATGCTATTGAGATTTGCATTATCTGATTTGAGTATTCGTAGTCGTATTGTTGCGCTTTGTCCATCGCTAACATCTTTGTTGAGCATATTCCTGTCATATTGTGTACTTCCCCATCTTTTTCTTAGTTGGCAGGTGAGCACGGATTTGAGTGCTATGGACCAATTGGGATGATTTTAGCGAGGATTATTTGGGAAGAATTTTTAATACAAGATTGTATTATTTTGATGTATAGAGCATTGGAGATTTATTTTGTTATCGAGATAGATAGATTGTTGTAATTATTTCGAGAGATTTGTTGTATTAATTTGAAGATGAGAATAGTGGTTTCTTGTTTTATTGTGGGATTTAGATGATCTATACCTTGTTATATTGCGGATTAGTTTAGTTTTATCGACAGTGGCGCGCCGTTCGCTCTCCCAGGGCGGGCGGGGTGTTACAGAATGGTATCAGAATGGTATCAGGTATACGACCACCCTCGGGTCTTGCGTTTTGGGTCTGTTGCGTTTTTGTGGCGCGTATTTTGGAGATAGAAATTTTAGAGTATCGTTTCGTATTAAGCATCTAGATTAGATGTGAGGAAATTATTTTGGAGACGAGATTATTTTTGTTGATTGTTGGCCTGATTTTTGAGAGTTAGGTATTCGGCGAATTTCGAGGGCAAAATTCCATTGTTAGTAGGGAAGTGTAACAACCTGCGTAATTTTTGGGGTATTTTTGAAATTTAGAGGAAAAATAAATTTTGAGATAAAATTATTTTTATTGCTCAAATATGTTGGTTATTATTTTTAAAGGCGAGAATTTCAAACGGTTTCGGAATTGGAATTAAAATGGAGATTTAATTGAATTTTTATTATTTAGAAGAGTCCTCAAAATATAAAACTCTCTAAGAGTCCTCAAAAGATAAAACTCTCTAGTAAAAATAATATTTTTAGAAATCCGACCGTCCGATCAAGCTGAATTTTTGTCAGGAGTTCTGTCTCGCCATTCGCTACAACTTACTAAAATTTCAAGTGATTCCAATGGTCCGATCATCCGAAATAAAATTTTTAGTGTTTGTATCTATTAGAACTCTTTTCTTAATCAAACTCCTAATCCTTTATATATCAACAAATTCGTGGCTTGGCTTTTCGAATCAGTTTTTCTTAGACTTTTCAACCAGAAGACCTCTCCAAAATTTCTCCCTTTTATATACTAATCATAGCCCCAAACTTATTCAAGATTTCAACTTTAGATTAGAAGGCTTATTTGGTATTTTCTCGAGTTTGGTCAAGAACGAGGTTTGATTATTTTCGCAAGAGGAACGTGATGGTGTGATTAGATTTTGAGGCTGAATTATGCGATGATTCATTTGATGATTTTGAGGTGTGGGGTTTTACACAATATGCTCCTGAAATCTCGCGAGTGTTTATTCCGTTAAATTCTTGTCAATTGAACTCATATTTTGAATTGTTAAATTCTTGGAAATCTGGAAAAATAATTTTTGGAATTATTTTCACTCATGAGGTATTATTCATGTTGTTTTGAGCACGCTGTCATGAGATTTTAATATGGCACTTATGTTGGGCACTCGCCAAGACTCCTTTTCCGGCTACTTGATAAAGTATGGCGCGGTATGGTGAGGCATGGTGACTCCGGTTAATGTGTTGTTGAGAAATTTATTGATAAAATGCTATTGAGATTTGCATTATCTGATTTGAGTATTCGTAGTCGTATTGTTGCGCTTTGTTCATCGCTAACATCTTTGTTGAGCATATTCCTGTCATATTGTGTACTTCCCCATCTTTTTCTTAGTTGGCAGGTGAGCACGGATTTGAGTGCTATGGACCAATTGGGATGATTTTAGCGAGGATTATTTGGAAAGAAATTTTAATACAAGATTGTATTATTTTGATGTATAGAGCATTGGAGATTTATTTTGTTATCGAGATAGATAGATTGTTGTAATTATTTCGAGAGATTTGTTGTATTAATTTGAAGATGAGAATAGTGGTTTCTTGTTTTATTGTGGGATTTATATGCTCTATACCTTGTTATATTGCGGATTAGTTTAGTTTTATCGACAGTGGCGCGCCGTTCGCTCTCCCCGGGCGGGCGGGGTGTTACAGAATGGTATCAGAATGGTATTAGGTATACGACCACCCTCGGGTCTTGGGTTTTGGGTCTGTTGCGTTTTTGTGGCGCATATTTTGGAGATAGAAATTTTAGAGTATCGTTTCGTATTAAGCATCCAGATTAGATGTGAGGAAATTATTTTGGAGACGAGATTATTTTTGGAGATTGTTGGCCTAATTTTTGAGAGTTAGGTATTCGACGAATTTCGAGGGCGAATTTCCATTGTTAGTAGGGAAGTGTAACAACGCGCGTAATTTTTGGGGTATTTTTGAAATTAAGAGGAAAAAAAATTTTGAGATAAAATTATTTTTATTTCTCAAATATGTTGGTTATTATTTTTAAAGGCGAGAATTTCAAACGGTTTCGGAATTGGAATTAAAATGGAGATTTAATTGAATTTTTATTATTTAGAAGAGTCCTCAAAATATAAAACTCTCTAAGAGTCCTCAAAAGATAAAACTCTCTAGTAAAAATAATATTTTTAAAAACCCGACCGTCCGATCAAGATGAATTTTTGTCAGCAGTTATGTCTCGCCATTCGCTACAACTTACTAAAATTTCAAGTGATTCCAATGGTCCAATCATCCGGAATAAAATTTTTAGTGTTTGTATCTTATTAGAACTCTTTTCTTAATCAAACTCCTAATCCTTTATATATCAACAAATTCGTGGCTTGGCTTTTCGAATCAGTTTTTCTCAGACTTTTCAACCAGAACACCTCTCCAAAATTTCTCCCTTTTATATGCTAATCATAGCCCCAAACTTATTCAAGATTTTAACTTTAGATTAGAAGGCTTATTTGGTATTTTCTGGAGTTTGGTCAAGAACGAGATTTTATTATTTTCGCAAGAGGAACGTGATGGTGTGATTAGATTTTGAGGCTGAATTATGCGATGATTCATTTGATGATTTTGAGGTGTGGGGTTTTACACAATATGCTCCTGAAATCTCGCGAGTGTTTATTCCGTTGAATTCTTGTCAATTGAACTCATATTTTGAATTGTTAAATTCTTGGAAATCTGGAAAAATAATTGTTGGAATTATTTTCATTCATGAGGTATTATTCATGTTGTTTTGAGCACGCTGTCATGAGATTTTAATATGGCACTTATGTTGGGCACTCGCCAAGACTCCTTTTCCGGCTACTTGATAAAGTATGGCGCGGTATGGTGAGGCCTGGTGACTCCGGTTAATGTGTTGTTGAGAAATTTATTGATAAAATGCTATTGAGATTTGCATTATCTGATTTGAGTATTCGTAGTCGTATTGTTGCGCTTTGTTCATCGCTAACATCTTTGTTGAGCATATTCCTCTCATATTGTGTACTTCCCCATCTTTTTCTTAGTTGGTAGGTGAGCACGGATTTGAGTGCTATGGACCAATTGGGATGATTTTAGCGAGGATTATTTGGGAAGAACTTTTAATACAAGATTGTATTATTTTGATATATAGAGCATTGGAGATTTATTTTGTTATCGAGATAGATAGATTGTTGTAATTATTTCGAGAGATTTGTTGTATTAATTTGAAGATGAGAATAGTGGTTTCTTGTTTTATTGTGGGATTTAGATGATCTATACCTTGTTATATTGCGGATTAGTTTAGTTTTATCGACAGTGGCGCGCCGTTCGCTCTCCCAGGGCGGGCGGGGTGTTACAGAATCGTATCAGAATGGAATTAGGTATACGACCACCCTCGGGTCTTGGGTTTTGGGTCTGTTGCGTTTTTGTGGCGCGTATTTTGGAGATAGAAATTTTAGAGTATCGTTTCGTATTAAGCATCTAGATTAGATGTGAGGAAATTATTTTGGAGACGAGATTATTTTTGGAGATTGTTGGCCTGATTTTTGAGAGTTAGGTATTCGGCGAATTTCGAGGGCAAAATTCCATTGTTAGTAGGGAAGTGTAACAACCTGCGTAATTTTTGGGGTATTTTTGAAATTTAGAGGAAAAATAAATTTTGAGATAAAATTATTTTTATTGCTCAAATATGTTGGTTATTATTTTTAAAGGCGAGAATTTCAAACGGTTTCGGAATTGGAATTAAAATGGAGATTTAATTTAATTTTTATTATTTAGAAGAGTCCTCAAAATATAAAACTCTCTAAGAGTCCTCAAAAGATAAAACTCTCTAGTAAAAATAATATTTTTAGAAATCCGACCGTCCGATCAAGCTGAATTTTTGTCAGCAGTTCTGTCTCGCCATTCGCTACAACTTACTAAAATTTCAAGTGATTCCAATGGTCCGGTCATCCGGAATAAAATTTTTAGTGTTTGTATCTTATTAGAACTCTTTTCTTAATCAAACTCCTAATCCTTTATATATCAACAAATTCGTGGCTTGGCTTTTCGAATCAGTTTTTCTCAGACTTTTCAACCAGAAGACCTCTCCAAAATTTCTCCCTTTTATATACTAATCATAGCCCCAAACTTATTCAAGATTTTAACTTTAGATTAGAAGGCTTATTTGGTATTTTCTGGAGTTTGGTCAAGAACGAGATTTGATTATTTTCGCGAGAGGAACATGATGGTGTGATTAGATTTTGAGGCTGAATTATGCGATGATTCATTTGATGATTTTGAGGTGTGGGGTTTTACACAATATGCTCCTGAAATCTCGCGAGTGTTTATTCCGTTGAATTCTTGTCAATTGAACTCATATTTTAAATTGTTAAATTCTTGGAAATCTGGAAAAATAATTGTTGGAATTATTTTCATTCATGAGGTATTATTCATGTTGTTTTGAGCACGCTGTCATGAGATTTTAATATGGCACTTATGTTGGGCACTCGCCAAGACTCCTTTTCCGGCTACTTGATAAAGTATGGCGCGGTATGGTGAGGCCTGGTGACTCCGGTTAATGTGCTGTTGAGAAATTTATTGATAAAATGCTATTGAGATTTGCATTATCTGATTTGAGTATTCGTAGTCGTATTGTTGCGCTTTGTTCATCGCTAACATCTTTGTTGAGCATATTCCTGTCATATTGTGTACTTCCCCATCTTTTTCTTAGTTGGCAGGTGAGCACGGATTTGAGTGCTATGGACCAATTGGGATGATTTTAGCGAGGATTATTTGGGAAGAATTTTTAATACAAGATTGTATTATTTTGATGTATAGAGCATTGGAGATTTATTTTGTTATCGAGATAGATAGATTGTTGTAATTATTTCGAGAGATTTGTTGTATTAATTTGAAGATGAGAATAGTGGTTTCTTGTTTTATTGTGGGATTTAGATGATCTATACCTTGTTATATTGCGGATTAGTTTAGTTTTATCGACAGTGGCGCTCCGTTCGCTCTCCCCGAGCGGGCGGGGCGTTACAGAATGGTATCAGAATTGTATTAGGTATACGACCACCCTCGGGCCTTGGGTTTTGGGTCTGTTGCGTTTTTGTGACGCGTATTTTGGAGATAGAAAATTTAGAGTATCGTTTCGTATTAAGCATCTGGATTAGATGTGAGGAAATTATTTTGGAGACGAGATTATTTTTGGAGATTGTTGGCCTGATTTTTGAGAGTTAGGTATTCGGCGAATTTCGAGGGCGAAATTCCATTGTTAGTAGGGAAGTGTAACAACCTGCGTAATTTTTGAGGTATTTTTGAAATTAAAAGGAAAAATAAATTTTGAGATAAAATTATTTTTATTGCTCAAATATGTTGGTTATTATTTTTAAAGGCGAGAATTTCAAACGGTTTCGGAATTGGAATTAAAATGGAGATTTAATTGAATTTTTATTATTTAGAAGAGTCCTCAAAATATAAAACCCTTTTTAGTGTCCTCAAAAGATAAAACTCTCTAGTAAAAATAATATTTTTAGAAATCCGACCGTCCGATCAAGCTGAATTTTTGTCAATAGTCCTGTCTCGCCATTCGCTACAACTTACTAAAATTTCAAGTGATTCCAATGGTCCGATCATCCGAATTTTTTTTTTTAGTGTTTGTATCTTATTAGAACTCTTTTCTTAATCAAACTCTTAATCCTTTATATATCAACAAATTCGTGGCTTGGCTTTTCAAATCACTTTTTCTCAAACTTTTCAACCAGAAGACCTCTCCGAAATTTCTCCCTTTTATATACAAATCATAGCTCTAAACTTATTCAAGATTTCAACCTTAGATTAGTAGGCTTATTTGGTATTTTCTCGAGTTTGGTCAAGAACGAGATTTGATTATTTTCGCGAGAGGAACGTGATGGTGTGATTAGATTTTGAGGCTGAATTATGCGATGATTCATTTGATGATTTTGAGGTATGGGGTTTTACACAATATGCTCCTGAAATCTCGCGAGTGTTTATTCCGTTGAATTCTTGTCAATTGAACTCATATTTTGAATTGTTAAATTCTTGGAAATCTGGAAAAATAATTGTTGGAATTATTTTCATTCATGAGGTATTATTCATGTTGTTTTGAGCACGCTGTCATGAGATTTTAATATGGCACTTATGTTGGGCACCCGCCAAGACTCCTTTTCCGGCTACTTGATAAAGTATGGCGCGGTATGGTGAGGCCTGGTGACTCCGGTTAATGTGTTGTTGAGAAATTTATTGATAAAATGATATTGAGATTTGCATTATTTGATTTGAGTATTCGTAGTCGTATTGTTGCGCTTTGTTCATCGCTAACATCTTTGTTGAGCATATTCCTGTCGTATTGTGTACTTCCCCATCTTTTTCTTAGTTGGCAGGTGAGCACGGATTTGAGTGCTATGGACCAATTGGGATGATTTTAGCGAGGATTATTTGGGAAGAATTTTTAATACAAGATTGTATTATTTTGATGTATAGAGCATTGGAGATTTATTTTGTTATCGAGATAGATAGATTGCTGTAATTATTTCGAGAGATTTGTTGTATTAATTTGAAGATGAGAATAGTGGTTTCTTGTTTTATTGTGGGATTTAGATGCTCTATACCTTGTTATATTGCGGATTAATTTAGTTTTATCGACAGTGGCACGCCGTTCGCTCTCCCTGGGCGGGCGGGGTGTTACAGAATGGTATCAGAATGGTATTAGGTATACGACCACCCTCGGGTCTTGGGTTTTGGGTCTGTTGCGTTTTTGTGGCGCGTATTTTGGAGATAGAAATTTTAGAGTATCGTTTCGTATTAAGCATCTAGATTAGATGTGAGGAAATTATTTTGGAGACGAGATTATTTTTGGAGATTGTTGGCCTGATTTTTGAGAGTTAGGTATTCGGCGAATTTCGAGGGCGAAATTCCATTGTTAGTAGGGAAGTGTAACAACCCGCGTAATTTTTGGAGTAATTTTGAAATTAAGAGGAAAAATAAATTTTGAGATAAAATTATTTTTATTTCTTAAATAATTTGGTTATTATTTTTAAAGGCGAGAATTTCAAACGGTTTCGGAATTGGAATTAAAATGGAGATTTAATTGAATTTTTATTATTTAGAAGAGTCCTCCAAATATAAAACTCTCTAAGAGTCCTCAAAAGATAAAACTCTCTAGTAAAAATAATATTTTGAGAAATCCGACCGTCCGATCAAGCTGAATTTTTATCAGCAGTCCTGTCTCGCCATTCGCTATAACTTATTAAAATTTCAAGTGATTCTAATGGTTCGATCATCCGGAATAAAATTTTTAGTGTTTGTATCTTATTAGAACTCTTTTCTTAATCAAACTCTTAATCCTTTATATATCAACAAATTCGTGGCATGTCTTTTCAAATCACTTTTTCTCAAACTTTTTAACCATAAGACCTCTCCAAAATTCCTCCCTTTTATATACAAATCATAGCTCCAAACTTATTCAAGATTTCAACCTTAGATTAGAAGGCTTATTTGGTATTTTCTCGAGTTTGGTGAAGAACGAGATTTGATTATTTTCGCGAGAGAAACGTGATGGTGTGATTAGATTTTGAGGCTGAATTATGCGATGATTCATTTGATGATTTTGAGGTATGGGGTTTTACACAATATGCCCCTGAAATCTCGCGAGTGTTTATTCCGTTGAATTCTTGTCAATTGAACTCATATTTTGAATTGTTAAATTCTTGGAAATCTGGAAAAATAATTGTTGGAATTATTTTCATTCATGAGGTATTATTCATGTTGTTTTGAGCACGTTGTCATGAGATTTTAATATGGCACTTATGTTGGGCACCCGCCAAGACTCCTTTTCCGGCTACTTGATAAAGTATGGCGCGGTATGGTGAGGCCTGGTGACTCCGGTTAATGTGTTGTTGAGAAATTTATTGATAAAATGCTATTGAGAATTGATTATTTGATTTGAGTATTCGTAGCCGTATTGTTGCGCTTTGTTCATCGCTAACATCTTTGTTGAGCATGTTCCTGTCGTATTGTGTACTTCCCCATCTTTTTCTTAGTTGGCAGGTGAGCACGGATTTGAGTGCTATGGACCAATTGGTATGATTTTAGCGAGGATTATTTGGGAAGAATTTTTAATACAAGATTGTATTATTTTGATGTATAGAGCATTGGAGGTTTATTATGTTATCGAGATAGATAGGTTGTTGTAATTATTTCGAGAGATTTGTTGTATTTATTTGAAGATGAGAATAGTGGTTTCTTGTTTTATTGTGGGATTCAGATGCTCTATACCTTGTTATATTGCGGATTAGTTTAGTTTTATCGACAGTGGTGCTCCGTTCGCTCTCCCCGAGCGGGCGGGGCGTTACAGAATCGTATCAGAATGGAATTAGGTATACGACCACCCTCGGGTCTTGGGTTTTGGGTCTGTTGCGTTTTTGTGGCGCGTATTTTGGAGATAGAAATTTTAGAGTATCGTTTCGTATTAAGCATCTAGATTAGATGTGAGGAAATTATTTTGGAGACGAGATTATTTTTGGAGATTGTTGGCCTGATTTTTGAGAGTTAGGTATTCGGCGAATTTCGAGGGCGAGATTCCATTGTTAGTAGGGAAGTGTAACAACCTGCGTAATTTTTGGGGTATTTTTGAAATAAAGAGGAAAAATAAATTTTGAGATAAAATTATTTTTATTGCTCAAATATGTTGGTTATTATTTTTAAAGGTGAGAATTTCAAACGGTTTCGGAATTGGAATTAAAATGGAGATTTAATTGAATTTTTATTATTTAGAAGAGTCCTCAAAATATAAAACTCTCTAAGTGTCCTCAAAAGATAAAACTCTCTAGTAAAAATAATTTTTTTAGAAATCCGACCGTCCGCTCAAGCTGAATTTTTGTCAACAGTCCTGTCTCGCCATTCGCTACAACTTACTAAAATTTCAAGTGATTCCAATGGTCCGATCATCCGGGAAAATTTTTTTAGTGTTTGTATCTTATTAGAACTCTTTTCTTAATCAAACTCTTAATCCTTTATATATCAACAAATTCGTGGCTTGGCTTTTCAAATCACTTTTTCTCAAACTTTTCAACCAGAAGACCTCTCCAAAATTTCTCCCTTTTATATACAAATCATAGCTCCAAACTTATTCAAGATTTCAACCTTAGATTAGTAGGCTTATTTGGTATTTTCTCGAGTTTGGTCAATAACGAGATTTGATTATTTTCGCGAGAGGAACGTGATGGTGTGATTAGATTTTGAGGCTGAATTATGCGATGATTCATTTGATGATTTTGAGGTATGGGGTTTTACACAATATGCTCCTGAAATCTCGCCAGTGTTTATTCCGTTGAATTCTTGTCAATTGAACTTATATTTTGAATTGTTAAATTCTTGGAAATCTGGAAAAATAATTGTTGGAATTATTTTCATTCATGAGGTATTATTCATGTTGTTTTGAGAACGCTGTCATGAGATTTTAATATGGCACTTATGTTGGGCACCCGCCAAGACTCCTTTTTCGGCTACTTGGTAAAGTATGGCGCGGTATGGTGAGGCCTGGTGACTCCGGTTAATGTGTTGTTGAGAAATTTATTGATAAAATGCTATTGAGATTTGCATTATTTGATTTGAGTATTCGTAGTCGTATTGTTGCGCTTTGTTTATCGCTAACATCTTTGTTGAGCATATTCCTGTCGTATTGTGTACTTCCCCATCTTTTTCTTAGTTGGCAGGTGAGCACGGATTTGAGTGCTATGGACCAATTGGGATGATTTTAGCGAGGATTATTTGGGAAGAATTTTTAATACAAGATTGTATTATTTTGATGTATAGAACATTGGAGATTTATTTTGTTATTGAGATAGATAGATTGTTGTAATTATTTCGAGAGATTTGTTGTACTAATTTGAAGATGAGAATAGTGGTTTTTTGTTTTATTGTGGGATTTAGATGCTCTATACCTTGTTATATTGCGGATTAATTTAGTTTTATCGACAGTCGCACGCCGTTCGCTCTCCCTGGGCGGGCGGGGTGTTACAGAATGGTATCAGAATGGTATTAGGTATACGACCACCCTCGGGTCTTGGGTTTTGGGTCTATTGCGTTTTTGTGGCGCGTATTTTGGAGATAGAAATTTTAGAGTATCGTTTCGTATTAAGCATCTAGATTAGATGTGAGGAAATTATTTTGGAGACGAGATTATTTTTGGAGATTGTTGGCCTGATTTTTGAGAGTTAGGTATTCGGCGAATTTCGAGGGCGAAATTCCATTGTTAGTAGGGAAGTGTAACAACCCACGTAATTTTTGGAGTATTTTTGAAATTAAGAGGAAAAATAAATTTTGAGATTAAATTATTTTTATTTCTCAAATATGTTGGTTATTATTTTTAAAGGCGCGAATTTCAAACGGTTTCGGAATTGGAATTAAAATGGAGATTTAATTGAATTTTTATTATTTAGAAGCGTCCTCAAAATATAAAACTCTCTAAGAGTCCTCAAAAGATAAAACTCTCTAGTAAAAATAATATTTTTAGAAATCCGACCATCCGATCAAGTTGAATTTTTGTCAGCAGTCCTTTCTCGCCATTCGCTACAACCTACTAAAATTTCAAGTGATTCCAATGGTCCGATCATCCGGAATAAAATTTTTAGTGTTTGTATCTTATTAGAACTCTTTTCTTAATCAAACTATTAATCCTTTATATATCAACAAATTCGTGGTTTGGCTTTTCAAATCTCTTTTCCTCAAACTTTTCATCCAGAAGACCTCTCCAAAATTTCTCCCTTTTATATACAAATCATAGCTCCAAACTTATTCAAGATTTCAACCTTAGATTAGAAGGCTTATTTGGTATTTTCTCGAGTTTGGTCAAGAACGAGATTTCATTATTTTCGCGAGAGGAACGTGATGGTGTGATTAGATTTTGAGGCTGAATTATGCGATGATTCATTTGATGATTTTGAGGTCTGGGGTTTTACACAGTATGCTCCTGAAATCTCGCGAGTGTTTATTCCGTTGAATTCTTGTCAATTGAACTCATATTTTGAATTGTTAAATTCTTTGAAATCTGGAAAAATAATTGTTGGAATTATTTTCATTCATGAGGTATTATTCATGTTGTTTTGATCACGCTGTCATGAGATTTTAATATGGCACTTATGTTGGGCACCTGCCAAGATTCCTTTTTCGTCTACTTGGTAAAGTATGGCGCGGTGTGGTGAGGCCTGGTGACTACGGTTAATGTGTTGTTGAGAAATTTATTGATAAAATGCTATTGCGATTTGCATTATTTGATTTGTAGTATTCGTAGTCGTATTGTTGCGCTTTGTTCATCGCTAACATCTTTGTTGAGCATACTCCTGTCGTATTGTGTACTTCCCCATCTTTTTCTTAGTTGGCACGTGAGCACGGATTTGAGTGCTATGGACCAATTGGGATGATTTTAGCAAGGATTATTTGGGAAGAATTTTTAATACAAGATTGTATTATTTTGATGTATATAGCATTGGAGATTTATTTTGTTAACGAGATAGATAGATTGTTGTAATTATTTTGAGAGATTTGTGGTATTAATTTGAAGATGAGAATAGTGGTTTCTTATTTTATTGTGGGATTTAGATGCTCTATACCTTGTAATATTGCGGATTAGTTTAGTTTTATCGACAGTGGCGCTTCGTTCGCTCTCCCCGAGCGGGCGGGGAGTTACAGAATGGTATTAGGTATACGACCACCCTCGGGTCTTTGGTTTTGGGTCTGTTGCGTTTTTGTGGGGCGTATTTTGGAGATAAAAATTTTAGAGTATCGTTTCGTATTAAGCATCTAGATTAGATGTGAGGAAATTATTTTGGAGACGAGATTATTTTTGGAGATTGTTGGCCTGATTTTTGAGAGTTAGGTATTCGGCGAATTTCGAGGGCGAAATTCCATTGTTAGTAGGGAAGTGTAACAACCCGCGTAATTTTTGGGGTATTTTTGAAATTAAGAAGAAAAATAAATTTTGAGATAAAATTATTTTTATTTCTCAAATAATTTGGTTATTATTTTTAAAGGCGAGAATTTCAAACAGTTTCGGAATTGGAATTAAAATAGAGATTTAATTGAATTTTTATTATTTAGAAGAGTCCTCAAAATATAAAACTCTCTAAGAGTCCTCAAAAGAAAAAACTCTCTAGTAAAAATAATATTTTTAGAAATCCGACCGTCCGATCAAGCTGAATTTTTGACAGCAGTCCTGTCTCGCCATTCGCCACAACTTACTAAAATTTCAAGTGATTCCAATGGTCCGATCATCCGAAATAAAAATTTTAGTGTTTGTATCTTATTAGAACTCTTTTCTTAATCAAACTGTTAATCCTTTATATATCAACAAATTCGTGGCTTGGCTTTTCAAATCAATTTTTCTCAAACTTTTAAACCAGAAGACCTCTCCAAAATTTCTCCCTTTTATATACAAATCATTGCTCCAAACTTATTCAAGATTTCAACCTTAGATTATAAGGCTTATTTGGTATTTTCCCGAGTTTGGTCAAGAACGAGATTTGATTATTTTCGCAAGAGGAACGTGATGGTGTGATTAGATTTTGAGGCTGAATTATGCGATGATTCATTTGATGATTTTGAGGTATGGGGTTTTACACAATATGCTCCTGAAATCTCGCGAGTGTTTATTCCGTTGAATTCTTATCAATTGAACTCATATTTTGAATTGTTAAATTCTTGGAAATCTGGAAAAATAATTGTTGGAATTATTTTCATTCATGAGGTATTATTCATGTTGTTTTGAGCACGCTGTCATGAGATTTTAATATGGCACTTATGTTGGGCACCCGCCAAGACTCCTTTTTCGGCTACTTGATAAAGTATGGCGCGGTATGGTGAGGCCTGGTGACTCCGGTTAATGTGTTGTTGAGAAATTTATTGATAAAATGCTATTGAGATTTTCATGATTTGATTTGAGTATTCGTAGTCGTATTGTTGCGCTTTGTTCATCGCTAACATCATTGTTGAGCATATTCCTGTCGTATTGTGTACTTCCCCATCTTTTTCTTAGTTGGCAGGTGAGCACGGATTTGAGTGCTATGGACCAATTGGGATGATCTTAGCGAGGATTATTTGGGAAGAATTTTTAATAGAAGATTGTATTATTTTGTTGTATAGAGCATTGGAGATTTATTTTGTTATCGAGATAGATAGATTGTTGTAATTATTTCGAGAGATTTGTTGTATTAGTTTGAAGATGAGAATAGTGGTTTCTTATTTTATTATGGGATTTAGATGCTCTATACCTTGTTATATTGCGGATTAGTTTAGTTTTATCGACAGTGGCGCTCCGTTCGCTCTCCCCGGGCGGGCGGGGTGTTACAGAATGGTATCAGAATGGTATTAGGTATACGACCACCCTCGGGTCTTGGGTTTTGGTTCTGTTGCGTTTTTTTGGCGCGTATTTTGGAGATAGAAATTTTAGAGTATCGTTTCATATTAAGCATCTAGATTAGATGTGAGGAGATTATTTTTTGAGATTGTTGGCCTGATTTTTGAGCGTTAGGTATTCGACGAATTTCGAGGGCGAAATTCCATTGTTAGTAGGGAAGTGTAACAACCCGCGTAATTTTTGGGGTATTTTTGAAATTAAGAGGAAAAATAAATTTTGAGATAAAATTATTTTTATTTCTCAAATATGTTGGTAATTATTTTAAAAGGCGAGAATTTCAAACGGTTTTGGAATTGGAATTAAAATGGATATTTAATTGAATTTTTATTATTTAGAAGAGTCCTCAAAATAGAAAACTCTCTAAGAGTCCTCAAAAGATAAAACTCTCTAGTAAAAATAATATTTTTAGAAATCCGACCGTCCGATCAACCTGAATTTTTGTCAGCAGTTCTATCTCGCCATTCGCTACAACTTACTAAAATTTCAAGTGATTCCAATGGTCCGATCATCCGGAATAAAATTTTTAGTGTTTGTATCTTATTAGAACTCTTTTCTTAATCAAACTCATAATCCTTTATATATCAACAAATTCGTGGCTTGGCTTTTCAAATAACTTTTTCTCAAACTTTTCAACCAGAAGACCTCTCCAAAATTTCACCCTTTTATATACAAATCATAGCTCCAAACTTATTCAAGATTTCAACCTTAGATTAGAAGGCTTATTTGGTATTTTCTCGAGTTTGGTCAAGAACGAGATTTGATTATTTTCGCAAGAGGAACGTGATGGTGTGATTAGATTTTGAGGTTGCATTATGCGATGACTCATTTGATGATTTTGAGGTATGGGGTTTTATACAATATGCTCCTGAAATCTCGCGAGTGTTTATTCCGTTGAATTCTTGTCAATTGAACTCATATTTTGAATTGTTAAATTCTTGAAAATCTGGAAAAATAATTGTTGGAATTATTTTCATTCATGAGGTATTATTCATGTTGTTTTGAGCACGCTGTCATGAGATTTTAATATGGCACTTATGTTGGGCACCCGCCAAGACTCCTTTTCCGGCTACTTGATAAAGTATGGCGCGGTATGGTGAGGCCTGGTGACTCCGGTTAATGTGTTGTTGAGAAATTTATTGATAAAATGCTATTGAGATTTGCATTATTTGATTTGAGTATTCGTAGTCGTATTGTTGCGCTTTGTTCATCACTAACATCTTTGTTGAGCATATTCCTGTCGTATTGTGTACTTTCCCATCTTTTTCTTAGTTGGCAGGTGAGCACGGATTTGAGTGCTATGGACCAATTTGGATGATTTTAGTGAGGATTATTTGGGAAGAATTTTTAATGCAAGATTGTATTATTTTGATGTATAGAGCATTGGAGATTTATTTTGTTATCGAGATAGATAGATTGTTGTAATTATTTTGAGAGATTTGTTGTATTAATTTGAAGATGAGAATAGTGGTTTCTTGTTTTATTGTGGGATTTAGATGCTCTATACCTTGTTATATTGCGGATTAGTTTAGTTTTATCGACAGTGGCGCGCCGTTCGCTCTCTCCGGGCGGGCGGGGTGTTACAGAATGATATTAGGTATACGACCACCCTCGGGTCTTGGGTTTTGGGTCTGTTGCGTTTTTGTGGCGCGTATTTTGGAGATAGAAATTTTAGAGTATCGTTTCGTATTAAGCATCTAGATTAGATGTGAGAAGATTATTTTGGAGACGGGATTATTTTTTGAGATTGTTGGCCTGATTTTTGAGAGTTAGGTATTCGGCGAATTTCGAGGGAGAAATTCCATTGTTAGTAGGGAAGTGTAACAACCAGCGTAATTTTTGGGGTATTTTTGAAATTAAGAGGAAAAATAAATTTTGAGATAAAATTATTTTTATTTCTCAAATATGTTGGTTATTATTTTTAAAGGCGAGAATTTCAAACGGTTTCGGAATTGGAATTAAAATGGAGATTTAATTGAATTTTTATTATTTAGAAGAGTCCTCAAAATATAAAACTCTCTAAGAGTCCTCAAAAGATAAAACTCTCTAGTAAAAATAATATTTTTAGAAATCCGACCGTCCGATCAACCTGAATTTTTGTCAGCAGTTCTGTCTCGCCATTCGCTACAACTTACTAAAATTTCAAGTGATTCCAATGGTCCGATCATCCGGAATAAAATTTTTTGTGTTTGTATCTTATTAGAACTCTTTTCTTAATCAAACTCCTAATCCTTTATATATCAACAAATTCGTGGTTTGGCTTTTCAAATCACTTTTTCTCAAACTTTTCATCCAGAAGACCTCTCCAAAATTTCTCCCTTTTATATACAAATCATAGCTCCAAACTTATTCAAGATTTCATCCTTAGATTAGAAGGCTTATTTGGTATTTTCTCGAGTTTGGTCAAGAACGAGATTTGATTATTTTCGCAAGAGGAACGTGATGGCGTGATTAGATTTTGAGGCTGAATTATGCGATGACTCATTTGATGATTTTGAGGTATGGGGTTTTATACAATATGCTCCTGAAATCTCGCGAGTGTTTATTCCGTTGAATTCTTGTCAATTGAACTCATATTTTGAATTGTTAAATTCTAGAAAATCTGGAAAAATAATTGTTGGAATTATTTTCATTCATGAGGTATTATTCATGTTGTTTTGAGCACGTTGTCATGAGATTTGAATATGGCACTTATGTTGGGCACCCGCCAAGACTCCTTTTCCGGCTACTTGATAAAGTATGGCGCGGTATGGTGAGGCCTGGTGACTCCGGTTAATGTGTTGTTGAGAAATTTATTGATAAAATGCTATTGAGATTTGCATTATTTGATTTGAGTATTCGTAGTCGTATTGTTGCGCTTTGTTCATCGCTAACATCTTTGTTGAGCATATTCCTGTCGTATTGTGTACTTCCCTATCTTTTTCTTAGTTGGCAGGTGAGCACGGATTTGAGTGCTATGGACCAATTTGGATGATTTTAGTGAGGATTATTTGGGAAGAATTTTTAATACAAGATTGTATTATTTTGATGTATAGAGCATTGGAGATTTATTTTGTTATCGAGATAGATAGATTGTTGTAATTATTTTGAGAGATTTGTTGTATTACTTTGAAGATGAGAATAGTGGTTTCTTGTTTTATTGTGAGATTTAGATGCTCTATACCTTGTAATATTGCGGATTAGTTTAGTTTTATCGACAGTGGCGAGCCGTTCGCTCTCTCCGGGCGGGCGGGGTGTTACAGAATGGTATTAGGTATACGACCACCCTCGGGTCTTGGGTTTTGGGTCTGTTGCGTTTTTGTGGCGCGTATTTTGGAGATAGAAATTTTAGAGTATCGTTTTGTATTAAGCATCTAGATTAGATGTGAGGAGATTATTTTGGAGACGGGATTATTTTTTGAGATTGTTGGCCTGATTTTTTAGAGTTAGGTATTCGGCGAATTTCGAGGGAGAAATTCCATTGTTAGTAGGGAAGTGTAACAACCCGCGTAGTTTTTGGGGTATTTTTGAAATTAAGAGGAAAAATAAATTTTGAGATAAAATTATTTTTATTTCTCAAATATGTTGGTTATTATTTTTAAAGGCGAGAATTTCAAACGGTTTCGGAATTGGAATTAAAATGGAGATTTAATTGAATTTTTATTATTTAGAAGAGTCCTCAAAATATAAAACTCTCTAAGAGTCCTCAAAAGATAAAACTCTCTAGTAAAAATAATATTTTTAGAAATCCGACCGTCCGATCAAGCTGAATTTTTGTCAGAAAGTCCTGTCTCGCCATTCGCTACAACTTACTAAAATTTCAAGTGATTCCAATGGTCCGATCATCCGGAATAAAATTTTTAGTGTTTGTATCTTATTAGAACTCTTTTCTAAATCAAACTCCTAATCCTTTATATATCAACAAATTCGTGGCTTGGCTTTTCAAATCACTTTTTCTCAAACTTTTCAACCAGAAGACCTCTCCAAAATTTCTCCCTTTTATATAAAAATCATAGCTCCAAACTTATTCAAGATTTTAACCTTAGATTAGAAGGCTTATTTGGTATTTTCTCGAGTTTGGTCAAGAACGAGATTTGATAATTTTCGTGAGAAGAACGTGATGGTGTGATTAGATTTTGAGGCTGAATTTTGCGATGATTCATTTGATGATTTTGAGGTCTGGAGTTTTACACAATATGCTCCTGAAATCTCGCGAGTGTTTATTCCGTTGAATTCTTGTCAATTGAACTCATATTTTGAATTGTTAAATTCTTGGAAATCTGGAAAAATAATTGTTGGAATTATTTTCATTCATGAGGTATTATTCATGTTGTTTTGAGCACGCTGTCATGAGATTTTAATATGGCACTGATGTTGGGCACCCGCCAAGACACCTTTTCCGGCTACTTGATAAAGTATGGCGCGGTATGGTGAGGCCTGGTGACTCCGGTTAATGTGTTGTTGAGAAATTTATTGATAAAATGCTATTGAGATTTGCATTATTTGATTTGAGTATTCGTAGTCGTATTGTTGCGCTTTGTTCATCGCTAACATCTTTGTTGAGCATATTCCTGTCGTATTGTGTACTTCCCCATCTTTTTCTTAGTTGGCACGTGAGCACGGATTTGAGTGCTATGGACTAATTTGGATGATTTTAGTGAGGATTAATTAGGAAGAATTTTTAATACAAGATTGTATTATTTTGATGTATAGAGCATTGGAGATTTATTTTGTTATCGAGATAGATAGATTGTTGTAATTATTTCGAGAGATTTGTTGTATTAATTTGAAGATGAGAATAGTGGTTTCTTGTTTTATTGTGGGATTTAGATGCTCTATACCTTGTTATATTGCGGATTAGTTTAGTTTTATCGACAGTGGCGCTCCGTACGCTCTCTCCGGGCGGGCGGGATGTTACAGAATGGTATCAGAATGGTATTAGGTATACGACCACCCTCGGGTCTTGGGTTTTGGGTCTGTTGCGTTTTTGTGGCGCGTATTTTGGAGATAGAAATTTTAGAGTATCGTTTCGTATTAAGCATCTAGATTAGATGTGAGGAAATTATTTTGGAGACGAGATTATTTTTTGAGATTGTTGGCCTGATTTTTGAGAGTTAGGTATTCGGCGAATTCCGAGGGCGAAATTCCATTGTTAGTAGGGAAGTGTAACAACCCGCGTAATTTTGGGGGTATTTTTGAAATTAAAAGGAAAAATAAATTTTGAGATAAAATTATTTTTATTTCTCAAATATGTTGGTTATTATTTTTAAAGGCGAGCATTTCAAACGGTTTCGGAATTGGAATTAAAGTGGAGATTTAATAGAATTTTTATTATTTAGAAGAGTCCTCAAAATATAAAACTCTCTAAGAGTCCTCAAAAGATAAAACTCTCTAGTAAAAATACTATTTTTAGAAATCCGACCGTCCGATCAAGCTGAATTTTTGTAAGAAAGTCCTGTCTCGCTATTCGCTACAACTTACTAAAATTTCAAGTGATTCCAATGGTCCGATCATCCGGAATAAAATTTTTAGTGTTTGTATCTTATTAGAAATCTTTTCTTAATCAAACTCCTAATCCTTTATATATCAACAAATTCGTGGCTTGCCTTTTCAAATCACTTTTTCTCAAACTTTTCAACCAGAAGACCTCTCCAAAATTTCTCCCTTTTATATACAAATCATAGCTCCAAACTTATTCAAGATTTCAACCTTAGATTAGAAGGTTATTTGGTATTTTCTCGAGTTTGGTCAAGAACGAGATTTGATTATTTTCGCGAGAGGAACGTGATGGTGTGATTAGATTTTGAGGCTGAATTATGCGATGATTCATTTGATGATTTTGAGGTATGGGGTTTTACACAATATGCTCCTGAAATCTCGCGAGTGTTTATTCCGTTGAATTCTTGTCAATTGAACTCATATTTTGAATTGTTAAATTCTTGGAAATCTGGAAAAATAATTGTTGGAATTATTTTCATTCATGAGGTATTATTCATGTTGTTTTTATCACGCTGTCATGAGATTTTAATATGGCACTTATGTTGGGCACCCGCCAAGACTCCTTTTCCGGCTACTTGATAAAGTATGGCGCGGTATGGTGAGGCCTGGTGACTCCGGTTAATGTGTTGTTGAGAAATTTATTGATAAAATGCTATTGAGATTTGCATTATTTGATTTGAGTATTCGTACTCGTATTGTTGCGCTTTGTTCATCGCTAACATCTTTGTTGAGCATATTCCTGTCGTATTGTGTACTTCCCCATCTTTTTCTTAGTTGGCAAGTGAGCACGGATTTGAGTGCTATGGACCAATTGGGATGATTTTAGCGAGGATTATTTGGGAAGAATTTTTAATACAAGATTGTATTATTTTGATGTATACAGCATTGGAGATTTATTTTTTTATCGAGATAGATAGATTGTTGTAATTATTTCGAGAGATTTGTTGTATTAATTTGAAGATGAGAATAGTGGTTTCTTGTTTTATTGTGGAATTTAGATGCTCTATACCTTGTTATATTGCGGATTAGTTTAGTTTTATCGACAGTGGCGCGCCGTTCGCTCTCCCCGGGCGGGCGGGGTGTTACAGAATGGTATCAGAATGGTATTAGGTGTACGACCACCCTCGGGTCTTGGGTTTTGGATTTGTTGCGTTTTTGTGCCGCGTATTTTGGAGATAGAAATTTTAGAGTATCGTTTCGTATTAAGCATCTAGATTAGATGTGAGGAAATTATTTTGGGGACGAGTTATTTTGGAGATTGTTGGCCTGATTTTTTAGAGTTAGGTATTCGGCGAATTCCGAGGGCAAAATTCCATTGTTAGTAGGGAAGTGTAACCAGCCGCGTAATTTTGGGGGTATTTTTGAAATTAAGAGGAAAAATAAATTTTGAGATAAAATTATTTTTATTTCTCAAATATGTTGGTTATTATTTTTAAAGGCGAGCATTTCAAACGGTTTCGGAATTGGAATTAAAATGGAGATTTAATTGAATTTTTATTATTTAGAAGAGTCCTCAAAATTGAAAACTCTCTAAGAGTCGTCAAAAGTTAAAACTCTCTAGTAAAAATAATATTTTTAGAAATCCGACCGTCCGATCAAGCTGATTTTTTGTTAGAAAGTCCTGTCTCGCCATTCGCTACAACTTACTAAAATTTCAAGTGATTCCAATGGTCCGATCATCCGGAATAAAATTTTTAGTGTTTGTATCTTATTAGAAATCTTTTCTTAATCAAACTCCTAATCCTTTATATATCAACAAATTCGTGGCTTGGCTTTTCAAATCACTTTTTCTCAAACTTTTCATCCAGAAGACCTCTCCAAAATTTCTCCCTTTTATATACAAATCATAGCTCCAAACTTATTCAAGATTTCAACCTTAGATTAGAGGGTTATTTGGTATTTTCTCGAGTTTGGTCAAGAACGAGATTTGATGATTTTCGCGAGAGGAACGTGATGGTGTGATTAGATTTTGAGGCTGAATTATGCGATGATTCATTTGATGATTTTGAGGTATGGGGTTTTACACAATATGCTCCTGAAATCTCGCGAGTGTTTATTCCGTTGAATTCTTGTCAATTGAACTCATATTTTGAATTGTTAAATTCTTGGAAATCTGGAAAAATAATTGTTGGAATTATTTTCATTCATGAGGTATTATTCATGTTGTTTTGAGCACGCTGTCATGAGATTTTAATATGGCACTTATGTTGGGCACCCGCCAAGACTCCTTTTCCGGCTACTTGATAAAGTATGGCGCGGTATGGTGAGGCCTGGTGACTCCAGTTAATGTCTTGTTGAGAAATTTATTGATAAAATGCTATTGAGATTTGTATTATTTGATTTGAGTATTCGTAGTCGTATTGTTGCGCTTTGTTCATCGCTAACATCTTTGTTGAGCATATTCCTGTCGTATTGTGTACTTCCCCATCTTTTTCTTAGTTGGCAGGTGAGCACGGATTTGAGTGCTATGGACCAATTGGGATGATTTTAGCGAGGATTATTTGGAAAGAATTTTTAATACAAGATTGTATAATGTTGATGTATAGAGCATTGGAGATTTATTTTTTTATCGAGATAGATAGATTGTTGTAATTATTTCGAGAGATTTGTTGTATTAATTTGAAGATGAGAATAGTGGTTTCTTGTTTTATTGTGGAATTTAGATGCTCTATACCTTGTTATATTGCGGATTAGTTTAGTTTTATCGACAGTGGCGCGACGTTCGCTCTCCCCGGGCGGGCGGGGTGTTACAGAATGGTATCAGAATGGTATTAGGTATACGACCACCCTCGGGTCTTGGGTTTTGGATTTGTTGCGTTTTTGTGGCGCGTATTTTGGAGATAGAAATTTTAGAGTATCGTTTCGTATTAAGCATCTAGATTAGATGTGAGGAAATTATTTTGGAGACGAGATTATTTTTGGAGATTGTTGGCCTGATTTTTTAGAGTTAGGTATTCGGCGAATTCCGAGGGCGAAATTCCATTGTTAGTAGGGAAGTGTAACAACCCGCGTAATTTTGGGGGTATTTTTGAAATTAAAAGAAAAAATAAATTTTGAGATAAAATTATTTTTATTTCTCAAATATGTTGGTTATTATTTTTAAAGGCGAGCATTTCAAACGGTTTCGGAATTGGAATTAAAGTGGAGATTTAATAGAATTTTTATTATTTAGAAGAGTCCTCAAAATATAAAACTCTCTAAGAGTCCTCAAAAGATAAAACTCTCTAGTAAAAATACTATTTTTAGAAATCCGACCGTCCGATCAAGCTGAATTTTTGTAAGAAAGTCCTGTCTCGCTATTCGCTACAACTAACTAAAATTTCAAGTGATTCCAATGGTCCGATCATCCGGAATAAAATTTTTAGTGTTGGTATCTTATTAGAACTCTTTTCTTAATCAAACTCCTAATCCTTTATATATCAACAAATTCGTGGCTTGGCTTTTCGAATAAGTTTTTCTCAAACTTTTCAACCAGAAGACCTCTCCAAAATTTCTCCCTTTTATATACTAATCATATCCCCAAACTTATTCAAGATTTCAACCTTAGATTAGAAGGCTTATTTTGTATTTTCTCGAGTTTGGTCAAGAACGAGATTTGATTATTTTCGCGAGAGGAATGTGATGGTGTGATTAGATTTTGAGGCTGAATTATGCGATAATTCATTTGGTGATTTTGAGGTATGGGGTTTTACACAATATGATCCTGAAATCTCGCGAGTGTTTATTCCGTTGAATTCTTGGCAATTGAACTCATATTTTGAATTGTTAAATTCTTGGAAATCTGGAAAAATAATTGTTGAAATTATTTTCATTCATGAGGTATTATTCATGTTGTTTTGAGCACGCTGTCATGAGATTTTAATATGGCACTTATGTTGGGCACCCGCCAAGACACCTTTTCCGGCGACTTGATAAAGTATGGCGCGGTATGGTGAGGCCTGGTGACTCCTGTTAATGTGTTGTTGAGAAATTTATTGATAAAATGCTATTGTGATTTGCACTATTTGATTTGAGTATTCGTAGTCGTATTGTTGCGCTTTGTTCATCGCTAACATCTTTGTTGAGCATATTCCTGTCGTATTGTGTACTTCCCCATCTTTTTCTTAGTTGGCAGGTGAGCACATATTTGAGTGCTATGGACCAATTGGGTTGATTTTAGCGAGGATTATTTGGGAAGAATTTTTAATACAAGATTGTATTATTTTGATGTATAGAGCATTGGAGATTTATTTTGTTATCGAGATAGATAGATTGTTGTAATTATTTCGAGAGATTTGTTGTACTAATTTGAAGATGAGAATAGTGGTTTTTTGTTTTATTGTGGGATTTAGATGCTCTATACCTTGTTATATTGCGGATTAATTTAGTTTTATCGACAGTGGCACGCCGTTCGCTCTCCCTGGGCGGGCGGGGTGTTACAGAATGGTATCAGAATGGTATTAGGTATACGACCACCCTCGGGTCTTGGGTTTTGGGTCTGTTGCGTTTTTGTGGCGCGTATTTTGGAGATAGAAATTTTAGAGTATCGTTTCGTATTAAGCATCTAGATTAGATGTGAGGAAATTATTTTGGAGACGAGATTATTTTTGGAGATTGTTGGCCTGATTTTTGAGAGTTAGGTATTCGGCGAATTTCGAGGGCGAAATTCCATTGTTAGTAGAGAAGTGTAACAACCCGCGTAATTTTTGGAGTATTTTTGAAATTAAGAGGAAAAATAAATTTTGAGATAAAATTATTTTTATTTCTTAAATAATTTGGTTATTATTTTTAAAGGCGAGAATTTCAAACGGTTTCGGAATTGGAATTAAAATGGAGATTTAATTGAATTTTTATTATTTAGAAGAGTCCTCCAAATATAAAACTCTCTAAGAGTCCTCAAAAGATAAAACTCTCTAGTAAAAATAATATTTTTAGAAATCCGACCGTCCCATCAAGCTGAATTTTTATCAGCAGTCCTGTCTCGCCATTCGCTATAACTAATTAAAATTTCAAGTGATTCCAATGGTCCGATCATCCGGGAAAAAAATTTTAGTGTTTGTATCTTATTAGAACTCTTTTCTTAATCAAACTCTTAATCCTTTATATATCAACAAATTCGTGGCTTGGCTTTTCAAATCACTTTTTCTCAAACTTTTCAACCAGAAGACCTCTCCAAAATTTCTCCCTTTAATATACAAATCATAGCTCCAAACTTATTCAAGATTTCAACCTTAGATTAGTAGGCTTATTTGGTATTTTCTCGAGTTTGGTCAAGAACGAGATTTGATTATTTTCGCGAGAGGAACGTGATGGTGTGATTAGATTTTGAGGCTGAATTATGCGATGATTCATTTGATGATTTTGAGGTATGGGCTTTTACACAATATGCTCCTGAAATCTCGCCAGTGTTTATTCCGTTGAATTCTTGTCAATTGAACTCATATTTTGAATTGTTAAATTCTTGGAAATCTGGAAAAATAATTGTTGGAATTATTTTCATTCATGAGGTATTATTCATGTTGTTTTGAGAACGCTGTCATGAGATTTTAATATGGCACTTATGTTGGGCACCCGCCAAGACTCCTTTTCCGGCTACTTGATAAAGTATGGCGCGGTATGGTGAGGCCTGGTGACTCCGGTTAATGTGTTGTTGAGAAATTTATTGATAAAATGCTATTGAGATTTGCATTATTTGATTTGAGTATTCGTAGTCGTATTGTTGCGCTTTGTTTATCGCTAACATCTTTGTTGAGCATATTCCTGTCGTATTGTGTACTTCCCCATCTTTTTCTTAGTTGGCAGGTGAGCACGGATTTGAGTGCTATGGACCAATTGGGATGATTTTAGCGAGGATTATTTGGGAAGAATTTTTAATACAAGATTGTATTATTTTGATGTATAGAGCATTGGAGATTTATTTTGTTATTGAGATAGATAGATTGTTGTAATTATTTCGAGAGATTTGTTGTACTAATTTGAAGATGAGAATAGTGGTTTTTTGTTTTATTGTGGGATTTAGATGCTCTATACCTTGTTATATTGTGGATTAATTTAGTTTTATCGACAGTCGCACGCCGGTCGCTCTCCCTGGGCGGGCGGGGTGTTACAGAATGGTATCAGAATGGTATTAGGTATACGACCACCCTCGGGTCTTGGGTTTTGGGTCTGTTGCGTTTTTGTGGCGCGTATTTTGGAGATAGAAATTTTAGAGTATCGTTTCGTATTAAGCATCTAGATTAGATGTGAGGAAATTATTTTGGAGACGAAATTATTTTTGGAGATTGTTGGCCTGATTTTTGAGAGTTAGGTATTCGGCGAATTTCGAGGGCGAAATTCCATTGTTAGTAGGGAAGTGTAACAACCCGCGTAATTTTTGGAGTATTTTTGAAATTAAGAGGAAAAATAAATTTTGAGATAAAATTATTTTTATTGCACAAATATGTTGGTTATTATTTTTAAAGGCGCGAATTTCAAACGTTTTCGGAATTGGAATTAAAATGGAGATTTAATTGAATTTTTATTATTTAGAAGAGTCCTCAAAATATAAAACTCTCTAAGAGTCCTCAAAAGATAAAACTCTCTAGTAAAAATAATATTTTTAGAAATTCGACAATCCGATCAAGTTGAATTTTTGTCAGCAGTCCTTTCTCGCCATTCGCTACAACCTACTAAAATTTCAAGTGATTCCAATGGTCCGATCATCCGGAATAAAATTTTTAGTGTTTGTATCTTATTAGAACTCTTTTCTTAATCAAACTCTTAATCCTTTATATATCAACAAATTCGTGGTTTGGCTTTTCAAATCACTTTTTCTCAAACTTTTCATCCAGAAGACCTCTCCAAAATTTCTCCCTTTTATATACAAATCATAGCTCCAAACTTATTCAAGATTTCAACCTTAGATTAGAAGGCTTATTTGGTATTTTCTCGAGTTTGGTCAAGAACGAGATTTGATTATTTTCGCGAGAGGAACGTGATGGTGTGATTAGATTTTGAGGCTGAATTATGCGATGATTCATTTGATGATTTTGAGGTCTGGGGTTTTACACAGTATGCTCCTGAAATCTCGCGAGTGTTTATTCCGTTGAATTCTTGTCAATTGAACTCATATTTTGAACTGTTAAATTCTTGGAAATCTGGAAAAATAATTGTTGGAATTATTTTCATTCATGAGGTATTATTCATGTTGTTTTGATCACGCTGTCATGAGATTTTAATATGGCACTTATGTTGGGCACCTGCTAAGATTCCTTTTTCGGCTACTTGGTAAAGTATGGCGCGGTATGGTGAGGCCTGGTGACTACGGTTAATGTGTTGTTGAGAAATTTATTGATAAAATGCTATTGCGATTTGCATTATTAGATTTGAGTATTCGTAGTCGTATTGTTGCGCTTTGTTCATCGCTAACATCTTTGTTGAGCATACTCCTGTCGTATTGTGTACTTCCCCATCTTTTTCTTAGTTGGCACGTGAGCACGGATTTGAGTGCTATGGACCATTTGGGATGATTTTAGCAAGGATTATTTGGGAAGAATTTTTAATACAAGATTGTATTATTTTGATGTATATAGCATTGGAGATTTATTTTGTTAACGAGATAGATAGATTGTTGTAATTATTTTGAGAGATTTGTGGTATTAATTTGAAGATGAGAATAGTGGTTTCTTATTTTATTGTGGGATTTAGATGCTCTATACCTTGTAATATTGCGGATTAGTTTAGTTTTATCGACAGTGGCGCTCCGTTCGCTCTCCCCGAGCGGGCGGGGTGTTACAGAATGGTATTAGGTATACGACCACCCTCGGGTCTTTGGTTTTGGGTCTGTTGCGTTTTTGTGGCGCGTATTTTGGAGATAGAAATTTTAGAGTATTGTTTCGTATTAAGCATCTAGATTAGATGTGAGGAAATTATTTTGGAGACGAGATTATTTTTGGAGATTGTTGGCCTGATTTTTGAGAGTTAGGTATTCGGCGAATTTCGAGGGCGAAATTCCATTGTTAGTAGGGAAGTGTAACAACCCGCGTAATTTTTGGGGTATTTTTGAAATTAAGAAGAAAAATAAATTTTGAGATAAAATTATTTTTATTTCTCAAATAATTTGGTTATTATTTTTAAAGGCGAGAATTTCAAACAGTTTCGGAATTGGAATTAAAATGGAGATTTAATTGAATATTTATTATTTAGAAGAGTCCTCAAAAGAAAAAACTCTCTAGTAAAAATAATATTTTTAGAAATCCGACCGTCCGATCAAGCTGAATTTTTGATAGCAGTCCTGTCTCGCCATTCGCTACAACTTACTAAAATTTCAAGTGATTCCAATGGTCCGATCATCCGAAATAAAATTTTTAGTGTTTGTATCTTATTAGAACTCTTTTCTTAAACAAACTGTTAATCCTTTATATATCAACAAATTCGTGGCTTGGCTTTTCAAATCAATTTTTCTCAAACTTTTAAACCAGAAGACCTCTCCAAAATTTCTCCCTTTTATATACAAATCATTGCTCCAAACTTATTCAAGATTTCAACCTTAGATTATAAGGCTTATTTGGTATTTTCTCGAGTTTGGTCAAGAACGAGATTTGATTATTTTCGTGAGAGGAACGTGATGGTGTGAATAGATTTTGAGGCTGAATTATGCGATGATTCATTTGATGATTTTGAGGTATGGGGTTTCACACAATATGCTCCTGAAATCTCGCGAGTGTTTATTCCGTTGAATTCTTGTCAATTGAACTCATATTTTGAATTGTTAAATTCTTGGAAATCTGGAAAAATAATTGTTGGAATTATTTTCATTCATGAGGTATTATTCATGTTGTTTTGAGCACGCTGTCATGAGATTTTAATATGGCACTTATGTTGGGCACCCGCCAAGACTCCTTTTTCGGCTACTTGATAAAGTATGGCGCGGTATGGTGAGGCCTGGTGACTCCGGTTAATGTGTTGTTGAGAAATTTATTGATAAAATGCTATTGAGATTTTCATGATTTGATTTGAGTATTCGTAGTCGTATTGTTGCGCTTTGTTCATCGCTAACATCATTGTTGAGCATATTCCTGTCGTATTGTGTACTTCCCCATCTTTTTCTTAGTTGGCAGGTGAGCACGGATTTGAGTGCTATGGATCAATTGGGATGATCTTAGCGAGGATTATTTGGGAAGAATTTTTAATAGAAGATTGTATTATTTTGATGTATAGAGCATTGGAGATTTATTTTGTTATCGAGATAGATAGATTGTTGTAATTATTTCGAGAGATTTGTTGTATTAGTTTGAAGATGAGAATAGTGGTTTCTTATTTTATTATGGGATTTAGATGCTCTATACCTTGTTATATTGCGGATTAGTTTAGTTTTATCGACAGTGGCGCTCCGTTCGCTCTCCCCGGGCGGGCGGGGTGTTACAGAATGGTATCAGAATGGTATTAGGTATACGACCACCCTCGGGTCTTGGGTTTTGGTTCTGTTGCGTTTTTTTGGCGCGTATTTTGGAGATAGAAATTTTAGAGTATCGTTTCGTATTGAGCATCTAGATTAGATGTGAGGAGATTATTTTGGAGACGAGATTATTTTTTGAGATTGTTGGACTGATTTTTGAGCGTTAGGTATTCGACGAATTTCGAGGGCGAAATTCCATTGTTAGTAGGGAAGTGTAACAACCCGCGTAATTTTTGGGGTATTTTTGAAATTAAGAGGAAAAATAAATTTTGAGATAAAATTATTTTTATTTCTCAAATATGTTGGTAATTATTTTTAAAGGCGAGAATTTCAAACAGTTTTGGAATTGGAATTAAAATGGAGATTTAATTGAATTTTTATTATTTAGAAGAGTCCTCAAAATTTAAAACTCTCTAAGAGTCCTCAAAAGATAAAACTCTCTAGTAAAAATAATATTTTTAGAAATCCGACCGTCCGATCAACCTGAATTTTTGTCAGCAGTTCTATCTCGCCATTCGCTACAATTTACTAAAATTTCAAGTGATTCCAATGGTCCGATCATCCGGAATAAAATTTTTAGTGTTTGTATCTTATTAGAACTCTTTTCTTAATCAAACTCATAATCCTTTATATATCAACAAATTCGTGGCTTGGCTTTTCAAATCACTTTTTCTCAAACTTTTCAACCAGAAGACCTCTCCAAAATTTCTCCCTTTTATATACAAATCATAGCTCCAAACTTATTCAAGATTTCAACCTTAGATTAGAAGGCTTATTTGGTATTTTCTCGAGTTTGGTCAAGAACGAGATTTGATTATTTTCGCAAGAGGAACGTGATGGTGTGATTAGATTTTGAGGCTGAATTATGCGATGACTCATTTGATGATTTTGAGGTATGGGGTTTTATACAATATGCTCCTGAAATCTCGCGAGTGTTTATTCCGTTGAATTCTTGTCAATTGAACTCATATTTTGAATTGTTAAATTCTTGAAAATCTGGAAAAATAATTGTTGGAATTATTTTCATTCATGAGGTATTATTCATGTTGTTTTGAGCACGCTGTCATGAGATTTTAATATGGCACTTATGTTGGGCACCCGCCAAGACTCCTTTTCCGGCGACTTGATAAAGTATGGCGCGGTATGGTGAGGCCTGGTGACTCCGGTTAATGTGTTGTTGAGAAATTTATTGATAAAATGCTATTGAGATTTGCATTATTTGATTTGAGTATTCGTAGTCGTATTGTTGCGCTTTGTTCATCGCTAACATCTTTGTTGAGCATATTCCTGTCGTATTGTGTACTTCCCCATCTTTTTCTTAGTTGGCAGGTGAGCACGAATTTGAGTGCTATGGACCAATTTGGATGATTTTAGTGAGGATTATTTGGGAAGAATTTTTAATACAAGATTGTATTATTTTGATGTATAGAGCATTGGAGATTTATTTTGTTATCGAGATAGATAGATTGTTGTAATTATTTTGAGAGATTTTTTGTATTAATTTGAAGATGAGAATAGTGGTTTCTTGTTTTATTGTGGGATTTAGATGCTCTATACCTTGTTATATTGCGGATTAGTTTAGTTTTATTGACAGTGGCGCGCCGTTCGCTCTCTCCGGGCGGGCGGGGTGTTACAGAATGGTATTAGGTATACGACCACCCTCGGGTCTTGGGTTTTGGGTCGGTTGCGTTTTTGTGGCGCGTATTTTGGAGATAGAAATTTTAGAGTATCGTTTCGTATTAAGCATCTAGATTAGATGTGAGAAGATTATTTTGGAGACGGGATTATTTTTTGAGATTGTTGGCCTGATTTTTGAGAGTTAGGTATTCGGCGAATTTCAAGGGAGAAATTCCATTGTTAGTAGGGAAGTGTAACAACCCGCGTAATTTTTTGGGTATTTTTGAAATTGAGAGGAAAAATAGATTTTGACATAAAATTATTTTTATTTCTCAAATATGTTGGTTATTATTTTTAAAGGCGAGAATTTCAAACGGTTTCGGAATTGGAATTAAAATGGAGATTTAATTGAATTTTTATTATTTAGAAGAGTCCTCAAAATATAAAACTCTCTAAGAGTCCTCAAAAGATAAAACTCTCTAGTAAAAATAATATTTTTAGAAATCCGACCGTCCGATCAACCTGAATTTTTGTCAGCAGTTCTGTCTCGCCATTCGCTACAACTTACTAAAATTTCAAGTGATTCCAATGGCCCGATCATCCGGAATAAAATTTTTAGTGTTTGTATCTTATTAGAACTCTTTTCTTAATCAAACTCCTAATCCTTTATATATCAACAAATTCGTGGCTTGGCTTTTCAAATCACTTTTTCTCAAACTTTTCAACCAGAAGACCTCTCCAAAATTTCTCCCTTTTATATACAAATCATAGCTCCAAACTTATTCAAGATTTCATCCTTAGATTAGAAGGCTTATTTGGTATTTTCTCGAGTTTGGTCAAGAACGAGATTTGATTATTTTCGCAAGAGGAACGTGATGGCGTGATTAGATTTTGAGGCTGAATTATGCGATGACTCATTTGATGATTTTGAGGTATGGGGTTTTATACAATATGCTCCTGAAATCTCGCGAGTGTTTATTCCGTTGAATTCTTGTCAATTGAACTCATATTTTGAATTGTTAATTTCTAGAAAATCTGGAAAAATAATTGTTGGAATTATTTTCATTCATGAGGTATTATTCATGTTGTTTTGAGCACGTTGTCATGAGATTTGAATATGGCACTTATGTTGGGCACCCGCCAAGACTCCTTTTCCGGCTACTTGATAAAGTATGGCGCGGTATGGTGAGGCCTGGTGACTCCGGTTAATGTGTTGTTGAGAAATTTATTGATAAAATGCTATTGAGATTTGCATTATTTGATTTGAGTATTCGTAGTCGTATTGTTGCGCTTTGTTCATCGCTAACATCTTTGTTGAGCATATTCCTGTCGTATTGTGTACTTCCCCATCTTTTTCTTAGTTGGCAGGTGAGCACGGATTTGAGTGCTATGGACCAATTTGGATGATTTTAGTGAGGATTATTTGGGAAGAATTTTTAATACAAGATTGTATTATTTTGATGTATAGAGCATTGGAGATTTATTTTGTTATCGAGATAGATAGATTGTTGTAATTATTTTGAGAGATTTGTTGTATTAATTTGAAGATGAGAATAGTGGTTTCTTGTTTTATTGTGGAATTTAGATGCTCTATACCTTGTTATATTGCGGATTAGTTTAGTTTTATCGACAGTTGCGCGCCGTTCGCTCTCTCCGGGCGGGCGGGGTGTTACAGAATGGTATTAGGTATACGACCACCCTCGGGTCTTGGGTTTTGGGTCTGTTGCGTTTTTGTGGCGCGTATTTTGGAGATAGAAATTTTAGAGTATCGTTTCGTATTAAGCATCTAGATTAGATGTGAGGAGATTATTTTGGAGACGGGATTATTTTTTGAGATTGTTGGCCTGATTTTTGAGAGTTAGGTATTCGGCGAATTTCGAGGGAGAAATTCCATTGTTAGTAGGGAAGTGTAACAACCCGCGTAGTTTTTGGGGTATTTTTGAAATTAAGAGGAAAAATAAATTTTGAGATAAAATTATTTTTATTTCTCAAATATGTTGGTTATTATTTTTAAAGGCGAGAATTTCAAACGGTTTCGGAATTGGAATTAAAATGGAGATTTAATTGAATTTTTATTATTTAGAAGAGTCCTCAAAATATAAAACTCTCTAAGAGTCCTCAAAAGATAAAACTCTCTAGTAAAAATAATATTTTTACAAATCCGACCGTCCGATCAAGCTGAATTTTTGTCAGAAAGTCCTGTCTCGCCATTCGCTACAACTTACTAAAATTTCAAGTGATTCCAATGGTCCGATCATCCGGAATAAAATTTTTAGTGTTTGTATCTTATTAGAACTCTTTTCTAAATCAAACTCCTAATCCTTTATATATCAACAAATTCGTGGCTTGGCTTTTCAAATCACTTTTTCTCAAACTTTTCAACCAGAAGACCTCTCCAAAATTTCTCCCTTTTATATAAAAATCATAGCTCCAAACTTATTCAAGATTTCAACCTTAGATTAGAAGGCTTATTTGGTATTTTCTCGAGTTTGGTCAAGAACGAGATTTGATAATTTTCGCGAGAAGAACGTGATGGTGTGATTAGATTTTGAGGCTGAATTTTGCGATGATTCATTTGATGATTTTGAGGTCTGGGGTTTTACACAATATGCTCCTGAAATCTCGCGAGTGTTTATTCCGTTGAATTCTTGTCAATTGAACTCATATTTTGAATTGTTAAATTCTTGGAAATCTGGAAAAAATAATTGTTGGAATTATTTTCATTCATGAGGTATTATTCATGTTGTTTTGAGCACGCTGTCATGAGATTTTAATATGGCACTTATGTTGGGCACCCGCCAAGACACCTTTTCCGGCTACTTGATAAAGTATGGCGCGGTATGGTTAGGCCTGGTGACTCCGGTTAATGTGTTGTTGAGAAATTTATTGATAAAATGCTATTGAGATTTGCATTATTTGATTTGAGTATTCGTAGTCGTATTGTTGCGCTTTGTTCATCGCTAACATCTTTGTTGAGCATATTCCTGTCGTATTGTGTACTTCCCCATCTTTTTCTTAGTTGGCAGGTGAGCACGAATTTGAGTGCTATGGACCAATTTGGATGATTTTAGTGAGGATTATTTGGGAAGAATTTTTAATACAAGATTGTATTATTTTGATGTATAGAGCATTGGAGATTTATTTTGTTATCGAGATAGATAGATTGTTGTAATTATTTTGAGAGATTTGTTGTATTAATTTGAAGATGAGAATAGTGGTTTCTTGTTTTATTGTGGGATTTAGATGCTCTATACCTTGTTATATTGCGGATTAGTTTAGTTTTATTGACAGTGGCGCGCCGTTCGCTCTCTCCGGGCGGGCGGGGTGTTACAGAATGGTATTAGGTATACGACCACCCTCGGGTCTTGGGTTTTGGGTCGGTTGCGTTTTTGTGGCGCGTATTTTGGAGATAGAAATTTTAGAGTATCGTTTCGTATTAAGCATCTAGATTAGATGTGAGAAGATTATTTTGGAGACGGGATTATTTTTTGAGATTGTTGGCCTGATTTTTGAGAGTTAGGTATTCGGCGAATTTCAAGGGAGAAATTCCATTGTTAGTAGGGAAGTGTAACAACCCGCGTAATTTTTTGGGTATTTTTGAAATTGAGAGGAAAAATAGATTTTGAGACAAAATTATTTTTATTTCTCAAATATGTTGGTTATTATTTTTAAAGGCGAGAATTTCAAACGGTTTCGGAATTGGAATTAAAATGGAGATTTAATTGAATTTTTATTATTTAGAAGAGTCCTCAAAATATAAAACTCTTTAAGAGTCCTCAAAAGATAAAACTCTCTAGTAAAAATAATATTTTTAGAAATCCGACCGTCCGATCAAGCTGAATTTTTGTCAGAAAGTCCTGTCTCGCCATTCGCTACAACTTACTAAAATTTCAAGTGATTCCAATGGTCCGATCATCCGGAATAAAATTTTTAGTGTTTGTATCTTATTAGAACTCTTTTCTAAATCAAACTCCTAATCCTTTATATATCAACAAATTCGTGGCTTGGCTTTTCAAATCACTTTTTCTCAAACTTTTCAACCAGAAGACCTCTCCAAAATTTCTCCCTTTTATATAAAAATCATAGCTCCAAACTTATTCAAGATTTCAACCTTAGATTATAAGGCTTATTTGGTATTTTCTCGAGTTTGGTCAAGAACGAGATTTGATAATTTTCGCGAGAAGAACGTGATGGTGTGATTAGATTTTGAGGCTGAATTTTGCGATGATTCATTTGATGATTTTGAGGTCTGGGGTTTTACACAATATGCTCCTGAAATCTCGCGAGTGTTTATTCCGTTGAATTCTTGTCAATTGAACTCATATTTTGAATTGTTAAATTCTTGGAAATCTGGAAAAATAATTGTTGGAATTATTTTCATTCATGAGGTATTATTCATGTTGTTTTGAGCACGCTGTCATGAGATTTTAATATGGCACTTATGTTGGGCACCCGCCAAGACACCTTTTCCGGCTACTTGATAAAGTATGGCGCGGTATGGTTAGGCCTGGTGACTCCGGTTAATGTGTTGTTGAGAAATTTATTGATAAAATGCTATTGAGATTTGCATTATTTGATTTGAGTATTCGTAGTCGTATTGTTGCGCTTTGTTCATCGCTAACATCTTTGTTGAGCATATTCCTGTCGTATTGTGTACTTCCCCATCTTTTTCTTAGTTGGCAGGTGAGCACGAATTTGAGTGCTATGGACCAATTTGGATGATTTTAGTGAGGATTATTTGGGAAGAATTTTTAATACAAGATTGTATTATTTTGATGTATAGAGCATTGGAGATTTATTTTGTTATCGAGATAGATAGATTGTTGTAATTATTTTGAGAGATTTGTTGTATTAATTTGAAGATGAGAATAGTGGTTTCTTGTTTTATTGTGGGATTTAGATGCTCTATACCTTGTTATATTGCGGATTAGTTTAGTTTTATTGACAGTGGCGCGCCGTTCGCACTCTCCGGGCGGGCGGGGTGTTACAGAATGGTATTAGGTATACGACCACCCTCGGGTCTTGGGTTTTGGGTCGGTTGCGTTTTTGTGGCGCGTATTTTGGAGATAGAAATTTTAGAGTATCGTTTCGTATTAAGCATCTAGATTAGATGTGAGAAGATTATTTTGGAGACGGGATTATTTTTTGAGATTGTTGGCCTGATTTTTGAGAGTTAGGTATTCGGCGAATTTCAAGGGAGAAATTCCATTGTTAGTAGGGAAGTGTAACAACCCGCGTAATTTTTTGGGTATTTTTGAAATTGAGAGGAAAAATAGATTTTGAGACAAAATTATTTTTATTTCTCAAATATGTTGGTTATTATTTTTAAAGGCGAGAATTTCAAACGGTTTCGGAATTGGAATTAAAATGGAGATTTAATTGAATTTTTATTATTTAGAAGAGTCCTCAAAATATAAAACTCTCTAAGAGTCCTCAAAAGATAAAACTCTCTAGTAAAAATAATATTTTTAGAAATCCGACCGTCCGATCAACCTGAATTTTTGTCAGCAGTTCTGTCTCGCCATTCGCTACAACTTACTAAAATTTCAAGTGATTCCAATGGCCCGATCATCCGGAATAAAATTTTTAGTGTTTGTATCTTATTTGAACTCTTTTCTTAATCAAACTCCTAATCCTTTATATATCAACAAATTCGTGGCTTGGCTTTTCAAATCACTTTTTCTCAAACTTTTCAACCAGAAGACCTCTCCAAAATTTCTCCCTTTTATATACAAATCATAGCTCCAAACTTATTCAAGATTTCATCCTTAGATTAGAAGGCTTATTTGGTATTTTCTCGAGTTTGGTCAAGAACGAGATTTGATTATTTTCGCAAGAGGAACGTGATGGCGTGATTAGATTTTGAGGCTGAATTATGCGATGACTCATTTGATGATTTTGAGGTCTGGGGTTTTATACAATATGCTCCTGAAATCTCGCGAGTGTTTATTCCGTTGAATTCTTGTCAATTGAACTCATATTTTGAATTGTTAAATTCTAGAAAATCTGGAAAAATAATTGTTGGAATTATTTTCATTCATGAGGTATTATTCATGTTGTTTTGAGCACGTTGTCATGAGATTTGAATATGGCACTTATGTTGGGCACCCGCCAAGACTCCTTTTCCGGCTACTTGATAAAGTATGGCGCGGTATGGTGAGGCCTGGTGACTCCGGTTAATGTGTTGTTGAGAAATTTATTGATAAAATGCTATTGAGATTTGCATTATTTGATTTGAGTATTCGTAGTCGTATTGTTGCGCTTTGTTCATCGCTAACATCTTTGTTGAGCATATTCCTGTCGTATTGTGTACTTCCCCATCTTTTTCTTAGCTGGCAGGTGAGCACGGATTTGAGTGCTATGGACCAATTTGGATGATTTTAGTGAGGATTATTTGGGAAGAATTTTTAATACAAGATTGTATTATTTTGATGTATAGAGCATTGGAGATTTATTTTGTTATCGAGATAGATAGATTGTTGTAATTATTTCTTGTTTTATTGTGGGATTTAGATGCTCTATACCTTGTTATATTGCGGATTAGTTTAGTTTTATCGACAGTGGCGCGCCGTTCGCTCTCTCCGGGAGGGCGGGGTGTTACAGAATGGTATTAGGTATACGACCACCCTCGGGTCTTGGGTTTTGGGTCTGTTGCGTTTTTGTGGCGCGTATTTTGGAGATAGAAATTTTAGAGTATCGTTTCGTATTAAGCATCTAGATTAGATGTGAGGAGATTATTTTGGAGACGGGATTATTTTTTGAGATTGTTGGCCTGATTTTTGAGAGTTAGGTATTCGGCGAATTTCGAGGGAGAAATTCCATTGTTAGTAGGGAAGTGTAACAACCCGCGTAATTTTGGGGGTATTTTTGAAATTAAGAGGAAAAATAAATTTTGAGATAAAATTATTTTTATTTCTCAAATATGTTGGTTATTATTTTTAAAGGCGAGCATTTCAAACGGTTTCGGAATTGGAATTAAAATGGAGATTTAATTGAATTTTTATTATTTAGAAGAGTCCTCAAAATTGAAAACTCTCTAAGAGTCGTCAAAAGATAAAACTCTCTAGTAAAAATAATATTTTTAGAAATCCGACCGTCCGATCAAGATGATTTTTTGTCAGAAAGTCCTGTCTCGCCATTCGCTACAACTTACTAAAATTTCAAGTGATTCCAATGGTCCGATCATCCGGAATAAAATTTTTAGTGTTTGTATCTTATTAGAAATCTTTTCTTAATCAAACTCCTAATCCTTTATATATCAACAAATTCGTGGCTTGGCTTTTCAAATCACTTTTTCTCAAACTTTTCAACCAGAAGACCTCTCCAAAATTTCTTCCTTTTAAATACAAATCATAGCTCCAAACTTATTCAAGATTTCAACCTTAGATTAGAAGGTTATTTGGTATTTTCTCGAGTTTGGTCAAGAACGAGATTTGATTATTTTCGCGAGAGGAACGTGCTGGTGTGATTAGATTTTGAGGCTGAATTATGCGATGATTCATTTCATGATTTTGAGGTATGGGGTTTTACACAATATGCTCCGGAAATCTCGCGAGTGTTTATTCCGTTGAATTCTTGTCAATTGAACTCATATTTTGAATTGTTAAATTCTTGGAAATCTGGAAAAATAATTGTTGGAATTATTTTCATTCATGAGGTATTATTCATGTTGTTTTGATCACGCTGTCATGAGATTTTAATATGGCACTTATGTTGGGCACCCGCCAAGACTCCTTTTCCGGCTACTTGATAAAGTATGGCGCGGTATGGTGAGGCCTGGTGACTCCGGTTAATGTGTTGTTGAGAAATTTATTGATAAAATGCTATTGAGATTTGCATTATTTGATTTGAGTATTCGTAGTCGTATTGTTGCGCTTTGTTCATCGCTAACATCTTTGTTGAGCATATTCCTGTTGTATTGTGTACTTCCCCATCTTTTTCTTAGTTGGCAGGTGAGCACGGATTTGAGTGCTATGGACCAATTGGGATGATTTTAGCGAGGATTATTTGGGAAGAATTTTTAATACAAGATTGTATTATTTTGATGTATAGAGCATTGGAGATTTATTTTTTTATCGAGATAGATAGATTGTTGTAATTATTTCGAGAGATTTTTTGTATTAATTTGAAGATGAGAATAGTGGTTTCTTGTTTTATTGTGGAATTTAGGTGCTCAATACCTTGTTATATTGCGGATTAGTTTAGTTTTATCGACAGTGGCGCGCCGTTCGCTCTCCCCGGGCGGGCGGGGTGTTACAGAATGGTATCAGAATGGTATTAGGTATACGACCACCCTCGGGTCTTGGGTTTTGGATTTGTTGCGTTTTTGTGGCGCGTATTTTGGAGATAGAAATTTTAGAGTATCGTTTCGTATTAAGCATCTAGATTAGATGTGAGGAAATAATTTTGGAGACGAGATTATTTTTGGAGATTGTTGGCTTGATTTTTTAGAGTTAGGTATTCGGCGAATTCCGAGGGCGAAATTCCATTGTTGGTAGGGAAGTGTAACAACCCGCGTAATTTTGGGGGTATTTTTGAAATTAAGAGGAAAAATAAATTTTGAGATAAAATTATTTTTATTTCTCAAATATGTTGGTTATTATTTTTAAAGGCGAGCATTTCAAACGATTTCGGAATTGGAATTAAAATGGAGATTTAATTGAATTTTTATTATTTAGAAGAGTCCTCAAAATTGAAAACTCTCTAAGAGTCGTCAAAAGATAAAACTCTCTAGTAAAAATAATATTTTTAGAAATCCGACCGTCCGATCAAGCTGATTTTTTGTTAGAAAGTCCTGTCTCGCCATTCGCTACAACTTACTAAAATTTCAAGTGATTCCAATGGTCCGATCATCCGGAATAAAATTTTTAGTGTTTGTATCTTATTAGAAATCTTTTCTTAATCAAACTCCTAATCCTTTATATATCAACAAATTCGTGGCTTGGCTTTTCAAATCACTTTTTCTCAAACTTTTCATCCAGAAGACCTCTCCAAAATTTCTCCCTTTTATATACAAATCATAGCTCCAAACTTATTCAAGATTTCAACCTTAGATTAGAAGGTTATTTGGTATTTTATCGAGTTTGGTCAAGAACGAGATTTGATTATTTTCGCGAGAGGAACGTGATGGTGTGATTAGATTTTGAGGCTGAATTATGCGATGATTCATTTGATGATTTTGAGGTATGGGGTTTTACACAATATGCTCCTGAAATCTCGCGAGTGTTTATTCCGTTGAATTCTTGTCAATTGAACTCATATTTTGAATTGTTAAATTCTTGGAAATCTGGAAAAATAATTGTTGGAATTATTTTCATTCATGAGGTATTATTCATGTTGTTTTGAGCACGCTGTCATGAGATTTTAATATGGCACTTATGTTGGGCACCCGCCAAGACTCCTTTTCCGGCTACTTGATAAAGTATGGCGCGGTATGGTGAGGCCTGGTGACTCCAGTTAATGTCTTGTTGAGAAATTTATTGATAAAATGCTATTGAGATTTGCATTATTTGATTTGAGTATTCGTAGTCGTATTGTTGCGCTTTGTTCATCGCTAACATCTTTGTTGAGCATATTCCTGTCGTATTGTGTACTTCCCCATCTTTTTCTTAGTTGGCAGGTGAGCACGGATTTGAGTGCTATGGACCAATTGGGATGATTTTAGCGAGGATTATTTGGAAAGAATTTTTAATACAAGATTGTATAATGTTGATGTATAGAGCATTGGAGATTTATTTTTTTATCGAGATAGATAGATTGTTGTAATTATTTCGAGAGATTTGTTGTATTAATTTGAAGATGAGAATAGTGGTTTCTTGTTTTATTGTGGAATTTAGATGCTCTATACCTTGTTATATTGCGGATTAGTTTAGTTTTATCGACAGTGGCACGCCGTTCGCTCTCCCCGGGTGGGCGGGGTGTTACAGAATGGTATCAGAATGGTATTAGGTATACGACGACCCTCGGGTCTTGGGTTTTGGATTTGTTGCGTTTTTGTGGCGCGTATTTTGGAGATAGAAATTTTAGAGTATCGTTTCGTATTAAGCATCTAGATTAGATGTGAGGAAATTATTTTGGAGACGAGATTATTTTTGGAGATTGTTGGCCTGATTTTTTAGAGTTAGGTATTCGGCGAATTCCGAGGGCGAAATTCCATTGTTAGTGGGGAAGTGTAACAACCCGCGTAATTTTGGGGGTATTTTTGAAATTAAAAGGAAAAATAAATTTTGAGATAAAATTATTTTTATTTCTCAAATATGTTGGTTATTATTTTTAAAGGCGAGAATTTCAAACGGTTTCGGAATTGGAATTAAAGTGGAGATTTAATAGAATTTTTATTATTTAGAAGAGTCCTCAAAATATAAAACTCTCTAAGAGTCCTCAAAAGATAAAACTCTCTAGTAAAAATACTATTTTTACAAATCCGACCGTCCGATCAAGCTGAATTTTTGTCAGAAAGTCCTGTCTCGCTATTCGCTACAACTAACTAAAATTTCAAGTGATTCCAATGGTCCGATCATCCGGAATAAAATTTTTTGTGTTTGTATCTTATTAGAAATCTTTTCTTAATCAAACTCCTAATCCTTTATATATCAACAAATTCGTGGCTTGGCTTTTCAAATCACTTTTTCTCAAACTTTTCAACCAGAAGACCTCTCCAAAATTTCTCCCTTTTATATAAAAATCATAGCTCCAAACTTATTCAAGATTTCAACCTTAGATTAGAAGGCTTATTTGGTATTTTCTCGAGTTTGCTCAAGAACGAGATTTGATAATTTTCGCGAGAAGAACGTGATGGTGTGATTAGATTTTGAGGCTGAATTTTGCGATGATTCATTTGATGATTTTGAGGTCTGGGGTTTTACACAATATGCTCCTGAAATCTCGCGAGTGTTTATTCCGTTGAATTCTTGTCAATTGAACTCATATTTTGAATTGTTAAATTCTTGGAAATCTGGAAAAATAATTGTTGGAATTATTTTCATTCATGAGGTATTATTCATGTTGTTTTGAGCACGCTGTCATGAGATTTTAATATGGCACTTATGTTGGGCACCCGCCAAGACTCCTTTTCCGGCTACTTGATAAAGTATGGCGCGGTATGGTGAGGCCTGGTGACTCCGGTTAATGTGTTGTTGAGATATTTAATGATAAAATGCTATTGAGATTTGCATTATTTGATTTGAGTATTCGTAGTCGTATTGTTGCGCTTTGTTCATCGCTAACATCTTTGTTGAGCATATTCCTGTCGTATTGTGTACTTCCCCATCTTTTTCTTAGTTGGCAGGTGAGCACGGATTTGAGTGCTATGGACCAATTGGGATGATTTTAGCGAGGATTATTTGGGAAGAATTTTTAATACAAGATTGTATTATTTTGATGTATAGAGCATTGGAGATTTATTTTTTTTATCGAGATAGATAGATTGTTGTAATTATTTCGAGAGATTTGTTGTATTAATTTGAAGATGAGAATAGTGGTTTCTTGTTTTATTGTGGAATTTAGATGCTCTATACTTTGTTATATTGCGGATTAGTTTAGTTTTATCGACAGTGGCGCGCCGTTCGCTCTCTCCGGGCGGGCGGGGTGTTACAGAATGGTATCAGAATGGTATTAGGTATACGACCACCCTCGGGTCTTGGGTTTTGGATTTGTTGCGTTTTTGTGGCGCGTATTTTGGAGATAGAAATTTTAGAGTATCGTTTCGTATTAAGCATCTAGATTAGATGTGAGGAAATTATTTTGGAGACGAGATTATTTTTGGAGATTGTTGGCCTGATTTTTTAGAGTTAGGTATTCGGCGAATTCCGAGGGCGAAATTCCATTGTTAGTAGGGAAGTGTAACAACCCGCGTAATTTTGGGGGTATTTTTGAAATTAAGAGGAAAAATAAATTTTGAGATAAAATTATTTTTATTTCTCAAATATGTTGGTTATTATTTTTAAAGGCGAGCATTTCAAACGGTTTCGGAATTGGAATTAAAATGGAGATTTAATTGAATTTTTATTATTTAGAAGAGTCCTCAAAATTGAAAACTCTCTAAGAGTAGTCAAAAGATAAAACTCTCTAGTAAAAATAATATTTTTAGAAATCCGACCGTCCGATCAAGCTGATTTTTTGTTAGAAAGTCCTGTCTCACCATTTGCTACAACTTACTAAAATTTCAAGTGATTCCAATGGTTCGATCATCCGGAATAAAATTTTTAGTGTTTGTATCTTATTAGAAATCTTTTCTTAATCAAACTCCTAATCCTTTATATATCAACAAATTCGTGGCTTGGCTTTTCAAATCACTTTTTCTCAAACTTTTCATCCAGAAGACCTCTCCAAAATTTCTCCCTTTTATATACAAATCATAGCTCCAAACTTATTCAAGATTTCAACCTTAGATTAGAAGGTTATTTGGTATTTTCTCGAGTTTGGTCAAGAACGAGATTTGATTATTTTCGCGAGAGGAACGTGATGGTGTGATTAGATTTTGAGGCTGAATTATGCGATGATTCATTTGATGATTTTGAGGTATGGGGTTTTACACAATATGCTCCTGAAATCTCGCGAGTGTTTATTCCGTTGAATTCTTGTCAATTGAACTCATATTTTGAATTGGTAAATTCTTGGACATCTGGAAAAATAATTGTTGGAATTATTTTCATTCATAAGGTATTATTCATGTTGTTTTGAGCACGCTGTCATGAGATTTTAATATGGCACTTATGTTGGGCACCCACCAAGACTCCTTTTCCGGCTACTTGATAAAGTATGGCGCGGTATGGTGAGGCCTGGTGACTCCAGTTAATGTCTTGTTGAGAAATTTATTGATAAAATGCTATTGAGATTTACATTATTTGATTTGAGTATTCGTAGTCGTATTGTTTCGCTTTGTTCATCGCTAACATCTTTGTTGAGCATATTCCTGTCGTATTGTGTACTTCCCCATCTTTTTCTTAGTTGGCAGGTGAGCACGGATTTGAGTGCTATGGACCAATTGGGCTGATTTTAGCGAGGATTATTTGGAAAGAATTTTTAAGACAAGATTGTATAATGTTGATGTATAGAGTATTAGAGATTTATTTTTTTATCGAGATAGATAGATTGTTGTAATTATTTCGAGAGATTTGTTGTATTAATTTGAAGATGAGAATAGTGGTTTCTTGTTTTATTGTGGAATTTAGATGCTCTATACCTTGTTATATTGCGGATTGGTTTAGTTTTATCGACAGTGGCGCGCCGTTCGCTCTCCCCGGGCGGGCGGGGTGTTACAGAATGGTATCAGAATGGCATTAGGTATACGACCACCCTCGGGTCTTGGGTTTTGGATTTGTTGCGTTTTTGTGGCGCGTATTTTGGAGATAGAAATTTTAGAGTATCGTTTCGTATTAAGCATCTAGATTAGATGTGAGGAAATTATTTTGGAGACGAGATTATTTTTGGAGATTGTTGGCCTGATTTTTTAGAGTTAGGTATTCGGCGAATTCCGAGGGCGAAATTCCATTGTTAGTAGGGAAGTGTAACAACCCGCGTAATTTTGGGGGTATTTTTGAAATTAAGAGGAAAAATAAATTTTGAGATAAAATTATTTTTATTTCTCAAATATGTGGGTTATTATTTTTAAAGGCGAGCATTTCAAACGGTTTCGGAATTGGAATTAAAATGGAGATTTAATTGAATTTTTATTATTTAGAAGAGTCCTCAAAATTGAAAACTCTCTAAGAGTCGTCAAAAGATAAAACTCTCTAGTAAAAATAATATTTTTAGAAATCCGACCGTCCGATCAAGCTGATTTTTTGTTAGAAAGTCCTGTCTCACCATTCGCTACAACTTACTAAAATTTCAAGTGATTCCAATGGTCCGATCATCCGGAATAAAATTTTTAGTGTTTGTATCTTATTAGAAATCTTTTCTTAATCAAACTCCTAATCCTTTATATATCAACAAATTCGTGGCTTGGCTTTTCAAATCAATTTTTCTCAAACTTTTCATCCAGAAGACCTCTCCAAAATTTCTCCCTTTTATATACTAATCATAGCTCCAAACTTAATCAAGATTTCAACCTTAGATTAGAAGGCTTATTTGGTATTTTCTCGAGTTTGGTCAAGAACGAGATTTGATTATTTTCGCGAGAGGAACGTGATGGTGTGATTAGATTTTGAGGTTGAATTATGCGATGATTCATTTGATGATTTTGAGGTATGGGGTTTTTGCACAATATGCTCCTGAAATCTCGCGAGTGTTTATTCCGTTGAATTCTTGTCAATTGAACTCATATTTTGAATTGGTAAATTCTTGGAATCTGGAAAAATAATTGTTGGAATTATTTTCATTCATAAGGTATTATTCATATTGTTTTGAGCACGCTGTCATGAGATTTTAATATGGCACTTATGTTGGGCACCCGCCAAGACTCCTTTTCCGGCTACTTGATAAAGTATGGCGCGGTATGGTGAGGCCTGGTGACTCCAGTTAATGTCTTGTTGAGAAATTTATTGATAAAATGCTATTGAGATTTGCATTATTTGATTTGAGTATTCGTAGTCGTATTGTTGCACTTTGTTCATCGCTAACATCTTTGTTGAGCATATTCCTGTCGTATTGTGTACTTCCCCATCTTTTTCTTAGTTGGCAGGTGAGCACGGATTTGAGTGCTATGGACCAATTGGGATGATTTTAGCGAGGATTATTTGGAAAGAATTTTTAAGACAAGATTGTATAATGTTGATGTATAGAGCATTGGAGATTTATTTTTTTATCGAGATAGATAGATTGTTGTAATTATTTCGAGAGATTTGTTGTATTAATTTGAAGATGAGAATAGTGGTTTCTTGTTTTATTGTGGAATTTAGATGCTCTATACCTTGTTATATTGCGGATTAGTTTAGTTTTATCGACAGTGGCGCGCCGTTCGCTCTCCCCAGGCGGGCGGGGTGTTACAGAATGGTATCAGAATGGTATTAGGTATACGACCACCCTCGGGTCTTGGATTTTGGATTTGTTGCGTTTTTGTGGCACGTATTTTGGAGATAGAAATTTTAGAGTATCGTTTCGTATTAAGCATCTAGATTAGATGTGAGGAAATTATTTTGGAGACGAGATTATTTTTGGAGATTGTTGGCCTGCTTTTTGAGAGTTAGGTATTCGGCGAATTTCGAGGGCGAAATTCCATTGTTAGTAGGGAAGTGTAACAACCCGCGTAATTTTTGGGGTATTTTTGAAATTAAGAGGAAAAGTAAATTTTGAGATAAAATTCTTTTTATTTCTCAAATATGTTGGTTATTATTTTTAAAGGCGAGAATTTCAAACGGTTTCGGAATTGGAATTAAAATGGAGATTTAATTGAATTTTTATTATTTAGAAGAGTCCTCAAAATATAAAACTCTCGAAGAGTCCTCAAAAGATAAAACTCTCTAGTAAAAATAATATTTTTAGAAATCCGACCGTCCGATCAAGCTGAATTTTTGTCAGAAAGTCCTGTCTCGCCATTCGCTACAACTAACCAAATTTTCAAGTGATTCCAATGGTCCGATCATCCGGAATAAAATTTTTAGTGTTTGTATCTTATTAGAAATCTTTTCTTAATCAAACTCCTAATCCTTTATATATCAACAAATTCTTGGCTTGGCTTTTCAAATCACTTTTTTCTCAAACTTTTCAACCAGAAGACCTCTCCAAAATTTCTCCCTTTTATATATTAATCATAGCCCCAAACTTATTCAAGATTTCAACCTTAGATTAGAAGGCTTATCTGGTATTTTCTCGAGTTTGGTCAAGAACGAGATTTGATTATTTTCGCGAGAGGAACGTGATGGTGTGATTAGATTTTGAGGCTGAATTATGCGATGATTCATTTGATGATTATGAGGTATGGGGTTTTACACAATATGCTCCTGAAATCTCGCGAGTGTTTATTCCGTTGAATTCTTGTCAATTGAACTCATATTTTGAATTGTTAAATTCTTGGAAATCTGGAAAAATAATTGTTGGAATTATTTTCATTCATGAGGTATTATTCATGTTGTTTTGAGCACGCTGTCATGTGATTTTAATATGGCACTTATGTTGGGCACCCGCCAAGACTCCTTTTTCGGCTACTTGATAAAGTATGGAGCGGTATGGTGAGGCCTGGTGACTCCGGTTAATGTGTTGTTGAGAAATTTATTGATAAAATGCTATTGAGATTTGCATTATTTGATTTGAGTATTCGTAGTCGTATTGTTGCGCTTTGTTCATCGCTAACATCTTTGTTGAGCATACTCCTGTCGTATTGTGTACTTCCCCATCTTTTTCTTAGTTGGCAGGTGAGCACGGATTTGAGTGCTATGGACCAATTGGGATAATTTTAGCGAGGATTATTTGGGAAGAATTTTTAATACAAGATTGTATTATTTTGATGTATAGAGCATTGGAGATTTATTTTGTTATCGAGATAGATAGATTGTTGTAATTATTTTGAGAGATTTGTTGTATTAATTTGAAGATGAGAATAGTGGTTTCTTGTTTTATTGTGGGATTTAGATGCTCTATACCTCGTTATATTGCGGATTAGTTTAGTTTTATCGATGAGTGGCGCGCCGTTCGCTCTCTCCGGGCGAGCGGGGTGTTACAGAATGGTATCAGAATGGTATTAGGTATACGACCACCCTCGGGTCTTGGGTTTTGGGTCTGTTGCGTTTTTGTGGCGCGTATTTTGGAGATAGAAATTTTAGAGTATCGTTTCGTATTAAGCATCTAGGTTATATGTGAGGAAATTATTTTGGAGCCGAGATTATTTTTGGAGATTGTTGGCCTGATTTTTGGGAGTTAGGTATTCGGCGAATTTCAAGGGCGAAATTCCATTGTTAGTAGGGAAGTGTAACAACCCGCGTAATTTTTGGGGTATTTTTGAAATTAAGAGGAAAAATAAATTTTGAGATAAAATTATTTTTATTTCTCAAATATGTTGGTTTTTATTTTTAAAGGCGAGAATTTCAAACGGTTTCGGAATTGGAATTAAAATGGAGATTTAATTGAATTTTTATTATTCAGAAGAGTCCTCAAAATATAAAACTCTCTAAGAGTCCTCAAAAGATAAAACTCTCTAGTAAAAATAATATTTTTAGAAATCCGACCGTCCGATCAAGCTGAATTTTTGTCAGAAAGTCCTATCTCGCCATTCGCTACAACTAACTAAAATTTCAAGTGATTCCAATGGTCCGATCATCCGGAATAAAATTTTTAGTGTTTGTATCTTATTAGAAATCTTTTCTTAATCAAACTCCTAATCCTTTATTTATCAACAAATTCGTGGCTTGGCTCTTCAAATCACTTTTTCTCAAACTTTTCAACCAGAAGACCTCTCCAAAATTTCTCCCTTTTATATAGAAATCATAGCCCCTAACTTATTCAAGATTTCAACCTTAGATTAGAAGGCTCATTTGGTATTTTCTCGAGTTTGGTCAAGAACCAGATTTGATTATTTTCGCGAGAGGAACGTGATGGTGTGATTAGATTTTGAGGCTGAATTATGCGATGATTCATTTGATGATTTTGAGGTAGGGGATTTTACACAATATGCTCCTGAAATCTCGCCAGTGTTTATTCCGTTGAATTCTTGTCAATTGAACTCATATTTTGAATTGATAAATTCTTGGAAATCGGGAAAAATAATTGTTGGAATTATTTTCATTCATGAGGTATTATTCATGTTGTTTTGAGCACGCTGTCATGAGATTTTAATATGGCACTTATGATGGGCACCCGCCAAGACTCCTTTTTCGGCTACTTGATAAAGTATGGCGCGGTATGGTGAGGCCTGGTGACTCCGGTTAATGTGTTGTTAAGAAATTTATTGATAAAATGCTATTGAGATTTGCATTATTTGATTTGAGTATTCGTAGTCGTATTGTTGCGCTTTGTTCATCGCTAACATCTTTGTTGAGCGTATTCCTGTCGTATTGTGTACTACCCCATCTTTTTCTTAGTTGGCAGGTGAGCACGTATTTGAGTGCTATGGACCAATTGGGATGATTTTAGCGAGGATTATTTGGGAAGAATTTTTAATACAAGATTGTATTATTTTGATGTATAGAGCATTGGAGATTTATTTTGTTATCGAGATAGATAGATTGTTGTAATTATTTCGAGAGATTTGTTGTATTAATTTGAAGATGAGAATAGTGGTTTCTTGTTCTATTGTGGGATTTAGATGCTCTATACCTTGTTATATTGCGGATTAGTTTAGTTTTATCGATGAGTGGCGCGCCCTTCGCTCTCCCCGGGCGGGCGGGGTGTTACAGAATGGTATCAAAATGGTATTATGTATATGACCACCCTCGGCTCTTGGGTTTTGGGTCTGTTGCGTTTTTGTGGCGCGTATTTTGGAGATAGAAATTTTAGAGTATCGTTTCGTATTAAGCATCTAGATTAGATGTGAGGAAATTATTTTGGAGCCGAGATTATTTTTGGAGATTGTTGACCTGATTTTTGGGAGTTAGGTATTCGGCGAATTTCGAGGGCGAAATTCCATTGTTAGTAGGGAAGTGTAACAACCCGCGTAATTTTTGGGGTATTTTTGAAATTAAGAGGAAAAATAAATTTTGAGATAAAGTTATTTTTATTTCTCAAATATGTTGGTTTTTATTTTTAAAGGCGAGAATTTCAAACGGTTTGGGAATTGGAATTAAAATGGAGATTTAATTGAATTTTTATTATTAAAAGAGTCCTCAAAATATAAAACTCTCTAAGAGTCCTCAAAAGATAAAACTCTCTCGTAAAAATAATATTTTTAGAAATCCGACCGTCCGATCAAGCTGAATTTTTGTCAGCAGTCCTGTCTCACCATTCGCTACAACTAACTAAAATTTTGAGAAGACCTCTCCAAAATTTCTCCCTTTTATATACAAATCATAGCCCCTAACTTATTCAAGATTTGAACCTTAGATTAGAAGGCTTATTTGGTATTTTCTCGAGTTTGGTCAAGAACGAGATTTGATTATTTTCGCGAGAGGAACGTGATGGTGTGATTAGATTTAGAGGCTGAATTATGCGATGATTCATTTGATGATTTTGAGGTATGGGATTTTACACAATATGCTCCTGAAATCTCGCCAGTGTTTATTCCGTTGAATTCTTGTCAATTGAACTCATATATTGAATTGTTAAATTCTTGGAAATCTGGAAAAATAATTGTTGGAATTATTTTCATTCATGAGGTATTATTCATGTTGTTTTGAGCACGCTGTCATGAGATTTTAATATGGCACTTATGTTGGGCACCCGCCAAGACTCCTTTTCCGGCTACTTGATAAAGTATGGCGCGGTATGGTGAGGACTGGTGACTCCGGTTAATGTGTTGTTGAGAAATTTATTGATAAAATGCTATTGAGATTTGCATTATTTGATTTGAGTATTCGTAGTCGTATTGTTGCGCTTTGTTCATCGCTAACATCTTTGTTGAGTGTATTCCTGTCGTATTGTGTACTTCCTCATCTTTTTCTTAGTTGGCAGGTGAGCATGGATTTTAGTGCTATGGACCAATTGGGATGATTTTAGCGAGGATTATTTGGGAAGAATTTTTAGTAAAAATTGTATTATTTTGATGTATAGAGCATTGGAGATTTATTTTGTTATCGAGATAGATAGATTGTTGTAATTATTTCAAGAGATTTGTTGTATTAATTTGAAGATGAGAGTAGTGGTTTCTTGTTTTATTGTGGGATTTAGATGCTCTATACCTTGTTATATTGCGGATTAGTTTAGTTTTATCGACAGTGGCGCGCCGTTCGCTCTCCCCGGGCGGGCGGGGTGTTACAGAATGGTATCAGAATGGTATTAGGTATACCACCACCCTCGGGTCTTGGGTTTTGGGTCTGTTGCATTTTTGTGGCGCGTATTTTGGAGATAGAAATTTTAGAGTATCGTTTCGTATTAAGCATCTAGATTAGATGTGAGGAAATTATTTTGGAGCCGAGATTATTTTTGGAGATTGTTGCCCTGATTTTTGGGAGTTAGGTATTCGGCGAATTTCGAGGGCGAAATTCCATTGTTAGTAGGGAAGTGTAACAACCCGCGTAATTTTTGGGGTATTTTTGAAATTAAGAGGAAAAATAAATTTTGAGATAAAATTATTTTTATTTCTCAAATATGTTGGTTTTTATTTTTAAAGGCGAGAATTTCAAACGGTTTGGGAATTGGAATTAAAATGGAGATTTAATTGAATTTTTATTATTAAAAGAGTCCTCAAAATATAAAACTCTCTAAGAGTCCTCAAAAGATAAAACTCTCTCGTAAAAATAATATTTTTAGAAATCCGACCGTCCGATCAGGCTGAATTTTTGTCAGCAGTCCTGTCTCACCATTCGCTACAACTAACTAAAATTTCAGAAGACCTCTCCAAAATTTCTCCCTTTTATATACAAATCATAGCCCCTAACTTATTCAAGATTTGAACCTTAGATTAGAAGGCTTATTTGGTATTTTCTCGAGTTTGGTCAAGAACGAGATTTGATTATTTTCGCGAGAGGAACGTGATGGTGTGATTAGATTTTGAGGCTGAATTATGCGATGATTCATTTGATGATTTTGAGGTATGGGATTTTACACAATATGCTCCTGAAATCTCGCCAGTGTTTATTCCGTTGAATTCTTGTCAATTGAACTCATATTTTGAATTGTTAAATTCTTGGAAATCTGGAAAAATAATTTCTGGAATTATTTTCATTCATGAGGTTTTATTCATGTTGTTTTGAGCACGCTGTCATGAGATTTTAATATGGCACTTATGTTGGGCACCCGCCAAGACTCCTTTTCCGGCTACTTGATAAAGTATGGCGCGGTATGGTGAGGCCTGGTGACTCCGGTTAATGTGTTGTTGAGAAATTTATAGATAAAATGCTATTGAGATTTTCATTATTTGATTTGAGTATTTGTAGTCGTATTGTTGCGCTTTGTTCATCGCTAACATCTTTGTTGAGCATATTCCTGTCGTATTGTGTACTTCCCCATCTTTTTCTTAGTTGGCAGGTGAGCACGGATTTGAGTGCTATGGACCAATTGGGATGATTTTAGCGAGGATTATTTGGGAAGTATTTTTAATACAAGATTGTATTATTTTGATGTATAGAGCATTGGAGATTTATTTTGTTATCGAGATAGATAGATTGTTGTAATTATTTCGAGAGATTTGTTGTATTAATTTGAAGATGAGAGTAGTGGTTTCTTGTTCTATTGTGGGATTTAGATGCTCTATACCTTGTTATCTTGCAGATTAGTTTAGTTTTATCGACAGTGGCGCGCCCTTCGCTCTCCCCGGGCGGGCGGGGTGTTACAGAATGGTATCAAAATGGTATTAGGTATACGACCACCCTCGGGTCTTGGGTTTTGGGTTTGTTGCGTTTTTGTGGCGCGTATTTTGGAGATAGAAATTTTAGAGTATCGTTTCGTATTAAGCATCTAGATTAGATGTGAGGAAATTATTTTGGAGACGAGATTATTTTTGGAGATTGTTGGCCTGATTTTTGAGAGTTAGGTATTCGGTGAATTTCGAGGGCGAAATTCCATTGTTAGTAGGGAAGTGTAACAACCCACGTAATTTTTGGGGTATTTTTGAAATTAAGAGGAAAAGTAAATTTTGAGATAAAATTCTTTTTATTTCTCAAATATGTTGGTTATTATTTTTAAAGGCGAGAATTTCAAACGGTTTCGGAATTGGAATTAAAATGGAGATTTAATTGAATTTTTATTATTTAGAAGAGTCCTCAAAATATAAAACTCTCTAAGAGTCCTCAAAAGATAAAACTCTCTAGTAAAAATAATATTTTTACAAATCCGACCGTCCGATCAAGCTGAATTTTTGTCAGCAGTTCTGTCTCGCCATTCGCTACAACTTACTAAAATTTCAAGTGATTCCAATGGTCCGATCATCCGGAATAAATTTTTTAGTGTTTGTATCTTATTAGAACTCTTTTCTTAATCAAACTCTTAATCCTTTATATATCAACAAATTCGTGGCTTGGCTTTTCAATCACTTTTTCTCAAACTTTTCAACCAGAAGACCTCTCCAAAATTTCTCCCTTTTATATACAAGTCATAGCCCCAAACTTATTCAAGATTTCAACTTTAGATTAGAAGGCTTATTTGGTATTTTCTCCAGTTTGGTCAAGAACGAGATTTGATTATTTTCGGGAGAGGAACGTGATGGTGTGATTAGATTTTGAGGCTGAATTATGTGATGATTCATTTGATGATTTTGAGGTATGGGGTTTTACACAATATGCTCTTGAAATCTCGCGAGTGTTTATTCCGTTGAATTCTTGTCAATTGAACTCATATTTTGAATTGTTAAATTCTTGGAAATCTGGAAAAATAATTGTTGGAATTATTTTCATTCATGAGGTATTATTCATGTTGTTTTGAGCACGCTGTCATGAGATTTTAATATGGCACTTATGTTGGGCACCCGCCAAGACTCCTTTTCCGGCTACTTGATAAAGTATGGCGCGGTATGGTGAGGACTGGTGACTCCGGTTAATGTGTTGTTGAGAAATTTATTGATAAAATGCTATTGAGATTTGCATTATTTGATTTGAGTATTCGTAGTCGTATTGTTGCGCTTTGTTCATCGCTAACATCTTTGTTGAGTGTATTCCTGTCGTATTGTGTACTTCCTCATCTTTTTCTTAGTTGGCAGGTGAGCATGGATTTTAGTGCTATGGACCAATTGTGATGATTTTAGCGAGGATTATTTGGGAAGAATTTTTAGTAAAAATTGTATTATTTTGATGTATAGAGCATTGGAGATTTATTTTGTTATCGAGATAGATAGATTGTTGTAATTATTTCAAGAGATTTGTTGTATTAATTTGAAGATGAGAGTAGTGGTTTCTTGTTTTATTGTGGGATTTAGATGCTCTATACCTTGTTATATTGCGGATTAGTTTAGTTTTATCGACAGTGGCGCGCCGTTCGCTCTCCCCGGGCGGGCGGGGTGTTACAGAATGGTATCAGAATGGTATTAGGTATACCACCACCCTCGGGTCTTGGGTTTTGGGTCTGTTGCATTTTTGTGGCGCGTATTTTGGAGATAGAAATTTTAGAGTATCGTTTCGTATTAAGCATCTAGATTAGATGTGAGGAAATTATTTTGGAGCCGAGATTATTTTTGGAGATTGTTGCCCTGATTTTTGGGAGTTAGGTATTCGGCGAATTTCGAGGGCGAAATTCCATTGTTAGTAGGGAAGTGTAACAACCCGCGTAATTTTTGGGGTATTTTTGAAATTAAGAGGAAAAATAAATTTTGAGATAAAATTATTTTTATTTCTCAAATATGTTGGTTTTTATTTTTAAAGGCGAGAATTTCAAACGGTTTGGGAATTGGAATTAAAATGGAGATTTAATTGAATTTTTATTATTAAAAGAGTCCTCAAAATATAAAACTCTCTAAGAGTCCTCAAAAGATAAAACTCTCTCGTAAAAATAATATTTTTAGAAATCCGACCGTCCGATCAAGCTGAATTTTTGTCAGCAGTCCTGTCTCACCATTCGCTACAACTAACTAAAATTTCAGAAGACCTCTCCAAAATTTCTCCCTTTTATATACAAATCATAGCCCCTAACTTATTCAAGATTTGAACCTTAGATTAGAAGGCTTATTTGGTATTTTCTCGAGTTTGGTCAAGAACGAGATTTGATTATTTTCGCGAGAGGAACGTGATGGTGTGATTAGATTTTGAGGCTGAATTATGCGATGATTCATTTGATGATTTTGAGGTATGGGATTTTACACAATATGCTCCTGAAATCTCGCCAGTGTTTATTCCGTTGAATTCTTGTCAATTGAACTCATATTTTGAATTGTTAAATTCTTGGAAATCTGGAAAAATAATTTCTGGAATTATTTTCATTCATGAGGTTTTATTCATGTTGTTTTGAGCACGCTGTCATGAGATTTTAATATGGCACTTATGTTGGGCACCCGCCAAGACTCCTTTTCCGGCTACTTGATAAAGTATGGCGCGGTATGGTGAGGCCTGGTGACTCCGGTTAATGTGTTGTTGAGAAATTTATAGATAAAATGCTATTGAGATTTTCATTATTTGATTTGAGTATTTGTAGTCGTATTGTTGCGCTTTGTTCATCGCTAACATCTTTGTTGAGCATATTCCTGTCGTATTGTGTACTTCCCCATCTTTTTCTTAGTTGGCAGGTGAGCACGGATTTGAGTGCTATGGACCAATTGGGATGATTTTAGCGAGGATTATTTGGGAAGTATTTTTAATACAAGATTGTATTATTTTGATGTATAGAGCATTGGAGATTTATTTTGTTATCGAGATAGATAGATTGTTGTAATTATTTCGAGAGATTTGTTGTATTAATTTGAAGATGAGAGTAGTGGTTTCTTGTTCTATTGTGGGATTTAGATGCTCTATACCTTGTTATCTTGCAGATTAGTTTAGTTTTATCGACAGTGGCGCGCCCTTCGCTCTCCCCGGGCGGGCGGGGTGTTACAGAATGGTATCAAAATGGTATTAGGTATACGACCACCCTCGGGTCTTGGGTTTTGGGTTTGTTGCGTTTTTGTGGCGCGTATTTTGGAGATAGAAATTTTAGAGTATCGTTTCGTATTAAGCATCTAGATTAGATGTGAGGAAATTATTTTGGAGACGAGATTATTTTTGGAGATTGTTGGCCTGATTTTTGAGAGTTAGGTATTCGGTGAATTTCGAGGGCGAAATTCCATTGTTAGTAGGGAAGTGTAACAACCCACGTAATTTTTGGGGTATTTTTGAAATTAAGAGGAAAAGTAAATTTTGAGATAAAATTCTTTTTATTTCTCAAATATGTTGGTTATTATTTTTAAAGGCGAGAATTTCAAACGGTTTCGGAATTGGAATTAAAATGGAGATTTAATTGAATTTTTATTATTTAGAAGAGTCCTCAAAATATAAAACTCTCTAAGAGTCCTCAAAAGATAAAACTCTCTAGTAAAAATAATATTTTTACAAATCCGACCGTCCGATCAAGCTGAATTTTTGTCAGCAGTTCTGTCTCGCCATTCGCTACAACTTACTAAAATTTCAAGTGATTCCAATGGTCCGATCATCCGGAATAAATTTTTTAGTGTTTGTATCTTATTAGAACTCTTTTCTTAATCAAACTCTTAATCCTTTATATATCAACAAATTCGTGGCTTGGCTTTTCAATCACTTTTTCTCAAACTTTTCAACCAGAAGACCTCTCCAAAATTTCTCCCTTTTATATACAAGTCATAGCCCCAAACTTATTCAAGATTTCAACTTTAGATTAGAAGGCTTATTTGGTATTTTCTCGAGTTTGGTCAAGAACGAGATTTGATTATTTTCGGGAGAGGAACGTGATGGTGTGATTAGATTTTGAGGCTGAATTATGTGATGATTCATTTGATGATTTTGAGGTATGGGGTTTTACACAATATGCTCTTGAAATCTCGCGAGTGTTTATTCCGTTGAATTCTTGTCAATTGAACTCATATTTTGAATTGTTAAATTCTTGGAAATCTGGAAAAATAATTGTTGGAATTATTTTCATTCATGAGGTATTATTCATGTTGTTTTGAGCACGCTGTCATGAGATTTTAATATGGCACTTATGTTGGGCACCCGCCAAGACTCCTTTTCCGGCTACTTGATAAAGTATGGCGCGGTATGGTGAGGACTGGTGACTCCGGTTAATGTGTTGTTGAGAAATTTATTGATAAAATGCTATTGAGATTTGCATTATTTGATTTGAGTATTCGTAGTCGTATTGTTGCGCTTTGTTCATCGCTAACATCTTTGTTGAGTGTATTCCTGTCGTATTGTGTACTTCCTCATCTTTTTCTTAGTTGGCAGGTGAGCATGGATTTTAGTGCTATGGACCAATTGGGATGATTTTAGCGAGGATTATTTGGGAAGAATTTTTAGTAAAAATTGTATTATTTTGATGTATAGAGCATTGGAGATTTATTTTGTTATCGAGATAGATAGATTGTTGTAATTATTTCGAGAGATTTGTTGTATTAATTTGAAGATGAGAGTAGTGGTTTCTTGTTTTATTGTGGGATTTAGATGCTCTATACCTTGTTATATTGCGGATTAGTTTAGTTTTATCGACAGTGGCGCGCCGTTCGCTCTCCCCGGGCGGGCGGGGTGTTACAGAATGGTATCAGAATGGTATTAGGTATACCACCACCCTCGGGTCTTGGGTTTTGGGTCTGTTGCATTTTTGTGGCGCGTATTTTGGAGATAGAAATTTTAGAGTATCGTTTCGTATTAAGCATCTAGATTAGATGTGAGGAAATTATTTTGGAGACGAGATTATTTTTGGAGATTGTTGGCCTGATTTTTGAGAGTTAGGTATTCGGCGAATTTCGAGGGCGAAATTCCATTGTTAGTAGGGAAGTGTAACAATCCGCGTAATTTTTGGGGTATTTTTGAAATTAAGAGGAAAAATAAATTTTGAGATAAAATTATTTTTATTTCTCAAATATGTTGGTTATTATTTTTAAAGGCGAGAATTTCAAACGGTATCGGAATTGGAATTAAAATGGAGATTTAATTGAATTTTTATTATTTAGAAGAGTCCTCAAAATATAAAACTCTCTAAGAGTCCTCAAAAGATAAAACTCTCTAGTAAAAATAATATTTTTAGAAATCCGACCGTCCGATCAAGCTGAATTTTTGTCAGCAGTCCTGTCTCGCCATTCGCTACAACTTACTAAAATTTCAAGTGATTCCAATGGTCCGATCATCCGGAATAAAATTTTTAGTGTTTGTATCTTATTAGAACTCTTTTCTTAATCAAACTCTTAATCCTTTATATATCAACAAATTCGTGGCTTGGCTTTTCAAATCACTTTTTCACAAACTTTTCAACCAGAAGACCTCTAAAAAATTTCTCCCTTTTATATACAAGTCATAGCCCCAAACTTATTCAAGATTTCAACTTTAGATTAGAAGGCTTATTTGGTATTTTCTCGAGTTCGGTCAAGAACGAGATTTGATTATTTTCGCGAGAGGAACGTGATGGTGTGATTAGATTTTGAGGTTGAATTATGCGAAGATTCATTTGATGATTTTGAGGCATGGGGTTTTACACAATATGCTCCTGAAATCTCGCGAGTGTTTATTCCGTTGAATACTTGTCAATTGAACTCATATTTTGAATTGTTAAATTCTTGGAAATATGGAAAAATAATTGTTGGAATTATTTTCATTCATGAGGTATTATTCATGTTGTTTTGAGCACGCTGTCATGAGATTTTAATATGGCACTTATGTTGGGCACCCGCCAAGACTCCTTTTCCGGCTACTTGATAAAGTATGGCGCGGTATGGTGAGGCCTGGTGACTCCGGTTAATGTGTTGTTGAGAAATTTATTGATAAAATGCTATTGAGATTTGCATTATTTGATTTGAGTATTCGTAGTCGTATTGTTGCGCTTTGTTCATCGCTAACATCTTTGTTGAGCGTATTCCTGTCGTATTGTGTACTTCCCCATCTTTTTCTTAGTTGGCCGGTGAGCACGGATTTGAGTGCTATGGACCAATTGGGATGATTTTAGCGAGGATTATTTGAGAAGAATTTTTAATACAAGATTGTATTATTTTGATGTATAGAGCATTGGAGATTTATTTTGTTATCGAGATAGATAGATTGTTGTAATTATTTCGAGAGATTTGTTGTATTAATTTGAAGATGAGAATAGTGGTTTCTTGTTTTATTGTGGGATTTAGATGCTCTATACCTTGTTATATTGCGGATTAGTTTAGTTTTATCGACAATGGCACGCCGTTCGCTCTCCCCGGGCGGGCGGGGTGTTACATAATGGTATCAGAATGGTATTAGGTATACGACCACCCTCGGGTCTTGGATTTTGGGTCTGTTGCATTTTTGTGGCGCGTATTTTGGAGATAGAAATTTTAGAGTATCGTTTCGTATTAAGCATCTAGATTAGATGTGAGGAAATTATTTTGGAGACGAGATTATTTTTGGAGATTGTTGGCCTGATTTTTGAGAGTTAGGTATTCGGCGAATTTCGAGGGCGAAATTCCATTGTTAGTAGGGAAGTGTAACAACCCGCGCAATTTTTGGGGTATTTTTGAAATTAAGAGGAAAAATAAATTTTGAGATAAAATTATTTTTATTTCTCAAATATGTTGGTTATTATTTTTAAAGGCGAGAATTTCAAACGGTTTCGGAATTGGAATTAAAATGGAGATTTAATTGAATTTTTATTATTTAGAAGAGTCCTCAAAATATATAACTCTCTAAGAGTCCTCAAAAGATAAAACTCTCTAGTAAAAATAATATTTTTAGAAATCCGATCGTCCGATCAAGCTGAATTTTTGTCAGCAGTCCTGTCTCGCCATTCGCTACAACTTACTAAAATTTCAAGTGATTCCAATGGTCCGATCATCCGGAATAAAATTTTTAGTGTTTGTATCTTATTAGAACTCTTTTCTTAATCAAACTCTTAATCCTTTATATATCAACAAATTCGTGGCTTGGCTTTTCAAATCACTTTTTCACAAACTCTTCAACCAGAAGACCTCTCCAAAATTTCTCCCTTTTATATACAAGTCATAGCCCCAAACTTATTCAAGATTTCAACCTTAGATTAGAAGGCTTATTTGGTATTTTCTCGAGTTTAGTCAAGAACGAGAGTTGATTATTTTCGCGAGAGGAACGTGATGGTGTGATTAGATTTTGAGGCTGAATTATGCGATGATTCATTTGATGATTTTGAGGTATGGGGTTTTACACAATATGCTCCTGAAATCTCGCCAGTGTTTATTCCGTTGAATTCTTGTCAATTGAACTCATATTTTGAATTGTTAAATTCTTGGAAATATGGAAAAATAATTGTTGGAATTATTTTCATTCATGAGGTATTATTCATGTTGTTTTGAGCACGCTGTCATGAGATTTTAATATGGCACTTATGTTGGGCACCCGCCAAGACTCTTTTTCCGGCTACTTGATAAAGTATGGCGCGGTATGGTGAGGCCTGGTGACTCCGGTTAATGTGTTGTTGAGAATTTTTTTGATAATATGCTATTGAGATTTGCATTATTTGATTTGAGTATTCGTAGTCGTATTGTTGCGCTTTGTTCATCGCTAACATCTTTGTTGAGCATATTCCTGTCGTATTGTGTACTTCCTCATCTTTTTCTTAGTTGGCAGGTGAGCACGGATTTGAGTGCTATGGACCAATTGGGATGATTTTAGCGAGGATTATTTGGGAAGAATTTTTAATACAAGATTGTATTATTTTGATGTATAGAGAATTGGAGATTTATTTTATTATCGAGATAGATAGATTGTTGTAATTATTTCGAGAGATTTGTTGTATTAATTTGAAGATGAGAATAGTGGTTTCTTGTTTTATTGTGGGATTTAGATGCTCTATACCTTGTTATATTGCAGATTAGTTTAGTTTTATCGACAGTGGCGCGCCGTTCGCTCTCTCCGGGCGGGCGGGGTGTTACAGAATGGTATCAGAATGGTATTAGGTATACGACCACCCTCGGGTCTTGGGTTTTGGGTCTGTTGCGTTTTTGTTGCGCGTATTTTGGAGATAGAAATTTTAGAGTATCGTTTCGTATTAAGCATCTAGATTAGATGTGAGGAAATTATTTTGGAGACGAGATTATTTTTGGAGATTGTTGGCCTGATTTTTGAGAGTTAGGTATTCGGCGAATTTCGAGGGCGAAATTCCATTGTTAGTAGGGAAGTGTAACAACCCGCGTAATTTTTGGGGTATTTTTGAAATTAAGAGGAAAAATAAATTTTGAGATAAAATTATTTTTATTTCTCAAATATGTTGGTTATTATTTTTAAAGGCGAGAATTTCAAACGGTTTCGGAATTGGAATTAAAATGGAGATTTAATTGAATTTTTATTATTTAGAAGAGTCCTCAAAATATAAAACTCTCTAAGAGTCCTCAAAAGATAAAACTCTCTAGTAAAAATAATATTTTTAGAAATCCGACCGTCCGATCAAGCTGAATTTTTGTCATCAGTCCTGTCTCGCCATTCGCTACAACTTACTAAAATTTCAAGTGATTCCAATGGTCCGATCATCTGGAATAAAATTTTTAGTGTTTGTATCTTATTAGAACTCTTTTCTTAATCAAACTCTTAATCCTTTATATATCAACAAATTCGTGGCTTGGCTTTTCAAATCACTTTTTCACAAACTTTTCAACCTGAAGACCTCTAAAAAATTTCTTCCTTTTATATACAAGTCATAGCCCCAAACTTATTCAAGATTTCAACTTTAGATTAGAAGGCTTATTTGGTATTTTCTCGAGTTTGGTCAAGATCGAGAGTTGATTATTTTCAAGAGAGAAACGTGATGGTGTGATTAGATTTTGAGGCTGAATTATGCGATGATTCATTTGATGATTTTGAGGTATGGGGTTTTACACAATATGCTCCTGAAATCTCGCCAGTGTTTATTCCGTTGAATTCTTGTCAATTGAACTCATATTTTGAATTGTTAAATTCTTGGAAATATGGAAAAATAATTGTTGGAATTATTTTCATTCATGAGGTATTATTCATGTTGTTTTGAGCACGCTGTCATGCGATTTTAATATGGCACTTATGTTGGGCACCCGCCAAGACTCCTTTTTCGGCTACTTGATAAAGTATGGCGCGGTATGGTGAGGCCTGGTGACTCCGGTTAATGTGTTGTTGAGAAATTTTTTGATAAAATGCTATTGAGATTTGCATTATTTGATTTGAGTATTCGTAGTCGTATTGTTGCGCTTTGTTCATCGCTAACATCTTTGTTGAGCATATTCCTGTCGTATTGTGTACTTCTCCATCTTTTTCTTAGTTGGCAGGTGAGCACGGATTTGAGTGCTATGGACCAATTGGGATGATTTTAGCGAGGATTATTTGGGAAGAATTTTTAATACAAGATTGTATTATTTTGATGTATAGAGAATTGGAGATTTATTTTATTATCGATATAGATAGATTGTTGTAATTATTTCGAGAGATTTGTTGTATTAATTTTAAGATGAGAATAGTGGTTTCTTGTTTTATTGTGGGATTTAGATGCTCTATACCTTGTTATATTGCAGATTAGTTTAGTTTTATCGACAGTGGCGCGCCGTTCGCTCTCTCCGGGCGGTCGAGGTGTTACAGAATGGTATCAGAATGGTATTAGGTATACGACCACCCTCGGGTCTTGGGTTTTGGGTCTGTTGCATTTTTGTGGCGCGTAATTTAGAGATAGAAATTTTAGAGTATCGTTTCGTATTAAGCATCTAGATTAGATGTGAGGAAATTATTTTGGAGACGAGATTATTTTTGGAGATTGTTGGCCTGATTTTTGAGAGTTAGGTGTTCGGCGAATTTCGAGGGCGAAATTCCATTGTTAGTAGGGAAGTGTAACAACCCGCGTAATTTTTGGGGTATTTTTGAAATTAAGAGGAAAAATAAATTTTGAGATAAAATTATTTTTATTTCTCAAATATGTTGGTTATTATTTTTAAAGGCGAGAATTTCAAACGGTTTCGAAATTGGAATTAAAATGGAGATTTAATTGAATTTTTATTATTTAGGAGAGTCCTCAAAATATAAAACTCTCTAAGAGTCGTCAAAAGATAAAACTCTCTAGTAAAAATAATTTTTTTAGAAATCCGACCGTCCGATCAAGCTGAATTTTTGTCAACAGTCCTTCTCGCCATTCGCTACAACTTACTAAAATTTCAAGTGATTCCAATGGTCCGATCATCCGGAACAAAATTTTTAGTGTTTGTATCTTATTAGAACTCTTTTCTTAATCAAACTCTTAATCCTTTATATATCAACAAATTCGTGGCTTGGCTTTTCAAATCACTTTTTCACAAACTTTTCAACCAGAAGACCTTTCCAAAATTTCTCCCTTTTATATACAAGTCATAGCCCCAAACTTATTCAAGATTTCAACCTTAGATTAGAAGGCTTATTTGGTATTTTCTCGAGTTTGGTCAAGAACGAGATTTGATTATTTTCGCGAGAGGAACGTGATTGTGTGATTAGATTTTGAGGCTGAATTATGCGATGATTCATTTGATGATTTTGAGGTATGGGGTTTTACACAATATATCCTGAAATCTCGCCAGTGTTTATTCCGTTGAATTCTTGTCAATTGAACTCATATTTTGAATTGTTAAATTCTTGGAAATCTGGAAAAATAATTGTTGGAATTATTTTCATTCATGAGGTATTATTCATGTTGTTTTGAGCACGCTGTCATGAGATTTTAATATGGCACTTATGTTGGGCACCCGCCAAGACTCATTTTCCGGCTACTTGATAAAGTATGGCGCGGTATGGTGAGGCCTGGTGACTCCGGTTAATGTGTTGTTGAGAAATTTATTGATAAAATGCTATTGAGATTTGCATTATTTGATTTGAGTATTCGTAATCGTATTGTTGCGCTTTGTTCATCGCTAACATCTTTGTTGAGCATATTCCTGTCGTATTGTGTACTTCCCCATCTTTTTCTTAGTTGACAGGTGAGCATGGATTTGAGTGCTATGGACCAATTGGGATGATTTTAGCGAGGATTATTTGGGAAGAATTTTTAATACAAGATTGTATTATTTTGATGTATAGAGCATTGGAGATTTATTTTGTTATCGAGATAGATAGATTGTTGTAATTATTTCGAGAGATTTGTTGTATTAATTTGAAGATGAGAATAGTGGTTTCTTATTTTATTGTGGGATTTAGATGCTCTATACCTTGTTATATTGCGGATTAGTTTAGTTTTATCGATGAGTGGCGCTCCGTTCGCTCTCCCCGAGCGGGCGGGGTGTTACAGAAATATCATGCTGGCAAGAAGAAAAGCCTCATAAAAACTCAAGAAAGAAAAATCACCAAAAAGAGAAGAATGCCAAAGGTTGGGTTACTTACATAACCACCGGGGATCACTCTTGAAGAGCGATGACGCGATGGCTCCCGCAGTAAGGTCCACTCATCCGCAATAGGCTCGAACGCATCAAAGGAGTTCTCATTCCCTAAAGCAAGAGGCGCCCTAGCCCTCCACTCCGCATTCGCCCAATCATAAACGGTCAACCACTCCCGGTGGACTGCAGTGCTCACAAAAGCGGCCATTTCTTGAAGATCGAAATGATAGAACGATTTGCTGAAGAATCGCAGAGAGAGAGAAAGCAAAAGAAGCTGTGAAAAAAATAAGAGGATTCACCCCCTTTATATAGGATGCTAAGCGCCATGCCGATCGGCATCTCCCCCTACTATACCGATCGGTGCTGACCCCTTGCCTTCCCGCCGCAGCCCAAAAGTCTGTGCCACTGCCAAATGGCACCCTTAATACTATGCCGACCGGCACCCCCTTTAAAATTTCATATAGAAATTCCCAGAAAATACCAGAAAACCTCGAAAAATCCCTAGAAAATTCCCAAAAATCCCAGGAAGAATTAAAGCATTTGTACCAAGAAAACTTCGCGTTCCCTCGAGCGGAACCCCTCTTCCCAAGCGGAATCCTCAAAAACCAAGTGAGAACTCCTCCCGGCAAAGCTCCAGAGGATCCCTAAGGATCACCTGATCACTTCCCCAATGGAACTATCTTACAGCACCCAAAATTGGTTATTCCCCCTGCGAGGTCTCCTAAAAGCTTCCCTAGCTATCAGCTCCCCAGCTCAGATCAAAATCACAAAGCTCTTTCTCCATCGGAATCAAAATCCAATCTTCATCCACTCTTGGGTCAGAATTGGCCCCGGGCTTGGATCGTCACCTGAGTTAGGTCATAATTGACCTCGATCCTTGGTTGTCACCACTCTTGGGTCAGAATTGGCCCCGATCTTGGATCGTCACCTGAGTTAGGTCAGAATTGACCTCGGTCCTCAGTCGTCACCACTCTTGGGTCAGAATTGGCCCCGATCTTGGATCGTCACCTGAGTTAGGTCAGAATTGACCTCAGTCCTCGGTCGTCACCACTCTTGGGTCAGAATTGGCCCCGATCTTGGATCGTCACCTGAGTTAGGTCAGAATTGACCTTGGTCCTCGATCGTCACCACTCTTAGGTCAGAATTTACTTCGGTTATTAAATCTTCACCCTAAGCCCACATAATTGTCTTTGACCCGCGTAATCAGTCACCCTCATCACTTAAGCTCATAGATTTGTCTTTGACCCGCAGAATTGGTCACCCTCCCTAACACCACTTTAGGTCCTCAGAATCGACCTAAACCCCCAATCGTCATTCATCCCCAGCACACTCCTTAGGTTCGCAGAATCGACCTCGACCCTCTGAATCGATCATACTCCCTAAAAAGCATCATGTGGTGTCTATTCGACGGTCATCATTTTTTCCAAACTCACCCATAGAGGGGCTCTGTAAACACCCCATTCTGTTACCCCCTAACTCTCCTTAGGTCCCTAGTACCTCCCTTCATCACCATAAACCCAAGTCATGTCCCGAGTACTGACCTGGAGGCCATCGGGCACTCCCCGGCTCAGTTTGACCCAAAAGTCAAACTCTTCGTCTTGATCGAGATTGAATGAATCTTCGAAGGGCACTGAATACCCTTTCCAACCGTCCACCCCGTGCACGATTCCGACTTACCATGCAGACGAACGATCCGTTTGTGTCCAAAACTTGACCTAGAGGCCACTGGGCACTCCCAGGATCTGTTTGACCTATTTCAACTCTTCATCTCGATCAAGGCTGAATGAATCTTCAAAGGGAACTGAATACCCTTTCAAGCGGTTCATCTCGTACGCGATTCTGACTTTCCATGCGGACGAATGATCCGTTTGACTCCGGGAGGTCACCGAATGCTTCCTGGTCCCGGTTGACCGAAGTCAACTCCTCAAACTAGGTCAAACTCTTTGGAATGTCTAATTACATCTCCTAACCTTTCCAACGGTCCACCCCGTGCATGATTCGGACTTACCATGCGGACGAACGATCTGTTTGCGTCCGAATGATTCCCCGTCCAATGGATCGACAAATGCTTCCGAGCCATATTTGACTCAAAGTCAACTCCTGAACTCGGGAGCTGTCCAAGGGACTTTCTAAGGTCTCTGAATTACCTTTCCAATGGTATGCCCCGTGCACGATTCTGACCAACGGTTTGCCCTCGGCGGCCGATTTTCCAAAAAAGCCTAAAGCACACGGCCAAATGGCAGGCTCCAGACCCTGCCTATCGGCACCTGCCAATAGGTAGGAACAGGTCTATGCCAATTGGCACTCACCTGGGCCTATAAGAGGATGCCTTCACCTCATTTGCAAGGGGAGCCCAGATCTGATAAAAACCTCTCTCAACGAATCCCAGAAACCTCTCTCGAAGGCAGCGTGATTTCAACTTCCAAATCCCTTTTTTACTTCCACTTTTCATCATTCTTTTCATCAAACTTGGTGAATTATCCACTCTCCATCATCATCTAAGTGCAAGGGCTTCTCTCCTACATTCAAGATCAAGCTCAAGATCTTCAAGAAGGTCCAACTTTCTCAACTTTCTCTTAAATTCTCTTAAATTCGCAATAACTTGTTTTATTACTTAGAACTTTTTATTATCTCATCTCACACATCCTAATATACTTCTTATTTTGTATTATTTCACATCTCTTACTTTCATATAAATAAAAAAACCAAGAAAACAAGAAAAAGAGGGTTTGCTCATAAATTCCAAGTAGGGATTCTCACACTTTTTCCACACTTTCCTCACAACTAAAACTCTTTTTCTACACACACATATGCACTTCCAAATAAGAGATACCTCATTTGGATTTATGGGATAAACCCCACCCCTCGTTTTGTATGCGAACTACGTGGACTTTGATGCCTTTATAGGCTACGTAGGCGTCTCGGGGTAAAACTCGAGACTCGAGTCCTTTTTTCTCACTTTTTCTCTCATTTTCTATCTTCTCTAAATCCCATTTTATTATATCCTATATACTTGTTCTTAGTGACATATTACTCCATATGCGTTATCATTCCATTATAATGATCAACGTAGGGGTAATCGCGTAAATATTATTTTTCTAATATTATTCTTATATCTTCCGATGGATGGCTCGCTTTATCTTTTCCATGATACAAGTCGAGGATTCCTACCTCCATTATATATATATACACATGCACACATATCACGAGGGGAAACAAAAGGAAAATAGAAAATATTCATGAGAGACCGAAAGGGCAGAATGGGTGCCTAACACCTTCCCATTTCGTAACTAAGCCTCCGAACCCTTCTCGAATCGTCTTGGTTTCGCACGCACCAGTATGTCTTTGGATGCCATCCTTCGGGGTGGCTTCCCTTTTTTTCTTTTGTCTGTTTTGAGTAAAATAGACTGGCGACTCTGAATCTCTCTACATTTTTACACCACATCTCAAACGACGCCGGCCGAAGCGCTCCCGAGAGGGATGCGCGGGACTCGAAGGATCCTTTCCTCCGCGCGCCCGCCAGCACGGCGAGGATCGGGGATGGCCACAATGGGTTCATCAGGGAAGTCCAATTTTTGGAATGGATTTCCAAAACTATTGTTATAAAAAAGAAAAGTGGTAAATTGAGGATCTGCATGGATTTCATTGACCTCAACAAACACTATCTATAAGATAGCTTTTAAATACCCCGAATCGATTAACTGGTGGATCCAACAGTGGGGAACCAATGAATGAGATTCATAGATTCATACTTAGTCTATCATTAGATACCCTTGTCGACCCAGATCTGGAAAAGACATCATTCATCATGACCTTAGGGATGATAGTGGTCAATGCCCGTCGGTTTAAGAAAAGATGGTGAAACATATCAGAGACTAGTAACCAAGATGTTCAAAAAGTGGATTGGCTTTACTATTGAAGTTTATATAGATAAAATGCTCATCAAAAGAAGTTATTTATCCAATCATCTAAAAGACCTCATGAAGACCTTCGACATTCTCAGCGAATACAAGATAAAGCCCAACACGTCCAAATATGTGTTTGTTATAAGTTTTTATAAGTTTCCGGGATACATGGTTTCTCAAAGAGGAATTGAGGAAAATCTAGATTAAACTAAAGCTATCAAGAATGTTATAAGGCCGACCACCATTAGGTATATTTTGGTTATAACCAGAATGATGGAGGCCCTCAATATGTTTATTTTAAAATCCTCGATAAGTGACGCCCCTTTTTTCAAGCCTTAAAAAACTAATCTTCTCGATGATGTTGACTGGTTGGGCGAGGGCCCGATCGATAGTGTCAAGGAAATGATCCAACTTTGGTTCAAGGTAAGTGCATACTTTTCTCCCTAAAGAGTCATTTTTTTTTATCTTTTTGGCTTGACATTGTTGACTTCTTTATAGGTGAGCTATCTATGATCTTAGATGTACCAAAAGTGGTTGAGTAGGAAAGTCGAGGCGAGGAAAGTACCGAGGCTGAGGGAATATTTGGAGACTTTGGAGAACAACAAGACTATGGTTAATAATGCACTTATGGAGACCTAAAAAGATCATGATGTTGATAAAGAAGCCAAAGAGGCTGACCTGACCCCCCCTAAAGAATCATATGGGGACTGAAATTTTCGAATTGAGGCATCTTCAACACAATGTCAAAACTACATCGTACCCAGTTATCCTCTGAGTAAAAATATTTCAACGACTAGAATCAATCAAAATTCCTAAGGAATGTGGCAGTCCGCGATACGTTACTTCTTAAAATTTGATGGACTTCCACCTGTGAACAAAGGATGCCACATGTAACTAGAAATACATGTTAGTTTACTTACTACAAATCGATGTAGTCCTTTCCTGAAAATATATCTTAGCCTAAGGTGTCAACTCATAATGAGTGGAACATTAAAACCGTCAACTTTATGAATCAAGTATGAGGATGTTACTGCTAAGGAGTTCACGAAGTTAGAATTCCCTCAATAAAAATGATGCCTACCCCTTTTGTTCATCCTGGTTAACATAATGGTAAACTTACCTCCTTAGCTACTAAGTTCTATTAGGATTATTTTAGTGTCATTACGGTATTATTGAACGATGGTCTTGATAAGCGCATATTTATGGTGAAACCTAAGGAAATCGCGGTAACAAATCAGGAAAGTAAAACGTGTAACCATAAAGAAGTCCATTTATGGATTAAGTTGACATCAAAATTTTGGAACATTTAGTAGGAGAAATTTTTCCAGCATTAGTTCTATTTCATCATTTCCTAGTGGTGCCATCCTAACCCCCACTCGGCGGTGCGCTCATATTGATGAATGACGATGGAAGCGCCGACGTGCTTGATTATGGGCTTAAAGGATAAAAATATCCATCAGCGGTGATGTGAGACATGATGATGTGTATTGATTATAGTCTCCAACATAATTTACTCAAAACAAGAAAAAGAGGTAGTGTGAAAAACCAAATGAGATCTAGGATTGCAGACTATGTTATAGAGTGGGAAAGTGTTAATAACCCACCCATACCTTTAGGTCTCTCATGGGCTATAAAATGTTCTCCTTATCCTAAATGTATGAATACATGTATATGTCTAAAATGTGGCATGTGTGAAAAATGTGCAAAGTGAATATATACATTAGTATGCAAACCTGTACACATATATGAGGAGCGAAGTCATCATGTCCACATCATGGAAAGGATGCGAATGAGTCCTCCTAAGGACATAAACTAAAACATAAGTAAAATGATAAACAAAAAATATAAAAGTGACTAAAATATAAGCGACGCCCTAAAATCATAATCTTATTATAGAAAAGTGAGGACGCACACATGGGACCACTAAAATGAATATAAGAAATCTAACTACATGAATGAAATTGAATACCTACATGGATAAAATGATAATATATAGATGTAAACTAGAATAAAACAAGTAAGGAAGGACTTGAATCCAAAAATGACTTCAGGATGCCTATGTAGCCAAAAATGGCATCAAAGTCTATGTAATTAATAATAAGAATAAGGTTTGGGTCTATTTTTTTGTCCGGATCTAGAGTATATCTTTTGACTTGTGAAAAATAAGTGAAATGTTGTGAAAGTGTAGAAAAATATTAGAAAACTTTAGATTGGGAATGGTGGTATAAACTAGGGACAAAAATTTTGGGAACGAAACGATAATACGACAAGAAACGAAACGAAATTGACATGGTCTTTCGTGTTCAGGTCTGGGGTTTTGGGCCCACTAGCGGGTCGTGTCGTGTTCGTGTCCAATTCCTACAATGAAATTGACCCGATAAGGACACGATAGTGACGCGATAATGACCCAATTAATGACACGATATAAATCCTATACAGACCCACTATCAACCCCCATTTAGACCCAATATCAACCCACTAGTTAGACCCAATATTTTTTTAATTCCTCCATAACTGGTCTAATTGTGTCCAATCGTGTCGTTTTGGGTCGGATCTAATCGTGTCCAACCGAACTGTATTTACTTGTCAATGTTATCATGTCGTGTCATGTGAAAACATGACTCGTTGACCCATTTTGCCACCCCTAGTATAAACCCATATTTTAGGGATTTTTGGTTTATATATATATGTAAAGTGTAGGATTAATGATGAAATGATAATTAAACAACTAGAAATGAAATAAGAACACTAAAATATGCAAAATAAGATTTATGAGAGTAGTGAAACCAAAAGGGTTTTAAACCTTAAAGAACTTTTTGAATTCTATTTTGAGCTTTTTCGGGGAATGAATTTTGATGTATGGATAATGGTGGTAGAGCTGTGGTTGAAGGTGGCGAAAGGTGATGTAAGAGAATGTAGTGAAAATGATGTATTCTCAATTCGAAAAAGCTTTTATACTGAAATCGAGGTCCCATGCAAATGTGGTAAGGATTTACTTATATATGAAAACTTTAAAACAAAATTGGACGATTATGTTCTTCAGGGGTTTGTTGGAATGCAAGACCCCGAACCTACCTTTTGGCATGATGGTCTGACTTGCTGGTAGGCAAGTGAGGTGTTTTGCCTATAGGCAAGCTTATATGGTTTCTTGGACATAACTTTCAAATCGTAACTCCGATTTGAGCACGGTTGAGATAGTTAGAAAGATGATTCAAATATCCAAGATTTTATGATAGGGGACTCCCGAGTTTGAGAGTTGACTAAAGTCAATTGGGGCTCTAGGAGGGCATTGTTGTTCTTTAGTTAGGGTTCAAAGAGGATCAAGGGTCGAGGGTAGAAGGGATTTTGTTGAAACACTATGGAGGAGTGTAGGGGTATTAAAATGGGTTACATTTAGAATATCTATGTCATTTGTGTAGATCATTTACATTTCATTACTTTAATGTTGAATTATTCAGACAATATGTTAGTTATTCATTATTCCCGAGTCATAGATGTGTGTGGAATTTATTTATTTAAAATTGGTTTATTATGGTTTATCACATTATAGTTGATGTATTCTGTTATATTATTATTGAATGGTATCAAACTTATTTTATTTATTCGTCATTGTGTTATGGATGATTTTTTTACTTATGTCTTATTATTTGTCTCGATCATGCTTAGAATGTTATTCGTTGTTCAACTTTTGTAATTTTTATATTTATAACTGAGCAACCTAATTATGGATTTTACGGGGTGTCAAAGTTCATGGATTAGTATATATGCTGGATTTGGGATGTATTTTCTCATCATTGATACACGAAACACATTTTGTACACTAGATAGTTCAGGTGGTAAAGTTATTTTATAGGCAACAACTCTAATCTTTTGAAGGATTTAAAAATGTCATATGTATCTCAGACTTAAGTCCCCTTTCTTCCCAAATCGTATGAATCTCTTTGCTACTAATACTCATAAGAACATATAACATCATCCATGTAATTCTTAATATTGGTGTCAATTGTTGACATAACTTTTTTGATGTCTTTGAGTAGTTCGAAATTGGCCTTGTATCCATCTTACTTTCTCTATTGTGATCTAAACCAATTTTGGTCCCAACATTTTCTTTCTCAAAACTTTTACCTTACATCCAAGAGAATAACACCTTATACCATAGAGTGCCACACAAGAAGCCATTTGAATACACACCTGATAACTGATATTATATTAAAATTTTATTAATGGTAAATAATCATCCCGGTTCCCCTTCAAATCAAGTACACATGCTCTAATCATATCCTCTAAGGATTGAATGGTTCTATCACTTTGTTCATCTATTTAAGGATGAAAATTTGTGTTGAAATTCAACATTGTTCCCATGGCTTCTTGTAAGCTATTCTAAGAGAGAGATACGAATCTAGATTCGTGATAAGAAACATTTGAAAATGGGGTTCCACGATGCCTACTAATTATTTGCACGTGAAAAATTAGCTAAATTTTCTATATAATGAAGAATTTTAATGACTAGAAAATGAGCAAATTTAGTTAACCTATCAATAATCACCCAATAGAATCATTACCATTTGAATTCCTTTGTAAACATGTCACAAAATCCATGGTAATATATTCCCATTTCCATTAAGGTATAAGCAAAGGTTGTAATAATCCTAATGGTTTCTGATGTTCGTATTTTACTTGTTGACAAATCAAACACTTAGATACAATTCTAATATCTCCCTTTTCATGTTGTTGCACCAAAACACTTCTCAAAGATCTCCATACATCTTGGTATTTTTTATATCAAATGTGAATATCGAATAATGACATTCTTCTAAATTTTACGTCTTTAATTTTCCATTTCTTGTAACACACACCCTATTTATGAATTTCACTAAGTCATCTCATATCACATATTTAGTTATCTTCCCCTCCATCCATTCTTCTATAAATTTCTTCAATTGTGGATAATTTACTTGTGATATTTTTATCATCCCCATTGATATAGGTTGTACCTCAGAGTTTTTAATTATTATGCCTTTACTATGGATACAAACTTCAATCGCCATACTTCTTATATCCTTCAACAAAGGTTCCTTATTATTAATGAAACATGCTAAATTTGGTGAAGACTTCCTACTTAAAGCATTAGATATTACATTAGCTTTTCCCAGGTGATAATGATTATTTAAATTATAATCCTTCATCAATTTTAACCATGTCGTTTGCCTTGTCTTTTATTCTTTCTCAGAAAATAAATACTTCAAACTCTTATGATCCGTATAAATCTCAGAATTCTCACCATACAAATAATGTTTCTAAATCGCAAGAGCAAAAATTACGACTGCTAATTCTAAATCATGGGTTGGATAATTATATTCATATGGTTATAACTTCCTTAAGGCGTAATCTACTACTTTTCCATTTTGCATTAACACATACCCTAAACCATTTTTAGAAGCATCACTAGTATCTATCGATCATCCTGTCCCTAATGGAATAATCAAAATTAGGGAGGTCCTTATTTGATTTTTAAGTTCTTGAAAATTATTCTAATATCTTTCAGAACATTCATATTTCACCTTCTTTTGTGTTAACCTAGATATAGGTTTGACATTACTATAGAATCCCTTAACAATTTTGTAGTAATAACCTATTAATCCAAGAAAAATCTATCACATTAGTTGGTCTTAGCCAATCCAGTATAGCCTAGATCTTTTGAAGGTCAACTAACACTCCCTTCTTGGGAATTATATTACTAGAGAAGAAATGTTAGACAACAATCACTCACACTTCTTTAATTTTGCATAAAATTTCTCATTCCGAAGTCTTTGTAATACGATGTGAAAATTATTCTCATGTTGTTCAATACTATTAGAATAAATTAGATTGTCATCTATTTAAATGACAACACAATGATCCAAATACTTCTTAAACACTATATTCATCATATCCATAAAAGTGGATGGTGCATCAATTACTCAAAATGGCATCACAAGAAATTCATAGTTACCATATCATGAAAACATAATTTTAAAATGTCATGTTCCTATATCTTCAATTCATGATAGTCTGGCTTAAGCTCAATTTTAGAGATTACTAATGCACCTTGTAGTTGTTCAAACAAATTATTTGTACGATATAGGGTTAATTATTCTTAATGGTTACCTTATTCATTTAAGTATAACCTATACATAGCCTCATTGTTCCATCATTCTTTTTAACACATAAAATTATATCACCCTAATAATAGACTTGGTTTGATAAAAACCTTGTCTAAAAGGTCTTGTAATTGAACTTTTAACTCCCTCAATCCTAAAGGTTCCATAAAATATGGTGCCATTTATAATGGTATAGTTACAGGAATTAAATAAATGGTAAATTATATTTCTCTATTGGGAGATATACCAGGTTAATCCTCTGGAAAAACATCTGGAAAATGTTTTGTTATAGGAATATTTTTAAACTACTCTCTTTGATTTGTAAGAAATCCTTGACATCTCTTCTTAAGAAAACTGTAGGCTTGCATTACAGAAATAACACACATAAGAGATATGATGCCAAATCCTTCAAAACTAAATTCCTAGTTGGTGAGGAATTTGGAAAGTAATAATCTTCTCAAAACAATCTACCTTATTATGACATAATGCTAACCAATAAAATGACTTACAAATTTTGGATGTCAAATAATCAATTCAACAAATATTTTATGATATCTATATGTATAGGATAAGCTTTTTATACTAATGTACACGTCAATAAATCACCAAAAGGAGTGGAGACACATATGCTATGATTCAAGGTTGCATTTATCTTGTAAAAGCAATTTACTACATGTACATACACAAATGAATGGAACCATTATCTGTTAAAATTTGAAAAGGTTGTGCACATATAGAAAGTGTACCTGACACCACTAAATTAGGAGCTTAGTTATTATAAAGAGAAAAAAATCTACCACTACTGCCTTGATCCCTCTTTTCTTCTGAAGAATCTATTAGCACCCTTATTAGAATTAGTTTGATACCCCCGAATAATTGAGGTGGCCATGCTTAATTAATAAATACCTAATAGTACAACAATTTAAAATATCATTCTCAGCATATGACAAAAATATAAGACAATTTTAAAATTTCTTAATAAGAATAAGTTAGAGTAAACGACACTGTAAATAATTATGCACCACTGAATCGGTTCATATAAAAATTTCCATTAATTCAATTACTACAAATACATACATCTTGTTGTCTCCAAATGATACAATGCAACTAAACTATAAAAGTGTGTCTTATATACAACAAATGAAAAGGAAACTAAACAGTAGAAGTAAATAATCATAATATCTCAAATGTCCTAAAACTCCTAAATACTGTTCATGCGTCTCAAATCAAATATTGCTCCACAAGTGAAATTCAACTCTAACTCAAACCTGAAATATTAGTCAATGAAAGAGGGTTAAAATCCCCACAATTATACCAACTACGTGATCCCAAATAGGGTATATTAACCTAGTCATAACTATCATATGCACTAAATACCACATCATGGTTTTTTAGTTAAGCAAAGAGTATATAAAGAAGAACATGATTTCTTATGATTAAAATACAAGGAATAATAAATGAGTCCTCGCAGTCCATTTTATAAGCATAATAGACAACCATGCATATAAATAATAAATCCACAGTCTTATAGTAAATATACAATAACTCATCACACCATTACCAGTGCTATTTTTCATAATGCGTTTTATGAAGTCTTTTAAGTCCTACTAGTTCCCATTAATGAAGAGAGCGCTAGTATACCCAACATAACATCATCATCAGTAAAAACTAGGATTGATCCTGAATAAATTTGTGTCACTAATGCATCAAAACATAAAACTGGGACTAGCCCCACTAACTATGGACTCACAAGTACATAAATCCAATTTTTTTGCTACACAGACAAAATCAGCTGCAACTAGCCCTCACTAACTACCGAGGTCACTTGTGCAAAGTTCACCATCTTTTTTCTAGTTTGGATTATAATAAACCGACACCTCCCTTTCCCACCTATTAATATAAAAAAAATATTAATAACCATGACTCCCAACGCAGGCATGCAACACAATAATATACTAGAATAAATAACCATGGCTCATTGAACCACTTTATGAATAAGTGAATAGAGTGTCCCCTATCGTCACACAAACTTGTATTTATATATTATTACTCATTGGTATCCATTCCCAATTAATTTATTTAGGAATTGCCATAGGTATTTTATCAACAAATATATTTACCTTTAAACCATAATTTCATGTCATTCACTTATCTATATCTATATATATATATAATAAGTTACAATGGTGTTTTCACGGTTCAATAAGATGATAACACATTTAAGGGTTGAGATTAAAGCCACCAATGCTCAAAATAGAGGGTTGTGATCTTCCTGTGGTCAGTGGCTTTACAGAGCACGCCTAATCAGAGCGCAAGGCTCGATGGCACCCTATCCTCCTAACTACAAACAAGAGATTGCACTACCTCTAGCCTCTCAAACCCATATATAATATCTCATTTCCTAAAATCTAAACCATACTTCTAATGCAACATCCCCTTCTACTTCTCTCTCTCCCGCCGAGAATATATTAAGCATTTTGTAACTCGAGATTAAAGGTAAGTTTTGGATTAACTATTTTTTTTGTAGATCTGACCTCTCTTTCTTTCTTCGTACAAGTCTGAAATCTTGGGTGCATTGGCGTTTTCTTTTTGTGGATGAGTTTTTGAGTTTTACAAATAAAAACTATAGTTCTGATGTTATACTCCATCTCTAATCAGGTTTGTGATGCATATTTGATCAGGTTGTGAGGTTGGATCATTTTGTGATGTATGAATTTTCTGATGTATGTATTTGTATACATGAGGTTGTATTATTTTTTAGGTCGTTAGGAGTGGAGATGATATTGGTTCCAGTGGTGGTTTTGGTTCGAAGTTTTATTCAAGTTGTGAGGTTCACGAAGTGGGTTGTGGTTAACTAACCATGGTTAATTTTTCTCAGGTACTAAAATCACGAAAGCACGAGCAATATAATTTCTGTATTTATTTATATAAGTTACAGAGGAGAGTTATTCCCTCTATAACTTTTCTCAAATCTGATATCTGTCTTTTGGAATTTACTTTTCTCAGATTTGATCAGGTTGTGAGTTGAATTAAGGAGTTGATAAACCATGGAGGAGAGAAGATATTAGCAATAGAAGTGGACTACATCCAACGGATATCTGTTCTCCTTAATCCGAGATATCTGTTCCAAGATATCTGTTCCTCCTCAATCAACCGTGGAGGAGAGAAGATATTTGTTCCAAGAACTGCTACAACCCAGATCCAATGGATGATTTTTTCTTTTTTGTAGTTGGTTCTTTTGTCATATGGGAGATCCAAGAACTGCTATAAGACAGACATGGTTCTATTACGTTCCTTTTGCAAATTACTTTCTCTAATTTTATTGATACAATCTTTTAATTTATTACATCGTTTCCCCTATTTTTCTATAGAAAAGAAGTAGGGGAAGAAGATAGACATGGAGTGAGGTGTAGAATATTTTTGTTTTGGGGATTTCTATTGTCCAGTTTTTATCCACTTTTTATGTAAATACATTTTATAACTAAACTTTGGACTATTTTTTAATATGCATATCATTTTTTACCAATATTATATATGGTTGCAATATCAAGCCTGTAGTTGGTTCTTTGCGTAGTTGGTTCTTTTCCGTAGTTGGTTATTTCCGTAGTTGGTTCTTTTGTCATATGGGAGATCCAAGAACTTCTACAAGCCAGATACAGTTCTATTACGTTCCTTTAGCCAATTACTTTCTCTAATTTTATTGATACAATCTTTTAATTTATTACATCATTTCCTATGTTTTTCTATAGAAAAGAAGCAGGGGAAGAAGATAGACATGGAATAAGGTGTAGGATATTTTGTTTTGGGGATTTCTATTGTCAAGTTTTTATCCACTTTTTATGTAAATGCATTTTATAACTAAACTTTGGACTATTTTTTTAAGATGGACATCATTTTTTACCAATATTGTTTATGGTTGCAATATCAAGCCTGTAAACATTTTTTTGGGTTTTGATTAAAAATCAAGGGTTATTTGTGTGATATGTCAGGTACCAATATTGTTTAGGTTTATTGTGGTATCAACATTGTTTAGCGTAAAATAAAATAATAATAAGATAAAATTTAAATGCTTTTTTTTCCTTATGGACCTTACAATTTTGTTATAAAATTTAAATGCTTTTTTTCCCTTACGGACCTTAAGATTTTGTTTGTGGTTTTCTGTTACTCATTTGTAATGATAATTGGTTATTGACTCTATCAAAGAGAGAAATATTCAATACATTGAAAATTAAGTTTAATAAGAACAAGAGAATCTGTGTCTACAATAACAAGTAAAGCCAGCTAATCTTTATTGATTATGGTGGTGATGTAAAAGGTGAGATGAGGTGTAATGCTTATGTCCCAAAATCTTTTAGTTGATTTTTATTTTAGTACAATATCTTTAGAGTTGATGTGTAGTACTTATACTACTTTTGCATTTAGTTGCTACAATGATGCGTGCAAGTTGTTTTAATGCATCTCCTTTACAACCGACCATCTTTCTTTATTTATATACATACATTTTTTTAACATTTCAGCACCCCATGTTTTGTTAAGATCCATTCAAACATTTTTTGTCATACTAATGTAAAATATTATTTTATTTACCTACAAAAATTTCAAATATTATTTTATTTACATACAATTTTTTACCTAATATTTATTGGTCATGCAAGATTCAAGAAGTGTTGTAGGCATGCGTGTTGGAGTCGACGCACACGACTTTGAAAATTATGATCAATTTGTTTTAAAATTACACTGTTTTGTTGGGGAACAAAATTTTATCCATTTTGAAATTATGTATTTTGGAATTTTTGTCGCTTTACGATTACGTACTTTGAAAATTTTCACAGCGCCTTCAGGCACGGGCACACCCTAGTATATATATATATGCAAAACATCGTTATGTCCTTTTGTAATAAATCTTATATTACTACATATACTTCTCTTTAGAGTCATATTTGATAGATAAATAGCCACAAGTACTTAATAAGGGCAATTACTCAACCCGATTTTTTTTTATTCATTTGTTTTGTTTTTTATTTTTATTTTTATTTATTTCTTATTTTGGGTTTTAAAATTAAAGCTAAGGGAAATTTTAGTCATTTTTTCTTCAAAAATGCAGGGAACCCAACTTTTGGATTTAATTGCAACTAATTGATAATTAAGGGGGTGAGTTTGTCGGGTAGTTTTAGGGGTTGACCCACAAAACTGAGATAGTTGGAGGGGGCTAGAAGAAATTTTCTCTAAAAATTAATTAAATAAATCCCTCTATTACCCCTTTAATTATTTTAAAATATCTAAGAATCTTATAAATTCGTCTTGACACATTGAATTATATTATTAATAAAAAAAATTAATTCTCAAATAATTTCAATATTATTCAATTTACAACAAGTCCTAGAATTACATAACATGCCCATAATTACTTTTTAATTAACATAAATTCCCAAAATTTTATGTAAATCACAATTTCATTATTTATTTCAATACCTTGTTATAATAGTTTATTATCAATGATTTCATCAATTATTTTATTCTAAATTTATACTATATGCTCATTGGCCTAGATAAATGATTCTGACATGGTGGCCACTTTAAAGGGTAGAGCTACTCCGGCCAATGCTGAGGAGTTGATCCTTTTGATAGGGAAGGTAATTGCATATTTATATGAACTCTTTCTTTCTATTTTATTATCTCCGTTACCATGTCCCTCATTTATAGTTTATTCTGGACAATACACTTGATGGTAGTAAAGCATTGAAAAAGGCTATTGAGATGGCCAACAGCTAGGACCTCACACACCAGCACCTGAACCAAATAATTGATGATCAGATGCAACAGTCAGAGTCTTTGGAGAAGTAGGGGATGTTTTGAAGGTCAAGGTGGCCTTTTGGAGAAGGAGAAACTTCTGACTAAAAAAACTCTCCGAGATAATGAGACCTTGCTGAAGGATGTGCGGGCTCCCTAGAGAAGGTTGAGGATATGTATAACCTCTTTCATGTTGAGATTAAGGTGAAGGTGTAGGCTCTTCATATCTTATGAATTGAGCTTCGGGTCTTCAAAGAGAGGATTCTTTGGCTTGATAGTGAGGTTGAACTTCTAAAATAGTCAATCAAAGACCTCACTATCGAGAAGAGTAACTTGATCTCCCGAGGGCAGAAGCTATAAACGAGATATGATGAAGTCTTGGTCCAACATAAAACACTCTAAGTGTAAATCTAGACCATTGTTCAGAGCCAACTGGACACTTATCAAAGATCTGATGCCTTTCATAATGTCCCACCCCGCCTAATTCTGGCATCGGCCGCCACCAAAACTAAGTCGGGCGCGAGTAAATAAATACCATTCTTAGCATGAGACATATATGAGACATAATAAAATCAATCCATAAGATAAATATTGTAATCAATCCCAAATGACAATAACAACTGAACGATAAAGGATCCATCACATGTTAAAACTTTGAATAAATCCAATCTCCAAAAATGATTTAATTAAAACTGAGTAATAATCAACTATTAATAATCCAATTGAACTTCTCTAACAACTTTGGAACCGAATGGACCAATAAAACCCAAATGAGGTCCCATAATGGACTACGGGTGAAAAGAAACTCTAACTAAATAAAGCGATAAAATGAATAAACTCCAGTTGCATCTCCAAATGATAACTAATAAATCCTATGCAGCTACTCCAGCACTAATACCTCAAAATGTTAGTCAACGCACGAGGTTATATCCCCGAGCATGAATACACACTACGCCCCTCAAATGGAGTTCGTGAACTCAGACAGTAGCATTATACGCAATAAATATCACAATAGAGTATTTTAATTACAAACACAATTAAAAGTGGGCAAGATAAATTACCCCCCCCCCCAAAGATTCTTATAAAAATCACACCAATATAATTTTAATTATCCCACAACCCCAAAGCGTTAATGTAATTAAATGAACCCAATTAATCATTTTCTCAATTTATTTCACTTAAGAATAGCGGTCCTCGCACCTCGAGTGATTTCTCCACCAAAAATACACACCCCTCACCAAAATGCCAACTAGTTCGTTTAAATTGTAGACCCCTACTACATGATGAGGTTCCACACACGACATGACATAAAATGTCGGTTGACCCGCTTAAACTATCGGCCCTCGCTTGTTATGTCGCCAATATATTTGAATACCCATTTTATTATCTTAGGTATTAAATTCTCAATTTCTCAATTATCAAAATTACCCCACCCTTTTTATCAATGTGAGATCCTCAAAATACCCCCTTTGTAGTCAAGAATCCTAGTCAGCAAGTCACAGCATCGCCGACCAAGACCTGAGAGGCCGATTAACATGCAGAATGCCAACCAACTCCAGGAAGGCCAACCAATAGTGGAAAGGCCGACCAACTTAATCATCAAAATGACAACAACTAAGAGAATTATGGTTGTTATGTACTGATGTAAATGCCTACTTTATATAGGCATTCCATCCATTAATATTCCATCTCTCTATCTCCTTACTTCGCTATAAATACATTGTCCCCAAAGTACATATACGTCCTGTCCTACACATAGGATGAACTTTCAATATAAAATATGTCCTTGTATCTTGCCTAAGATAACGCGATGATAATAGGACATAAAAATCAGCCCACCCCCGGAATATAAAATCCCCATGAATTTACACTAACTAGTCCCACACCTAGCAAGCATAAATTATAACTAAGGCAAACCCACTAGTCCGATACCAAGTAAGAATCCTATAACAAAGGTGACCAAAAAAATACTACTCAAAATCCCCTCGTCACCGCGATGGCAAAAGTGAATAATAATAATCCACACCATATCATAAGTCACAAACACAGCATGAAAATATAATCATAAAGGTCCTTAATTCAATTAATAGCACCATGTTGTTTTCAACATAATTCATTCTATTCAATAATATGAATTCATTTAACATGCGCTGATATAATCACTATCCTTTATAAATCTTCTAATTTTTATAAGTATGTTCGTGTTCCACATAACATATAAACAATCCCATAAAAACTACATGCGAACCTATACCCCCAAAACCATAAAAGCCCAATAATCTAACTCACGCACCCAAGGGTTTCAAAAATTAAATCACATTAAAAAGTTTTATCAAAATAGCCCCAAAAATTAGTGCCCGCTTTCTCTAACTAGTTTGCTATTGATTTTAATCAAAAACACGCGATTAAGGATTTAGGCGACACTTAAAACGCATAATTGTAAAGGAAAGGAATAGAGTATTCATGCCTGGAATTTATTGGATAAAAATCTATTTGGACTCCTCTTGAGAAAATACCAATTGAGTCTTCAATTCTTGAGTTAAAACTTATTAAAAGTTGGGGCTATGGGTTGAAAATGAGAGGAAATATGTTTGAAGAACCTTACTAGAGAAAAGTTTGAGAGAAGAGTGTTTTGAAAGTTCCAGCGCCATATCAGTTTTAGTTTATAAATGTTTACAATTCAGAATCTAATTAGGACTCTAATCCACCCACCGCCTTCGGTCGCTCGAATGACATACGTTGTCGTTCGAACGAGATGCTACATCGTTCGAACGACATGCACGGTCATTTGAACGACCCCAACATCAAAACAAAAACTTTAAAACAACGCCTCTACACTTAGAAAAATATTCTATAACTCAACAAAAACGTACCTCTTTGTTAAAACCGTTTAAAAATAATTCTAACATTTTATTGTAACTCCGATTTAATTTCGGTTGAAGATTTCCTACTCAAATATAAAAATCAACATGTTTAATTACTAAAGACCATTAAATCCAAATTTTTATTTTTCTCGAATATTCCAATTGGTTAATTAATTAATAAAAACATAGGGTGTTACACATTGGTACCTCTTTTAGAACTTCTCTGTTGTCTTTGAAATATGCAAGGCCAAGATTCAGGATTTATTGATGGAGATGTAAGGGTCCACTACCTTAGCTGGAGAAGTCTTTCAAAGGACCCTCACGAAAGTCTTTCTTCCCTACAATGGCAGGCCCCTTTGGCAGACTAGGAACCTTCATTACCTTTTGCGAACTCCCCTTTCTTGGAGGAACACCACCTTCTCTGTAGCTTTTTCCTATGAGACCAAGGGATACAAGTTCGTTGTAATAGAATGTAACAACCCGCCTAATGAGATACCGGGTGATCACTCCTATATCAAATTATAACAGGAGTTACATATGGATCATTCTTAGCATCACTGTCGAAAATCCATTTAGTTACTAATATCCTATTAGGCGAGCGTTAAAAACTTTTACTTAACTACTCTTTTTAACAATTAAAATAAAACATCCACAATTTAATGCGTAAATGAAATAAAAAGGAAAATGAAATGAACTAAAATAACCGAGCACTCAGTTCAAATTATACAACCATATCGAATATCGTGCAAAGAATAAATAAAATCAGTTGGACCATTGGCCCGAATGTTTGTACAATACCTACTATCTAGAGTACGAGGAAAGAAGCGTCTACCGAGAACTCGCAAGCATCCACAACTGCTGCAGCAGACGTCTGACTCGAAAGAATTTCCATCCAGGCGTCCCTGTGTCTGGACACCTATATATATATATAATATATAGAAAGAAGGGAGAGTAGATAAACGAGTCAGAGCCCGAATTTTGAAAATATTTTGCAAGTGCATAAATGCTTTATTTTTAGAAAAATAGTTTTATCTCATATTTAAATTGGTATCGCACTCCCATGAGATACCCCTCACCTATCCTCTAGTAGTGCACACCTAACGCATCCTAACAACACTTCCTAGATAAGCTACCCCGCCTAACTAGTCTAATAACCTATCCACTATCTACCCTAGATAGTCCAAGTGTTAAGGGCTAAACTTCCCTCCATTCTCAACACTGCACTAAGTTCGTGCGTGGGGTGTCTCGCAAAGCGAAATCCAAACAAGGAACCCCCCCGATACACTACTACTTGGCAGGGTTAATGGTAGAGATTCATTAGGCCTGTAGCACACACAAACGTATAAATATATACATCCGGATAATATCTCCCGAACTGAGGTTCACAGATGTATAAATATATATATGTGTAGCTTTACAATATACGTCCGGATAATATCTCCCGAACTGAGGTTTACCAATTCAATTATATCTTTATAATACACATCCGGATCTACCTCCCGGACTGAGGTGTATTCGATACACAAAGTATTTATCATTTTTATTTCAAAACTTTCCATTTCCCTTCTCATATCCAGGAAATGTATTTAAAAGCCAATTCATTAGCATGAATTGCTATACCAAAACATATACTTTTTAAAAGCCAGTTTTATTATCATAAAAATGCTTTTCTGTTTCAAAATATCCCCTTTCCCTTTTTATATTCAGGAAATGTATTTAAAAGCCATTTTTATTATCATAAAAATGCTTTTACCATACCATATGCTTCCACATCCCTTCTTCCATCCGGGAGTGTTACCGAAGCTAAACATATAACCCATTTCCCTTCCTATATCTAGGAAATGTAATTAAAGCCAATCCATTATCATGAATTGCTTTAATATAACGCGTTCTAAGACCGCCCATCCGGGTTTCCCCACTGTGCGCGCCCCTAAATGGCTATCATCTTCCATGGCCTATCATCAAGACAACCTGGGATCCTACATCGCAAGACGTCGGGAAGCGGCCATGTGCCTGCGGGATAGTCAAGACCACACCCGAAATCTCCTAACCAGCGCAGAAAAATATATATCAACAAACGCTCACATGGCCTATAGGACTATATCCAACCTGCATTCATTAGCCAGGGGGCTTCACCATACGTACGCAACTTCCCTTATGATAGCGATTTGGAGAGGTGCGTAATCCGTATTTTATTAATTATGAAAAACATATCTATTTTCATTTTGAAAATATTCATTTTTATATTTTCAAAATCATTTCCAGCATAACACATATATATATACCTAAATCACACAGTATATACATATCCTATATATTCCTCCTAGAATATATATATAATAACGGCCATAGTGGCCTATAGCATCTAGCGATAACCAATAATCCCAAAGATTCCCTCCAGGAATCATAATCATGCATTCATATAGGCATGATACTAAATCCAAAGTATTTCTTACTTTAATAATCACTATATATCCCAATCCTATCTAAGGATTTATTGGATATATCCAATTATACCATTTCTCATTTAGTGAATATATAACTATACTCCCCAAATTTATTCTAATCCACTCATAGGATTCACTCAACCAAGATCAATATGATTATGTTATCTCTTTAGATCATAATCCTCTTTAATACTCAAATTTTAGAAAGCCCGCTTTAAACTCAAAGAGGAGAAGTAATAACAATCTCCAAAATCTTGGGCTGAAAACAGAGTACCGGTCGACCGGTCCTGGACCCCCGGTCGATCGCGGGTTGCAATTAAGCCTACGAAACAAATCAGTATGCCATTTCTTCTTGACGCGGTCGACCGGCCCTAGGGGCGCAGTCGACCGGTCACACCAGGTCCTCAAAACTTTAATTCCTCAAATCCTTAATCCAACAACCCAAATTTATTTTTTTGGAGTTGCTAAACTACCCTAAAAATCATCCAAAACATCTACACAACTAATCCTAGCGTGTATTTTTCCAATTCCCGATTTGATTTCCGAGTTGATGATTTCAACCCGGAGCTTCCATATTGTAAAAATCATATCAAATTGTAGAAAAATCAGAAATATACGCGGTCAGCTCTCACGCGACCGTATCAAAAATATCTACAACTTTCGTGTTTTGGCCGAAAGCTAAATCAATTCTTTTCCTGGACAAAATGGCCCCACAAGGTTACGGGGTTACTATTCATCACCTTCTTCAAGAAGGTTTCGGCCATTAAATCTTCTCCCAAGCTTTTGTCGCCTCACCCAACGTCCTACAACCTCAACCAACTACAAATACACTTATAATACGGGTTCTAAACATCCTAGAACCCGGAATCATCAATTAATTTCAAGTAAAACCTAAGTTTCTCCAATTTACCATTTTTAGGGATTTATTCGTTTTAACTCCCAACAACCCGTTTTATCCACGAATACCCAACCCAAAATCATTAGGGTTTGTTATACCAACAATGATATGAGATATTTATGCATAAAAATAAATAAAGCAAGTAAACACTTGCCTCGTGGATAAAATCCGACGTCCTCGAGTCGAATCCGGCGGAGTTTGGCCCGAATCTCCATTTCTCCTCCTCTTTCTTCCTTTCTCTCTCTCTTCTCTCTCTTTTCTTTCTTTCTTTCCTCTCTTTTCTACCTCTCCCTCTCTTTATATAGAAAGAAAAGGGTTTAACCCCTTAAAACCCAAAAACGACTCGTTTACCCAATTACGAGTTACTTTTACCTCTAAAATCACCCGAAACTAAATTTCGACAATCGGACACTCTTTTCCGACTATCTCGAACATTCCGAGACTCATGGCACAGTCGAAATTTCCATCCGAGGTACTTGACTGCAAATCACTATTCTAACCCAAAATAATTAAGTGCGGTCTTCTACTCAAAATTTTACCTCTTTTGTCGCTATACTCCACGACGACATATAATTAAATTACTTCGACCTATGTAGTCCCAAAATAATTTATAACACCCTTCGAAAATTATTAAATCCTCGAAAATCCCAAAAATTACTATTTCGAGAAATTCTCCAAATTCCAAATTATACTTAATCATGGAATTTAATTGTCTCCAAAAGGACAGGTTATTACATACTCCCCCCCTTACAACGGAATTTCGTCCTCAAAATTCAGATATATCTAGGATCACTACAAATCCTAAACCTCAAGGGGAACGACACTAACCCAACGGTTCCCAACCAAGTACTACGCGGCTACTGCGATCATAAAGTGACTCTAATACGTCACTTAATACCCATCCTCTAAAATGCCTCTCGGCATGGATTTTCAACCTTACATACTACGCCCATCCTATTTAGGGCGGTACATAAAACTATCTTACCAAGGTGCCCATGCACCTCTCTAACTTGTGCACATCTGCACAACCATAGCGAACGTTCGACACGTTACACCTCGACCCGGGAAAGTCCAAACTCCTAACCTCGGCATCACTAACTCTATCGAACCTACATCCTACAATGCTAGTATCTATGCGTTACCCTACCTAAGAGAAACGAGTATCCTAATTATATCCCTAGTGCCCAAGGCCTCTCCTTTGCTTGGTTTCGTGCGTGGGATGTCTCGCCAAAGCAAAATCCAGACAAGGAACCCTCCCGTTACACTACTCCCTCGCGTTGTCGGTTATCGAGATATAACGACCTAAGGCACACCAGCGGGATGTCCTAAATCTTACTAAATTAACCTACAAACGCATTTCTACTATCTTATCCTTTCGCCCATACAGAAGGAAACCTAACTAATCAAAGTTCCTACTCTCTGTTGGAACACCACTTACATCACACCGATCACAGATTTTCTCTAAATTTGCCTTCTTATAAAGGCCTGGCTATCATTCTCAAATCAATTTCTCTAAGTCCTACTCCACCGAACTACTTGTGGCGAGAGGACCACTTTAGTGCTTTTCCATAGCACAATATTTCCATAAGCATACCATCATCACAGGGCTCATAGTCTATAGTGGTTCATCCATACGATACGACTAACCCACATCCTTGCATCCCATAACAGCTCTCCATGCCCGGCGCCGTTAAGAGTCATGTGTGGAGTGTCTCGCAAAGCGAAATCCAAACAAGGAACCCCTCCACACATTAACACTTGACTTTGTTGGTCACGGAGTCCCGTTATTTCAAATATGCAACCGGGATAATCCTATCCCTTCTCATCGAAAGGTGGTCTGAACTCCTATCTCTAACTAAGAGTCACACCACCCAGCCCTCGCACTATTTCTAAGTCCTTGCGCAAACCAGTACTGAGCTAAATCTTACAGCTCAACAATGATCCTGTGGGCCTTAAATTTTATCTATAAGGTTGCCACATATACCAACCAAAATAAGGAAACATATACTCATCGAGGTTCCATCAATCCATAATAACAAAGGTGTACTCAACCTGTATCCAGGTGAGACACCGCAACCATAATCTGTTCCCTCCAGGAACTATGGACACGATAGTCTTGCCATCATTAGCCTGCTATCGCTCCGATCAACCAAATACATTATACGTATATATACAAAATATAATCACCCGCCTCTATGGCGAGTGAAAGAAAACAAAATTCCGCTATCGCAGAAAACACACAGGCCTACATTATTATGTTATCGAGACCAAATACAAAGCTCAAATTACACACACGAGTCTAGGGCTATCGGACGCCACAACTTCATCTAGCCACACCTCTTACTAGAATTTCTTAACTCTAGGCCCCATCTGGGCACCCTAACCTGGTCCTTTATTCCTACCGGGAAAGGACTAATCGTGTGGCTCCGCACTCCACAATACCATTTTCATCACTGGCCTTCCTGACCATGATAAGGTCGTCAACACCATCAGACTCTATAACTTCGCTCCTTACAATCACCTTATTCATCCTCTTAACTTCTTTGTTAAAAGGAAACTCCACCACCGGTTCCAACAATCCTATTTCAACAAATCTCCCCATGTGGATGTCCCCCCAGGGGCACCTGAACACACCCAAATTCTCCCTACAAGTGAAAATCTTCCTTATTTTTTCACATCTGGGTATTTCCATACCCTGCTCTAAGCCAAAGCTCCCGAGCCATCTGCGTCCAATAGGTAGTGCCATGCTCACTTTGCGCTACCCCAACTTTAATATATGGTCCTTATCAAAGACCCTTTTCGAACCCTTATCTCCACGGGGTAGTTCAATTTAAGTACCACTTTCTACCATAGTAGTACGTAGATGCTCCGAGCTACTATACTTTAGTAGTCGTTGCAACGATCCTTAATAATTGCCATAAGGGGAGTGACCTCTACGGCGGTCCTCGTCCCCAACTTCTACCAGCTTCCCCAGCTAAGCTCCACCTCCTGTTGCCCTCTGAGCTCCGCACCCGATTCTCAACGAGGGCGTAAAAGATTTCTATAATCTTCTAATATGGCAGGAGAACGAAATCTCACAAGAGAAATCAACAATCCTAATCCTGGGGCTCTATAACAAATCGAGAGCAACGCTGAAAGCGTAGTACGTCCGCACAGATTCCTAAGGACACTAGAACCTGGTGCTCTGATACCATCTGTAACAACCCGCCTAATGGGATACCGAGCGATCACTCCTATATCAAATTATAATAGGAGTTACATATGGATCATTCTTAGCATCACTGCCGAAAATCCATTTAGTTACTAATATCCTATTAGGCGAGCGTTAAAAACTTTTACTTAACTACTCTTTTTAACGATTAAAATAAAACATCCACAATTTAATGCGTAAATGAAATAAAAAGGAAAATGAAATGAACTAAAATAACCGAACACTCGGTTCAAATTATACAACCATATCGAATATCGTGCAAAGAATAAATAAAATCAGTTGGACCATTGGCCCGAATGTTACTACAATACCTCCTATCTATAGTACAAGGAAAGAAGCGTCTACCGAGAACCCGCAAGCATCCATAGCTGCTGCAGCAGACGTCTGACTCGAAAGAATTTCCATCCAGGCGTCCCTGTGTCTGGACACCTATATATATATAATATATAGAAAGAAAGGAGAGTAGATAAACAGGTCAGAGCCCGAATTTTGAAAATATTTTGCAAGTGCATAAATGCTTTATTTTTAGAAAAATAGTTTTATCTCATATTTAAATTGGTATCACACTCCCATGAGATACCCATCACCTCTCCTCTAGTAGTGCACACCTAACGCCTCATAACAACACTTCCTAGTCAAGCTACCCCGCCTAAATAGTCTAATAACCTATCCACTATCTACCCTAGATAGTCCAAGTGCTAAGGGCTAAACTTCCCTCCATTCTCAACACTGCACTAAGTTCGTGCGTGGGGTGTCTCGCAAAGCGAAATCCAAACAAGGAACCTCCCCGATACACTACTACTTGGCAGGGTTAATGGTAGAGATCCATTAGGCCCGTAGCACACACAAATGTATACATATATATATGTGTACCTTTACAATATACGTCCGGATAATATCTCCCGGACTGAGGTTTACCAATTCAATTATATCTTTATAATACACATCCGGATCTACCTCCCGGACTGAGGTGTATTCGATACACAAAGTATTTATCATTTTTATTTCAAAACTTTCCATTTCCCTTCTCATATCCAGGAAATGCATTTAAAAGCCAATTCATTAGCATGAATTGCTATACCAAAACATATACTTTTTAAAAGCCAATTTTATTATCATAAAAATGCTTTTCTGTTTCAAAATATCCCATTTCCCTTTTTATATTCAGGAAATGTATTTAAAAGACATTTTTATTATCATAAAATTGATTTTACCATATCATATGCTTCCACATCCCTTCTTCCATCCGGGAGTGTTACCAAAGCTAAACATATAACCCATTTCCCTTCCTATATCTAGGAAATGTAATTAAAGCCAATCCATTATCATGAATTACTTTAATATAACGCGTTCTAAGACCACCCGTCCGGGTTTCCCCACTGTGCGCGCCCCTAAATGGCTATCATCTTCCAGGGCCTATCATCAAGACAACTTGGGATCCTACATTGTAAGACGTCGGGAAGCGGCCATGTGCCTGCGGGATAGTCAAGACCACACCCGGAATCTCCTAACCAGCGCATAAAAATATATATCAACAAACGCTCACATGGCCTATAGGACTATATCCACCCTGCATTCATTAGCCAGGGGGCTTCACCATACGTACGCAACTTCCCTTATGATAGCGATTTGGAGAGGTGTGTAATCCATATTTTATTAATTATGAAAAACATATCTCTTTCCATTTTGAAAATATTCATTTTTATATTTTCAAAATCATTTCCATCATAACATATATATATATACCTAAATCACACAGTATATACATATCCTATATATTCCTCCTAGAATATATATAATAACGGCCATAGTGGCCTATAGCATCTAGCAATAACCAATAATCCCAAAGATTCCCTCCAGGAATCATAATCATGCATTCATATAAGCATGATACTAAACCCAAAGTATTTCTTACTTTAATAATCACGATATATCTCAATCATATATAAGGATTTATTGGATATCTCCAATTATACCATTTCTCATTTAGCGAATATATAACTATACTCCCCAAATTTATTCTAATCCACTCATAGGATTCACTCAACCAAGATCAATATGATTATGTTATCTCTTTAATACTCAAATTTTAGAAAGCCCGCTTTAAACTCAAAGAGGAGAAGTAATAACAATCTCCAAAATCTTGAGCTGAAAACAGAGTACCGGTCGACCAGTCCTGGACCCCCGGTCGACCGCGGGTTGCAATTAAGCCTACGAAACAAATCAGTAGGCCATTTCTTCTTGACGCGGTCGACCGGTCACACCAGGTCCTCAAAACTTTAATTCCTCAAATCCTTAATCCAACAACCCAAATTTATTTTTTTGGGGTTTCTAAACTACCCTAAAAATCATCCAAAACATCTACACGACTAATCCTAGCCTGTATTTTTCCAATTCCCGATTTGATTTCCGAGTTGATGATTTCAACCCGGAGCTGCCATCTTGTAAAAAATCATATCAAATCGTAGAAAAATTAAAAAAATACGCGGTCAGCGTCCATGTGACCGTATCGAAAAGATCTACAACTTTCGTGTTTTGGCCAAAAGCTAAATCAATTCTTTTCCTGGCCAAAATAGCCCCACAAGGTTACGGGATTACTATTCATCACCTTCTTCAAGAAGGTTTCGGCCATTAAATCTTCTCCCAAGCTTTTGTCGCCTCACCCAACGTCCTACAACCTCAACCAACTACAAATACACTTATAATACGGGTTCTAAACATCCTAGAACCCGAAATTACCAATTAATTTCAAGTAAAACCTAAGTTTCTTCAATTTACCATTTTTAGGGGTTTATTCGTTTTAACTCCCAAAAACCCGTTTTATCCTCGAATACCCAACCCAAAATCATTAGGGTTTGTTATACCAACAATGATATGAGATATTTATGCATAAAAATAAATAAATCAAGTAAACACTTGCCTCATGGATAAAATCCGACGTCCTCGAGTCGAATCCGGCGGAGTTTGGCCCGAATCTCCATTTCTCCTCCTCTTTCTCCTTCCTCTCTCTCTTCTCTCCCTTTTCTTTCTTTCTTTCCTCCCTCTCCCTCTCTTTATATAGAAAGAAAAGGGTTTAACCCGTTAACATCCCAAAACGACTCGTTTACCCAATTACGAGTTACTTTTACCTCTAAAATCACCCGAAACTTAATTTCGACAATCGGACACTCTTTTCCGACTATCTCGGACATTCTGAGACTCATGGCGCAGTCGAAATTTCCATCCGAGGTACTTGACCGCAAATCACTATTCTAACCCAAAATAATTAAGTGCGGTCTTCTACTCAAAATCTTACCTCTTTTGTCGCTATACTCCACGGCGACATATAATTAAATTACTTCGACCTATATATTCCCAAAATAATTTATAACACCCTTCGAAAATTATTAAATCCTCGAAAATCCCAAAAATTACTATTTCGAGAAATTTTCCAAATTCCAAATTATACTTAATCATGGAATTTAATTGTCTCCAAAAGGACAGGTTGTTACATATAGGTATCTTATTAGGTAAACCCAGAAGTCCCACCTACCCATAATTCTACTTGCATCAGGTGTCGAATTTTTATAAGCTCCTACACAGATCCCCAAAAAGGACCAAGTCCATGTCAGGCTCTTCCACTAGTCTGACCCCGTGGATTGGAATATCCAATATGGAACTGAAATTCAGGCATTTAGTGGTCTTGTACCTTCTCTTCCTCATGACTAAGGCCTTAATAGTAGTCTTTTGGACAATTTTTCAAGTCGATCTACGCTCCTCTTATTCCCCTGCTAGATTATCAACCGATCAAAGTCAGTTTTAGAATAAAGAAAATGAAGACAATTGCTCAGGGAAGAGAAAGAGCAAGATAAATTAGGAGAAGAACAATTAGAAAGAATTATAGGATCGTCAGTAGAGGTCTGTGGACCCCTTCAACTTTGGGAAGGTTATCCATACCTATTGGACGATCACCTTCACCTTCAGAAGCCTCAGGTACCTCCATTAAGACTTCCGATGTGACATTCCTCTTTCGAGTAGCCACATTGTAGGGCTTAAACTTCAAAGTGTATCCCACAATTATCTTAGGGTCTTCAGGAACCCCCACAGGTGCCAATGGCTTAGTATTATGACCATGTAATTAAAAATTCACTTATCAATGAGAAGGATCTCAAAGGGTATAGAGGCCAGCTTCTTGGCCTCAGTAGTCCTAGTATACTTGGATATGGTGAGTTGAACAACCTTTGTAAAAAATTTAGAACATATTTAGACTCAAGGAAAAAGTCAGATCCAGTATGAAAGAAAAAATGGACTTTTACTTACCCATAAAAGGAGGACTACACTCAAAAGTGGGGCATCGGATGGGCTCGATAGGGTCTAGTGTAGCCTAGTCTCCCCTTATAAATAGCAAATTCTCCTTCCAGGTTTTGGGAACGTTATTCTTATCCTTAGGAAAAGCCACCACAATAGGCTTAAGGGCTAGGAACTTTAGCCCCTTTTCATTTGGATTGCTCTTCTCTTGAACCCATTATAGCTTGATGAACTACGCCAATGAAGTGTCATGCTTATCGTTATTAGTTTCCCTAAAACCCAAGACCATGGCCATCAAAGGTCTCTATGAGTTGGACAACAGCTGTGATGAAGCTCCACCAATGATCTCCAGGATCCTAATCACAGGCATAGGTAAGGGAAATCTAGCCCCATATTGAAGAAATCACTCATTAAAGCATACGTGAAGGTAACCACGGGGCAGGAACTTGGAGTGACATTCTCTAAAATTTGATAAGTCCTTCAAATCCACTCCAGGATTTCTTTGTGATTTGTGAGGCAGAGTGATCTCCCCTAACAAAATTTGGATTGAATATCCCCTTATATGTCATCACCTCCATTCCTAGGGACACTAGACCACTCGAAAGATGAACATGGTACTTAACTTTTGGCATCACCAAATAAGGCAATGGACCAAGGGGGCCAACGACATATAATGGTGTAGGGTTCAAAACCTTTGAAAGGGAGGTTTGATTAGAAGATATTATTTGAAGGAAAGGGTTTCGTGAATTATAATAATTATAAGAAAATGATAAGTGACGAGAGTTAGCTGTAAGAACTCAACTCATTCCAAGGGGATATTTTGTAGCCTCCTAAGGCCTCGGACAACCGCCCCTCTATCTCCAATATCAGAAGCTTTAATCACCCCTAGTCATATCGATGCCCTTCGTCTTCATCACTTCTCTGCATCCATGTGACAGATTCCTTCCCAATATAATCTATTCATAATGGAAATATTAGTGGTAAGTTATGACCTTCCTCCAACTTCAACTAAAGGTAAGCGTTGCCCCTTATAAAGTTTGTAAGAGGCAATAAGGGGATACCTATGTCACACTTGGCACTTAAAAAATTCCCCAACTCAAGTATGTCCTCTGAGTCAAGACAGAGGTACGATGATTGACCCTAAACCTTAGATAAACTATTACTTATCTTATTAGACCTCGATTGTCCCAAGGGCTAAGCCCTAGTACATAATCAAACCTTAGTCCCACACCTCTCCATTTTAAGGGAGTACTCATGCCAACACACTTCCCCAAAGGAGCTCATATACCATAACACAGAAGTTCTGCCTCTCCTCCCAAGTCATACCTAAGTCTAAACAAAAATTACCTCTAAAGGTCATCAAAACCTCGGTACTAAGACAAGGTATTAAGTGGCATCCCAGAGCTACCTTGGAATAATTCCCTGTCAATTCTAGACCTCCTAGACCCACTGATAAGGCTTTTACCATCAATCTGACAAGTAAGCAAAAATAACAAAACTGTTTCACCTACATCCACCTTGAACACCCACTTGCATTGAGATATCCCATGTATATATAATGCACTCAGACCATCCCTTACACCATGTGAAAATCCTTTAGCCAACACTCCACTACCTTACTGACAACGAAAAACCTCAAGGACACCTCAAATATGTTGTATCAGTCCACTCATGGGTGTATTAATATTGTAGACACCCCATCCTATGACCCCATAACCACCTCCTTTGGTCCCTATCACTCACTCATTCAACATGAAACCTAGGTCATACCTCGAGTATCGATCTAAATGCTATCGGATGCTCCTGAATCCCGTTTAACTCTGGTCAACTTCCTTACCTAACCTAAAGCTCAATGAATCTTCTAAGGGCTTTGAATCCCCTTTCTAATAGTCCAGCCCATGAACAAATTGACTGTACGATTCGGATGAATGATCCATTTTATCTTAAAAACTGATTTAGAGGCCACCGAGCACTGTCAGGCCCTATTTGAGTCAACTCTTAAGATCGAATGAAGATTAATGAATCTTTATAGGGCTCTAAATGTCCTTTCCAATGGTTTACCCCGTACACGAATTAACTTTATGGCAAACGAACCACCCATTTTACTCCGAAGGGTCACCGGGCACTTTCAAGCCACATTTGACCTGGGTCAACTCGCCGAACCAAATGAAGCTAAATGAAATGTCAAACGGAACTAAATACCCATTCCAATGGTTTGTCCCATGTATTAATTGGTCTTACGGTTCGGATAAACAATCCATTTTTCTTCAAAAATTTCCTATCTAGTGACCAACGGGTGCTTTCAGGCCCCGTTTGACCTTGGTCAACTCCCGACCCCGGGAATGTTTCATGTATTGTTAAAGGGATCTGAATACCCTTTTTGAAGGTCTACCTCATGTGCGATTTTGACTTATAATTTGCATGTTATAGTCATTTTTTGAAAAACCTGCCTTAGACTACCGAATGGCACCCCTAGGACCCTGCCCATTGGCAGTATGTCAGGGGTTCAATGTCGACAATAAGGTCTAGGACCATGACGATAGGAACCTCCCTTGGCCTTATAAATAGAGGTCATGAACTCAATTTCAAAAGCACCCCTGAACATTCCTCTTACCAATTCAGAGAAAGTTCTATCGAATTCAGAGTTATTTACCCTCTCCCACATTCCTTCCATCCTTTTCACACTCTTTTGAGTAAATTTTCACCCATCTCCTCATACTACCATCATCTCATCGTGAGATCAACGCATCTATAATCAAGATCCACTTCAAGTCTTCATAAGGAGGTCTAATTCTTCCCCTTTTTCTTTAAATTCTCTAGTTTTTGCATTAGTTACTTCATTTCCACTTTAGTATTTTACTTCATCACATCACATATCTTAATTTCAAACGTTTTGTAAATAGTATTTTCATGTAATTTATTTTCGTAAGAAAACCCAAAAAAAGAAAAAGAGGGTTTATTTGTAAATTCCCAACGAGAAATTCTCGTCACATTTTCTCACAATAAAAAACCTTTTTTACACACGCATATAAACAAATCCCTCGGTTGGATTTATGGGTTAAACCCCACCTCATATTGTCTTCGAACTATGTGGACTTTGATGCCCCCCTTGGGCTACATAAGCATCTTGGATAAATCCTTAGACTCGAGTTCGCCTATATACATTTGTTACCTTGTTCTTATTATACATTCATAATATATATATATATATATATATATATTATGCTTTCTAGCTTGTGTCTTGTCTGATATACGCAATCGATGTTCTATAATGACTTGTGAATCGGCAAACACTTACATCATACTTTTAATTATTATTTTGGGAACGCTCTTAAGGATGACCTCACTCCACCATTATCCATGATGAGAGTTGAAAGATTTTGCCCTCCATTTATATTATGCCCATAAGCACACACATCACAGAGTTCAACTAGAGAAAATTAACACATGCCCATGAGAAATCAAAAGGGCGGGATGGGTACCTAACACCTTGTCATTTTGTAACTTATAGTCCTTGAACCCTTGAAGCACTTGGTTTCACAAGCATCAATATTGTACTTGATGTCGTTCTCTCGAGACGACAATATTTCTTTTTCCTGTTTTGTTCAATATAGGCTGGCGACTCTATCTCTACATACCACTCCACATCGACGATAGTCGAGCACCCCGAGAAAGGATGCAATCCCCATCGCAAATAAAAAAAAAGGTTAAGGAAGGAGGGATCCACTTTGGGGGATCCCCTGACCCCCAAAAAACCTGAGGATGGACACAAGTATAAATAGGGGTTGGTTGAAGGGTGCAAAGAAGGTTTAACTAATCAAGCTAAGAGAGAAGACAAAGTGCTAGCATTTTTAATAAGTGTTTACTCTTCAGTCCAATCCTCGACCCATTATTGAGGAGATATATTGTAATCCGGAGCATTTTCCAGTAGTTATACACCTTGCATATCTTGTTGAGCCCTGAGATAGAATTCAAGAACATTTAAAGAAGTCACTTGGACAAAGCTTAAGGGATCTTCTACACTAAAATACTCACTTACATTCTAATGAACATGCATAACATTTTTATACAATGGATGTAGGATCATCTCTTGAGGTCCGAACCACTTCAAATCATTGTTTCACATTTTGACACACCTCTCCTTTAACCCATCCGAGGTCTGGAGGTGAGCACTTATGGGTTTGAAGTCTTAAACGATTTTAAGTCTCATTATTGATAATATAAAAAAATATAATAAATACATGTCCACTAACCATGAATCAAAACATAGGATGAGAGAATAAATCATTCAACATGATAAAAAAATCTTTCTCTTTGAATAATTTATTATCATATAAACTAAAAATAAAATATCCTGCGTCATGCATTGGCACCAACATCATTATATTTGGCTCTTGACAATCCTGCTCCATCCCTCCTTTCCCCGTCTTTTTGCTTCCCCATCCACCATTGCTATTATTTTTCCTCTCAGGCTACCCTAAGGTGCTCCCTTTATAGTAAAGCTGCAAGTTGTGCCTGGATTGATGTTGCTTGTTATTCCTATAGTCACAATGACTCGTAGACTCCTGCATAACTGAGTAGTGAAAGTGGACTCTTGCTGAGCTTGATGCACTAGTGTAAGAGAGGTCATTCTCGAGACTAATGCATCATATACTAGGACATATCAATACCCAATATACATTTTGTCAATCTCATTTGAAGTAGTAGGAGGATGAACTTTGGCATCATTATATGAGACTCAAAGCGATGAGATGTTGCCTTATTGATCCTTGAAAGATAATTCAAAGGTTGATTACCAGGAATGAGAGGTACATTAGTTTCTAGCATAATGCTAGTGAGTAGAATCCAATATGGGTAGGACATATGTAGCCGAGTATCTCAATCATAACATGAGATCGATGGTCATGTTGGTACCAATGTCATGCATAAACCAAAGGTGATCGGATATATAAGTACTATCATACCCTATCAGTCAAATATAAAAAAATAAATATCTTATTGAACAAACGATGGTTATAATATAAATGGCTAATCTATGATGGCTTACGATTGTCAAAAGCAATAGTTATAAAGTGAAAGGTGTTATACATGATAAAGTAGGGATGAGATGGTCATGATGGTTGGGGTACTGAGGTAAAAAAAAACCTAGGTTAATGTAAAAGCTCAGTTATGGTATCGGGTGAGATGATTATGTCGACAACTCTAACCATGGATAATAAAAACTCCACATCCACCCTAGAATGAAAATGAAAATTCTTGAGCATATCAACGTAAGGAGAACCTCACATTTGTAAAAGATGATTCCACCCCTCCTATCAAACAAAGAAGGAGAAAATGTATCCTCAAGGTTCGATAAAAAAATCGGATGATCCACCACCGCCCTCTTCTTGTAGAACTACGTGGAGATGAATATCTCATACTCCTCATGTGAAGCCCACTCTATTGAGATAAAATGTGAGTGAGGCTAAGGTGGAACCTCTTTTCTCTATTTCCTAATGGAGGAAGATAATTTAGAAATGGATGGAAATGGGATACGGGTAACTTTAGAAAAAAGTCCAATGGTAGTCTACGGACCTAGTATAGGTTACAATAACAAACTAATCACAACACCAATCAAACAACTTCAACTAAATACTGTCAACCCCCAGAGCAACATCCGGATAAAACCAATGACTAAAAAATATGCCGAATAAAAATTCTTGTCACTACTTTATGCCAAAAAAACCACTTTTTCAAAAACATTCCCCCCCCCCCCCCGCCACACACACACACACACACACACACATATATATATATATATATATATATATATATATATATATATATATATATATATATATATCACATATAAATGGCCAAAGTGAGAAGGAGGTAAAAACTTAACCAAATACCAAGAAATTGAAAATATCTCCCCCAAATGATATCTATAGGATCCAAAATCTCAAATCCAAGGCTTCGACTGGAGAATGGGTGAAGAAATTAGGGTTTGGAGTCCTTGGATATCACAACCCGGGTTTTGAATGTTGTGATATGAAAATGACACTATGTGAAGATGAAGTCTTCTTTGAAACTAGCCATCACTCAAACTAGAGTGGACTCTTATTCGAACCAGGATGGCCCTCGTTCAAATGAGGAAAATACGTAATCTTCTAAAACAAATCCCACAAAATAAATAAAACTTGGGAAATAAAAAAAATAGAAACACGTGTTGTGCCACAAACTAAATAATTCTAAACATTTAAACCACACACATGTAACCTAAACGAATACGAAAGGTCTAAAGAACCTATAAAAAAGTTGTTCCAATTCAAAGTGGACACGAACCATATGACTAACTTGGTTTAAAAAACTATGACATAAGTCAACTACACTGAAAATGTTTAAGTCATTTTGGATTCACATAGATAGCGACCTTAAGCTAACCTTGTAAGTTAAGCAATATAATAAGGTCAGAATAAAATCACGTATTAGAAGAACGTGTACAAATCCATTGATCATTGACTTATATCACCCTGAATTGTTTCTATTTCAAAATTTTTATTTTCAATTATTTGGAGAGATTGACCTTGCATAAACATTTTATCACTATTTATCTCCATTTTCATAAATATTTTATTTTAATTCTTTTACCTGTGATAGTTATCACCCTTTTTAATCAACTCTTGCCAATGCATCTCTCCTGATTTTTCAATGAATTCACACGAATTGGTTCTTACAAGAACACCTACAAAATCTAGGGAAGAAAATATGACCCGATTGAGTGAAGACGTGTGGCATGAAAGTTTTTTTAAATCAAGATTGGTGATGCATTATACTATAACTTATGTTAAGTGTGTGAAATATGGTAAAGAATAAAATGTGTTTGCAATAGATTGTTTCTAGGAGAACTACAAAGATAATTATTAAGTGAAGTCTACACTAAGCTCACACTATCCTACGAAATTCTAACAACCTAGAAAGGGGAAATGGATTACACGACATTGTTCCTAAATACTCTATCATCGAACACATAAATTCCACAAAAATAAAAATATTTTTAGTTTTTTATGATTTTCATAAAGTAAAAAAAAAATATTTTTTTTGTATTTATCAAATAAATTTAAAAGAATAATATATATGTGATGCATTTAGCCTATCTCTCTCCCCTGCCTCTAAGGCCTTCCAAAATTGTACTACTACATGTATATAATGAGAATCAGGCTCCAAGTGGATGCAAGCTCATTTCCATATCCTAACCACTCTAAATCTCGTATTATCTCTCTTTTACTCTAATTTTTATACTTTGAATGTTATGTATAACTTTAGCGGTATGATTTACTTTGGTAAACCTTTTTTAGATAACAACAGTTTAGCACCGTCTACAAAAATTAGGTGTTCTATAGAGTTTCTTCTAAATTGGGTCGGTTATGCCTCATTTCATCTGTAAAGATCTCCGGATCTACATCTTATGGGCGAGATCTTGATGGTTAGACCTATATTTGCATATAAACTCTTTGAAGGTACCTTCATCTTTTCACATATATTTTCTCAAACCAACTTTGAGGTTTGGGGGAAAATTCATCTACTCCAATGATGTTTCTACGTTCAAATCTTGCAAAGAAGTTTGACAGGCCACGACCTCGTAAAGACTGGTAACTAAGGATGCACATATATTTATCTTTCTCTACAATTTTAGGCTTTATCTACCATGTTATGACCCAGATAGTAGGGATTTGGTACTAAACTTAGGTTATTTCTTACAAACGGACTCTTTATGCCTTGGATTAATTCCCTATGGAATTTTAGTCTAATTATTAGGGTGTAAAATCACATTATGGGTGAATTTGGGGTAAAATATGCTTTTATACCCTACTAGATGCGGCTTGACATGTTGTCGTGCTATAGACCGCGACCTCCAATTAACAATTTTGGACAGTTTTTCTATTTTTGGAATATTTAGCATTTTGATAAAAAAAAATTGATCTTAGACCCAAGATGCCACAATATGCTTAAAAAACCCTACAATATGTTTCATGGCTTGTGGCCTGGGTTAAATAGCATAAGGCTAGGTCACATGATTAAAAACCAATGATTCTAAGGGCAAACTTCGGCTACGCTGTTGCCTCAAGGATCGATAAATTGCCCATGATAGTTTACGATGCTTTTACTAACTTTTCAGTTACTATTTTTCCCAAGGGGAAAATACTTGGTAAATTGTCATCCTAATAGAACCGAACTAGGAGAAAATTACATCGATCATATCAATCACAATGAAAAACTCCTTATAAGGGATGAAAGTTCACGACGTCACCCCCTGTTGACCTAACAGGCCGCGACCTCATCCCATGTTAACATAACATGTCGCAGCGTCATTGCAACAGCTGCATCCCTTTGTCAATATGATCAATGACTCTTCTTACTCTATGCCTCCATTTATCACTTTATTTAGTTCATTTCAGACAAAACATTATTAAGAACTCACAATCTAAAGAGGAGAATCATGGAATGTGACTCAGTGTTAAGCCCCCAAAAGACTAAAGACGTGGCTCACTTGATGAGGCGCATCAATTATCTGTGTGAGGTTTATGCAATACTTCGATGATAGATTAACCCCCCTGACATATTATTCTTATGCCTGAGTCCATTACCTTCACTCTCAAATTAAAAGATGAAGACCTAAAAGTAAAGACTCTATCCATATCCACTAAGAGGAAGAGGGAAACAAGATCAGAAGGGAAGAAAAAGATGCATGAAAACTACCTATAATAGCCATATGAGGAGTTAATCCCTCTAAAATGTGACTTGGAGGATATCTTAGCCTTTATTAAAGGAGATAACCTCCTCAAATGGCCCGGGAAGCTAAAATGACCTCCTAGTAGAAAAGATAAAAGAAAATGGTGTGACTTCCACAACGACATTGTCCACACGACCAACAAATTCTAGTTCCTAAAGAATGAGGTCGAGAGTCTTACTAGATAAGGAATACTGCAGTGATTCATACATGATGGAACCCCTAATTAAACAAACCACTATGAAGCTGTGACCCCCCAGAAGTTTATAGGGAGTGTTTGCTTTGGACTTTTGCAAATCACAACAAAGCCACAACTTATATGTCAATTTTGTATTCTTTCAATATATATATTAATGAAAAGATACGTTTTACTTTCATGTCTGTGAAAATTCTCATCCGCAGGTACAACGAGATACTTAGCAACCATCACCCCTTAAGGCAACGGCCATGATAATGGTACTTTCATGCCACAAAGAAGGCCACATAAACAGTAGAAGAAAAGGCCGAGCAGACTTCTATAGAAGAGAACTCAAAAGAAATGTCAGTCGAACAGACTTTCATGGAAGAGAACTCATAAACAAAGTTAGTCAAACAGACTTTTATGGAAGAGAAAGCAACAGCAAAATTAGCTAACAGACTTTTTTTTTATTGAAGAGGGAAAAAACACCCTAGTATATTATTGATTGAGGATAAAATGCCTCTCCAAAGTTGCAAAGACACTGGGAAGCAAAATCAGTTGAGCAGACTTCTACGAAAGAGAACTCTATAGCAAAATCAACGGGGCAAACTTCTCCAAAAGAGAGCTCGGTAATAAGAATAGACGAGCAGACTTCTCTGGAAGATAGCATAGTAGTAGGAATAGCTGAGCAGACTTCTACGGAAGAGAGATCAATAATAAAATCAGTCAATCATATTAGAGACAAACCAAAAATGTTAGTTTGAGGAGATGTAAGAGACCATGAGGCGGAGCAGATGAAAATATTATTCAAGGAAGGAGAGTTATATGAAGCCTTTAAATAATATCGCATTACTAAGGCTGCAACCATAATAAAAATTGAGATAAAACTTGCAAAAGATCAGTCTAAGTCATGAATGGACTGTATTCCTCATGTCTACAGAGGGTAATCTTAAGCCTCTTGATAAGATGACTGCAATAGTTATACAATGCCGCTGAGAAAGAAGATATCAATATCCAAAATCTATGGCCATTATACCTCCTATGTCAGCATAAGTACTGTCTACATGCATTTCATTTTTAATATTGCAATCACAATTATGTCCAATAAAAATTTAAGTCCACGGCCTCATCCAGTAAAGGCCTTAGCCTCTTTAAATCAACGACCTCGCCTTCAGCAAGTAAAGTTTACGCCCTCAGCCAGTAAAGTTTAAGGCCTCACCAAGAGAAGTCCACAACTTTGTCCAATATAGGTCTCAGCCTCATTAAATCAATGGCCTTGACCTCAGCAAACAAAGTCTGCAGCCTCATCCAGATGGTGAATAGTGAGAATCAGGCTCCATAGTGGATTGTCAGTTGCCCATCCAGATGGTGAATAGTGAGAATCAGGCTCCACGTCAGTAATGGATTGTCAGTTGCCCACCTTCAAGAAGGATTCCATATAATTAATACTTATCAATAAGGAACGTGGTCTTTGCATGTCACACCCCCACTAAATACTATAAATAGAGGACCTCTCATCCTAATTTGATAGCAAACATATGGGTAACGAAGTTCTTCCTAGATCCTTCCTCCATTTTTCTACACTTGAGACTACATTCAGGTCACCTGCCCCGATCACCTGAGCAACAATAGGCCGCGATCCCCCTCCACTCTATACCACCAGGCCGTAGCTTATACTATGCAGTGTTTGTATGTGATGCATTGAGCCTATCTCTCTCCTCTTATAAGCCTCTAAGGCCTTCCAAAGTTGTACTACTTTATGTGTATAGTGAGAATCAGGCTCCATAGTGGATGTAGGCTTATTTCCATAGCCGAAACACTCTAAATCTCATGTTATATATCTTTTACTCTATTTTCTACACATTGACTGTTGTGTATAATTTTGACAACAAGATTTACTTTAGTAAACCAATTTTAGACAACAACGAATTTGATTAACAATTTTCTTACATTTGATGATGCAAGACCTGATTGAAAAAGTGTTTGGTGCGTAAAATAAAATCACGATTTTTAATAATTTAGTTGTGCATTAATTATTTATCTAATAAAATTAGTTTAGTCATCTTTTGGGTTAATGCATAGGAGTAATATTTCCATTATTTTAATATATTGTTAGTACCTTTAATTTTAAATAGTAATTTTACACATAAAAGATCAGATCACCAATTCTTATGGAATATAAATTTTTGATTTACAATCTTAGGTGGAACTGGACACACCATCCATAGAGCTTAAGAACAATTTTTCAGTAGGTTTGTCGTAATTACGAGAAACTGTATAACTTCAACTTATTGTGTTAATGCGCTCTATATGTACTCACCCGGACCCCATTGAGGTCATTGCCTTAGTTTTTTATTAAGACATTATATATCATATTGTTATCAGTCTTTCTTAATCTATTAATTATACTTGATAGACATATGCACTCATTAATCATTAAATTGACAAATATGGTGAAATTGGTTTTTGGAATAATAAGCTTGAATGATTGATTGGTAGTGATTTGTGTATTGTGAAATTCAATTATGAATAGAATCAACGTGCTAGTATAGAGATGCATATAAGTTTTTTATTTATTAAACCATACACGTGGGTTATTTGATGACACTGCAAGTAAGCTAAACTAGACTAATTAAGTTATTAAAAGAATTAATTAAAATAACTATTAGTAATTTATTTTAATAATGTGTATCCATAACCTTAATGTGGGAAGAAATCAATTAATTACTAACAAGGATTTCATATTATAAGTTTAGGTTCAGGGATATCCATAACCTTAACGTGGGGAGAAAATAAGTAAGTAACAATAAATATCTTGAAAGATACATTCAAGTTAAGGGTGATGGGATTGGCATTGAAAAATTTATACCAAATAACATTTGAATCGTCATGTTTTATAAAACAAAACATCATAAACTAGATATATGCAAACAAATATAGGGTTCATATTACCATACCTTTGCAAATCTTGTAGGTAATCCAATATGGGAAATAAGGATGGAGAACACGATGACGATGATAATTCACCTCCACGAATCTTTTCATAAATGAGCAAAACAGCTTCGATCTCTTTGTATATGATCCACTCGAAGTGAACTATGCGTGTGGTCACTCTTAGAGATGAAAACTTAGTGAAATAAGAGAAAAAATATATTCTCTCTTCTCATCCCCATCATAATAATATGAATAGTGTTTTATTTCACCCTCTTAAACTCTTAATAGTATCTAATCCAACATAATCCTAGTCACTAAATAGTTATATATGCACTATAATTTAATTATCTCAAAATTACTAGAATAAAGACGCTTTGTTTGCAAAGTAAGAAAGTACATAATATAATTCCTCGTGTACAACATTTAACATATTCTTGGTGAAATTCACTTTGCCATGAATCGATTTTCACTAACTTCTTATCTATTCTTTGAACTCAAACATAAGTTATTTGATACTTTCCATAAACTAGGTTTACAGGTAGAATCAATACTTATAATTTTATAAAGGGGGTGTCACAATCAAGAATATCTACCGGATGTGGATTCATCCAAAATATGCTAAAAGATATTAACATATTAATCGCCCAACTTACATGGCTTATTGGACCAATAAATTGAATTATATCCATTGTCAAATCAAAGTAGTAATCATATGAATAATCAAGTCCTTAAATTCCTTAGGATTAAGAATCTACGTAGCCCTTGAAAAATGTGATATTGTATAAGTCTAATTTGGTCAGTACCTAGACTCTAATCTCACCCTTGGTAATGTTCAATATAATATTTTTTGAACTATCAGACAACTTCCTAAACCACCAGACACGTTCCTTTAGTCAATATAAACTTATCAGATTGTACATGCATCTTTACTGATAGGATGTCAACTCCCAATCTAGGTTATAAACTATTTAATCATACTAGAACTGAAATTTATATATCCAATGATCGTACCAAACCCAACTCATCAGAATTCCTAGTATGTAAATTCACCAACATATACGATATATTTATAAACAAATATAAGTCATTCCAAGAAACATGATTCATAATTTAAAATGATCTAGGGCAATCCTATACTAACAAATAAAAAATGTCATAAAATATGGTTTTAGGAATAAAACCCCAATAATCTCCCACTTACTCTTAAATTCATGCGCCAATGCATTTAACATCCAATCCGTCTACACAACTGTTAATAGTTTTAGTTGTAGAAGGATTGACCAAGTTGTTATCCGATGCAATCTTGGACATAAACTTGGCACCTCTTTAGTTTTATGTTACATCTCGACTATTTAAATGTCGGGTGATCAATCCTTTATAAAAATAAAACAGAATTATCATTTGGTTCATTCTTAACATCACTGTCGAAAATATTTAAAAGTTTACTAACCACCTAGTATTCAAAAAGCTAGTGCCAAATTTTATCTTTTTTTTATTAAACAACAACAACATATAGATACAAATACAATAACCAAGCCATTCACCCAGTAATAAGAATATGAACTAATCGCAAGATAAATAACTGAATAAAACTAATATCGAATAAACCATCGGTTCTCAATACAAAAGACCAACTAAATATCTAATGAAATAAACTGATCCCACAAATACAAAGTTTCATAAACTGAATAAAATGAACTAACTGAAGGGGCGACATGCCCAAACGGAATGACTGAGACTACATCCTACTCTAGGAATGAATCAACTAAAGTGTCTAATCTGAATTCTGCAAGCATCCACAAGTGCTACAGCTATACATCCTTGGAACAGATCATTAAGCTTAGCATCCCTCTAACTGGACACCTAAAAGGTTTTGAAAATATTTTGCAAGACGGGCCAGATCCCAAAACATTTGAAAATATTGAGCAAGTATTTATCACAGTTAAATTCAGTTATTGACTACACATATTAGTTCAACATACACTCCCTTGAGTTCCTCACCTCTCAACTAATGTGCACGCCTAACATAATCCTATCCAGCTATGCTACCTAACCCAACTAGGTCTCCTGAATAACTTTTTATCCACTAATAAGTTTGGCTTCTCCATACTGCCCATACAGTACGCTACTCATTAAGTCCTTGGTTACAGATCTCTTTAGCTTCTCTCGTACTGCCCATATAGTACGCTATAGTAACACTAATAATTAACATGTCTTGTGTGTAGTTATTAACTAAAATTAACATATCACTTATCTTATCATTAAATATTTTCATTAAGTTGATCTACTTAAATGATCTTTTAGTTATTCACTATCTAACTCTACTACCATCACACACTAAGTAGCTTTACCTCATAGTTAAATTACTTTTAGATATACACTATCTATCCTTCCTATATTACACATAAGTAGGATAATCACACTTGTGTTATATATATATATATATATCACATATCATATATACAACTATAGCATCTCCGGACTGGCCCCTCGTGATGCATCATACACTCTTATCAAGTCCATGTACCTCTCGTACCAGATTCGGGACTACTGGTTCGGCATGTCTCCTCGAACCCAAAATTAAATAATAAGCATTGGAGACAAACATGGTTCTAAGCCTTTGGGATATGCACATACCAAACATACCCAAACGACCTGCCAGTCTCACCCATACACACACATGGTGAGTCACCCTAAGTTCCATGTTTTGGGGCACAAATTTAGACCTCACTGGAATCGTCAAGGTGGGACTGCCCTCAGCGCGAAAACCTCCAGATAGCATGCAGCGTAGGTATGTTCACACACATAAGAAATAACACAATAGGAATACACATAACCTAACCATATGTCGCATATATTCATACACATAACCTATAAATATTATCCGTATAGGTATACACACCACCTATAAATATCATCCGTATAGGTATACATTCCACTTATAATATAATTCCGTATAGGTTTCCACTCAACCCATAATATGATCCGTATAGATATACACTCATCCTATCATATACTCCATATAGGTATACACATAACCTATTAATATAACCTGAACGTAATCTATCTCTCGAGTACTCAATGTACTATCGATATGTAGTTCTAACTCTCTATTGCATTTTCCCGAGTATAAATCACTACCCGAATGGCCCTAGTTAACCCTTTAAGTTATTTTAGTAGTTACTACTCTCATACTCTATTGATCTCAGCCATAGGTTCAATCATCTCTCCTTGACCCATTTCAAATCTCGTCTATTAAATAACTATGGATATGTTCCTGATTATCCCTAACCTTATCTCATCTAAATTTATGTAAACCAAATCCCCATAATATGCCTACTAAATTAAATATAATCATCTTTATTATTTAGATATGCTCCAAAATTCCCTCGTTAATTATTCATAAATTCTAGGGTTTAAAAGGTAAAATTTTACAATTCTGGCAAATCGAATAAATTCGCCTAAGGGCCGAATCGATTCCAAAAGAATCGGGGGTCTTATTTCTTACGCAACTTCATTTCTCATCATTTTTACCCAAAATTCCTTCGTGCAATCTCCCCAAACTCCATTATAATTTGAACTAACATTATATAAGAGTATATACATCAATTTTAATGAATATTTAACATCAAATCATCATAAAATCCAAAAATTTCAAGATTGTTTTAGGTTTTTCTACCCAGAACCCTAGTTCATGTTCTTCATGCATAATCAATACTTTCCCAGATTTCTTCCATAATACTTACGCATACAAATCTGAACTCATGTCCGCTACATATGTGGAAGCATTCTACATTCATTCCAATCCTAATTTATTAGTTTTATTCACTTTAAACCTCAAGAACACAATTAAAATCATGCTATTATAATCCCTACACTACATGGGTATTATAACCAAATCAAAACATGAAAGATAAACACTTACCTCTGGTTCAGCAGATCTAATTTCATTTGATGGTGATGGATTTGTTTGTCTTACCTTCCAATCCACAATCTAAAGTTGATGAACGTGCAAGAACAAGGTTGAAGGATTCAAAAATCCTCTCTTAGGCTCCAAGAATGTCTTATTCTCTAATGGCCTCTTTTAGTTTTCTATCTTGATAATCCTAGACTCTCCCAACTCTATGCTGCTAAAGGCTTTAGAAATTAGTAGGTCTATAAACACTAGATTACCAAATGACTCAAATGCCCCCATACGGTGTCGATTTGCTCTAAAATTAACTCGGGACCCAAACAATACCCCCGATTATACTATTCGGACTATTTTGACCCTTCCGGACACATTGTTGCACTTTAAATGACCATTTGGATCACCCATAAATAAATCTCATTTTATTTCATAAATTTAAGTCTCGATACGACTAACACGTGCGTCCTGACTAGATTATCGTAACTGTCGGATTTTTCACTGACGACAATCATAATGCATTCTTACTAATTTATTATTCGTTCACTAAGTAATACTAATATAATTCATACAAATAAATATCAACCCTCATCACTCTAATTAATATTTATTTTAATTCGAATTAATTTCCCATTTTAATTTAATTAATACCAATGTAAAAATCATTAAAAATACAGGGTGTTACATACTTCCCCCCTTACAAAGAAATTTCGTCCTCAAAATTAGGATAAGCTTAGTACTAATCATCTCAGATACTTTCGCGTGCGGTATTCACATCTTTTTAAGGTTTGGCACATTACGCTGTTCCCGATACCCCTTCACTAACGGTACTCTCTAGTCTGACGGCCTATACCCTTCCAATCGGACTAGTGATCAATCTGCTCTAATCACTTTACTCTAAAGTACTCCTTCATTTCTCTTATCGTTTCTCGTTGGTGCCTACGAAGGCGGTTATCCTTATCCTAAGAATATTCCAGCACAATTGGGTTGATATTCTAATGGTTATATGTAATACCCCGTACTTTTGGCTATATTTATTTTTGGGATTAATCAATTAAATGCGTATTAATTGGAAATTAATCCGGGTTATAAATACTGATGTGATGCGAATTGGTATTTGATTATGTGCATATATGATTATATATGTATTTGGTATTATAAAATTTGTCGTGAGATTTATATACGGCAATTTGGAAATTTTGTTGAGACGCGTGGGACCGCCGCGTCACGGTATAATATTTTATTAATAAAAAGTGAATTTAAAATCGATAATCCGTATGGTCGTTTTGAGCGCGCCAACGCGTCCGGAAGGGTCGAGATAGTCAGAAAACACTAGCCGGGGGTATAGTTTGGATCCCGGGGTAATTTTAGACCGTACCGGTAACTTAAAGGGTATTTTAGTAATTTGGTATTTTTGGGTAATTAAAAGTGACGAAAATTGAGAGTTGTAATCTGATAAGGATTGACCCCAACCAACCCTTATTAACCCAACAAGCTACGGAGGTTTATTGAAATTAGGTTTCATAAGTTTCCCCAAAGCAAACCCTAGCCACCATAGCCTTTTGGAGAAGAAAGCTTGGAGAAGGAGAGAGAGAGAGAGAGATTCTGCATAAATTCTACACCGAATCCACACCAAATTCAGAAATCAAACCAAGGCAAGTGACTTTATTTCCATTTAATTACTGAGAATGTCTTTTCCATGTTAGAAATTGAAGAATCTTAATTGTTCTTGAAAGATTAAAAGAAAACCCATGAAATTTGAAGTTATTATTGAATGTTGGGATAGGTTTGCATGTAGAAACATTGTTGGGAGATTTAATTTCGGATATTTCATATCTAGGTGATGTACGAATTAAAATCTGGGAATTTATGATGAGAAAAAGTTAGGGTTTATGTTCTTGAAGAAAATTGGGAATTAGTGTAGAAATTGTGATTTAATGATGTTTATATGATATCAAACCCTTTAATGATGTTAGTATAACCCCTTAACATGTTTGAGGATGATTAGAGAACTCAATATATTGTGGGAACGAATTTTAGAAGAGGTTTGAGGAGTAAAAATGGTGAAAAACGATTTTTGGGAAGTTCTGGGCAGAAACTGGCATCTCGTTAGAAGCAACCCCCAGGTCGTTCGAACGAGCTCGTTCGAACGAGCTTCTAACGAGTTGACCAGTCGTTATTAACGAGTAGGATTTTCGTTCGATATCTCGTTCGAACGAGATATCGTTAGAAGGGTCAGTTCGTTCGAACGAACTGGGACCTCGTTCGAACAGTCTCGTTCGAACGAGACTTCTAACGACCTGACAGTCCAAACTCGTTCGAAGCCTCGTTCGAACGAGACTTCTAACGAGTTGGCAGTTTGCCTCTTTTTGGACTGTTTTGACTTTTGGAGTTCCGGGAGATGGTTCAAGGGTAGGGTTAGCATCCCTTTGATGATATAGTGATTGATTTGGGACTTTTGGGTTATTGAGATGAGTAAATCATATACGAGAGTTATATTCAATGTATCATTTGGGTTGAGACGTGAGTGACTACTACGATGTGAGGATGAATTATAGCGCGTATAATTATGAATCGGAATAAAATAAGTTGTGATAATTAGTTAGTACAAGAATGCGATATGTACTACGATTAAAATACGGTATTACTAAGATGTGTGTTTACTTAGTATTAGTATATGGATTGTTTGTATGACATACCTACCATACTTGCTATCACGGGAGGTTTCGTTCGCTTAGGACCCTCTAATCCTTGTGTGCCTACGGGGGGGATATAGACTGGTACCTTGATGAACATAGGTCATAGAAAGACTTATTGTGATATTAATAAGTCCGCTGACCATGGGAGCGTAGGTATGTGCGTGACCCATGTGATGGTGACTATGTTCGCCTCCACTATTTGTGATTTGTGTTATCTGAACTATTCCTGAGAGATTCGGAATATGTGATCCTTATGTACGTGATGTACCGGGATGGATAGCAGAGTATGTGTGCACTACAGCTTAGATTGCGGGGTGCTTGTATCGTATATTTATGATGTGAATAATATACATTAAATTAAAGGAAATCCTCATGTGAATGTTGTAAAAATATTACGGTATTGTTTCGAGTTATATAATGAGTTAACTGATAGTTATATCATTGGCATATTTAGTAACTGTGTTCACAGTAAACCTCTACTTGATTACGAGAGTTGTTATGTTATATGGAACCGATTACATGGGTAGAACCCGTGGTAGTCTAGCTAGTTATGTTGTCAGTTAGCTAGTAGTATGGGCAGTTATAGATGGGTACTTACGTTAGGAGTGCACAGTTAGACGAGAGGTGAGAATATAATGTGAGTGCACGTCCTAACATGTACTTTGCATTTAATGTTTTAAATGTTTTTAAAGCACTTGCAGGTTTTTAAAATGATTTCCACTTTCGGGCTCTGACCCATTTGCTTTCAAATATATTTTCTTGTAAAACCATTTTAGGTGCCCAGCCACAAGGACACCAAGCATAGGATTCTCATTCAGGTGACGTGCTGTAGCTGGTTGTGGAAGCTACAGGGATTTGCTCATAGACGCTTCTATCTTTTGGATTCCAGAGTCACTATCTATCAGTTGTAGGGCATGTTGCCCATTCCTATTTAGAGCATTTTTACATTTCAGTTTTCAGACTCTAGCATGTATTGCTCAGTATTCAGTTTTAGTTATTTATTTCAGTTTACATATCAGTTGTGGGATTTGTATTGAGGAGTTTTTCCTCCAGGTTTTATTTACATATTGTGATGGTTATTCTTGTTACTTCAGTATGGTGTATGGTGTTATTTAGTTATTCATTACTCTTGTTGCATGTTAATCAGATTTAATAAAATTTGGCACTTACTTTTTAAATACTAGGTGGTTAGTAATAATAAAACGTTTTCGACAGTGATGCTATTAACTGAGCCAACTTGGCATTTTGAATTAATTTTATAAAGGAGTAGCTACCCGGTGTTTAATTAGTCGGGGTGTCACAGGTGGTATCAGAGCATCAGGTTCTAGTGTCCTTTAGGATCTGTACGGCTATTATGTTTCCGCTACGTTTCTTTGATATAGAGCCCTATATTTTAGGACTGTTGTATTCTTTTGTGTATGCTTCGTTCTTCAGCTATATTAAGTTTATAAACCGTGAACTTATAAACTTTGTTCTTATTTCAGATGCCTCCACGACGTGCACGACGAGTTCCCAGGAATGCTACGCCCGAACCACAGCCCGCTCCAGTTCAGGGCATGTTGAACGCCGCTGAGGTTGCTGATATAGTAGCCCAAGCGGTAAATGCCGCGATTGCCGTGATTCAGCAGGCACCACCGTAGGCGCCGGCTGCCGCGCCAGTACAGGTTAATGCATTCCCGTCTGCTTGGGAGCGTGTACGTGACGCTTTTCAGAAAGCGCATCCACCAGAGTTTTCTGGAAGCTCAGATGTGGTTATCTCGAGCCAATGGAGGAAGGACATGCAGAGGCATTTGAGGATGCATGAGTGCACTGATGTTCAGAAACAGGTGCTAGCTACTTTCAAGCTAGTTGGATCTGCGCTGCAGTGGTGGGAGTCCATTACCACCGCGGAGGAGAGGGATACCCTCACGATACAGGAGTTCTGGGTGTGGTTCGACCGCAAGTACTTTCCGTCCGCAGTTCATACAGAGATGAGGAGGAAGCTGATGAGTTTGAAGCAAGAGGGCAAAACAGTGGCCGAGTATGAGGCCGAGTTCACAAACCTGTTGAATATCGTTCCAGACGAGATTCCAACAGAGAAGAAGAAGATAGAGAAGTTCACCGACGGGTTGAATTGGAGAATCCGGCAGCATCTGCTTGGGAACCTATCGTTGGCCACGTATTCTGATGTGGTTAACGCTGCATTACTACACTGCCAGGACCACCGTTTTCATATGGCCGAGGGCAAGCGGTCAGGGGAGTCTAGCCATCAGGGCAGGACTGGAGGACATGGTGCCATTGGGGCACAATCGGGTCAGGGGTAGAGACAGACTGAGCAGGGCTCCCAGCAGGGGGATAATAAGAGGTTCCGGTCAGGGAACTACAGGCAGGGACAGGGAGGTTTCCGCCAGGGCCATCAGGGTCCAAACGGCCAGCAGGGCCAACAGGGACAGAATGGGCAGCAGTTCCATCAGGGCCAGCAGGGCCAAGGGAGGAATGGTAACGGCCACCAGGGCCGGGGACAGCAGGGGCAGAGGGGAGGGAATTTCCCAGGGAAGTGCTTTACTTGTGGCAAGACTGGCCATAAGAAGCAGGATTGTCCCGATAGGGGCAGGGCCCCACAGCAGCAGCAGCAGGGTGCTCGCCAGGAGCCACAGAGACCTATGTTTCCCGCCGCTCTTCCTGCACCGCCACAGATGGCAGCTTTGCCACCCATTCCAGCAGTCCCAGCTCAGCAGGGGCAGCTACAGTATGGACGTGTCTACAACGTTCACCAGGCTGCAGTTCCACAGGCACCGCCCGCGATCGAGGGTACGTTTCCTATCCATGGCACTATGGGTCGGGTGTTATTTGATACGGGTGCTACACACTGTTTTATTGCTACACACTTCGCGAAAGCTTTAGGATTGTTAGCTACGGCAGAGAGCACAGTGACGTGTGTCGATTCACCATTAGGGAGTGGGTCACTTATTTTCTTTATATGCCGGGGAGTCGGGGTAGAGGTTGGTAGTTTGGTATTGCCTGCGGACATGTTAGTGTTAGACATGCATGTTCACGATGTGATCATCGGGATGGATTGGCTCGTAGCATATAGGACCATGATTGATTGCTTCAGCGGGAGCATTGTTTTTGCCATTCCGGGGCAGGAGATGTTTATAGTGGCGATGCCTCGCCCAGAGGGAGGATCGACCGCTCATCTGTATTACATAGAGGAGGATACCTCTAAGGAGGTTGTGATTCCTTTAGATTCGATCCCGGTTGTTAGGGAGTATTCGGATGTGTTTCAGGAGATACCAGGCTTACCACCCAGTCGAGAGATAGACTTCGTTATTGATTTGCTACCGGGTACGAGACCTATAGCACGTGCACCGTACCGTATGGCTCCAGCTGAGATGCGAGAGTTACGGGATCAGATAGAGCAGCTGTTAGGGCAGGGCTTTATTCGTAGGAGTACCTCACCTTGGGGCGCTCCAGTCTTATTTGTTAAGAAGAGGGACGGTTCACTGAGGTTGTGTGTGGACTACCGAGAGTTGAATAAGGTCACGATACGGAATAAGTATCCGTTGCCTCGAATCGATGACTTATTCGACCAGTTGAGAGGAGCTTCTTTCTTCTCGAAGATTGACTTGAGGTCGGGATACCATCAGTTGCGTATCAGGGAGGAGGATGTCTCGAAGACTGCGTTCTTGTCGAGATATGGTTCTTATGAGTTTCGGGTTATGCCTTTCGGCTTAACCAACGCTCCAGCAGTGTTTATGGACTTGATGAACAGGGTGTTCAGAGATTTCCTAGATCAGTTTGTCATTGTCTTCATTGATGATATTCTGGTTTACTCTCAGACAGAGGAGGAGCACGCCGAGCATTTGAGGATGGTTTTGCAGACACTTCGTCAGAACGAGCTGTATGCAAAATATGAGAAGTGCGGGTTTTGGCTGAAGGAAGTCCAGTTCTTGGGTCACATTATTTTCGACCAGGGAATATCTGTCGATCCGGGGAAGGTGTCAGCGGTGAGGGAGTGGGGACAGCCCACGACACCAACGGAGATTCGTAGTTTCTTGGGTTTAGCAGGATACTACAGGAGGTTTATTCGGGGTTTCTCAGAGATAGCAGGTCCTTTGACACATCTTACTCGTAAGGGTGTGCCATATATCTGGAGTGATGCCTGTCAGTTGGCATTCGATGAGTTGAAGGACAAATTGACCTCAGCACCTGTGTTAGCATTGCCGAGACCGGGAGTTGAGTATTTGGTTTACACCGATGCGTCTTTGCAAGGGCTTGGAGGTGTTTTGCAGCAGGAGAGACAGGCCATAGCTTATGCTTCCCGTAAGCTTAAGCCTCATGAGAAGAATTACCCCACGCATGATTTGGAATTGGCAGCAGTAGTATTTGCCTTACGGATTTGGAGGCACTATCTTTTGGGGGAGAAGTTTCAGCTGTTCACGGACCACAAGTCACTACAGTATCTGTTCACGCAGAAGGAATTAAATATGCGGCAGCGTAGGTGGCTTGAATTTGTGAAAGACTACCAGTTCGACATTCAGTACCACCCGGGTAAGGCTAACGTGGTAGCAGACGCGTTGAGCCGCAGGCCAGCAGATGAGGTGGCAGAGGTGTGGAAAGCGAAGTGGAAGGAATTGGGACACCAGGATGCAGTGGCTCGATCTTTCATGGCTGTGATGACCGTTACACCGCAGATTGTCACGAAGGTTGTACGGGCACAGGCAAATGATTCGTTATGTCAGGAGCAGATAGTTCGATTACTCGCTGAGGGAGCTGAATCCTATACCATTAGCTCAGACGGGGGATTACGCTTCAATGGAAGATTGGTAGTTCCGGAAGGAGAGGAACTGCGACACGATGTGATGGCAGAGTCGCACGGCTCACGGTTCGTGGTACATCCCGGAGGGGACAAAATGTACCAAGATATGAGACGGCAGTATTGGTGGAGCGGTATGAAGAGAGATATCGCAGAGTTTGTCTCGAAATGCGCCACTTGTCAGCTTGTAAAAGTGGATCATCAGAGACCAACAGGATTGCTACAGCCATTGGAGGTTCCGGTGTGGATGTGGGAGAGCATATCCATGGACTTTATCACGGGGTTGCCTACGTCGCAGAGGGGTCACGACTCCGTTTGGGTAATTGTGGACAGATTGTCCAAGGTCGCTCACTTTTTACCCGTTAGGACTGATTACACTGCGGGTCAGTATGCCCAACTCTTCATTTCAGAGATTGTGAGACTTCACGGTGTGCCCCTAAATATCGTGTCTGACAGAGACAAGATATTTGTTTCGAGGTTTTGGGAGAGTTTCCAGGAGGCCATGGGCACGGAATTGCGGTTGAGTACGGCTTATCATCCGCAGACTGATGGGCAGACCGAGCGCACCAATCAGATGTTGGAAGACATGCTACGCATGTGTATTATTGACTTCGGGGGTGGATGGGAGCAGTACCTTCCACTGGTGGAGTTTGCTTACAACAACTCCTATCAGTTCACGATTGGCATGGCTCCGTTTGAGGCATTGTACGGTAGGCCTTGTCGTTCCCCAGCATGTTGGTTGGAAGTGGGGGACAACAAACTACTTGGGCCGGAAGTAATTCAGGATACTTCGGCAAGGATTGAGTTGATTCGGAGTCGCATTCGGGTAGCTCAAGACAGGCAGAAGAGTTATGCTGATGCGAAGAGATTTTTCAGGGAGTTCCAAGTGGGGGACCAGGTTTTGCTCAGGGTTTCTCCGATGAAGGGAATTATGCGATTCGGGAAGAAGGGGAAGTTGGCACCGAGGTATGTGGGGCCGTTTCCTATTATTGAGCGGATCGGACCGGTTGCGTATAGACTCGGGTTACCGGAGCATTTACATCGGATTCACGACGTGTTCCATATTTCCTCGCTGAGGAAATACCTTAGGGATGATTTGGCTCATTCTCACATTGCTGTGGAGGACATCGATCTCCAGCCGGATAACTCTTATGAGGAAGGGCCGATTGCTATTCTGGACCGAAGCGAGAGGAAACTACGGTCAAAGATAGTCCCGTTAGTACGTGTTCAGTGGCGACATCACAATGTCGAGGAGTCCACATGGGAGCGCGAGGATGAGATGCGCGAATGTTATCCAGAGTTATTTTTAGCAGGTACTTTCTAGTTTCGAATTTCGGGACGAAATTCAGTTATTAGGGGGGGAGTATGTAATACCCCGTACTTTTGGCTATATTTATTTTTGGGATTAATCAATTAAATGCGTATTAATTGGAAATTAATCCGGGTTATAAATACTGATGTGATGCGAATTGGTATTTGATTATGTGCATATATGATTATATATGTATTTGGTATTATAAAATTTGTCGTGAGATTTATATACGGCAATTTGGAAATTTTGTTGAGACGCGTGGGACCGCCGCGTCACGGTATAATATTTTATTAATAAAAAGTGAATTTAAAATCGATAATCCGTATGGTCGTTTTGAGCGCGCCAACGCGTCCGGAAGGGTCGAGATAGTCAGAAAACACTAGCCGGGGGTATAGTTTGGATCCCGGGGTAATTTTAGACCGTACCGGTAACTTAAAGGGTATTTTAGTAATTTGGTATTTTTGGGTAATTAAAAGTGACGAAAATTGAGAGTTGTAATCTGATAAGGATTGACCCCAACCAACCCTTATTAACCCAACAAGCTACGGAGGTTTATTGAAATTAGGTTTCATAAGTTTCCCCAAAGCAAACCCTAGCCACCATAGCCTTTTGGAGAAGAAAGCTTGGAGAAGGAGAGAGAGAGAGAGAGATTCTGCATAAATTCTACACCGAATCCACACCAAATTCAGAAATCAAACCAAGGCAAGTGACTTTATTTCCATTTAATTACTGAGAATGTCTTTTCCATGTTAGAAATTGAAGAATCTTAATTGTTCTTGAAAGATTAAAAGAAAACCCATGAAATTTGAAGTTATTATTGAATGTTGGGATAGGTTTGCATGTAGAAACATTGTTGGGAGATTTAATTTCGGATATTTCATATCTAGGTGATGTACGAATTAAAATCTGGGAATTTATGATGAGAAAAAGTTAGGGTTTATGTTCTTGAAGAAAATTGGGAATTAGTGTAGAAATTGTGATTTAATGATGTTTATATGATATCAAACCCTTTAATGATGTTAGTATAACCCCTTAACATGTTTGAGGATGATTAGAGAACTCAATATATTGTGGGAACGAATTTTAGAAGAGGTTTGAGGAGTAAAAATGGTGAAAAACGATTTTTGGGAAGTTCTGAGCAGAAACTGGCATCTCGTTAGAAGCAACCCCCAGGTCGTTCGAACGAGCTCGTTCGAACGAGCTTCTAACGAGTTGACCAGTCGTTATTAACGAGTAGGATTTTCGTTCGATATCTCGTTCGAACGAGATATCGTTAGAAGGGTCAGTTCGTTCGAACGAACTGGGACCTCGTTCGAACAGTCTCGTTCGAACGAGACTTCTAACGACCTGACAGTCCAAACTCGTTCGAAGCCTCGTTCGAACGAGACTTCTAACGAGTTGGCAGTTTGCCCCTTTTTGGACTGTTTTGACTTTTGGAGTTCCGGGAGATGGTTCAAGGGTAGGGTTAGCATCCCTTTGATGATATAGTGATTGATTTGGGACTTTTGGGTTATTGAGATGAGTAAATCATATACGAGAGTTATATTCAATGTATTATTTGGGTTGAGACGTGAGTGACTACTACGATGTGAGGATGAATTATAGCGCGTATAATTATGAATCGGAATAAAATAAGTTGTGATAATTAGTTAGTACAAGAATGCGATATGTACTACGATTAAAATACGGTATTACTAAGATGTGTGTTTACTTAGTATTAGTATATGGATTGTTTGTATGACATACCTACCATACTTGCTATCACGGGAGGTTTCGTTCGCTTAGGACCCTCTAATCCTTGTGTGCCTACGGGGGGGATATAGACTGGTACCTTGATGAACATAGGTCATAGAAAGACTTATTGTGATATTAATAAGTCCGCTGACCATGGGAGCGTAGGTATGTGCGTGACCCATGTGATGGTGACTATGTTCGCCTCCACTATTTGTGATTTGTGTTATCTGAACTATTCCTGAGAGATTCGGAATATGTGATCCTTATGTACGTGATGTACCGGGATGGATAGCAGAGTATGTGTGCACTACAGCTTAGATTGCGGGGTGCTTGTATCGTATATTTATGATGTGAATAATATACATTAAATTAAAGGAAATCCTCATGTGAATGTTGTAAAAATATTACGGTATTGTTTCGAGTTATATAATGAGTTAACTGATAGTTATATCATTGGCATATTTAGTAACTGTGTTCACAGTAAACCTCTACTTGATTACGAGAGTTGTTATGTTATATGGAACCGATTACATGGGTAGAACCCGTGGTAGTCTAGCTAGTTATGTTGTCAGTTAGCTAGTAGTATGGGTAGTTATAGATGGGTACTTACGTTAGGAGTGCACAGTTAGACGAGAGGTGAGAATATAATGTGAGTGCACGTCCTAACATGTACTTTGCATTTAATGTTTTAAATGTTTTTAAAGCACTTGCAGGTTTTTAAAATGATTTCCACTTTCGGGCTCTGACCCATTTGCTTTCAAATATATTTTCTTGTAAAACCATTTTAGGTGCCCAGCCACAAGGACACCAAGCATAGGATTCTCATTCAGGTGACGTGCTGTAGCTGGTTGTGGAAGCTACAGGGATTTGCTCATAGACGCTTCTATCTTTTGGATTCCAGAGTCACTATCTATCAGTTGTAGGGCATGTTGCCCATTCCTATTTAGAGCATTTTTACATTTCAGTTTTCAGACTCTAGCATGTATTGCTCAGTATTCAGTTTTAGTTATTTATTTCAGTTTACATATCAGTTGTGGGATTTGTATTGAGGAGTTTTTCCTCCAGGTTTTATTTACATATTGTGATGGTTATTCTTGTTACTTCAGTATGGTGTATGGTGTTATTTAGTTATTCATTACTCTTGTTGCATGTTAATCAGATTTAATAAAATTTGGCACTTACTTTTTAAATACTAGGTGGTTAGTAATAATAAAACGTTTTCAACAGTGATGCTATTAACTGAGCCAACTTGGCATTTTGAATTAATTTTATAAAGGAGTAGCTACCCGGTGTTTAATTAGTCGGGGTGTCACATTATACCATTCACTATACTGGGAAAGGTCCCCTCTTCCCTGGGTGCCAACTTTCCCCTTTTTAAATCATATACTCCCTTAGTGAGAGATTTATGCAATCATTCTCGACTATCCATGTTATACTTTTACATCTGAAATTAGTTATGACATAACTCATCATATTAATCGTTTTCACAGAGTAGCTCCTGATTATCCTCGAAAATATAAACTGCACATTCCTTGTACTTTTGAACCCTATAATCACCCCTTTCTATTTAATCCTCGGTATCTAGTGACACATCTTGCTCACAATGCAACCTCGATTCCCTTCTATCTCATTCTAGTTGTGCCTCAAATTTATCCATATGTCTATGTTTATTTTATATGTTTCCACGTCTTCTCACCGTGGAGCTCATACACCCTATGCCCCATGCATTTCTGCACAAATCAACTGAACGTAATATACTCATTTTAAATTAAGCCTCCCATTCTTGGCATTACAGTACAATAAGGTTATACTCAACCACCTTACTAATTGCAACATAATATACTCGTGGTTTAAACTTTCCACATTGGTTTTCACATCAGGATTATACACCTCTACCGGCCTTAAATTATAATATAACCAGTGACTCTCAATCCATAACCTATACCCTAAATTCCCGTCCACTGACAAAAAAAGTCTACTCTTCCACTGTCATGTCATTAAAGGCGACATACAGTGGAACTCTGTCACTATCATCACGGTTTTCAGTGCTAAATCAATAACGAGCTAAACCTCTCCGCTCGATAATAAGCCAATATACCCTGTATCATACGGTAAATGTCCCTGCTCACCAGGATCAAATATAATAAGACAACATTCTCACTGAAGTCTATGATACAATGCAATATATTTTCAGTCCCAACCCTCTTTCAGGTGATGCCCCGTAAAATAAAATATCTCACCCCAGAATAAGAAGTACGATAGTTTATCACACAATTTACTACCTCTCAAACCTTCGATATCCAGTCACTACACATGATAAAAATAAACTCTACTTTCCCAACTCTCAAAAGTAGCAAATCATAACATAAAAATCCTCTTAGTGTACATACCCGCTCCCTAGTAGGAAACACCAAAGAGCCCCACTACCCAACGGTAAATGTATACCTAATAAGTTTGATACTGCCAATGTACCCACTTAATTTGACTCGCTCATGAAGTTAAGTGTTAAATAATCATTCATTATGACATACCCATGTCACTCGAACTTATTATATACTAATAAGAACAATAAAAAAAATTCTATTTCCATTTTCCATCTACCTAGCCTAGTCATCGGGTCCCTGAATATAACTCTCACACCGGAACTGACCCATGATCTATTGCAATGGTTGTATATACGGGATCTCATCTTCTAGTTGCCCCTGCCTCGCTCTCGGCAATACTTCTCCCTATGACCCGTCTATCCATAACTATAACAAATGCTAGAGAAACCCCTTTGCTTCTGGCCCTGGCCTTACTGGCCTCCCCTGTCATTCCTTTAGTCCTGACAGTCCTGAGGAATGGGATGTTACTGCTACTGTTGAGGACCTTATTGGTTCTACCTGATGTCACCACTCTCGAGTTGGTAACCTTTAAACTTAAGTCTCTTAGTCATATTCCCTTGCCAAAAGTTTCTCTCATGTAGTTGTTATTGTGCCCCACTGGCACCATTCCCCTTTACCTTCCCAGTCCGATCGATCTCACTTTGTTGTTGTGGACAAGTTCAATACAAGTGGCTCTACTCTCACACATAGGACACATTTATGTTCCATCCCCCTTTCTCTACCCCAATAACCATGTTGAGTTGTTCTTATCTTGGGCTTGGTAGTCTTGGACCCAATTTCTACCCTCGTTGTCCCATTGGCTCCGCTAGACCTATGGAACCCGATGCTAGCATTGACATCCCTGACTAAATTAACTGTCTCTCATAGGGTAGGAGTTTAAATGATCTTAAACATTTAAATAGATCCCCCTACTAGGTATACCATCCAGTTGTGCTTCACTAGCACCGTTAAATACAGCCTTGCTCTTCGGGTAGATTCTTCAACTCTTTTGGCTCTCTTCTCATGGAAGCGATGATGTAAACATGTAAACGAATGACCTTAATGACGTCAGCACTAGTCAACCTAGACGGATTTCCCGTCCACACTTGTGCATTCTACCCACGCATCCATTACCAACATACAGACCATTTTCATTATTCTCCATATCTCATTCGTTGGGTATGAAGTTCTCTAAACAAGTCAACTTCTCTCACCTGATTGGTATCTATCTAGTCCACTTGTGATAAGTTTCAAAACTCCATTCACATCTCCATTTGAGCAGTAAATGGAAGATCTTATGGTTAAACTGCATCCAATTTCTCGCTATTAATGTATCTCTCTGTGGTTCTGGTGACTGACTCATATCACCACCATGCTGCTCCTATGAGAATTTTTTTTACCTAAACTTTAATCTTGAGTGTCACTACACTCCCCCATATGCGATACCAAATGGATGTCCTCTTTCCATTGGTAAATCACTCTTTCTCACTTTCCTCAAACTTTAGCGGATGCTGAAAAGAAAACTTCTTAGACCCTTTCCCTTTATCAACTACACTGGGTGAGTCTTAATTTGCACCACCATCCTCTAGATGGTTCTTGGGTAGAATACTACACCCTAGCAGTTATTCCAATGCAATATGTCTGAATTATGATTATTGTAACTTTTACCACGGTCACCAGTCCTAGAATACTCTATGGCTTCTGTTACCTCTCCTCCTGCAATCCTTCTAACGACCCTTGTTGGTTGTCTAATATGGTTCGATGTACAAAACCCAATCGAACTCATATATGAGTTACACCAACTATACTTCACAGCAGGAGAACGTAAGTCGCATATACAGAGGAATACAATAATCCTATAATAGGGCTCTATATCAAAGAACACTATGCGGATGCGTAATAAGCTGCACATATCCTAAGGACACTAGAACTTGATTCTCTGATACCATCTGCGACACCCCACCTATTTAAATACTGGGTTATCAATCCTTTTTAAAAATAAAACAAGAATCTCATTTGGTTCATTCTTAGCATCACTATCGAAAATATTTTAAAAGTTTACTAACCACCTAGTATTCAAAAATCCGGTGCAAAATTTTATCCCTTTTTATTAAACAATAACAACATACAGATGCAAAAATAATAACCAAGCCATTCACATTGTTATAAGAATTTTGAACCAATCACAAAATAAATAACTGAATAAAAATAATACCGAATAAACCATCGGTTCTCGATAAAAAAGTCCAACTAAATATCTAATGAAATAAACCGAGTCGACAAATATAATGTTTGATAAGCTAAATAAAATGAACTAACTGAAGGGACGACATGCCCAAATGGAATGACTGAGACTGCATCTTACTCTAGGAATGAATCAACTGAAGCGTTTAATTCGAATTCTGCAAGCATCCACAAGTGCTGCAACTATGCATCCCTGGAATCGAACATTAAGCTTGACATCCCTGTGGTTGGACACCTAAAAGGTTTTGAAAATATTTTTCAAGACGGGTCAGAGACCAAAATGTTTTAAAATATTTAGCAAGTATTTATCACAGTTTAATTCAGTTATTGATTACACATGTTAGTTTAATGTACACTCCCGTGATTCCCTCACCTCTCAAATAATGTACACGCATAATGAAATCCTACCCAACTATGCTACCAAACCCATCTAGGTCTCCTCAATAACTTTTTATCCACTAACAATTTTGTCTCCTTCGTACCACCCATACAGTACGCTACTCATTAAGTCCTTGGTTACAAATCTCTTTGACTTCTCTCATACGAACCATACAGTACGCTATAGTAACATTAATAATTAACATGTCCCTGTGTTATTATTAACTAAAATTAACATCTCACTTATGTTATCATTAAACCATTTCATTACATTGCTCTACTTAAATCATCTTTCAGATATTCACTATCTAACTCTACTACCATCACACACTAAGTAGCTTTACCTCATATTTAAATTACTTTTAGATATACACTATATATCCTTCCTATATTACACACAAGTAGGATAATTGCACTTATATATATATATATATATATATATATATATATATATATATATATATATATATATATATATATATATATATATATATATATATATATATATATAGAGAGAGAGAGAGAGAGAGAGAGATTTAGGCTCTCCAACATACCTCATTAAACATACCTATTTTTTTAAAATAGTAAAAAAATAATAATTTTGAGTTAATATTTTTTATACGGGTTCATGATAGTTCAATGTGCTCCTGTAAAAAAAAACAGAACAAAATAATGTGTTTTGATATTTTTAAAAAATAGGTAAAAAAACTGACAGTTTTAAAGGGTAAAAACTGACAGTTTTTTTAACTATTTTTTAAAAATATCAAAACACATTATTTTATTCTGATGTTTTTCATAAGGGTACATTTAAATATCATGAACCCATATAAAAAATATTAACTCAAAATTATTTTTTTTACTATTTTAAAAAAAGGTATGTTGCTAGGAGGTATGTTGGAGAGCCTGACTCTCTCTCTCTCTCTCTCTCTCTCTCTCTCTCTCTCTCTCTCTCTCTCTCTCTCTTTATATATATATATATATATATATATATATACACATATATATACATACATAGATACATACTAGGGTATGCCCGTGCCTGAAGGCAGAATAAAAAATTCCAAAAAATACGTAATCGCAAAACGACGAAAATTTTCAAAGTATGTAATTTCAAAATAGAAAAAAATTCATTCCCACAAAAAACAAAGCCTAATTTAAAAAAAATTGGCCATAATCTCCTTTTTAATAGGACTATCCACCCTCCTTAACAAATAATAAATAATCCAACAACATTCAAATAGTTGCGCATTATTCAGCTATAAAACTTATACTTCACACTACATTTATCTTATGTAGCATACGAATTATATGGACATGAAATAAAAAGACATCATAGTTATACCCTATTATGTAGAAAAAAGAGAAGATAATGTGGTCCAAGTTATCCCTCTGTGATGAATTCAAACTATTTGTTGACTATTTACTCATGGATTTCATACCCGTATTGTGGATAGTTGATTTTCTACATACATTAAGTAATTATAGACAAATCCAACTGTTAGCAAATATTATGACCACATAATTTGACAGTTAATTTGAATCATGTGAAATTCTCATCAAATTGAGAAAAAACAAATAAATGAAAGATTATGTATAAATATTGCATTCCTTTGCAATGGCATTGTAACAATTAAATAAAATATGTAAATGATCATCAATAATTACCACACAGAAAAAATATATAACCAAAACATCAATTGGAAATACATATGAATTCTTATACAAAAACCTCATATTAATAAGGGGTCTAAGATATCAATAACATAAGTCCATACAAATGTATTCTGCTATACATCTAACCAGCTCCTAGGTGTGACTTAATTCTAATATCTCAAGTATTTTGCTAACATAACAACATGCAATGGAAGTCTCCATATTTAAATCAACACATGTAAAATATATAAATTAAAAAATTAAAAAAATTAAAACGGGGGTATTTACTTCGTGCCTACTACTTGATTTCCTTTTCCCACCACTATCTCCAACAAATACACTTATACTTTCCCGCATCAAATAAAAAATGTCAATAATTTAATAAAATCCAAGGATTAGTATACAAAATAGAAAAAAATTAATTCAAACCTTTGTTCACTTGAGGGATGAAATGGACACTAACTCAATAGTTTTGAAGCAATCTCGTATGTGATTTTCATATGCAAAAGAATGAGAAACTGCAATTAAATATTTGGCGTGGTTGTTAATAAATGAACGATTTTACATTTTTAGTTACCTCATTATGTTATTAATCCCCCACATTACTCGTGTGTGTGTGTTGGGCTCAGTCCTCGTTTTTTATTCAGGTGGAGCAACTTCGATCCTAGTTTTACTCAGCCTCTTAAAAAACAACATGTTTGGATATCCAGGTATAAAGGCAAGTGCTTTTGTAATAATATTGTGAAATAAAATTGGGAATGTATTGGTGTCTTTAACTTTTGGGATAAGCACGATTAAGTGCTCGAGCATCCCAGAATGAGGCCCATACCACCAAAGAAATTGTTCGTTGCCTTAACCACATCATGCTTAATAATCCCTAAGAAAAAATGAAAGAAATATTTTGAGAAACCATATGTACCTAATGAGCTTTGGCCACTTGAGTAAAAAATTGCCTTGGATATTTCCTCCCTCTCATGAATTATGTCAAGTGCTAAATTTTCTTCTCTTGAAATGAAGGAAGATATGTGGAATGAAACTATTGTAGATGACATCTCTTTTGAAGCTAACCAAGTCATATCTATCTGTCACTATGGAATGAAAAAAATCAATTTGACACTAAACCTCTAAGGAGATTGCTCCTGTCCATCTGCAATTAAACATCTGAGAAGAATCAACCCGAGAAATCAGATATGAGAATTCAAGTATGAAATAAAAATTGAACTTTAAAACAATATTTCCCCAAACTCGATATACATAATCCATGTCCATCTCAGTAGTGAGGCAATGAAATTAAAGAACCTGCATATATTATATGAAAGGTCCTACATATTTTATATAAAAGAACCTTCATATATTATATCAAAGGTCCTACATATTGCATATATTATATCAAAGGCCCTACATATCATCATGGCTACCAAGTAGTTGAGCAATGGTCAAATGAATGAATATCATTTCCATAGATCTAATGTAAATAAGTTAGTGAATAGTAAACCAAATATAATATTTCCTTAGATCAAATTTAATAAGTTAGTTCCATAGATGGTATTGACCATTTGTCTAACAACAACCACCCTTTAGAATTATAATGCATCTTACCTAATTGATTAAAGATTGAAAATTGATGACATTTAACAACATTAGAAAACAAATAAATTGCAACTGAATTAGCCTCTCTAAAGGACTAAATATTTTCCATACCTTCACAATTGTTGGATCTCCTTTATTAACTTCTTCAATTTCCAAGGAATTTAATCACCTTTTTGTTGAGAATCTCTACTAATAGCTTTGAATTTGATTTAATGTCAATTGTCAAGAAGTTCCTCTATAGTAAAAAATTCATGAACATTGCTCGTAATGGAACCACCAATAGCCAAATATCCCTATAAGAAGGACCCCTCTTCATTTCTATGAACACCCCTATAACCACATTCTCTTAGACACCACTTGGATGTTCCATTTGTATTTAACTCCATCCTCTTATTCTTAGGCTTCTTCTAAGAAACTATCACTATTTCTACCTTCTACTGATTTCTTCATTGAAAATAAATTCATTAACTCTTCAATTACATTATCTCCATTTACTTTGAAGGTCTTTGAGAAATAATAGCTTTAACTATAATAACTATGTTAACTATAGTAAGTTCACTTATGCAAAAGATGATGTGATAAGTTCAGAGAACACGTTCCAAAAACTAACAAAATAAACACATAATGAAAAATAATTATTGACAGATCCATAACCAAAAAATCTCAAAACAACTTACCTTATATAGTACGATATTCGATCGACGCTGATGGCTTGAATTACTTAATGATTTTTCGGCATTTCTCAAATTAACTGTAGAATTAGCTCTGGTTTTGAAGATGATGAAAGTGAGCACATAAGTTCATAACTAATTTCATATGACATTAAAGGTGAATTGTCTTCAGCTCATTTTACGTGTTGAATGGCAATTGAAAAGTCTCTAGCATCAGCTAAACTTTTCAGGAACATCACATGAGAGCCTAAATATCCTTTAATGTATATTCAATCACATAGAACTATATCATAATAAGTAAAATGGCGATAAATAAGGCATGGAAAGAAAATAAATGGTCTTGGAACCCTAAGATATATGAAGTCACTGCTATAGAACTATATCATAGTAAACAACTTGAAGAACTATTTTCGCAAGTGTACTTCGAATTTAGCGATAAACAATAAACTGCTAAAATAAATAATGCGCACAGAGATAATCTAAAGTCTGATTGAAAGTGATATAACAAATTATTATAGAAACTTTCATCACATCCCAAAAAGAAATCCAATCAACCTGATAAAAACATATGTGAATAAAAGTTTGTGTTCACTAATTTAGAAATACACACGAAAAGAATATAAAACTTATCATTATTTCCTAAGCCCCAATTTATTAAGGACTGTTGATCAAGAGCATTTACAGTATCTAGTTTCAAAGAATATACAACTTATCATTAATTCCCAATCCCTAATTTATTAAGGATTGCTGATCAAGAGCATTTACAATACCTAGTTTCAAAGAAATTGAATTTAAGAGGAACTAATCTTTTGATCTACGGCTAAATTCTGACCTGTAGAAGTAGCGACGAGATAGAAGAACACATTCGTCATTCTCATCAGCAGTCCTCAATAAATTAAAGTGATTTAAGGCCAAAGATGTTGCATGTAAATACATACATAGCTCTCAACATCAATCAGCTTTCTAGAAAGAATGACTAATAAAACATAAAGTATCTGAAAACATACAAACCATACAGATAGTTGAATATATAGGTAGTTAACAATCATAATAAAATTAGAATGATACCTCAATGCATTCTGATTTGATATATATTGTACTTATAAAGCACCCAATTCATGGTGTTGAAAATTCCTACGATGAGGATGAATTGGAAACTTAAAAGATGTTGTAAATTCCTATTATGGTCAATATTGTATTAGGTACAATTATTTGCAAAATATGGTGATCAATGGATATAAGCATGTTCCTTGGTAGCACCCTTGTAGGGACATCCTTTCATTACCAAAATCAAATAGATTATTAATAATTTTCTGTAACTAAAGGGATGTAAGTTGTAACCAACCGTTAGCAGAGAATCATGGAAATTTCCAAACAAAAACAACAGATCCACATGATGTACAAAATAAAACTCTTTTGGACCAGCTAAAATGTGTTTCTAAGTGTACAAAAAAGCATAAATTCATTTCCACATAGATAAGCTACATAACAAAGTAAAATGAGAACGGTCTTTCACCAATGCATATCTATGTAATAGCAATGCACCAAATAACATCAATAAAGCCAATAAGATGCCAACTTTCATAAGATCTTATAACTTTCATGAGATCATAATAGGGTTATTAAATAATATGAAGAATGAATGAACAGAAAACCAAAATCTATAAACATTAGTAGATACAAAAGTTCATACCGAACAAAAACGTTACCAATAAAAGTTATACAATATAACAAAAATATTTATTCAAAATAAAAATACCTTTTGTTGCATAGGATTACTCTTCATGTACAATGAATTGATTCAGAAACTTGTGAGATTAATTAAAAAAATCAGCTAATAAACTAACCTCCGCAATTTCTAGACATTCAACCATTCAATCAACACAATCAATAACTGAAAAAAACTACAGATTCATTAAATTAAAATACTCCATTAACTACAAAAAGCACAATATCAGGATATTCTTTTGACTAAAATAAGTTTTGGTGAAAACTAAGATAGTTAAATAAACTACATGACTATTCAACGCCACATTTGAAATGACGAAAGACACTAAAGATCTATAAATAAGTATAATACGACTAGCAAATACTCAGAAAAATTACCAAAAGTCAAAAAATAGTAAATGTATTAGAATTCTCACTTGGTAATTTTGTCTAACACATGTGGTTCAAGTTACCTAAAACAACCAACTAAAGTCTTAGAATATAAAGAAGACTAAATATTCATTTAACATGCAACATCAATAAATTGTATCTACCTGCAATACATATCAATCGAGTTTTAGATCTTAAAAAAATAAAGGATACAAAATAAAGCAATGAACAAATAAGATTCTAAACATACATTAGGGCTTCAAAAATGATGGATTTAATTCGTACGATGTAAATGGAAAGGGGGTTACCTCTGATCACAACTACGTGGATCATGGATATAGAGCCGAAGAGAGAGAGGGGCATTTGGATCTCAAGGAGAGAAGAGAGAGTAGAAATAAAGGAGAGAGAGGCAAACGTTTTAGGGTTAGCCTTTAGGGGTTCAAGTGTTTGGCAAATTCGAGAGGAGGAGAATGAGGGAGAAAGAAAGAAAATATGAAATGAAAAGGGAGAGATTGAGAATGATGGCTAGGGTTTGGTGATTAAGAGAGAGAATGAGAGAAATAATCTCAACCCTTCATTTTGGTGCCTTGTTGGCTTCGATCTGAACCATGAAGTGCCTTCCCATCTTATGAATAGTGAAAACACCATTGTAACTTATTTTATATACATATCTCATATCATATATACAACTATAGCATCTCCGTAATGTCCCCTTGTGACGCGACATACACTACTATCAAGTCTATGTACCCCTCGTACCAAATCCACGACTACTGGTTTGGCATGTCTCCTTGAACCCAAAATCAAATAACAAACATTGGAGACGGACATGGTTATAAGCCTTTGGGATAAGCACATACCTAACGTACCCAAACGACCTGCCACTCCAACCAATACACACATATGGTGAGCCGCCCTAAGTTTTATATTTGGGGGCACAAATCCAGACCTCACTAGAAACGTCAAGGTGGTATTGCCCTCTGCGCAAAAATCTCCAGATAGCAGGCAACGTAGGAATGTTCACACACATAAGAAAGAATATAATAGGCATACACATAGCCTAACCATATATCTAATATAGGCATACACACAACCTATAAATATTTTCCGGATAGGTAGACACACCACCTATAAATATCATCCGTATAAGTATACACTCCATTTATAATATAATTTCGTATAGGTATCCACTCGACCCATAACATGATTCATATAGATATACACTTATCCTATCAGATACTCTGTATAGGTATACACACAACCTATCAATATAACCCACACGTAATCTATCTCTCAAATACCCATTGTACTATCGATATGCAGTTTTAACTCTCTATTGCATTTTCCCGAGTATAAATCTCTACCTGAAGAGACCTAGTTACCCTCTTAAGTTATTTTAATAGTTACTATACTCATACTCTATTGATCTCATCCATAGGTTTAATCATCTCTCCTTGACCCATTTCAAATCCCGTCTATTCAATAACTCTGGATACATTCTCGATTATACCTAACCCCTTCTCATCTCAATTTATGTAAGATTAATCCCCATAATAGGCCTACTGACATTCAATATAATCCTATTTATAATTTAGAGATGCTCCAAGAGTCCCTCGTTAATTATTAGCAAATTCTAGGGTTTAAAAGGAAAATTTTTACAATTCTGGAAAACCGAATACATTTGCCAAGGGCCGAATCAATTCGAAAAGTATCAGGGGCCTTTTTCTTTCTTATGCAACTTCGTTTCTCACCATTTTACCCAAAATTCCTTCATGCAATCTCTCCAAACTCCATTATAATTTGACCCAACATTATATAAGAGTATATACATCAATTTTAACGAATATTTAACATCAAATCATTATAAAATCACAAAATTTCAAGATTTTTTGAAGTATTTTCTAACTAGAACCCTAGTTCATGTTCTTCATGCATAATCAATACTTCCCTAGATTTCTTCCATAATATTTATATATACAAATCTGAATTCATGCCCTCTACATATGTGGAATCATTCTACATTCATTCCTATCCCAATTTATGAGTTTTATTCATTTTAAACCTCAAGAACACAATTAAAATCATGTTATTAAAATCCCTACACTACATGGGTATTATAACTAAATCAAAACATGAAAGATAAAAACTTACCTTTGGTTAATCAAATCTGATTTCATTTGATGGTGATGGATTTGTTTGTCTTTCCTTCCACTCCACAATCCAAATTTGATGAAGGTGCAAGAACAAGGTTGAAGGCTTCAAAAATCCTCTCTTAGGCTCCAAGAATGTCTTCTCCTTCTTCTCTAATGGCCTCTTTTAGTTTTTTATCCTTCTAACCCTAGCCTCTCCCAACTATATGTTGATAAAGGCTTTAGAAATTTGTAGGTCTATAAACCCTAGATAACCAAATGACTAAAATGTCCCATATAGTGTCAGTTTGGTCTAAAATTGACTCGGGACCCAAATAATACCCCCGAGTATACTATTCCTACTATTTCAACACTCTCGAACACATTGTCGCAGTCTAAATGATCATTTGGATGACCCATAAATAAATATCATTTTATTTTATAAATTTAAGTCCTGACATGACTGACACGCGCGTCCAGACTAGATTACCGTAACTGCGAGATTTTTCACTCACGACAATCATAATGCATTCTTACTTATTTATTACTCGTTCACTAAGTAATACTAAATATAATTCATAAAAAAATATCAACCCTCATCACGCTATTAATATTCATTTTAATTCGAATTAATTTTCCATTTTAATTTAATTAATCCTAATATAAAAATTATTAAAAATATGGGGTGTTGCATCTTATCCCCCGAACATAACGATACTCATTCCGCTTATCTTTTATATGAATCCTAGGTTTTCTCTAATTTTCAATAACTCCATTGTTATTAAAATATAATGTATTAGCCAATTTGACTAAAGGAATCTCTCCCAGCTTCGGCTTCCATAGTGGGATTGAAAATGCATGACTTATTCACACTACTCCAACTAACTAATTTATCTCATGGAGTAAAATCATATCTTAAGGTAAATTTTTTATGGAATTTTTATCTAATTAAAAATTTAGTTCTTCGTACCACAAGTTATAAAATTGTTCGTTGAGTGAACTAACACAATATATAGTCACTTTTAGGAACTTTATAATTTGATCACTGTAGTTTAGTTCTCCTTACTCTTATTATACTAAAATTTGTTGACCATGCCTATGTAAAATTAGATATTGGTCTAGTACGCAACATAACATGAATGAGGCTATCTCCGTCGAAGTATAAGGTATATTCCTCATACTCTCTATTTGATCAAGTGTTTTGGCACACTGAACCTTTGTAAGGGTGATTCTATTCCTTAAATGAAGAAATTATTTCTTGGCGTGCCAAACTATGTGAGAAGATAATTGATTTAAGTGGCTTAGGATAACCCAAACATCCTATTTGTCCGATCTAGAAAAATATTATTCCCAAAATGTGACCAACTTGACCTAAGTTATTCATATCAATCTACTAGGATAATCATAGTCTTGTGAAAGACATTACTCTCACCTCATTACTTATTAGGATAATATCATCCACAAAATATACCAGAAATACCACCATGTTTTCGTCATGCTTCTTTTACACATAACTATTATTCTAAATTTTAAAAAACAAAAAAATTATTAATTAGTCAAACTAAATGTTCCAAGACCTTGACTCTACCTTAAGTGATTAAATTCACATCCTAATATTGTGAACTTTTTTTCTTGGCTTACTGCTATTAATCGTTTAGGTTGCACCATAAAGATTCACTCGATATTGTTTAAGAACGCATCCTTGACGTTAAAGAATCTCGATAGACTCTAGAATTGCTATAATCAAATTATTTCTAATGGTCAATTTTTCTCCTTTTTAGTAAACCCCTTGGCAATAATCCTTGAATTAAAGTTTTCTACCTTCCTATGTACCCCAATTTTCTTTTTTAAATCCACTTACCCTCATTGGGTTTTATCCATATTGGTAAGTCTATAAGATCCCAAATTTAATACAAATACAACAAATCCGTCTTAGTATTGATGTACTAAGTTGAAGATTAAACTCCTTGTCTTCAAGATCCTTTTGTTTTTTTTGGGTCTTGGTTATTGTTCTGTTGGGATCTCACTAAAAATTTATTCATATACACTATATTGTCATGATGTCTCTTGATCCTCCCACTATGAGGTGGCTCCACTTGTGATACAGTAAAAGTGACATGTTTCCCTATTTTCAGTAACACTCCGACTACCTTTAGGGTAATTTATTATTAATATCAAGTCATCCTATATGGGTGGTCTAGAAACACCGATAATTCTATATTTTCTTATAATATTTTGTAAGATTAGTTTTCTTTTAGGAATTTGGTTCATTATCTAATACTCTTTTAATAACAAAATATAACGACCCTCATTTTCCATGTAAAGGTTCACCAGACACAATATGCCGAAGATGGGGCTTGTCTAACAATATACATCACTTTTAGCATCAAAACCATAATATGACATTTTTAAATTCTAAATCAACATGCATAATAAACCATTTAAATAATAAATGATAGTAAATAAGTCCATCACCTCACTAATAGTAAAAACATCGGATATAAGTATAACTGATCTCAGAAAGACTGAATAGTAAACTTTGGATTTATTCCCATACAATCTTAAAAATAATAAAAATTACTGGAAAGGAAATAACAACCTAAAATAGAATCTATTGAACTGGAATGACTGATGAGAAATATAATCGCAAGTTTGATCTCCTGCCAGCCTTCCTCTCTATATCTAGGAAAAAATATTTTATAATTTGGGTCAGCGCCCTAGAGTTACAATAATTATATTACAAAATCAAAATTCTATTATGCAGTTAATTCACATTATGTCCCATCCATCGCCACTCATATGCAGTAAGTATCTCACCCCTCGTCTAAGTGCAATACTATACACATAATTACCCCTCATCTAAGTCCCCATTATGAAATTCGATAATTACCACAATAAAATAATAATCAAAGCATTTAACACAATTTATACACTGAGGCTAATCATCTACACATGTGCTTCTAGTTCTAAGATTAACCCCTACAAAACTACCCACAAGAAATAAAATATCATCCATTATTCCTTTATGTAGTATTGGGTTCATTATCTATTGTCTACATCATTAGAATATCGGGGTTTAATCTCAATAAATTTATATTTAATTGTATATGTCCTTACATATATACGACACATGACGGTGTCTACCTTCAGTGTCCCATTTGTCCTCTATCAGTAAGTTCAGAGGAGTCCCTTATCCCAAAGAACATCACAAAACACATACAAGCGGGATGGTCCCTACGCAGTACACTATCGTAAGGTCCATACCCCCGAAGGTGGTCGTGGATCCCAACCTTTACATCTACCTCCTCGTAAGTGACACTGCGACGTAGGACCTACACAAGGCTTAGCTTGCCTGTGTAGAAGCGTGATACGGTCTCGAGACATATGAAAGCCCAATTGATAGGTCGTCCATGAACATGGATAGGTTCACACAAATAATTAAATATATATTTTTAACACATAATATGTATAGGTAATTAACTCTATAATTACCTCCAAGAAGTATCACTAATCTCCACTTGATATTCTTACTTGGGGAACTAACCATATAGTTAATTGTCAAATTCCCCAATTAATAAATAATGCCATAAATCCATTTTTAATAAATTATCCACTCCCTTGGATGACTTTCCACCTATTCGTTTGAGTTCATAAAAATCATCCAAACCATTCCCCAGTCCTACCCCATCCCGAGCCTAAAGGCCGAATCAATTCTCTTTTGAGGCCAAATTGATTTGCCTCAGGCCAAATCGATTCACCATGAAGACCAAACTGATTTGATTTGGGCAGTAAATACAGATTTGCAAATTTTTAATACGGGTTCTTCCCTAAAATTCCATAATTAATTTTCATAATCTCCATTAACCACTTCTAAACTTTCTAACCTCAATTTCATCAACTGTGAATTCATATTAACTAAGAGAATACATCCACAAGGTTTTATAATCATTATGAACACAATCGTGCCTAAAATAAAGTCCATCCCAAAATCACCAACTAAATATTTTAGTCTCGCACACCATTCCATAGAAAATTCATAACTAATTCAAAAAAATATGAAGCTAGTGGCCACGCATTCGTATAAAAAAGATCTAAAATTTCATGACCCGAATTGATTCGTCACTAGACCTAATCAATTTGGTTTTGGGAAGAAACAAAATAGTCTAACTACAAAGGTGAGGCCTCTAAAACATTTATTAATACCCAAACCAAACTCCAAAACAGTACCCAATCAATAACCTAACCTAATATAAGTATAGGAACACGTGTTTAAACCTTTTTACACCATATTATGGGTCCAAAAACATTGAATCTAAGATTCAAACTTTGTAACATAATCATCTTTAAAACTAATTATCATCTATTCATCATCATTTCATCCCTAAACCTCATATTAACATGATGATAATTAATATTAGTGAAGTATCATTCTAAAACATCAATTGTATTTCAAATTTACATCATTTAATCCATCAATTCATCTCTCTTATAACATGAGTTCAAAGGTTCAATTCCTAATTAATACGATCCTCAATTTTCGAGTTTGTCACCGATTAGGCTAATCCTTAAACATCACAATTTCAAATTTGTTCTTCAAAGTTCATAAAGTTCATTCTAATCATGTAAATGCTCAATTTGTCTAATGAACCCAGAAATTGTTATGAGAAATACATAGAGGAATTAATAAACAAGTTGGAAATTGATTAAGAAAGATAATTTTTTGCGTTAAACTATCGATTGGGGATCTCATCCTCTTGGATCCTTGATCTTTCTACCTTCTCTAGCCTTGGTAGCCTCTCCAATGGGTCTGGGACTAATAAGGTTATGTTGTGGTGGATGTAAATTACTTCCTACTCAGTTAATTACCCTATTATAATCACTAATCTCGAGTTACTCATAAACCCCCACCTTTTATTCCTCAAACAAGCCGAAAACCATATTCGGATTGGCCCAATAACCCCTTAATGGTATACCTATGCCCCAACCTAATTTTAGATGTCTAAAACACCTAAACGGGTCCCCAAATCATCCCGAAACGTTCCCAAACTATCTCTACCGAATATACAACGTGCCTAAACTATCTCTACCGAATATACACACCTTTATTATGTTGGACACCACATAACAATAATTTACTTGACATAAAATTTATTTTCTATGAGTGAACACATTATGCACAATTGAATAAAATAAACATGCAACAAAAAATAAGCAATTTATTTTCAAATTAAATTCTACCAATTTAATTTATTCACGAATTTATTTAACTAAATACTATAAAAAATAATTTATTACAAAATTCGGGTTATTACATTCTCCCTCCTAATAACGAAATTCTGTCCTCGAAATTCGCTGAAGTATAACATCAAAACTTAACCCGCATAGATATCATAGGTTTATACTTAATTAGTCTGTACTTGTATCCCACGTGATAAAAGAAAAAGGCTAATCTATGCCTACTATACTGTGACGGGGACGCCCATACGCCACGTATCACATATGCATGCCACACATACATAAAAAATGAACCATACATACCATGCACATTTATGAGGAAAAAATATATTCGAATATCCTGGTGACCATGACTCAGTTCTTTTTTAGATTGTCCCCCTTATGCTACTAGCGGTGTAAACATTACTAAGTGCTCTCATCACATCACTCCTTTGCCCTGCTGGCCCTAACTCATATAACATAACGCCGCTCGATGCATTATATCTTCACACAGGTATAACATATTAACAAAACATCCCAGGACCCAAACGTGCCTTAACTCTCGACACTTGTTAAAGTTCATGTGTGGGATGCCCCGCAAGCAAAATCCAAACAAGGAACCCTCCCGATACACTACTACATAGCTTAATCGGTTATTCAGATCCATTGGTCCAAGACTATATACAAAATAATATGCTAACCATACAATTTTCAACTTGTACTAATTTCAATAAAAGGCTCATCACTTCCAAGAGTTACACTTAACCTCGTTAAATTGATCGATCCAATAATTCCAAGAACATCATGTTCCTTTTTACACATACAATTGGACACCCTTTGTCCATCCATAAATCTAGTAGAATGCTTAATCACTTCTAATCCTCTAAAGATCTACCCATCCCAATAAATTCTACTATTTACCATTTTTAATGACAACAACACTATTATAACACTATTCATGACAATACACACCTTTACATAACCGAGGCCATCTCTACCCATAAAGCTCATAAAGCAACCCACTTTTTTTTTTAATACAAATGATTCTCGTTATGCATATCCTTACCTACTAAAATAAATTCATCCTCGCATAACCATCACATTTATTCACCTTTTAAAGTATGCCATCATTAGGATCTAGTCTATGTCCGTATACCGAGTTAAAATTTCATTGTATCCCTAATTCAATAAATACGTCGATAGCCAATCCTAAAATCTTGACATTGTTATGCCTACTCTCAATAAGGCAACACTTTTGAATTCATGCAAAACTTGTTGATATAATCCCAATGCCCATTAAAGTCTCACTATATAGGATTTAAAAAACGGCATCGAACCATCATTGGTCATACGGTACTATCTCCAGAATTCATATTTGGACATATGTTTGTCCATAAATCTTAACCATTATTAGTATAGTAATAAACTACATGTCTATGATGCACAAGTCACATCATCCTCATAAAAATTTTCTAATTGAGTCATTGCCCTTCATATTTCGAAATCACACAGTGACCCTACTCCTAGGTCCAAACTCTCGCACAATTATTCCCCCAATTACTGAGACGTCTCAATCCGCTTCTCTCTCTTAATTGCACCAAATTTCACAAGGTTCTCACACTAACCCAAGTTTATGTCGCAATCCATTTTACGATAACTGGACCCTAGACATGATAATTCCCATAATAGTTCTCATAGATATGGTGAAAACCATTGTCCAACCAGTCATTCCACGCTTGATCATTAACTCTTAATGAACCCACAAATATCAACCCAAGCCCTATAAGTAGCTCGCTGATCCATCTATAAGATAATGTCATACTCCGACATATCCAATGTAAATAGGTCTGTCATAATCTAAGTCTCCCTGTGTCAATCCCTATACCTCTACACATGAAACATGTAGGTGCCCCTCAACTCACGGGTGAATCAACGTAAAGAACTATGTCAAATACTAAGTCTACCATCCTCGATGCACTAATAAAGTAGTATTAACAATTGAGTACTATGCACTAGTATCCAACTAAATATGCCATACATGCCCAAGAATAGGGAACATACCCTCCATTGCCTATGTTGGTACTGTTTCTCTCCAGGTGCAATATGATATTGTAATACCCCGTACTTTTGGATATATTTATTTTTAGGATTAATTAATTAAATTGCGTATTAATTGGAAATTAATCCGGGTTAAAAACACTAATGTGATGCGAGTTAGTATTTGATTATGTGCATATATGATTATATATGAACTTGGTATTATAAAATTTGTCGTGAGATTTATATACGGCATTTTAGAAATTTTGTTGAGACGCGTGGGACCGCCGCGTCACGGTATAATATTTTGTTAATAAAAGTGAATTTAAAATATATAATCCGTATGGTCATTTTGAGTGCGCCAACGCGTCCGGAAGGGTCGAGATAGTCAGAAAACACTAGCCGGGGGTATAGTTTGGGTCTCGGGATATTTTTAGGCTATACCGGCACCATAAAGGGTATTTTGGTAATTTTACATTTTTGAGGAATTAAAAGTGACGAAAATTAGAGATGTAAATATGATGTGGATATTGACCCACTAAGCCCATAACCAACCCATATTAACCCTTTAAGCTACGGAGGCTAACATTAGGTTTACAATCTTCCTCAAATCAAACCCTAGCCACCTTGAGCCACCATTGGAGAAGGAACTTAGAGAGAGAGGAAACTCTGCAGAATCTTCACCAAACCTACACCAAATCAGAAATCAGACCAAGGCAAGTGGTTTAATTATGTTTAATTTCAGCAAATGTTCTTTCCATGTTAGAAAATTCGGATTTATGGTTTGTTCTTGATAAATATGAAAACCCATGTAGTTTAGATCATAGAACTTGAGAAATTGTGAAGAGAATTGCATGTAGAATAGTTTGGAGACAATTAATCTGATGTTAATACATGATTGGGTGAAAGAAAAACGAATTAAATTCTGGAATTTGATGTTGATATATATCTAGGGTTCATGCTCTTGATAATATTGGGGAAAAGTATAAAATCTTGGGATTTAATGATGTTTAGGATGCCTTATTGCCTTAAAAGACGTTAGTTTATGACCTAAGCATGTTTTAGTATGATTAGAGGACTTAAATCATTGTTAAAACGAACTTTGGAGAAGGATTGAAGTGTTAAAAATGGTGAAAAAACGAGATGGGAAAAATCTGGGCCGAAACTGGTAGCTCGTTAGAAGCAGCCCCCAGGTCGTTCGAACGAGCTTCTAACGAGTTGACCAGTCATTACTAACGAGAAGGGATCTCGTTCGATATCTCGTTCGAACGAGATATCGTTAGAAGGAACAGTTCGTTCGAACGAACTGGGATCTCGTTCGAACAGCCTCGTTCGAACGAGACTTCTAACGAGTTGACTGAAGGATCTCGTTCGAACCTCCTCGTTCGAACGAAACTTCTAACGAGTTGACAGTTTGGTCCTTTTAGAACTGTTTTGACTTTTGGAGTCCCGAAAACTGGTTCAAGGGTAGAGTTAACATTCCTTTGATGATATAGTGATAGAATTGGGACTTTTGGGCAATTATGAGAAGTAAATTATATGCGAGAGTTGTATTACATGGACGGTTTGGGATGAGACGTGAGTGTCTACGACGACGTGAGAAATTATAGTGCGTTTAATTACAAACCGGAATAGTGTAGTTTGTGATAAAGATAGTTAGTGCGAGAATTCGATATGTACTACGATTAAATACGGTATTACTAAGATGTGTGTTTACTTAGTAGTGGTTTATGGATTGTGTGTATGACATACCTACCATACTTGCTATCACGGGAGGTAGCGTTCGCTTAGGACCCTCTATTCCTTGTGTGCCTACCGGGGGGATATAGACTGGTACCTTGATGAACATAGGTCCTAGAAAGAATTATTGTGATATTAATAAGTCCGCTGACCGTGGGAGCGTAGGTATGTGCGTGACCCACGTGATGGTGACTGTGTTCGCCTCCACTATTTGTGATTTGTGTTATCTGAACTATTCCTGAGAGATTCGGAACGTGTGATCCGTATGTACGTGATGTACCGGGATGGATAGCAGAGTATGTGTGCACCATAGCTTAGATTGCGGGGTGCTTGTATTGTATATTTATGATATGAATAATATACATTAAATTAATGGGAATCCTCATGTTAATGTTGAAAAAAAAATATTACGGTATTGTTTCGAGATATATAATGAGTTAACTGATAGTTATATCAATGGCATATTTAGTAACTGAGTTTACGTTAAACCTCTATTTAATTACGAGCGTTGTTATGTTAAATGGAACCGAGTAATATGGGTAGAACCTTTGGCAGTCTAGCTAGTTATGTTGTCAGTTAGCTAGTAGTATGGGTCGTTATAGATGGGTACTTACGTTAGGAGTGCACAGTTAGACGAGAGGTGAGAATATCATGCGAGTGTACGTCCTAACATGTACTTTGCATTTAATGTTTTAAATGTTTTTAAAGCACTTGCAGGTTTTTAAAATATAACTCCACATTCGGGCTCTGACCCGTTTGCTTTTCAAATCTCTTTTTCTTTGTAAAACCATTTTAGGTTCCCAGCCACAAGGACACCAAGCATAGGATAGTCATTCAGGTGACGAGCTGTAGCTGCTTGTGGAAGCTACAGGGATTTGCATGTAGACGCTTCTATCTTTTGGATTCCAGAGTCACCATCTATCAGTTGTAGGGCATGTTGCCCATTTCCTTAGAGACATCTTTTACATTTCAGTTTTCAGACTTTAGCATATATTGTTTCAGTTTATTTATTTCAGTTGTGGGATTGTAGTGAGGAGTTTTTCCTCCAGACTTTATTTACTGCTATGTGATGGTTATTCATTTTACTTCAGTATGGTGAATGGTGTTATTTATTTCTTCATTACATTTGTTGCATGTTAATCAGACTTAAATTAAAATTTGGCAACTTGATTTTTAAATACTAGGTGGTTAGTAATATTAAAATGTTTTCGACAGTGATGCTATTAACTGAGCCAACTTGGCATTTTGAATTAATTTAATAAAGGAGTAGCTACCCGGTATTTAATTAGTCGGGGTGTCACAGGTGGTATCAGAGCATCAGGTTCTAGTGTCCTATAGGATCTGTACGGCTATTATGTTTCCGCTACGTTTCTTTGATATAGAGCCCTATACTTTAGGACTGTTGTACTCTTTTTGTGTATGCTTCGTTCTTCAGCTATTTTAAGTTTATAAACCGTGAACTTATAAACTTTGTTCTTATTTCAGATGCCTCCACGACGTGCACGATGAGTTCCCAGGAATGCAATGCCCGAACCCCAGCCCGCTCCAGTTCAGGGCATGATGAACGCCGCTGAGGTTGCTGCTATAGTAGCCCAAGCGGTAAATGCCGCGATTGCCGTGATTCAGCAGGCACCGCCTCAGGCACCGATTGCCGCGCCAGCACAGGTTAATGCATTCCCGTCTGCTTGGGAGCGTGTACGAGACGCTTTTCAGAAAGCGCATCCGCCAGAGTTTGCAGGTAGCTCAGATGTGGTAGTCTTGAGCCAATGGAGGAAGGGCATACAGAGGCATTTGAGGATGCATGAGTGCACTGATGTTCAGAAACAGGTGCTAGCTACTTTCAAGCTAGTGGGATCTGCACTACAGTGGTGGGAGTCTATTGCCACCGCGGAGGAGAGGGATACCCTCACGATTCAGGAGTTCTGGGTGCGGTTCGACCGCAAGTACTTTCCGTCCGCAGTTCATACAGAGATGAGGAGGAAGCTGATGAGTTTGAAGCAGGAGGGCAAGACAGTGGCCGAGTATGAGGCCGAGTTCACTAACCTGTTGAATATCGTTCCAGACGAGATTCCAACAGAGAAGAAGAAGATAGAGAAGTTCACCGACGGGTTGAATTGGAGGATCCGTCAGCATCTGTTAGGGAACCTATCGTTGGCCACGTATTCAGATGTGGTTAACGCTGCATTATTGCACTGCCAGGACCACCGTTTTCATATGGCCGAGGGCAAGCGGTCGGGGGAGTCTAGCCATCATGGCAGGACTGGAGGACATGGTGCCAGCGGGGCACAAACCGGTCAGGGGCAGAGACAGAATGAGCAGGGTACCCAGCAGGGGGATAATAAGAGGTTCCGGTCAGGGAACTACAGGCAGGGTCAGGGAGGTTTCCGTCAGGGCCATCAGGGTCCAAACGGCCATCAGGGCCAACATAGACAGAATGGGCAGCAGTTTCACCAGGGCCAGCAGGGCCAAGGGAGGAATGGTAACGGCCACCAGGGCCGGGGACAGCAGGGGCAGAGGGGAGGGAACTTCCCAGGGAAGTGTTTCACTTGTGGAAAGACTGGCCATAAGAAACAGGATTGTCCTGATAGGGGCAGGGCCCCACAGCAGCAGCAGCAGGGTGCTCGCCAGGAGCCACAGAGACCTATGTTTCCCGCCGCTCTTCCCGCACCGCCACAGATGGCAGCATTGCCACCCATTCCAGCAGTCCCAGCTCAGCAGGGGCAGCTACAGTATGGACGTGTCTACAACGTCCACCAGGCTGCAGTTCCACAGGTACCGCCCGCGATCGAGGGTACGTTTCCTATCCATGGCACTATGGGTCGGGTGTTATTTGATACGGGTCCTACACACTGTTTTATAGATACACACTTCACGAAAGATTTAGGATTGTTAGCTACGGCAGAGAGCACAGTGACGTGTGTCGACTCACCATTGGGGAGTGGGTCACTTATTTTCTTTATATGCCGGGGAGTGGGGGTAGAGATTGGTGGTTTGGTATTGCCTGCAGACATGTTAGTGTTAGACATGCATGTTCACGATGTGATCATCGGTATGGATTGGCTCGTAGCATATAGGGCCATGATTGATTGCTTCAGCGGGAGCATTGTTTTTGCCATTCTGGGGTAAGAGATGTTTATAGTGGCGATGCCTCGCCCAGAGGGAGGATCGACCGCTCATCTGTATTACATTGAGGAGGATACCTCTAAGGAGGTTGTGATTCCTTTGGATTCGATCCCGGTTGTCAGGGAGTATTCGGATGTGTTTCAGGAGATACCAGGCTTACCACCCAGTCGAGAGATAGACTTCGTTATAGATTTGCTACCGGGTACGAGACCTATAGCATGTGCACCGTAACGTATGGCTCCAGCGGAGATGCGAGAGCTACGGGATCAGATAGAGCAGCTGTTAGGGCAGGGCTTTATTCGCAGGAGTACCTCACCTTGGGGCGCTCCAGTTTTGTTTGTGAAGAAGAGGGATGGTTCACTGAGATTGTGTGTGGACTACCGAGAGTTGAATAAGGTCACGATACGGAATAAGTATCCGTTGCCTCGAATTGATGACTTATTCGACCAGTTGAGAGGAGCTTATTTCTTCTCGAAGATTGACTTGAGATCGGGATACCATCAGTTGCGTATCAGGGAGGAGGATGTCTCGAAGACCGCGTTCTTGTCGAGATATGGTTGTTACGAGTTTCGGGTTATGCCTTTCGGCTTGACCAACGCTCCAGCAGTGTTTATGGACTTGATGAACAGAGTGTTCAGGGATTTCCTAGATCAGTTTGTCATTGTCTTCATTGATGACATTCTGGTTTACTCTCAGACAGAAGAGGAGCACGCCGAGCATTTAAGGCAGGTTTTACAGACACTTCGTCAGAACGAGCTGTATGCAAAATATGAGAAGTGCGGGTTTTGGCTGAAGGAAGTCCAATTTTTGGGGCATATCATTTCCGACCAGGGAATATCTGTCGATCCGGGGAAGGTATCAGCGGTGAGGGAGTGGGGGCAGCCCACGACACCGACTGAGATTCGTAGTTTCTTGGGTTTAGCAGGATACTACAGGAGGTTTATTCGGGGTTTCTCGGAGATAGCAGGTCCTTTGACACATCTTACTCGTAAGGGTGTGCCATATATCTGGAGTGATGCCTGTCAGTTGGCATTCGATGAGTTGAAGGACAAATTGACCTCAGCACCTGTGTTAGCATTGCCGAGACCGGGAGTTGAGTATTTGGTTTACACCGATGCGTCTTTGCAAGGACTAGGAGGTGTATTGCAGCAGGAGAGACATGCCATAGCTTATGCTTCCCGTAAGCTTAAGCCTCATGAGAAGAATTACCCCACGCATGATTTGGAGTTGGCAGAGTGGTATTTGCCCTACGGATTTGGAGGCACTATCTTTTGGGGGAGAAGTTTCAGCTGTTCACGGACCACAAGTCACTACAGTATCTGTTCACGCAGAAGGAATTGAATATGCGGCAGCGTAGGTGGCTTGAATTTGTGAAGGACTACCAGTTCGACATCCAGTACCACCCGGGTAAGGCTAACGTGGTAGCAGACGCGTTGAGCCGCAGACCAGTAGAAGAGGTGGCAGAGGTGTGGAAAGCTAAGTGGAAGGAATTGGGACACCAGGATGCAGTGGCTCGATCTTTCATGTCTGTGATGACCGTTACACCGCAGATTATCACGAAGGTAGTACGAGCACAGGCTAATGACTCGTTCTGTCAGGGGCAGATAGTTCGATTACTTGCAGAGGGAGCCGAGTCCTATACCGTTAGCTCAGACGGGGGATTACGCTTCAATGGGAGATTGGTAGTTCCGGAAGGAGAAGAATTATGGCACGATGTGATGGCAGAGTCGCACCGCTCACGGTTCGCGGTACATCCCGGAGGGGACAAAATGTACCAAGACATGAGACGGCAGTATTGGTGGAGCGGTATGAAGAGAGATATCGCTGAGTTTGTCTCGAAATGCGCCACTTATCAGCTTGTAAAAGTGGATCATCAGAGACCGGCATGATTGCTACAGCCGTTGGAGGTTCCAGTGTGGATGTGGGAGAGCATATCCATGGACTTTATCACGGGGTTGCCAACGTCGCAGAGGGGTCACGACTCCGTTTGGGTAATTGTGGACAGGTTGTCCAAGGTCGCTCACTTCTTACCTGTAAGGACTGACTACACTACGGGACAGTATGCCCAGCTCTTCATTTCAAAGATTGTGAGACTTCACGGTGTGCCCCTAAATATCGTGTCTGACAGAGACAAGATATTTGTTTCGAGGTTTTGGGAGAGTTTCCAGGAGGCCATGGGCACGGAATTGCGGTTGAGTACGGCTTATCATCCGCAGACCGATGGGCAGACCGAGCGCACAAACCAGATGTTGGAGGACATGCTACGCATGTGCATTATTGACTTCGGGGGTGGATGGGAGCAGTACCTTCCACTGGTAGAGTTCGCTTACAACAACTCCTATCAGTTCACGATTGGCATGGCTCCGTTTGAGGCGTTGTACGGTAGGCCTTGTCGTTCCCCAGCATGTTGGTTAGAAGTGGGGGACAACAAACTACTTGGGCCGGAAGTGATTCAGGATACTTCGGCAAGGATTGAGTTAATTCGGAGTCGCATTCGGGTAGCTCAAGACAGGCAGAAGAGTTATGCTGATGCGAAGAGGTTTTTCAGAGAGTTCCAAGTGGGGGACCAGGGTTTGCTCAGGGTATCTTCGATGAAGGGGATTATGCGATTCGGGAAGAAGGGGAAGTTGGCACCGAGGTATGTGGGGTCGTTTCCTATTATTGAGCGGATCGGACCGGTTGCGTATAGACTTGGACTACCGGAGCACTTGCATCGGATTCACGACGTGTTCCATATTTCCTCGCTGAGGAAATACCTTAGAGATAATTTGGCTCATTCTCACATTGCTGTGGAGGACATCGATCTCCAGCCGGATAGCTCCTACGAGGAGGGGCCAATTGCTATTTTGGACCGAAGCGAGAGGAAACTGCGGTCAAAGATAGTCCCATTAGTGCGTGTTCAGTGGTGACATCACAATGTCGAGGAGTCCACATGGGAGAGCGAGGATGAGATGCGCGAACGTTATCCAGAGTTATTTTTAGCAGGTACTTTCTAGTTTCGAATTTCGGGACGAAATTCAGTTATTAGGGGGGAAGTATGTAATACCCCGTACTTTTGGCTATATTTATTTTTAGGATTAATTAATTAAATTGCGTATTAATTGGAAATTAATCCGGGTTAAAAATACTAATGTGATGCGAGTTAGTATTTGATTATGTGCATATATGATTATATATGAACTTGGTATTATAAAATTTGTCGTGAGATTTATATACGGCATTTTAGAAATTTTGTTGAGACGCGTGGGACCGCCGCGTCATGGTATAATATTTTGTTAATAAAAGTGAATTTAAAATCTATAATCCGTATGGTCGTTTTGAGTACGCCAACGCGTCCGGAAGGGTCGAGATAGTCAGAAAACACTAGCCGGGGGTATAGTTTGGGTCCCGGGATATTTTTAGGCCATACCGGCACCATAAAGGGTATTTTGGTAATTTTACATTTTTGAGGAATTAAAAGTGACGAAAATTAGAGATGTAAATCTGATGTGGATATTGACCCACTAAGCCCATAACCAACCCATATTAACCCTTTAAGCTACGGAGGCTAACATTAGGTTTACAATCTTCCTCAAATCAAACCCTAGCCACCTTGAGCCACCATTGGAGAAGGAACTTAGAGAGAGAGGAAACTCTGCAGAATCTTCACCAAACCTACACCAAATCAGAAATCAAACCAAGGCAAGTGGTTTAATTATGTTTAATTTCAGCAAATGTTCTTTCCATGTTAGAAAATTCGGATTTATGGTTTGTTCTTGATAAATATGAAAACCCATGTAGTTTAGATCATAGAACTTGAGAAATTGTGAAGAGAATTGCATGTAGAATAGTTTGGAGACAATTAATCTGATGTTAATACATGATTGGGTGAAAGAAAAACGAATTAAATTCTGGAATTTGATGTTGATATATATCTAGGGTTCATGTTCTTGATAATATTGGGGAAAAGTATAAAATCTTGGGATTTAATGATGTTTAGGATGCCTTATTGCCTTAAAAGACGTTAGTTTATGACCTAAGCATGCTTTAGTATGATTAGAGGACTTAAATCATTGTTAGAACGAACTTTGGAGAAGGATTGAAGTGTTAAAAATGGTGAAAAAACGAGATGGGAAAAATCTGGGCCGAAACTGGTAGCTCGTTAGAAGCAGCCCCCAGGTCGTTCGAACGAACTCGTTCGAACGAGCTTCTAACGAGTTGACCAGTCATTACTAACGAGAAGGGATCTCATTCGATATCTCGTTCGAACGAGATATCGTTAGAAGGAACAGTTCGTTCGAACGAACTGGGATCTCGTTCGAACAGCCTCGTTCGAACGAGACTTCTAACGAGTTGACAGAAGGATCTCATTCGAACCTCCTCGTTCGAACGAAACTTCTAACGAGTTGACAGTTTGGTCCTTTTAGAACTGTTTTGACTTTTGGAGTCCCGGAAACTGGTTTAAGGGTAGAGTTAGCATTCCTTTGATGATATAGTGATAGAATTGGGACTTTTGGGCAATTATGAGAAGTAAATTATATGCGAGAGTTGTATTACATGGACGGTTTGGGATGAGACGTGAGTGTCTACGACGACGTGAGAAATTATAGTGCGTTTAATTACAAACCGGAATAGTGTAGTTTGTGATAAAGATAGTTAGTGCGAGAATTCGATATGTACTACGATTAAATACGGTATTACTAAGATGTGTGTTTACTTAGTAGTGGTATATGGATTGTGTGTATGACATACCTACCATACTTGCTATCACGGGAGGTTGCGTTTGCTTAGGACCCTCTATTCCTTGTGTGCCTACCGGGGGGATATAGACTGGTACCTTGATGAACATAGGTCCTAGAAAGACTTATTGTGATATTAATAAGTTCGCTGACCGTGGGAGCGTAGGTATGTGCGTGACCCACGTGATGGTGACTGTGTTCGCCTCCACTATTTGTGATTTGTGTTATCTGAACTATTCCTGAGAGATTCGGAATGTGTGATCCGTATGTACGTGATGTACCGGGATGGATAGCAGAGTATGTGTGCACCATAGCTTAGATTGCGGGGTGCTTGTATTGTATATTTATGATATGAATAATATACATTAAATTAATGGGAATCCTCATGTTAATGTTGAAAAAAAAATATTACGGTATTGTTTCGAGATATATAATGAGTTAACTGATAGTTATATCAATGGCATATTCAGTAACTGAGTTTACGTTAAACCTCTATTTAATTACGAGCGTTGTTATGTTAAATGCAACCGAGTAATATGGGTAGAACCTTTGGCAGTCTAGCTAGTTATGTTGTCAGTTAGCTAGTAGTATGGGTCGTTATAGATGGGTACTTACGTTAGGAGTGCACAGTTAGACGAGAGGTGAGAATATCATGCGAGTGTACGTCCTAACATGTACTTTGCATTTAATGTTTTAAATGTTTTTAAAGCACTTGCTGGTTTTTAAAATATAACTCCACATTCGGGCTCTGACCCGTTTGCTTTTCAAATCTCTTTTTCTTTGTAAAACCATTTTAGGTGCCCAGCCACAAGGACACCAAGCATAGGATACTCATTCAGGTGACGAGCTGTAGCTGCTTGTGGAAGCTACAGGGATTTGCATGTAGATGCTTCTATCTTTTGGATTCCAGAGTCACCATCTATCAGTTGTAGGGCATGTTGCCCATTTCCTTAGAGACATCTTTTACATTTCAGTTTTCAGACTTTAGCATATATTGTTTCAGTTTATTTATTTCAGTTGTGGGATTGTAGTGAGGAGTTTTTCCTCCAGACTTTATTTACTGCTATGTGATGGTTATTCATTTTACTTCAGTATGGTGAATGGTGTTATTTATTTCTTCATTACATTTGTTGCATGTTAATCAGACTTAAATTAAAATTTGGCAACTTGCTTTTTAAATACTAGGTGGTTAGTAATATTAAAATGTTTTCGACAGTGATGCTATTAACTGAGCCAACTTGGCATTTTGAATTAATTTAATAAAGGAGTAGCTACCCGGTATTTAATTAGTCGGGGTGTCACAGATATGCACGCCTATATTGTAATTGCGAATGATGTATCACAGGTGGCACGAGTAGTGTTAGTAATGCTGCCACTGGCTGGGCTAGGTATGGATAACATTTCCTCTGGGGTAACTGGTACCCTTGGTGTCCCCCAGCTCCATTGCCTCCCGATTACGCTGAAGGAACTTCCTCGCTAAGTTTCCTTTCTCTACACAAACGTAATAATTTCCTTAAAATTGATGCCTATTTTTTTATTTCCCTAGTTAGCCTCGACCTTGCTTCCACTAGCCCTAATGGCCTCTCTTCTGGACCAACTCATTTCGATAATCGAAACCATTGTTCCTCTTATACAGATCATCTTCATGTGACCCCTTAAATTTCTCAGTCCCCTAACTACCGTTCCCATGAATCACTAATCAAGGACTAGAATATTTTGATGAATCTTCGAACTAAATAAAAAATATGTAATGTTAGCAAAGTTCTTTCTTTTTTCAAATCCAAAATGTTCTTCTTACCCTCCTGGCTCGCCGTCTCCGAATTGGATCTCTTCTCCCCCTTACTTTTCTGAAACAACCTGTGACAATGAAACAAAGCGACATCTACCATATGAGTGTAGGTGGTAAAATCCAGATTCCCCAATAATGATTTCGTGATGTGCTAAGCCATCCCTTACACAAATTTTCTAATTTTCCTCTCTTTAGTGTTTACCTAATCTCCAGCAAAATAAGACAATGTACTAGACTCTTCCTCATATTTTTTATAGTATGACCTTCTTGCTTAAGGTCTATGAACTTCCTCTTCATCTCTAATTTCATGGTGGGTGTAATATTCTTCCCCTCAAACTTGACCCATAACTCATCAATAGTAAATCGGTCCCGCTCTTCCAGTGTGGTCATGAAATCCCATCACTGTAAGGCTTCCCCTACCAGTAAAAATGAGGCTAACATTTTCTTATGCATTGGAGTGCACTCAACCATCCTCAAGTTCTGCTAAATTTCTTCCTTCCACTGACTCTCCACCAATATATCTGGACTCCTAGGTAAGTTTGAAAGGTGGCCTTTAGTGAAAACTTCCCTAGATCTCTCCCATACTGAGACATGTGTTTGAATGGGTGGCACCACTTGTTATTAGGGTGGTAGTGGTGGCTGGTGTTATTATGGATAAAAGTTTTATAGCATAGAAGCCATCATCGTAGAGACTACCTATATCACTATCATGGTAATTTATGTTGTATTAACCATGCATGGGGTTGGTGGTGGCTATGGGTGTGGTATAGCTCCTGCTGAGATCTCCCTTTTGCAGCCTTGGTGGTGATACATTGTGGTCTATCACATCTATCATTTTCCATATAAAAGAAAAAAAAAGATCCATCTTAGTAACAGATAGAAAAGAATATAATGATTTCTAAATATAGGGGTGAACACATCAGAGAACGTAATAAACGCAACACAGATCCTTAGGACACAGAACCTGGATGCTTTTATACAAACTATAATAACCCCCATTTTCCACGTAGAGTTTGGACAAAAACAATATGCGAAAGATGGGTCTTTTATAAAATCTATATATTTCTCAGCTTCAAAACCACTATATGACATTTATAAATTCCAAATCAACATGCACAATAAACAATTTAAATAATAACTGATAATAAATAAGTCCATCAACCAACTAATAATAAAACCCTTTAATATAATTATAACTGATATCAGAAAGACTGAATAATAAACTTCGGGCTTATGCCCATACAATCTCCGAAATAATAAAAATGACTAGAAAGAAGATCTCCTGTCAGTCCTATTGTCCATATCTAGGAAAACATGGGGGGAAATATTTAATAATTTGGGTCAACACCCTAGAGTTGAAAGAATTATCTTACAAAATCAAAATTCAATTATGTAGTTAATTTACATTATGTACCACCCATCGACACACGCATGCAGTAAGTATCTTACCCCTTGTCTAAGTGAAATACTATACGCATAATCACCCAAGTCCCCATTATGAAATTAGATAATTACAACAATAAAATAATAATTAAAGCATTTAACACAATTCATACACTGAAGCTAATCATCTACACATGTGCATCTAGTTCCAAGAATAAATCCTATAATACTACCCACAAGAAATAACATATGATCCATTATGCATTTACGTAGTATTGGGTTCATTATCAGTTGTCTACATCATTAGAGTACCCGATTTAATGTCAATTAATTTATATATAATTGTATATGTCCTTACATATATACGTTACATCAAGGCATCTACATTTAATGTCCCGTTCGTGCTCTATCGGCAAGTCCGGAAGAGTCCCTCATCCCAATGGACATCACGAAACACACATAATCGGGGTCATCCCACCTACCTCCTCGTAACTGGTGTTGTCATGTAGGACCTAAAATAATGACCTACACAATTCCTAGCCCACCTGTGCCGACGCATGCTATGGTCCTGAGACGTATAACCGCAAAAGATAGGTCGTTCACGAACATGGGTATATTCACACCAATAATTAAATAAATATTTTTAACACATAATATGTATAGATAATTGTAACACCCCGTCTAAAATAATAACGGGTGGCCAACCCTATACTATATTAAATCAGGAGTTTCAGATGGTCCAGTCTCAACATCAACTGTCGGTACTATATTATATAAGACTAACTACCCGATATCATATAAGCGAGATGTTAAAATTTAAATAAAATATGCAACATACAACAAACCAACACTATAACACTACTAATAAAGGAAAGAAAGATGCATGAAAGAACTATGATAAATGAAATGCTAGAATAAATGAAATAAATAACTACAACTGAATATACCACAAGGAAGTAAACCCGAATAAGTTGTCGGGTCACAGCCAATACAATGACTGAAATGAAATAAATGTACACATCTATAAATATCCCTTGGGTATAAACCCGATATACAACATGAGTCCTACCTAGATTTTTAAAGAAGTAGGAAGCGACTACAAGATACGTCTCGCAACAGTCCGCACATGTCGCAACTCCCAAGACTCTGGATAGAAGGTCATCCGGCATCCGTGCGGTAGGACACCTGTAGTAATATATGTATATATATACAAGCAGGAGAGAAAAGTAAACGGGTCAGAGCCCGAGTTGTGAAAAGTATTTAGCAAGTGTGTTAACCGTGCATAATAAATATCGGTGCACTTATTTCATAATTAAAGTGGAATCACACTCTCGTGAAACCCCAACTCACCTTTTATCTAATGGCGTGCACCTATTCGCGACCTCAAAATTTTAGTTAAATTACCCAAACTATAAGGACAACCTAACTTATCATAGGCCTAGCTTATACCCTCGAAATCTACCTTCCTATCATAAGCCCAGAACCCACCCTTCGTACACACACTCAATTATTGTTTACCAACATATATGCCATATTAAGCTAAATGGATTCCGGTTTATAATTTAAATAAATTATAATTCTTAATGCGTTAACCACAAAAATTTTGGATTTAATCATATGATTTAATTACTAAATAACAAGCATACAAATTATTATTGACAAAACTTCTCTCCACTCTCAACATTGTACTACGTTTCGTGCGTGGGGTGTCTCGCAAAGCGAAATCCAAACAAGGAACCACCTCGTTACACTACTCCTTGACAATGTCGATCCTAGACATCCATTATGCCATACATACAATATTATACTACTACAACTACTAAATTTTAGATTACCATATGAAAACAACTTAAAATCTCCAATAATATCCTTGGAATGATGTAACCAAAATATTCCGTAAATGCGATACATCAACCCCCATCAATCTAGTACACCATAATCATTCAAGATGTACTCCATAAAGATTCCATATCTTTTCATCTATAGGATATATATATATATATATATATATATATATATATATATATATATATATATATATGCATTTTATTCTAACCATATACATATATACAATCATCCATTCCCATGGCCAAGTGTACATACCACATATGATGTACAATGGCCATCCACATAATATACCCGGCTATATATATCGCCGATAAAACTGCATCATGCCATCATCTTCCTAGTGCCCGGTTCACGTAGCAAAACCGGGGCCACCATGGTGGGACTAAACGACACCCATCTCGTGGTAACTCACGCACACGACGTCCCAGGAAGAGGTCATAACTCTTAACTGGTAATGAGACGAAACATACCCACCACATCTCATCCCAAAAATATAAATCACATAATAACACACGAGACGACTATGACCTGGGGAATATCCACACCCTGCTTTTCTAGCCAGGATGCTCACCCTCTGCGAGGAAACTTCCCAATGATAGCATGAGCGGGGTATGCTTAACCACATAAGTATATATATCATTCACCTGCACAATATATATACATCCATATGATCCCATCATATAAATAAACCATCACATACGGTTTAGACATTTATAACATGAATATATCCATATATTTATATCCATACAGATATATATACATATATTCACATATTCATATATCTATATATACAAACTAATTATCGTTCATATGTATAAGATGTATATATATATATATATATATATATATATATATATATATATATATATATATATATATATATATATATATATATATATTCGGCTATAAGTATACATAATCCTCAATATACAAGCCGTCACCACAACTCATTTAATTTACCTCGATATGTGAATATAATCCCTCACTTGAAGCATATCCATCCATTTTTCCTATGATATAAATAATCTTCCAACATAGATATATCTCCACATTAAGGTTATCACCCCAAAGTTTTGTGTAGGAAACCATCCCTACACATCTCATCTATATCCGAAGGTACATCCATATTTCTAATACTAATTCCGACTATTGGTATACACATAACTAATAGCCTATCAACCTCAAGCTTATCTCAAGTGCATTTCAATTATTGGAGTTCCAATTGTTACTCCCACACAATTATATATATAAATTATCCTGAGTAGAATTTCACTACAACCTATCCTTATTGATAATACAATCCAATCGTTCCCAATTTCACCTATGGTTTAATTTCTCTTATGAACCCTTAATCCTATTGCATTACAATTTATTCCTTAATTTAAACATTACTAAGGATATGCGACCACTCTCTCTCATCGGTCCCCAATCTTAACCTAAATAGGATCCTATTGCAATACGGATAAGGCACACACACCTTGGCCTATGATTTCGAGCCATGCCCTCACCACTCTCTCTTTAAGGGTTCTTAACTTCACATCATATCGAGACTCACTCACGATCTAATATTAGGACATTCATCCCCAATGAGGTTTCTCACTATCTCTATGCACAACTCTAATTCCTACATGTATACATACTTTCTCAAATTGTCCCAAGAAGTCCCCATAATCACAACGTGAGAGAAGCCCCTTAAGTGTCTCCAAAACATATCTCTTACCTCATAAAAGAAGACCCCGAATCAATAAACTTAACAAAAAAGGGTTAGAAATCCTTCTAGAGAGAAATTTCTCAAAATGCCCTGTTTCCGAATCGATTCGGTCCAAAGGGACCTGACAGTCTGCTACATACCGAATCAATTCGCTAAGGGCGAATTGATTCAGCCCTAAAGACCTGTGGCTTCTGCAACCTGGAGAATCGATTCGCTAGGGGCGAATTGATTCGGCTAGTTCAGAAAGCCACGAAATGGCTTATTTCTCCAAAACCCAAAATTTTCCAAAATTCAATTTACACCTCTTCCAACCCTTAATCTTTAACCCTAACATGTTTCCAAACATCAAAACTCATTCTAAATCTAATCTCCTCAACTTATATCCCTTAAACCCAATTATAAACTTCAATTTCATGATTTAAATCCAAAAATTAGGTTTTGATAATTATACCTAAAATCCATTTCTTTAACCCAAAAATTTTGAAATAAAATACACAAATGACTTATTTAGGAAGATTAAACACTTGCCTCGATTTTGTAGAGGTTGGATCATCCTCGATGTCGTGTTTGGGCCGGAATCTCCAAGCTTTTCTTCCTCTCTCTCTTCTTTTCTTCTTCTTTCTTTCTTCCTTTCTCTTTTATTTCTATTTATCTCTTTCTCAAATGAGATGGCTTAATCTGTAAGCCTATAAATCCCTTAAAAGAATAAACCCAATTTTAAATGTTAATACACACTTTAAAGGACTCGTTTACTCCAATTCGAGTCAAACTGACTTAAAGTATTCAGGAGCCGAAATAAAACCCAATGACAATCATTTTGACTATCTCTACTCTTCCGGGATCGATGGTACACTCAAAATCATCATCCGGAATACTTTAAAACGTCCCCTATTTTTGGACCTCAATTCCCAAATTTTAGAATTCTCCAATTTAATTAAATTTTATTTTCCCGAAAATTTAATTTCTCATTCTCAAAAATCATGGGGTGTTACAATAATTAACTCTATAATTTCCCCCAAGAAGTCTCATTAATATCCACTTGATATTCCTACTTTAGGAATTAACCATATAGTTAATTGTCAAATTTTCCAATTATTAAATTGTGACACAAATCCATTTTTAATAAATTATTTTCTCACTTGGATGACCTCCCACCTACTTGCTTGAGTATGTAAAAATACTCAAACCATTCTCCGCTCCTACCTTGACCCAGGCCCGAAAGCTGAACCAATTCGCTTTTAGGGCCGAATCGATTGACAATAAAGGCTGAACCAATTCGATTTGGGCAGTACACTACAGGAATATGGATTTTTCCTGATAAAAATTAAATGTCGAGAAAAGAAACAAAAATGTCAGGAACACTTTTTGTGGCACTTTTGGTAGCATTTCCACAAGTACGGTAATAGCCAATGTGGTAAAAGAATAATGACATTTTTTGAAAATGCCACGAAATGCTAGCATAATTTTTAGCAGTATTACTTACATTGCTACAAAAAAAACTTTTGGGGAATTTATATTAATGCTAGTAATAACCTTTCCACGACATTAAAAAAATGTTAAGAATAACCTTTTGCAACACCTATTAAATGATCAACACACTTTTGGCAGAACTAAAAAAATGTCGAGAATGATAGTAGCGACATTAAATAAAATATTGATATTATTTTACAATATATGTCTGGAAACAAGTGTTAAAAAAACTCATTTATAACAAGTATTGTATTTTTGTGCAAATACACTACCATAACATTAAATTAAGAGGGTGGTAATCAAATTAAAATGTCATTAAATTAAAACCAATGGCATTCGTCTTAAATAAACATAATTGAGCTTGAAAAAATTATCCATCCACAAAATAAAATGTATTACAAATAAGAAAAAGTAGGGAAACATGAAGCGAAACAAAATTTTATTTAATGTACGATCTTTGTTCATCAAATTCAAACATCCTATTCAACCTCTAAATAAAAAAGTCAATCGTTAGTCATTGATACTTATTATTTAGTATTTTAATTAAAAAATTAGAATTAAAAATGAGTACATTAGCAATATGTCACGCTGCAGTTGAATGATATGCATCTCCAATTGTGGAATTTCTTCTGTAATACACCGTATTTTTATGGCTTTTAAATTTAGGGATTTATTAAATTTAATTGAGATAGATTAATTTAATATTAATCCGAAAATTTGTTTTAAATATTTACTAGCGTGACGAGAGTTAGTAATTATTGAAAAATTGTTGATTTATTAAATATTACTTATTGAGTAGAGTAATATGTAGAATTTAATTTATTAAAATTTTCACGAGGGAATAATATGATAATTATGAAAATTAATTCAGGATGCGCCTGTGTCGTGTTGGGACTAAATTATTATTATTATTATAAGTGAATAAATTATAAATCTCCCGTATGGTTATTTCGAGTGAGCCAACATGTCAATAAGGGTCGAGAAAGTAAGAAAAGTATACCCGGGGATTTAGTTTGGGTCTCGGGCATTTTTAGGCCTAATTGGCATCCCGGGAGAGTATAATAGTAATTTTGTATTTTTGGGTAATTAAACCCACGAATTTCCCTAAGATATATCAGCCATTTGAGTTAGGCTTTTAGGGTTAACAATCACAGAACCTAAGAACGGCCATTAGAGAAGAAAGTAGGAAGCTTTCCAAGCAATCCAAGGTCAAGAACTCATCCATTTGCACCGCCACCACCACCAAAACGTAGATCGCACGACAAGGAACGCAACCATACCTTTTTCATACATAAATCAGAACCTTAAATTCCAGGAAAGTATCTATCTTGCTTTATTTTTAGTTAATGTCTCACCCATGTTAGTTTAGTATTGTTAAGAACATGTTTTATGAAAGAAATTGATAATTTAGAGACTTAAAATCGCATGTTTTAGAGAAACTAAATATATTATGGACATACCCATCATATGTAGAGGATTATCCACGAATTGGTATGGATTTAGAGGCAAGAAATCTGGAAAAGAATTAAAAGAATGAATGTTTCATGTAAAATTAGAGTTCTTGATAATTATGTTAAATTATCCCATAAATTCAATGCCTTTGATGAATTTGGACATGTTTCACATAGAAAATAATGTATATAGGTATATGTAACTATTATAAATGTTGTTTGGGAGTTTGGGAATTGATAATGGCGTTTTGGAGTAATTTGGAAGATGAAACCCGTAGGTTGAAACTGCAGTTTCTGGGCAAGAACTGCTCGATCGATCGATCGACCAGAGCATCGATCGATCGACCCCTCCTGGAAAACTGCATATTTGTCCCCTTTTTGTTTAATCCGGTTTAAATACGTGGGAACCCTTGATTATTATTTATAGAGTATAATGGGTAGTGAGGAGGACCAGTAGGGTCTAAATATACTCCGTTGAATGAAATTTAATATGGGATGAAATTGTGGGTTAACGGGGAATTTCATTACACATTAGAGATTGTGGGTAAGTTCTTTAATAAATTGAGGGACTCATGAAAGTCTTAGACCAGAAGGTTAGAGAGGGTATACCTACTGAAATTATATTTAGCAAGAGAATACTTCGAGAGATAAGAAGTATGTATGAAATAAATTATAAATGGGAATAAAAGAGACAAATCCGTTATGCGAGATAATTGAGTAATTTGTGCTAAGAACGGATAATTATAATTATGGGTCGTGGGCACACTTAATTTAGAAAATGTGAATATTTATATATATATGACTGTGTGACTGTGCATATATTATGTATTTGTGTAAAAATCATACTCGGACTACTTGCTATCATGGAGGTTTCCGCACCAGGATAGTCTTATCTCGATTGGGCCTTTATGGGGGATATTGACTCTTACCCTAGAAGATAGTATCCTCGATAGAGGCTATGTGACAACGATAGTCAGATGTTCTAAGAGACGTGAGGGTATGTGCTGTCCTCTTAGGACCTGGAACTATGATTCGCCTCCATTTGTTTGTGTGTTGTGTTAATACAGTTCGAGAGTGATTCCGAACTAGTATTTCCCTTAATTTGAGTGATACGGGGACTTGATAGTAGAGTATGCCAGCACCATAGATTGTATGTGGAGTGTCGTTAGTATATATATTATATGTGTGACTAATATATATACGCATATCTATATCAGAACTTTCTAATGTGCGTATTGTGACAAACCGCTTATTAAAATAAGAGTTGGTCAACCCGATACTCCAATAATGGCAGGAATTATACATGGTCCATTCTTAGCATCACATCTATATACTAAGTGTACGAGATAACCACCTACAGTTTTAGGAAAACGGGTTGTCAAAATATTATTGGTAAATTTGACAGAAGCATTTAAACCATTCAATTTAAAAGAAGGTGGATATCGAAAAGACTGATATTACATAAACAACAATATACATCCAAATAACCGAATAAGCTGTCGGTTAACAGTCTCTTACAAACCATATAAAACAAGTTAATTAAGTTACATAATACATTGCATTAGGCAAGTACAAAATCATGGGCCACACGCCCGAATAAATAACCCGATCATAATTAGAATACAAAAATGGAAGCGTCTATAACAAAATATCCCGTAACATCCGCAAGGTGTTACAACTCCAAGATAATGGATTAGGAAAGTCAATGCGGGCATCCTTGCGGCGGAGCACCTGAGCGAAAAATAAGATTCATGCGAAACAAGAAATGTGCACTGGTCAGGGCCCGGTTTTATATGATCACCAAATGAATAAAGAGTATGACAGTTGTGGACAATTTAATCATCATGAATAGTGATAAATAAATCTAACTACTTAATTTAAAAGTATAACCAAGAGCATATATAATGATCATAATCCCAATTCAATTATGCAAAAGAGTATGAATAGAATGTCATTATTAACTGAGGTTCAATATCCTTTTCCTTTTTTCCACAATTTCATTTCATCGTTCCATATCTCATTAGGAAACGTATTCAAATCAATTTGATTCGTAGAGCTCTTTATCATATATTAAATACCGCTTTAATACGAATAGTTATATTACACAATATATAACGATTCTAAGACCATCCTTCCGAGTTTACCCACTGGACTCTCTCCTAAATATCTATTATCTTCCAGGGCCTATCGCACAAGACAACTTGGGCATCTTACAACGCAATGTCGGGAAGTGGCCATATACCTTCTACAGTGAGTCATAACCACACCCGAAATTATCTCACTTCGAACAATAATCACATAATATATAACAACCAGTCCTATGGCCGAGGAATATATTCTCCCTTCATTCACTAGCCAGGGGACTTCACCTGATGCGTGTACTTCCCTTATGATAGCATTTAGAGAGGCATGTTTATGTAAATTATCATTTACAGATTATTTCCCTTTTAATATATGCAATACGTTATATCCAAAACCATAATCATTTAATCTTATCATTATAAACACCAACGTTTAATAAATTCCCAAATTAATCTCCAAGAAATCATGACGTTTCTATAATCCACTAAGTCTAGTATACCTCAATCGAGTCTCTAAAATCTCCCGATACACAATTTTACAACTCCAAATTTCAAACTAACTTGCTAAGGGAAAATAATACCTTATCGTCTATTTAGTAATCCCCGGAATAAGCCCTATCTAATCCCTTTGTAATATAGGGTAGTTACCTAACTAATATAAGACTCTAGGACACTAAGTTTACTTCATAAGAGAAGGTTCCTATGTTTGAAGCCTAAAATAAAAGAGTAAAAATTGAGCTAGAAAAATAACTCAAAACAACAGGAATTTTGAATCAATTCGCCCTGACCAAATCGATTCGGTCTTGAAAGCAAATCGATTCGGATAGGCCGAATCGACTCGGTTAAGAGAACCCAACTTTCTACAAACTGTCGAATCGATTTGGATAGGCTGAATCGATTCGGCCACTCAGACATGTAGCCTACTTCTTTAGCGAATCGATTTGATAAGGGCGAATCGATTCGCCTTGCCCAGAAATCCCAATTTTGGCTATGGACTTTTGAAACTCCAATTTCTCTCAACTCATTTCCACCCAAACCAACATCCTTAATTCAACCAACCCAATCATAAATGTATCTTAACTACCATAATCTACACAATAAACATCTAAATCAAATTCTAAGGGCTCAAACTCAACAAATCCCTTAAAACCCCAAAATTGTTAAATCATGTCAAATACACAACCATCAATACCATTTATTCACCCTAAATCATATATTAGCAAGTAAGAAACTTGCCTTATGCTGAAATCTCATATTCCTTTCCGGTAGCAACCAATCCAAGCTTCAATCTTCAATTTTCTTCCCTTTCTTCTCTTTTTCTCCACAACTCTCTTCTTCTCTCTTTCTCTCTAGGTTTAGAAATACACACTTAGGAAAATAAAGGGGTTTGTAAGACTTAAACATGCCTCTATCCTTAATTCCCATCTTTAATTGTCAATACCCTATTAAAATGACTCGTAACTACATATTTAAGTCATAATCTGTAAAAAGTTCCTGGAACCCAAAAATATAATATGGCACTTATTTTGACTATCTCGCATATTTCGGGACTAACTACGCCCTCTAAATTGGCATCTGGAATAATATATCTCATTTTCATTTTCAACTTCATTTAACCCATAATTGTGTTTTAGAGCACAACGACACCATTAATCATAACGTAATGCCATTTTCATTCACATAACATTAAACATGCACAATTTGATAAATATTATCTTTTAATTCACTTAAAACAATATTTATCCCATTTACCAATATTTTATATAATTACCTCACATGGCAAATTAATATAAAATCAAGTACTCACAAGTAAGGGTTATTACACGTATAAGTATATAAGTATTGAATAAATGCTTCAACTTTATTATAAGTGTCTAGGAACTTTATAACGGTAATGAGTTATTCTAAAAAACGTAAGAAATATTGAAGAGAATAATTTCCTAAAGTAAATATCATAACCTTGCTTTTCACGTGATAAAACCTTATGGAGAATAAGTTAGAGAAACTTATGAGATTTATTAGTACGGTAGGCGTGCACACTAGATGAGATGTGAGAATTCTCAAGAGAGTGTCGCATACTAACATGGTTCTTGCATTAGCCGGTAAGCATTTTAAATAATTGCTAAACTATTTTTAAAACTGTTTTACAATCGGGCTCTGACCCGTTTCCTGTGTTTTTCTCTCTCTTGTATATATATATATATATATATATATATATATATATATATTACAGGTTCCCAGCCACAAGGGCGTCATACATAGGTTCTTTGGATTGGACGCGCTGCAGCTGATGTGGGAGTTGCAGGCCGTTGCTTTAGATGACCTATTCATTGATTCCATTCTTGTTTTAGTTATGATTAGTTAGGGCATGTGTCACCCGTTTTCCTATTCAGTTTGGATTTGTCAGAGATTTACATTTGTTTATATTTCCAGTATTCAGTATTCCTTGGGAGTTAACTTTTGTCAGGATGATTTCATGTATGGTTATTTGACTTGGTTTGGTTAATCTAGATGGATTATTTTTTTTGTGTTGATTGTTATCCGTAGCACTTATGTGATTCTTAGAATGTTGATTATTTAAAAAGGTTTTCAAGTTGAAATTTGTAAATGGAAATAAGACTTTAAATTATGTTGACACTTAGATTAATTATTTAGGGTGTTTAATTTGGAAATTTTATTTTGCGACAGTGATGCTAAGAATGAACCAACCGTTCACCTTGATTTTTAATTTAATAAAGGCCTGATCACCCGGTATTTAATTAGGCGGGGTGTCACATCTTCCATAAGGTTTAGGCAAATGGTTCATTTATTACAAATATTTTCTCAACTCCTAAAAGTATTCACCCACTGCCGTACCCCCTACTTTTGTTGAAGGGTCCTTGCTCATAATGAATCCACATGCCACAACCACTTTTGGAAGTCCTGAAGTAACAAGGTCTGCAATTTTAGGAAGTGCATCATTTAAGACCCTTGGTTATGGTTGATGGTGCTTCTTCTTCTTATTTGATGGCTATTTCTACAAACAAGATGGATATGTTATCAACCATATATTTCTGGAAAAAAAATCGGTAGAGTTTTATTTGTTTTTAAGACATCCCAAAAATTCAAAGACTATATACAACCAAATAAACCAACAACCCAATGTAAAGTATACTTAAACTACCCAAGTAAGAGAAGATATATTGTGCCCTTTAAAAATCTTTAAATTAGTAACATGCCTAAATTGAAGTAGCATTTGTTTATTCACTAGCACGAGAAGTAGTCTCGAGGGCAGCCAAATGTTGAAAATTTATAATCTATGAAAAATGAATTATTTCAGTCGTGAAAAGGTAAAGTCTTAAATTATGATTTTAAAAAGTATTTATCTACTTACCTGTTGAGACGGAGCTAAATAGTGATTTGATTGTGGTACCACTACAGGATAAACTTGGTTGGTTTCTTTTAATTATTGCTCGGGTTGAAAAATAGACCTATCTGATGGTATATTTTGCTTGTTGGAGGATTGAGGGACCTTGTAATAGCATGATCTAATATTAGAACACACACACACACATGTGTGTGTGTGTGTATACGATTATTAATCATAAAATATAAAAGTGTGTACTTATTAACTTGTTTGGATACAACGGAAGGGAAAGTCATCATGTGTGTGCATATCAACTCAAACTGAGCCTCTAAATGATCAAATTTATCCTGAAATTTAAATCGAATCTTAGATCGTAGTCGTTCATACTCTTTTTTATTAACCTTCAATTGCTTAGTTCCACGCACATCGTTTAAAGTTGGTTCATGCCCATAAGCTTGACAATGATCGTGTTTATCTGGTCTCAGGACTTCCTAAAATATCTCGTCTTTACGACTGACGAATTTATTATAATCTGGCGGAAGTTTTTCTACTTTTTGCCTCATTTTTTACGAAATGAAATGATTCTTATTATATAAAACAAAAATTATTATCATTCATTCACAAAATCAAAACAAAATAAAGATCCCAATATCTCCCCACCACTAATTTTAAATGCTTCACATATTAATTTCAAGCGTAATTTTAACTTTCATAAATAGTAGACTTATTTAATTGTCAATTTAATCCTCGTTCATGTATGATATATATTATGCTTCTAAACATATGACACAATAGCCTACATGTTGCCTTTTATAATGGTTGATAAACACAATAAGAATTTTGAGTAATAGATAAATGACGTCGTTTAGATTTTCTGAGAAATAAGGGAAGAAATATGGATGATATTTTTGTACCATTGTTTCAGCGGAATTCTTATCGTTGGCTGAGCCAATGCTCCTCTTGTGTGTTTTGATGTAAATATCAACCAACGAAACATTTTCACTACAAGAAAAAAGATTTTTAGTTGGAAAACAAAATTGTGACTAGTCATTAAAAATTTGCCACTAAGTCATTTATTGCCAAAAAAAAATTGTCACCACTTTGCTAATGAAGACCTGCTGCTAATACCTTTAGTGGAAATATTTTGGCACTTGCTACAAAATGTTACAGATTTAGTGGAAAATAGATTTTTCTACTAAATGATGTACTTTTAGTGGCAAATTATGTTCTACAAAAAATGACCAAAATTGCAACCAAAAGACATGCTATTTGCCATTAAAAGGTTCTTTTGTAGCAAATATAAGATTTGCTACTAAAACTAAATTTTTACTTAAGGTAAAGATAGTTTTGTGACGATTCATATTTGCCACTAAAAATATTTTTCCGTAGTGAATTATTGCCTATAATAATGTTATTGCCTTCGATTTTCATATTTTATGCATAGAATAATTAGCAAATAATGCTTAATGCATTCAATTTTCATATTTAATACTTAACACAAATAAGACAATCTAGTAAGATCTTTAATGCTTCATTGCTTCACCAAATAATCAAAACATATTTATAATATTTTATACTCATTGTGATAACTAGTATTTGAACCATTCCACATCAAAATCAAGTCAAATACACCAATTACATAAATCGTTTCATTGTTCATAAAAAATAAATACAAAGGAAATAATATGAGACGATTGATCCTTTATACTTAATGCATCTCTTCTGCTACTCATGTATTATTATGGACTTTGCGATTAAATAACTCATCAAATATTCCAAAAAGGGCATCCATTCATTCTTTCATTCCAGCGTTCTCCCTTCAATATTCATTTTCTTCTCTCTTACCCTTTTCAGCTTCCCTTCTCGCCTCATCAGCTTCTCTCGTGGCCTCGGCAACTTGTTTATCCCTCTCAAAATCTTTCTCCCTTTGCATATCTTCAAGTTGTGTGGTCTTATAACCAACCCCTCGTCCACGTGCATAATGAGACTGATACTCTAAAATATTTTGAAATGCTTCTGGATCATCCAGCTCTACACCATCTTCAGATTGTGATGCAAGTTTTTATTTCACCTCATCTTATTAGCAGTTGTAAACAATGTATAATTTAACATAATGTTATTATAAAAAAATTATAGTAAAAAAAATTGGAAACATCGTACATATACACTTCCAGCCGTTGGAGTAACCTAATTGTCCTTTCTTTTGTTCCAATAAGTCATATACCACATCTTTGTCATAGGAGTGGGATCTCCAGTTTCCTTGTCACGATATACAAATTTTAAGATATCTCATACTCCACTTCAGGAAATCCTTTATTTCCAATGCAATGTTGAATCTACTTCTTAGATCCATTGATCGAGTTAATTTCACTTCTTTTTTGAAAATAATATAAGGCATTTTTTCAATAAAACATTAAAAGAGTTTGCATGAAAATAATTGCATAATTTTTTTTAACCACGTACTTTGCTTCAAAAAATGTCCCACAAAGATCACTCCATTTATCATCAGACGATATTTCAGCGAACGACATTCAAGAGCTCGTTCTAAAGAGCCGTGTGGTTTGAAGTATTCACAATTCATTTTTGATCGAAAGTTACGGAATTGAGTATGGAGTTGATCCATCACTATAGACTTTATATTATCTTCATTTAGAAATTTAAACTTATCCTATTTAAAAGAAAAGAAAAAATATTAAAACTAACATTACATGGGGCTACGTTCTATATACAAGCATAAGTAAAAGCTTACTCGCATAAGTGTCCACATGTGTTCTTTGATCCCTTCCGGAATATTACCCCATAAATGATAGACAATGCCTATTTTAGATTTCAAATTAGATGCAAAACAACCTAATATACGACCCTCCGAGATGATGATTTTAATATTCTTCCCCTTTCAAGATTCTTTTGAAAACCAATTCCACATGTTGGTCCTCTGACTCGTTTATTGGAATATGAACCTATTAAAAATGTACATACAATGAAAATTTAGTTTTAGTGTTTACATATTTCCATATCAAATATAGAATAGTACAGAGCTTCTAAGAATAGAGCATGCCCACTGTACACAAAGAAATTAGTATAAAGCTGCATAACCAGAATGTAATATCGAATATCTAATAGTACAAAGCTCCATAATCAGAATGAGAGTTTCATAATCAAATAGTGCATTCCCACTATACACAAACTGCATAATCAGAGTGAAATATTCAAGTTGCGTTCAAAGTTGCATATCGAATATCGAATAGTAAAAACCTGCATATCGAATAGTACATATGGAATATCGAATAGTACAAAGCTGCATAATCAGAATGTAATGTTTAAACCGTGTTCAAAGATTTGTTCAATATGTTGGTATGGTTCTTCATCAATTTCCAACTCCCGAACTTCTACATTCTCAAAAATATCATACTTTTCTCCTAAGGTATTCTTCATAGAAACTTTCCAATCATTTCATAACTTAATATCTGGCATATGGAAGACTTGCTTTGCTTGATAAGCTATAACAAATGGTTGTATTTTGTACCAAGTATTAACAGTGTTCAAACTAATAAAATCATACTCATCTTCCTTTAATCCACCAATTACACTTAAAGAGAACAACACGATTATCTACAGTGTATTTTAACTCAATAATATTAACCAAGTAACCATAAAAAATAAATATTTTTTTGTCCATGTTAACCCACTACAACAATTCCACTATTTTGATTTTTTTTTTTAAATTTTCATGATCTTTGGTGTGTAACCTATATCTATTAATCAAACAACATGTGTAATGTTTCACCCGTCGATCGGGACCCTAAGATAAAGCGCGAAGTTCTTACTAACATGGTCAAGGAACTCATTCTCCATTTTCGTCACCCGATTATTTTTATAAATAAATGATAGAGTAAGAATTTATAAGAATTTTTTGTTAGCATAATAAAATGACATATCGACCTACTAACGTGATTTTTAAACCATTCGGTAAACCTCAAATCGTGTCTCTTTTCAAAATTTATGTTACTTTCAGCATTCAATAAATCATTATTCTCACTAACGTACATGAATGCATTAAATTATATAAACACCTCTAGCAAATAAAAGAGAAAGTTAAGAATAATATAGATAGAAAGACTTGATAAATCTTTGTACCTCGTCACAATTATCCAACACATATGAAGAAGCACTTTGCCATTCGCTCTGTCCAAAGTATTGGTAATTTACTTTTCCAAGAAAATGACCATCATACCGAGAAATAGATAAACCTTCTTGATTCTCACCACCATCATAATTCAGCTTAGAATGTTATGCATTCAGTTAAAATGTAAGCCTCCACTAAATTTTGAATATATCTATTAAAAATTAGAAAAGATAAGAAAAACAAAATTTTTTAAATTACTTATCTAATACTTGTTTTAATATATTTATCTTTCAAATGGATACATTCATCTATATTGCAATAACCCACCAAGAATGGCCTTTCTTGCAAGGTGAATCGGCAAATGAACCATAGCATGAAAAAATGATGATGGGAATACCCTTTCAAGTTTACACATAGATATAGAAAGTTTCTCCTCAAGCCTCTCCAAAACATCAACCCGCAATGTTTTCGAACACAAATCCTTAAAGAATAACCCAAGATCAATTAACGGTTCATAGATTTCCATTTGAAGATGACCGTGAATTGCAAGCGGTAGTAAGCATTGTAAAAAATGTGGTAATCACGACTTTTCATCTCCGAAATCTTAAATTCTTTGGCATCCACACATCAAGAAATGTTGGATGCATATCCATCCGACAACTTCAATGATTGCCAAAACTCACATAAAGTCCTCTTCGCTTCCTTGGATAAAGTTTAGCAAGCAGGAGACACCACACATTTATCTCCCTTTTTATATAGATGATAGTCTTTGTGTATGCGCATTTCTTTTAAATCTAATCGAGACTTAAATGTGTCTTTTATTTTCCCATCAATGTTTAGCAATGTTCCTAAAATGCTTTTCGATATATTTTTCTCAATGTGCATGACATCTAAAGTGTGACGTAGTTTAATATCTTTCCAATAAGGCAACTCAATTAATATACTAACTTTGTCCCAATTCAACTTATACGCCTCACGACTCCCCTTTTTAGAAGATTTACCATATATTTAAGGTCTAAATTTCTCCAATTGAGCAAGTATCTCATCAGTACTAAACTCTTTTTTCTTGTTCCCGATGCTCCTTCTTACGATCAAAAGAAGATCCCATTTTTATCGCCATTTATTATTCAACGGTAAGAAACGACAATACCCCATGAAGTATGTCTTATGTGTGTTTCTTAAACGCAAGGAATGTGTATACGTATTGCACATTGGGTAAGACAATTTCCCCTTTGTGATCCAACTTGATAAGTTAGCATGCGTCGAAAAATCATTTATAGTCCACATAAGTGTTGCACGTGACTGTAAGTTATTCCCTATGGAGGCATTATATGTTTGAATCCTATCTTCCAACAACTCTTTTAACTCCTTAATTAATGGTTGAATAAACAAATCCATGTCATTTCCAGGAGCCTTAGCACCTGGTAAAAGCAACGATAACATGATTAATGGTTCCTTCATACATTTCCAAGCGCTAAATTATACAATACAAGAACAACCGTCCATGTGCTACGTTTGCTACTCATGTTTAAAAATGGATTAAATCCATCAATGGAGAGACCAAGCTTAACATTACGATCATCTCTCACAAATGACTCTTAAATTTAGTCAAATTCTTTCCAAGCTTACCCATCAACTGGGTGTCTCGGAACATAAGCCTCCTCAACACGCTTATCTTTATGCTACCTCATCTCTGAAGATATATCCTTATTTATAAATAAATGTTATAATCTAGGTTTGAGTGGAAAATAACACAAGAATTTATGGGGGATCTTCACCCCATTTTCTTTGTCAATTTTGCATCTCGACTCTTCACACATTGGGTATTTAGTTTCTTTCTCATTTGATCCCCAAAAAAGAATGTAGTCATTTTTGCAAACATCAATCTTTACATAGTCTAAACCTAAGTATCGAACTATTTTCTTCACCTTATAAAATGACTTCGGGATGTGGGCTTCATTCGGAAGTGATTTTTTAAAAAATTCAAGAAGCGAGTTAATGAATTTCTCAGTCCAGGTGTACATTGACTTCAGATGCATCAGCACAATAGTGAATGATAATTTGGTCAAATTCTCACAACCCGAATACAAATTTTATTGTGTATCCCTAACTAATCTAGCAAACTTATCTCTGTCACCCTCATTGCCTTGAGTGTCATCTCTATCAAATTCATTTCCTAGCATGTCATCGTCGTAGGATCTAATAAACATATAATGTAACATTACCTCAATGTCTTCTTGATTAAACTCATCTCTATCATTATCGTCCTGCCCCTATACTATCATCTTCTTCAACTTTAAGCGCATGATTATTGTAATCATAAGCATTGTCATTGGGCGATAGCGATGGTTCCCTATGATATATCGACCTAGTATAACTCAACACAATGCCATGTATAACCAAATTACTTTGGGAATCTTGAGAACTTCTCCAATGAAAATTATTACATTTCTTGCATGGGCACTTAATATTACCATTTGTCTCAATATTTGTAAAGAGAAAATCGAGAAATTGTTTAACACCATCTCGATATGCTTTACTAATTCTATTTGGGTGATTCATCCAGCGCGTATCCATACATATAAAATAACAAGATTATAATAAAGAATAACTCGAACATATGCTACAGTAATCTCAAACAACATAATCTATCAATGATGTTTAAAACAAATTAACCACAAAGCATATAGTCTATCAATGACGATTATAAGAACATAGCCTATTAATGATGTTTGCATTTTTTTCACCTTAAGCGTTATTCTTTTAACACATATATCACCTAATCAGTATGGAAATTAATGTATTTTGTATGCCTTATATATTTGCTTTATAAAGTTTATATTTTCAAATTAATACATTTTTCTTTATGTTTTTTTGGGTTAAAATGTGAGTATATTAATTAGCTAACATGACACAATTTGAAATGTGATCATCAACATACAGACACCAGTCTGCTAATCATACCAGCCCAACACAATTTGAAATTAATTAAGCAATATGAGGGAAATATAAAGATACGGGAGAAATGTGAATATGTGATGAGATCAAAGAAGAGATAGACCAAGAAAAAAAATATACCTCCTCATAGGTCCACCGATTACGAAAAGACAGGGACCTCCTCACGCATCTAACACACCTCACTGCTCCGTGATTGAGATTCTATTTTAGCAATTTGCGATCAAATGCTATTTCAGACCAGTTAATCAATAAAAACGATAACACACACACACACACACACACACACACACACACACACACACACACACACACACACATATATATATATATATATATATATATATATATATATATATATATATATAATGATACCAGAATTTTGGAATATATATTTTGTAATTGAGATAATAGTGCATCAAGACGTTCATCGATTAAGATAAAAACACTGATTCAAGATGCGTACCAATTTTTTAGAGATTAAAATAAAAAATACTTGTGAACGGCAGATGTTGTGTGACAACTAAGAATGGGAAACACTCTGTGATTGAGCACAAATGCTACGTACCAAGATGCATTAAAAAGACCTAATATTTATTTGTGAAAAAATAAATTATTGAAACACGTGGTCTATGAAAATCATTTATTTTTACACAGAATAAATGATTCCAAATATAAATTCATAGACATACAGAGTGCAGATACACTTTTTTCAATGGATTTCATAAGTCTTTTACTATATTAGATCAATTTAGGAAAAAATATATAAGTGGATTGATTTAGGAAATATTTTTGACATTTTATATACTTTAACTTAAAACTAATGAAAATAAATAAAACAAAACAATTATGAGAATCCCTGATTTCACGTCTCTTCAGTTCACGTCTCCAACTTTTTTTCATTAATGATCTCATTTTTAGGTATTCATCGTTGAGACCAAAGTGATTTATGATGCCCAAAATATAATTATAAACATAAAAATAGTAAAAAAGAAAAAGGAAGATGAATTTCGGGGGGAATTAATCAAACAAAATGCGTAGATGAATTAGAAAATAGTAAATACACACCAATTTCACAGATGATTCAGACATAAATGGAAGATGAATGGGTACGTACCAAGAAATGGAAGATTGATCTACCAAGATGCGTAGATGAATAAGCCAAGATGTGTAGATGTGGTAAAATCTATATAACAACGCATCAAGATGCACACCAATTTTGGGGAAAGAATCAACCAAGAATACATACCAAGGATGAATGGGAGATGAATGAGTTTGGGGGAATCAATTTTAGGAGATAATCGTGAATGTTTTGGCGGGAATGAATCGACCAAATTTTAATTTTTTATGTTTAGTATAAAGTTATTTTGGGGGTAAATTGTGGGTTTTTAGAATTTTTTGTGGTAAACTAATATATTTTCCTACTAATGAATCTGTATTAGTGGCTAACATTTTAAATTTGCAACTAATTAGAATTTTGGGTTCCCGCTAAGTGTCTAATTTTTTCCACAACCCTAAATTTAGTGGCAAAGTTAATAGAAATTTTAATTTGTTGCCAGTAATACATTATCTTTTAGTGGCAAACATAAATTTTTCCACAAATTATACATTTTAGTGGCAATAAATGATTATACACTAATAAAATTGCTACGATTTGATATTTTTCTTATAGTGTTTTCCCTTGATCAATCTCCATTTTTATAAACCTAGTGACTCGTAAGTAGTTATATAAATAGGTTTGATGACATAAAATAATATTCGCAATCAAAATGTTTTATTAAACACCTTATGATTCTTTCTTCCGGAAGTATGTGGTATTATTTACTTCTTACGAGTTTAACGATTTCTTCGACTCATTTTCTCTTACAAAAATATATTTAAAATATATGTTTAAATTGGATTTATAAATCTTTACTGCTAGTAATACATTCATACCCTTGCATCACGAGTTCCCCAATACATAAGAAGTTGTTACCACTGTTCTAGCTTTACTCTAGGTGGATAATATTTCAATCTCTCTTCGTCGGCATCAAAGGCACAATAATGTTTCTTCACATTTGCTTTCCAATTATTGCATATCTTTCCAACCTTCTTCATGCACAGTTTTTTGAATTCTTCAGGGGCCTCAGTGTTATCCTATATAATTATAATGTACAAAAAAACAAATCATTTACTATGCATGATTTTAGCTTAAATTATGTTATATTATTTTTAAATTTATGATTTTAGCTATTATTGACTTTGTTGTGATTGACAAGACAATCCATGCATAGTGAGTTATAACTAAAGAATTCAAAATTTTCAATTCATTTGCCACAAATCATGGTATCATTTGATTTTAACTTCACCTCATGCCAAAAATGTTTTGTATAGGTATAACTCCTTTCACTTCCAATCTTTGAAAGCCAACGGTAACCTGTTCAACATCGATATAATAATAAATTAGTAACCTCTTATATCGATTAAATAATCATCTTTAAATTGTCAAGAGATAACATACAATATTTCAAAGAGTTTTCTAATAAGATTTGTGTTATACGAAAATTTACAAAAGAAACTTTACATGTTCCCAACATGAACTAAAATGCCTAAATGGGTAGATAGTATGTCTACGCTATCTCCGACTAACTGATAAAAATTGTTGAAGTGATGCTCTAAGCATTTTCTCGTACCCCATAATTCACCCAACTTCGTAATGCCTCTACCTTTAATGTCATATGGTGCTAAAGCTAAACCGTAAAAATTGAAAAAATAGGTTAACTTCAATCTACATAGTTAATTAAGCACATATAAATCAAATAACTTTGAGGACATTCTTCATGTGAATGGGTTTCTTGCTTATGTAAAGGGTCACTCCCCATCGAGCTATTATCTCTTTCACTGTCATTTGAGTTTAATCATTCGGTCGAGCTAGAATCTGAAAGGCAATGAGAGTTGGGTTGAGATTGTGGCTGAAATGGTGGATGGAGATTAAATTGTGACTGCAAGAGAGATTATGAATGGGAATGTTCCTATGAGAAGAATTTACCCTGCTCTGCGATGTCATATCAACCAGCAATAATAAAAATTGACCACTGAGTTTACAAGAGTAATGTTTATCCAAGCCAAGATGTTCTAAAAATCACTTTTGAGCATTTGTGTAGAGTTTGTGGCTTATTTAATTAGTGCACTTATTCAAGAAGTCTGCCTTATTTGTAATCCCCTTAAAATTGATGAATACACTGCTTTAATTATTTATCCAGTCAAGTTAGAATATGTGTCGAGGTGGATGTAATAAAAAAATTTCCTAAAAGGATTTGGATTGGATGTGGAACTAAAGGATTTTGGAAACCTGTAATATATGAAAAGCTGCCCTATTGTAATTCTTGCAAGAAAGTTGGCTATCTAGAGGTTGTTTGTAATAAGAAAACTGTTGAGAAGCCACTTTTTCAACAGTCTAAAACTGTTCTTGGTAAAAAAAGATAAAGGCAAGGGTATTTTGGAGGAAGGCACATCAAAGACGAAGAAGCCATCTGTGAAATATGAGATTCCAGGCGCTAGTAACAAGGGCGTAATCATTAATGAGAAAAAATGATGTTTTACAATCTGAAAAGTTACAACGTATAGACAGGTTAAAGATGCAATCTAGGAAAAGTTTAGTATGCAAAACAAAAGATAATTTCATTGATTTACTAGTGGATGATGATATAGGGGAAGGGAAACTACTACTAACAAATATGGAAATAGTCCTAAAACTCACATTAGTCGAAAAGAATGTAGAGCTCATTAATGATTTAAACATGTTGTCAATACCTAATGAAACTAAAACTTGTGTTAACTTAGATTAGAAACATGCCCGGATGTATGAAAACAGGGATTCAAGAACTCCCTATACAATGAGTAAAAAGGAATGGAGCAGTTATTTATTGGACAAATTTTGCCAAGTAAGATTTTTTGTCATCCCTTTTGTCAAGTCTATGAATAGACGGTCAACATTTCTTAGATTTAAAAGGTTAAGGTTAAATTTTTTGAGAAATTTTCATTTATCATTTTATCTATGTAACAAATTAGAGAAGCTTCGAATTTATACTCTCACAATACTACATATCAAGGTCCTAATTGATTCATTTAATTGTTGGAAATGGTTTTTGGGCAACTTTCTACCTGAATTTTAGTTTGATGCCCACTCTGAATTTAATGGGACCACGGTAAACATGTTCTCCTTAGTGAGGCGAGCAACTTGAAGCATTAAATTTGAAAAAAAATTAATATTGAATGACTAAAATGTCTTTAAAAGTAACACAATAATTTTGCATTGCCATTTTTGTCTTTCTCGCATCGGATTAGTGCTCAGATGTCATCATTTGTTCCTTATATCTATCAGTTAATGGTAGCGGGAATATGTTGTGGTGGATGTGAATGACTTCCTACTCAGTTAATTACCCTATTATAATCACTAATCTTGAGTTATCCATTGATCCCCACCTTTGGGTCCCCAAATAAGCCTGGAACCATACCCATTTTGGTTGCCCAATAACCCCTTTAATGGTATACATATGCCCCGAGCCTTAATTTTAAATGTATAAAATGCCTAAATGGATCTCCAAATCATCCCGAAACATTTCCAAACTATCTCTACCCAATTTGCACACCTTTATTATGTTGAACACCACATAATAATAATTTAATTAACATACAATTTATTTCTACGAGTGAACACATTATGTACAATTGAATAAAATAAACATGCAATCACAAACAAGCAATTTATTCTCAAATTAAATTCTACTATTTATTATAAATTCTATCAATTTAATTTATTCAAGAATTTATTTAATTAAATCTACCAAAAATAATTTATTACAAAAACACGGGGTATTTCACCAAACATTTATATTTATAATGACTTTCTTGTCATTAGGATTATAAGGTAAACTGCTATTAGGACTATTGGGATAACCTACAAAGAGACATACTTATGTACTTAATTCTGACTTCTTTGACTCTTTCCCCAACATATGTATCGGGCACCCCAAAATACAAACATGTCCTAGAGTGGTCATGTATCCATTTCACAGTTACGTATGAGCTGAAGAGATAGATATAGATGGAACTATATTTAGAATTTATATACTTTTCGTAATGAAAAATTCCAATCAAAATGCTGCAGTCCCAGATAATTCACCATGGACCTTATCATATATAAAAGAGTCTTATTAATTATTTACACTTATAACATTTCTCATTGGAGTCTCGATGTAGACAACTGAAAAAAATCTCCACCTTTAATAAATGATTCCTAAACTCTCCTAACTAAATCAAAGATGTCCCTAATAATGGGCAATAAGAATAAGACCATAATATTAACAGCAGGTCATATAGTTTTACATTTTGGTGGCGCCAAAAGATTATGCTGGAAAAATATTTTATGTACTTAATTTTGGGAGAATTATTTTTCGTTTCTAAGTTGATTTGGAACAAATATTTGATTATTTTAATAAAATTGGCTTTATCGAAATTGGCATATCTTTATATGTTTTGTGATATTGAAAAATAATTTATACATTATAAGTCATGTCTCACCAATACTGCTAAATACCGAAATGAATAATTCTAATGAAAAATCATTAAAGAGAAAATTTCATTCTTAGTTGAACCACGAATAATTTTGGAACTTACGATTATGTCATTTTAATATATAAAGAATTCAAAGACTAGTATAAAATGGATAATTGATTTCAGTGGAAGTGGAGGCACTTCTCGTCTTTAAATCATGTTTAGAAGGTGAAGTGGTTGAGAGGCCCTTCAAGGCCAAAGGCTTTATATCCAAAGATTTGTTACAAAAGGTTCATTTTGATTTATGTGATTCATGACAATCCGTTTAGGGGGGGGGGGGGGTAATAAGTACATAATTATTTTCATTCATGATTACTCAAAGTATGTATATGTTTACCTTATACATCACAAGTATGAATCCTTTGATTAGTTCAAAGTGTACGAGGTTGAGGTGGAGTGTACACATGGTAAACTAATCCAAGCTCCATGATCTGATCATTTGCAAAGAGTTATAAACATGATTTATGGCTCTCGAATCTACACAACAGGAGCCTGTAGACTAGATCATAAATTTTTATTCTACTTTAAAGGGGAATAGTACATTACCTTGTTTGTCTCTTATATTGAGAGGCAAACTTGAACACCACAACTATCAAGGTTTTAACTTCTTGCAATGAAAACAGCTTCCATTCAGCTTTTGCTTTGCTCCCTGAGAATTATGAAATTTTGTAACGACATATTATTTCACTTGAGACTTGTCATTATTAATCTTCTCCCTTTCGGGAATTAAACGAGGGATTCTTTGTAACTAAGACCATATCCTGGCTTCTGAATATGCTCGCAGCTTCCTGAAGATTCTTAATCACTTGTGCCATCGAATTAGTCCAACTATAAATAGTATATTTCAGGCGAAATTTCTTAAAGGATAGAGATAGAAATTGGATTGCGGGAGAAGTGTCACTAGACAATATTGGTGTTTACTAATTCTAACAATGCTTCCAATACTTAAAAATATTGGACACCCATTTTGTAATCCCCTTTCTTTTATTTTTAGGGCTTTCAAAAGTTAAACAAGTTTATTATCCTCCACAGTTAGAATGACGACCAAAACTTTTCCAGTCTTTGAAATTTTTTGCAATCCAATTTTTTTCTATTAAGATTAAAACAAGTGTGTTAAAGCTGAGCCCATTTTGAAATCTTAAAATAATCATTAAAAAGATAATTTCAATTGAATATGTGGGAATTAAATTTTTTATTCAATTTGAATCAGTTTCCCTCTACCGTTAATTTCAATTAATCTTGTTGAGCATCCTAATTCCTTTGTGAAATGAAATTTCTTTTTAGGAGATCAAATCATTAACACTAAATTAGGCATATCTTTTGGTCTCATAATTTGTGACAGTAACTCCATTGTGGAGGATTTCGTTAGTTGTGTTTAAGTGTATACAATCGATTCATTATAATTATGTGTTGGTGGGGGGTGGGGGGGTCAAACATACTCACATTTGATTTCACATATCTACCATTTAAGAATTTTAAAATCTTATGATACAATGATGGAGATTGTTGGATTTATTTTGAAACCTCTTTCCCACTTATTATTTTGAGATTAGTGTATTATTAAAAAAATTCTAATGTCCTAAATTAAATCAATAATAATTGCTTAATTTCTTGTGCTAATTAAAAAAAAACTAGTATCACTATTTGATTCCCCAAAATAACAAAATATTTTAATTTTTGTGATAAATTTATTGCATGATTTAATTTAATTTAGAAAAAGAATAAACTTTTTTTTTATTTTCTAGAAAAATCATGATCTTGGTTGTCAACACAATAAATCCATGTTGCTCATAATTATGCGGATCCCTAATTAACTGATTTATTAACTGATGATAATCATCCAAATGAGTAGACATGGTAGAATTATAATAAAACATAATCACCTACAATTATAATTCAGATAGAAAATAAATTCCCCTTTCCATCATGGCCCACTGTTATAATAAGAATTCTAACTGAAGTACATTTCTCCATGAAAAATAAATCCCTATAGTCTTGGACTTCTCCAAGATCTAGGGTTCCTCATGAAGTAAAATTCTCCTACAACTTCGCATCTAGAATTTGCAAAATGATGCTCCAATTATCATCTCAAATGGAAATCTTGAAGAGATAAAGGCAAAAATATTTCTAGAACTATGTCATGATAAAAATTAATTTTCAAAGGGTAGAATTGATTCCCTTTTTTAATAGATTCTCTGCTTAGAGATTATATTATTCGAACATCCAAAACTATATCATTTTTATTGTAATCTTCATTTCGCAAAAGTTATGCACACAGCCTCCGAACTTAATCAAATTACCACCAACCTCCATAGAACTCTCACTATGATCAAAACTAATGAAAATATATTATTATAACTAATAAAAACTATTACATCCCCTCAAAAACTATTTTGAATAAATGGTGTTCCCAAAAAATAATTATACGACTGAATTAAAGAAAAATAACTATGAATAAATACCCGTAGTATTCATGCATATAAAACAACATTCTTGTGACCATGATGGAAGGAATATAAGCACTATATGATTTAAAAACAAATGTATTAAGATTATATACACAATAATGCATATTCATACAAACATACTAACTAGGATTCCATGGTGGATAACATGGATCTTTAAAAAGTATGATTAATCCTTGACCATGATGCTCTGATACCAATTGATGGGGTTGACATTAAAAAAAATACCATGGACCTTTGATTTATCATGTATCAGAAAATAAGATAGCTTAAAGTATATCTATGTGATTAGTCACTAATATTGCATATGCACGTCCGCTATCTTTATGTATTCTAGCACTTTTTGTGTTCTGTATGCCTATATTTATGCTCGTTAACCAAAAAACCTCAGTTTTGGATATATATATATATAATAAGTTACAATGGTGTTTTCACTATTCATAAGATGGGGAGACACTTCACGGTTCAGATCGACGCCAACAAGGCTAGAAATGGAGGGTTGAGATTGTTTTGATGCATTTTCCTCTTTTAACCTTTTCTTTTTGGTTTCCCCCTCTTTTATCTCACTATATTAATTGGTTTCTATTTTGCTTTAATTCAAAACAAAGGGAAAAAGAGGAAGTGTACGCACAAATTTTTATCTAATCTTTGTTTCTATACGAAATGACCCTGTCTCTCTCTCGCTCAGTATTCTATCAGGCCGGTTTTCATCTGAGACTCATTTTCTCCCTTTTTCATTTCCACTCTTTGTTGTCGCGGTTTTCATCATCATAGATTCATCAGGTAATATCATTTTCACGATTATCTTTTCATTTTAGCCCTAATTTGTTTACTTTGAGCTTAGGTCTGAGCTACCACCAAATCAACAGGTGAGGAAATCGCTGGTGAAGAATCATAGGTTTTGGCTCACAGATTTTGGATCTCTCCTAACGAAAACCTCTTCAGGTAGCATTCTCTCTTATACACTCACACACGCACACACTCACACACACGAACCCTCCTTCCTACATCATTTCCATCTGCCTCTGCCTCTTTCTCTCTCTCTCACACCCTCTTACAGGCACACACACAAATAATCACATATCTAATTGATTTTTCTTTTTTTAAATTATGATTTTGTTTTTTAGTTATAAACATAGTTGATTTATTGTTTTGTTTTTGAAATTTCAATAGTTCAAGCATCTTAACCAAGTTATCAGCTGCCTCTTGCTGCTTTTAGTTTGGCTGTAATGCCGAAGGGAAATTACTAAAGGACAGGAACTAAAATTCTCGAACATCCTCAGTAAAAGGAAGTACATTGAAGTAAAGTGAATCCAGCTTCCAAGAAAACCAACTAAGAATGTTAAATGAACAGGAAAAGACAAAAAAAAAATCTCGGGGGGGAGTGGAGGGGAGGGGAGAGAAGGGGATGGATTACTATAATTTTATATAAAAGACTTACAACATTGTCTTTGTCAGATAGATTAGGGGCCAAGACCCCTATAATGGCATTACCCTGTCCTTGTCTCCAAACACACCGGCTATAGAATCAAAATATAGTGAAAAGAAAGAAATGCAGCTATAAATCGCTATTACTGCTATACCTAAGCAGGCACCAAACGACAGAGAGGAAAATTTGCAGCCTGACCTCACACCTAATCCTACTTTGGAGGTACTATATGTATGCTTATTTCTTCTATCACTTAAAAAAAGGTCTGATATATTACTACTTCTTAGTTTTAAAACACCATTTCTTTGATGTTAAATTCTGAGCTTGCTGTTATTATACTATTGTGCATTTCTTATCCTTTTTTTCCTCGAGAGTATAACTATTTTTCTCGTGATAGGTTCCCATTTTATATCAGTACTTTCCAATTATTTCATTTTGACGAAACCCAATCTCTTTTTTGCGTTCAGGTACTCTGTTTGTTATGTGATGTTGTAGATCGGGTGAAAAAAATCATCTCGACAGGCAGATCTAAAGGGTCGAGTTTGTGGGATCTTTGTCGCCTTATGCTCCTATGGTGGACGTGGTGGTGTCAAGAGGTGTTGATCTGAAATCGATTTGTTATGTAGTGGACTGTATATACGTCTCCTACTGGTGTAACATTATTATGGAGGCATTTGATACTTTTTGGAGGCATTTTTTGTTGCTCTTTTTGAGCTCCTACCAATAGTTTTTTTTTTACCTTTTCTTTCATGTCTATTTTACCCACATTTATTTGATGATTTGAGGTAACCATTTTTGGTTGTTTTAGTTGATTTGAAGGTCTTTAGAGGTGACACTATTAAAATGGAAAAGTATGTATAAATCTTTACAACTATTTTGTACTGTTTGGTAACAATAGTTATACCCTTACACAACTTCATTTAGTTATATTGTATTCTGCTTTTTTTAGTTACCTATTTTGATGTATAGATAAATTTGAGGAAGTTTATGATACAATGGAAGATATATTATATTGTGCATACACAAGTCATTTGTAGTTTATTGATAAAAGGAATATTTATATTATTTGATTTTGTGTATAGGGTGTATTTCTCAATCTAATACGAGGTCCAATACGGACTATTATCCCTTACACAACTTAAGTAGAAGAAATTTTGTTTACATTTTTAAATTATTTACCATTATATGTGTTATATTAAAACTCCGACTTAAATTATACACAACTTAATACTTTGAAAAATTAATATCGTGCCTTCAGGCACAGTCATACCCTAGTATGTATGTGTAAATATATATATATGCTTTGCATGGGTTAATTAAGCTTTTGTAGGTATTCGAATGCTTAAAGTGAGGATTCATTGTGTTTCGAAGAAATTTCATCGACGGGCGCTACTTTAGGGGCATTTTATACATTTCACACATCATTGTCGATTCAGTGGGATTCCACTAAAGTTTATTCCTCGAGTTCACTTAGCGTGGCCATAAACGGCACGTTGTTTCGAGTTCGAACGAAGAAGATATGGACATTTCCATTTTGCACCATTTCTCCCTCATTCTGGACCAAAGCACACCATGGAATAGGGGACCGGCTGACCGTCCTTGCTCCACCGGTCAACTGTTGAATCACATTTTGCCTACGAAAGGAAATAGGAGGTTTTAACCTGAGGACCCGATCTACCGGCCCCCTGGAAGCGGTCGACCAATCAAGCTAGTTATTGTGCATTTTCCCCTTTTTATTTCCTTTTCCATTTTCCTTTAATTTCTTTTGTAACTTACTATAAATAGAACCCTTATTTAAATTTGTAGAGAGAATTCATTTCACTTAGTTTTTAGGTTAGGTTTTGGGAGCTTCTCTCTCCTAGGTTTTTGTAAAGTTACTATTCCTCCTTCTTCTCCATTAATGTAAGTTCCATTATTGATCTTAAGCTTTGTACCCTAGTATACTTGCTTTCTAATTTAGGTTTACTTTCTTTATTTATTGCTCCCATTTATTTTTTTCATTTAATAGATGTCATTTATTATTCTTTCTAGCTAACTTAAACTAGGTTGTGATTAATGAAACTCACCTTGGTTTCAATGGGTTGCTTTGCTATGGTGATGGGTTTTATGTATTTAATTCGATTATGAAAATTTATGTGGTGAGAACTCTAGATTTAATTGATTGTTGAAATGAGATTCAATCTTACAAAATTCGTAGTCCCATGTGACCATTTATACACATTAAACCCAGGTGAGGGATATTAGTCACAACCTATAGTTTTTATTCCACTTTTGTTAATCTTAGTTTAAACACATGCCTTGTATTATCTTTTCTTTTTGTTAACAATTTATCTTTTACACTTTTATTGAGAAGTATTAAACTAATTAAATTCTAGCAACCTTTCTCTATGGATTCGATACCCGAACTGGCCGTTGCACTCCCTTAAAAGAGTGTTGTCAATAGTCTAGGTTTTCGCATAGCGGTGGAAGCCGAGCATAACGATCGGCGTATACCTTTATACACTTACGCCATAGTTTCCCCTGTTATCAAAATGGCGCCGTTACTAGGGACATATTCATCGGGAGAGAGAGATAGAGAGATTGGTTAAAAGGGTAAATAGATAGAGATGTCAACTATGCAATGACAAGATGTGATAGAAACCTTGTGAAAGCGTGGAGTAATTTCCTTTGTATGTAAAACTCGATGAATGATGCGGAAGCGAAAAGTGATGGTCCAACAAAATTAATCAAGACCTCCTAGAATTTTCCTAAGTCATAATTTTCAATTATCCAAAGTTAGGCGAAACCAATTTTAGCAAATGACTTGAATAAACCAAATTTACCCAATATTTAATTTAGTCCCAAATTAAATGAGTGTGATAATTAAACCAAATTTTATCTTGAATTTATTCTAAGCATGCGTTCTAAATTATGATGCAAGATAAAATAAACAATATCACACTACGCCGAGATGTACGAGGAAAAACCCAAGACGGGAAACAGCCTCGGACGACCCTAGCCAAAAGTCCACTAGATACGGAATTACAATTACAAGACAGATAGACTTACAACGACTGACTCGATCCCTCTCAAGCCTCGACGCTTCTTCTCGTAGAAACCTCTTCCTAGCGAACAACCTCGGAACACCACCGCGGTCTCGGAATCCACCGATGGGACTTTATATGGTCACCGTCACCCAAGCATGGAGCCTTTCTCCAAGTGGGTAGAATCTTCAACAAAAAGTCTTCTTCTTTGATGGATGTAGAAGCAAACCAAAACTTCTCTTCTTGAATTCGGTAGAGATAAACCGGTGCCAAAACTCCAAGTAAAGATATGTATATAGAACTTGGATAAACAACTATTGGGTGTAAACACTAGAGTGTGTAGGATTTTTCATTAAAGAATAACACTCAAAACATGGTCTTTTTCCTTAAACAAATTTTCTCTCAAAACACTCTCTAGGAGTTTGTATGGTATGAAAAAGATACTTTGGAAAGAGTCATTCCCGCACCTTATTAAGTCTGAAAAAGTTGGTTAAAAACCAAGTGGGGAAAGTGGGTAAAAACTGCCAAAAACTGCTTAAAACTGTTCCCGCGCTGGCATCTCGTTCGAATGAACTTGACTCTCGTTCGAACGAGACTTCTAACGAGTGACCAGTCTGGGCTCGTTAGAAACTCGTTAGATACCTCGTTAGAACGAAAAACTCGTGCGAACGACATATCGAACGACTGACCAGTTTAGGTTCGTTGGCAGCCTCGTTCGAACGAAACCTGGTTCGAACGAAAAACTCGTTCGAACGAAAACCTGGTTCGAACGAAAAAACTCGTTCGAACGAGACTTCGAACGACTTCCAGAAATTTTTGATAAATTCAATTTTTGGCCCAGAAACTTTGTGTACTTTATTTTAAAGTTTCAATTTAATTATTCTGAAAGTAAAACATGGTTTTTTATTAAACCTAACACCCAATAAATATTGTTCCAAGCTCCTATATAAATATAATTACATTCATACCTTGGGAGCATGGAACTTTAGTTGATGACGTAGAAACGAGGCACACAAACCGGCATTTTGATGAAGCTTTAAATTCTTTGCCGCTACATCTTCAACACATACTTCATAGGCTTGAGAATATTACAATTAAATACTATCCTATGAATAAATGTTTTTGTCCGGAATTGAGCCAAAACTACATATGGACTCAATTGAAAATTTGTGTCCTTACAAATCTCCCCCTTTGGCTATTCCGGGACAAAAACCAAACAAAAATCCTAAAGGGCCGTCAAGCTCACTAGACTCAAAACATAACCCGCCCAAACTCGACTCAACCCAAGGATTAAACACTTTGCCTTTTAAAGTTGTCGCTTTAGTAGAATACCTGCACACTTAAGCAAACTCATCAAATGCATAGGGAATATCAAAATATATTAATCAATTAATTAATTACTCCCCTTAAAATAATTCTCTCCCCTTTATCAGACAATGACATTTACTTAGAAAGACGTCTCCAACTAAGATAAATCTCCCCCAAACTAAGATACGATAATTAATAGGATTAGATACCATTTCTCCCCCTATCATCATTCTCCTCCTTTTTGTTCAGGAATAGGCAAAGGATAAAGAACTAATAAACAACATATTGAAGCTTAAAGTGATAAGACATGAAAGCATATGGGCAATAAAAGCAAGGCAAAGACAAACAAATATCAGATATATATACATAGGAAATATACCAATAGAGTACTTGCATATATATATAGATATAAACACACATATAACACAAAATACAATAAGTTTGCGCACTCGTATGGAAAAAATGTGTCATATGAAAACGGAAGTGTAGGGGTGTGAACTAGCAACAATTAAATTTAGACCCAAACACTTAATAAACATTCACGGAGTTCTCATTTGATTGAAAACTTTATCACATTTAAATATAACCTCATGTGACAATATAAAGATTGAACTCAATGAACAAACATACACAATGCATACAAGCCTAGCATGATGATGATTCTACAAACCAAATAGAGTCATGACATTAAAGACAACTAGGATAAACGGAAATTGTGCAAACCGTTGATATACCATCCAATTCTCCCTCAATGAGCATATATATATATTTGTTTTTGAATGAATATATAGAACAAACATAGGCCTTGGCAATTTCTTTCTGATTAATGCCAAATATTCTATTTTTAGGCCTTTGGATCACGTATTTCTTTTAGATCCAATCAACGGTGGCTTACTATCGCAAAGGATTTAATTCATCCTTTCGGAGCCCTTCTCCGTGCATATTTATTTATCATGTTTTTATTTTTCACACAAATCTCACATGCAACGGATTTTGACATGCACTAGTCCTCCTAGGTCATAGATATGTAGATGACTAGATTGATAGGAGAACACCTCAAAAAGCTCAAATATAACATGTGACATTAATATTTCAAAAGAGCTCGTGCATGTGTGAAAAGAGGCATATGAAAATAGAATCCATTTAATCAATACAAAATCCAACTACTCCATATAAAACATGGTAAAGAACATTTTAAGGATTGAAAATCTAAACCAAAAGTTCTAGCCACGTGGGAGCGTAAATGATGGGATTCAAACACAAATATATGCCACATAAAGTGTGTCAAACAAAAATACACACAAAACAAAATCTTTTTGAGTTTTTAACGTTTTTAACCAAAAATAAAGATTTACTCAAAAGGACAAACAAAAATCATTTGTATTTTTCATTAAGCTTAAATGATATAAATAAAACACAAATGATAAACAAAAATCTTTTTATATTATGCAGTCAATTCAAACAAAAAATATAATACAAAAAGATAAACAAGTCATAATTTCTAGCATGTGATATGAAATAAGGCAATGACTAGAAAATGACTAAACATGCATACATCTAGCGATGATATATAATATGAAGCACAAAAAGCTAGAGTATGCATAAAACACTAACACATTCAACCTTTAAATTTAGCAAGGGAGGTTTCATGTGATAGTAAATGAGAATCAACAAATCTTGTATCTAGCGCATTTAATAGAGAGTTCCTAACCCATATAGATTTATATTTAAAATGATGGGGATTGGGAAATAATGAAATGCTAGATAAAGATTTCCTTGGACTTCTTTTAAGATCAAAACAAAATGACCTAAGGTGACCTTTCCTACCACAATGCAAGAATGTGTAAACATGAGGAATGTTACCTAAGGTGTGACCCTTTTTAAAGTCCTTGGACAAAGTTGACCCTCTAAAACAAACAATGGTTTTAGCTTTAGCAATGGAAGACTTTGAACATGATGTGCAAGAACCATTAGAACAACTACTAGAGTCTTGAAAGTCATTTTTCAATTTTAAAATTTCGGACTCAAGTAATAAATTAGACTCCTCAAAATTATGGGACTCCTTCTTTAAATTTTCTATAATTCCGAGAAGGTTAACACGCTCTCCCTCAATATGAGCAAACTTGTCCCTAAGAGTCTTTTCACGATTTTCACTCTCTTTCTTTGACTTTTCTAAAATATCAAAGTTTGAATGTAAGTCCGTGAGCTTTTCACGAAAAATATCTTTTTGAGATAAGGAGATTTGCAAAGACTCAATGTGAGCTTTAAAACAAGAATTTTCATTTTCAAGAAATTTAATTCTTTTTACAAATCTCAAATTTAATTCCTTTAAATTTTCGTTACATTTGTTAAGCCCATTGAATTCCTCTCGAAAATCAAAAAAATTATTTTCATTAAAATTGGACAAATTTTCATTAAGACGTCCCATTGAGAGAAAAAAAATATGAGAGTGATAAAAAATTGAACCACCTAAAAAGGTAAGGAAATACAAAAAGCCGAAAAACGGATCTTTAACGCGATAACTTAGCGCTCCGGCTCTGATACCAATTTGAAAGCGTGGAGTAATTTCCTTTGTATGTAAAACTCGATGAATGACGCGGAAGCGAAAAGTGATGGTCCAAAAAAATTAATCAAGACCTCCTAGAATTTTCCTAAGTCATAATTTTCAATTATCCAAAGTTAGGCGAAACCAATTTTAGCAAATGACTTGAATAAACCAAATTTACCCAATATTTAATTTAGTTCCAAATTAAATGAGTGTGATAATTAAACCAAATTTTATCTTGAATTTATTCTAAGCATGCGTTCTAAATTATGATGAAAGATAAAATAAACAATATCACACTACGCCGAGATGTACGAGGAAAAACCCAAGACGGGAAACAACCTCGGACGGCCCTAGCCACAAGTCCACTAGATACGGAATTACAATTACAAGACAGATAGACTTACAACGACTGACTCGATCCCTCTCAAGCCTCGACGCTTCTTCTCGTAGAAACCTCTTCCTAGCGAACAACCTCGGAACACCACCGCGGTCTCGGAATCCACCGATGGGACTTTATATGGTCACCGTCACCCAAGCATGGAGCCTTTCTCCAAGTGGGTAGAATCTTCAACAAAAAGTCTTCTTCTTTTATGGATGTAGACGCAAACCAAAACTTATCTTCTTGAATTCGGTTGAGATAAACCGGTGCCAAAACTCCAAGTAAAGATATGTATATAGAACTTGGATAAACAACTATTGGGTGTAAACACTAGAGTGTGTAGGATTTTTCATTAAAGAATAACACTCAAAACATGATCTTTTTCCTTAAACAAATTTTCTCTCAAAACACTCTCTAGGAGTTTGTATGGTATGAAAAAGATACTTTGGAAAAAGTCATTCCCGCACCTTATTAAGTCTGAAAAAGTTGGTTAAAAACCAAGTGGGGAAAGTGGGTAAAAACTGCCAAAAACTGCTCAAAACTGTTTCCGCGCTGGCATCTCGTTCGAACGAACTTGAATCTCGTTCGAACGAGACTTCTAACGAGTGACCAGTCTGGGCTCTTTAGCTACCTCATTAGAACGAAAAACTCGTTCGAACGACTGACCAGTTTAGGTTCGTTGGCAGTCTCGTTCGAACGAAACCTGGTTCGAACGAAAAACTCGTTCGAACGAAAACCTGGTTCGAACGAAAAAACTCGTTCGAACGAGACTTCGAACGACTTCCAAAAATTTTTGATAAATTCAATTTTTGGCCCAGAAACTTTGTGTACTTTATTTTAAAGTTTCAATTAAATTATTCTGAAAGTAAAACATGGTTTTTTATTAAACCTAACACCCAATAAATATTGTTCCAAGCTCCTATATAAATATAATTACATTCATACCTTGGGAGCATGGAACTTTAGTTGATGACGTAGAAACTAGGCACGCAAACCGGCATTTTGATGAAGCTTTAAATTCTTTGCCGCTAGGTCTTCAACACATACTTCATAGGCTTGAGAATATTACAATTAAATACTATCCTATGAATAAATGTTTTTGTCCGGAATTGAGCCAAAACTACATATGGACTCAATTGGAAATTTGTGTCCTTACACCTTGTCTTTAAGTATTATTCATGTTCTACTAAGTTGTTCCCCCATCCAAAGTCAAAACTTTTTCTTAGATCATATCATAGAGATAATAGAAGAATAAAAAATGCATCCAATTTTTGTAACCCAGATAATGTTGGAATATACTATCCACAATTGATTTGATCTCATTATTGTATTATGCTATATATTTTATCGTATTTTAAACTTTTTTAGGTTCCACGTTGTCTAAATCAAAATTTAACCTATTTTTCATGAGAACTTTATTAAACATTTAAAGGAGTTAATATGGTTTTACAGGAGTTTTAATCCCTCTATTTTTGTTAAATTAGTCTTTAGTAATGTTTGAGTGGTTCCTAACAAGGTTTATTTGTAATTACTTTTCCTAGATCTGATTTGGTTGTAATAATTAAACGCTTCAATTATTTCCCTAATCGATGTATATGGAGGCATAAGAGGAGGGTGTAACTAGTGTTAATAGACGTGTTTGACCAAGGAAAAGCTTACGGGGATGTACTATAACCATAATAGAAAAATATAGATCAAAGTAGAATTTTTTTGTAAAAATTTGCAAAAAACTAAAAAATCATGCGCATGCCATTTTTTCTTAGAACTGTGCATATGGTGTTCATAAATGCAAGGTGTAATAACCCATGATTTTTTAACCGATTTTAATTAAATTAACTAGAATTTTGGAAAAAATAAATTTTTGGGATCTATTTAATTTTGGCATGTAAAAATGTTGATTTTTATGTATAAAAATAAGGTTTTAGGTGGAATTTAAATTGGGATAAAATTTTTGAAATTATTACTTTTTTAATAAAAATCGGGGGAGGGACCGACCTAAGGAACAAAAAAAATCCAACCGTCCGATCGAGTTGAATTTTTTACAGCAGCTTTTTCTCCCCGTCAACTACAACATACTAAAAGTTCAGCCAATTTTGACGGTTAGATTTCAAGTGTTTGTGTTCGATTAGGACTTAAGATCTTTTTGGTACATAAACATAAAGTGACGGGTTTAAGACTTTTAAAACACATTTTATCCTTCTCAAAAATCAGTAGCCTCCTCTGTTTTCATCTTCTTCCATCTACAAAGCCCTAGTCCCATTTAAACCAAGATTTGACCCATCATTTGAAGGCTTATTTGGTGTTTTATCCAGTTTGGGATAGAACGAGTTTTTATTGTATTTGCGTGATGAACGTAGTGTCATGATCAAAATTTTGAGGCAGAATCTTATGAATTTCTTGTGATTATTTTAAGGTATGGGGTTTATGAAATATGCTCCTTGAATATCTTGAGAGTAGTCATTTCGTTCCTCATTTATTTGTACTCATATTGTTGATAACATGATATTTATTGGAATCTAAAATAGTGATTCGATTTGAGATATTGTATTTGTTAATGGGCATGGTGTCATGAAATTTTTATATTACACGGAGAATGGTCACTAGTCAATAGTCTAATAGCCAAGATGAGGATTTACAAAGCTTAGGTGAGGTGAGGTGAGGCCCAGTGACATATTGATTTGTTATTGAAAAATGAAATTGGTATAATGCTCGGATGTCGCATTGAACTTGAATTCAGATTCGTATTGTTGGATTTATTCACTGTTATTGTTTTGAGCATCTATTCTTGTCATGTTGTGTACTTACCCGTATTTTGCTTTTAGTGGCAGGTTAACGTGGATTTGGACACTAGGTATTTTTGGAGGATTTTAGAGCACGACATTTGGAGGATTTTATTTTTTTATAGCTTGATAGTGTAATTTATTTGGAGTGCTTAGTATTATTTTTGAGTGAAATTTAATTGTAATTATTTTGAAAGTGTAAACTTTGGATTCATTAATTGTTGAGAATTTAGTTTAGTTTTAATCGTAGTAGTGCCTCATGTTTTATGCATGATGTTACACAAGGATACAAAGCGTGCACACGACTTCACATAATAACTGTTTTCATGGTAATCATAGGCAATGCAAATCACGACGTGTGATGACGTCATATTTCCATTGTGTCTTTTGAAAATTAATGGTCAAGATTTTAATGGATAACCTGGTTATGTGAAAGATTAACCTTAAATCACGTATTTTTTAAAAAATGAAAATTAGTAATTTTTTTAAATTATTGAATGGAATAACTTATTTAAATGGTTTCATTGATATTTAGAAATATTTTATTCAAATTGTAGAGGGGGCTTGAAGGAAATCTTGAGATTATGGATAATTCCCCCATTAGCAACAGTGTTCGGGATTAAAAAGCTGAGGCAACTTAGTGTGGCAACTCAGCGAGGCAGCTTAGCATGACAACTCATACTTTAGCTTGTTATGTTAGTCATATTGTATCTTTGTTTATATCGACTGTAAGCTATAACGGTTGTAATGATGTAACGAGAATAATAAGGAGTTTTAGTGTGAGCTCAAACGGTACTCGTGAGAGACCAGGCTTGGCAGGGCCTGGGAGAGCTTTCATGCTCTATCGAATGACCTCACCGTGAGAACTTTAGAGGGACTTGGTTTGGAGTATTGAGAAGTAAGTCACCGTTGGGGCTTGTCCTGACCATCTTAGATACACCTGGTAAAACATCGAAGGACCCTGACCGTGGAACCTGAGGCAGAGCAGCTTGGAGTTCTATCGGGCGTTGAGTTGTGAACCAAATAACCCTCTACTTAATGTCACATCTACTACAGGTGATGTCACTAGCCAGCTAAACAATGTCAGACCTACGCTTGAGTAAACCACCATGGTATTTGGGGCTGTCAGGCAGTTGGTGAGCCACCTCTGCAACAACAGCCCCCTGACACACAGTGGTTAGGCAAAACTCATGTCTTGGCATTCAATGTTTATGACGTGGAGACAACTAGTGCATCAGGCATTTAATGTTGTGACATAAAGTATGAGGGATGTATTTCATAGTCTTTAATGACTGAGTTGCCTCGGGGATGGTGTGGGGGGATATTTAAGGACCCCAACTACCCTTGAGGAGAGGATCGATCTTTTGAGAGTTTAAGAAGTTATTACTAGACAGAATACACATCAGAGAGAGTTATTACAAACCAGAGGTCGTATTCATCCACCATTGTCAGTTATTAAGAAGATTTTAATACTTGATAGAGATTCTTGTAGGTGGTTGGTTTGTTTGGATGCCTGCCAAGGTGTATCTAGGGTGCTTACTTCTCTCTCCCTCTAGCTAAGTTACTTCTAAGTTTCCTTACTACTTTTCTGAGTTATAAACGAGAGATTCGTGAGTTTAAACTAAGCATTATCTTCATTGAGTTTGTGTTTGCGTGTTCTATCACTAATCCAAGGTTTTATCTAATTAACTTATCATTACTATACTTCAAAGGGGTTACGCCTCCATTTTATCTAAAGTACCCTCTTACATTTGGCGACTCTGCTGGGGAGGCATTCTTCTAAGTTAGGAGTATGGCACAAGATAACGTTAACCAAAGGCTCAACTTTGATGACATCCAACACAATGAAGAACAAATTGCGAGAGAACTGAAGGCTCTAAGGGATGGGGTTCTTCGAATAGAGGTACCTCCGGTTCAGGTGACGACGGGCATTCCCGGGGTGACACAAGCTCCCACGAGTGCGGGGTTAGGACCCACTCTGGTGTCTCTCCTCTTGAGTAAGTTTTATGAGTTTTTGCAAACTCTGGTACCTTCAATGATGTTGGGAGGATTGGAAGCCAATGCCTTCGTAACACCAAGGGCAGCCCCAACGGCCCCACCAGGTGCAGGTGTAGCGGGAACGGTCCTAGCAAGCATACCCTCTGTTGTGAATCCATCAGTGGGAACCTCAGGAGTATCAACGGCCCCAGCTGTGACAATTATTCCAGTTTCAACGAGCACTCAGCCCATGGTTTCGTTGGTGGGTGCCCTAGTAGCATCACCCATGGAGGAAATGAGGAAGGAGATGCTGAAAGAGATGCTGAAGTTCATACAAGCCTCCTCGTAATCTGCTGGCGAGGTGGCTTCGGTTTATGATGATTTTTGAACACCTTATCCCCAGGAATACAATGATGAGCCCTATCCAAAGGACTATATTCCTCCCATTTTTAAAAAATACACAGGAAGGGTGGGAACTCGAAGGAGCACATTAAGCGCTTTGTTGAACATTTAGGGAAACATTTTAATAATAAGAAGCTCAAGTTGAGGGAGTTTTTTAAATCCTTAACCGATAAAGAATATACCTGGTATTCCCATTTAGCTCCCAATAATGTTTCTACATGGGAAGAGATGTATGTGTTGTTCATGGAGAAGTTCTTTCTGGCGAAAGATGAGTTTACTCCGACCCAACTGGGGAGGGAGAAGTAATGACCTGGAGAGGAAGTAGTGGCGTATGTTCGAAGTTCAGGGAAAGGTACCTCGATGTGAGGGAGGAGGCCAAAGAAGCCAAGTTATTATAGATGTGCGCTGAGGGGCTGCTTCCCGAGTACATCTGCCATCTTATCAATAAGATGCGTGAGGGGAATTTTTCGGCATTCTTAAAAGAAGCAAGAAATATCTCCTTGGTGGTGCGACAAAATCCACGGGTGGTGCCCATGATGTTTAGGCAGTCGATACAACCTGTGGGAGGAAGGTCTTAGCCCCCATGGGTAGGGTACACCGAGGGAGCAGACGGGGGCAAGGCGCCGAAGAAGAACAGTTAGTGGAAAAAATGAGTTTTTGAAAAATCTTAACAAGTGTTTTCATTGTTAAGTCACCGATATAAGTGGAGTTTATGAAAAATCTTAACAAGTGTTTTCGTTGTTAAGTCACTGATATATGTGGAGTTTATGAAAAAAAACCTTAACAAGTGTTTTCGTTGTTAAGTCACCGATATAGGTGGAATTTATGAAAAATCTTAACAAGTGTTTTCGTTGTTAAGTCACCTATATAGGTGGAGTTTATAAAAATCTCAACAAGTGTTTTCATTGTTAAGTCACCGATATAGGTGGAGTTTATGAAAAATCTAAACTAAGTCACCGATATAGGAGGAGTTTATGAAAAGAACCTTAACAAGTGTTTTCGTTGTTAAGTCGCCGATATAGGTGGAGTTTATGAAAAATCTTAACAAATGTTTTCGTTGTTAAGTCACCGATATAGGTGGAGTTTCTGAAAAAGCTTAACAAGTGTTTTCGTTGTTAAGTCACCGATATATGTGGAGTTTATGAAAAAACCTTAACAAGTGTTTTCGTTGTTAAGTCAACGATATAGGTGAAGTTTATGAAACATCTTAACAAGTATTTTCATTGTTAAGTCACCTATATAGGTGGAGTTTATGAAAATCTCAACAAGTGTTTTCATTGTTAAGTCACCGATATCGGTGGAGCTTATGAAAAAAAAAACTTAACAAGTTTTTTCATTGTTAAGTCACCGATATAGGTGGAGTTTATGAAAAATCTTAACTAAGTCACCGATAAAGGTGGAGTTTATGAAAAAAACCTTAACAAGTGTTTTCGTTGTTAAGTCACTGATATAGGTGGAGTTTATGAAAAATCTTAACAAAGGTTTTCGTTGTAAAGTCACCGATATAAGTGGAGTTTATGAAAAATCTTAACAAGTGTTTTCCTTGTTAAGTCACCGATATATGTGGAGTTTATGAAAAAACATAAACAAGTGTTTTCGTTGTTAAGTCAACGATATAGGTGAAGTTTATGAAACATCTTAACAAGTGTTTTCGTTGTTAAGTCACCGATATAGGTGGATTTTATGAAAATATTAACAAGTGTTTTTGTTGTTAAGTCACCGATATAGGTGGAGTTTATGAAAAAAAACATATTGGTGGAGTTTATGAAAAATCTTAACAAGTGTTTTCGTTGTTAAGTCACCGATATAGGTGGAGTTTATGAAAAATTTAAACAAGTGTTTTCATTGTTAAGTCACTGATATAGGTGGAGTTTATGAAAATCTCAACAAGTGTTTTCATTGTTAAGTCACCGATATAGGTGGAGTTTATGAAAAAAAAAACTTAACAAGTGTTTTCGTTGTTAAGTCACCAATATAGGTGGAGTTTATGAAAAATCTTAACTACGTCACCGATATAGGTGGAGTTTATGAAAAAAACGTTAATAAGTGTTTTCGTTGTTAAGTCACCTATATAGGTGGAGTTTATGAAAAATCTTAACAAGTATTTTCGTTGTTAAGTCACCGATATAGGTGGAGTTTATGAAAAATCTTAACAAGTGTTTTCGTTGTTAAGTCACCGATATATGTGGAGTTTATGAAAAAAACCTTAACAAGTGTTTTCGTTGTTAAGTCAACGATAAAGGTGAAGTTTATGAAACATCTTAACAAGTGTTTTCGTTGTTAAGTCACCGATATAGGTGGATTTAATGAAAATCTTAACAAGTGTTTTCGTTGTTAAGTCACCGATATAGGTGGAGTTTATGAAAAAAAACCATATAGGTGGAGTTTATGAAAAAAACCTTAACAAGTGTTTTCGTTGTTAAGTCACCGATATAGGTGGAGTTTATGAAAAATCTTAACTAAGTCACCGATATAGGTGGAGTTTATGAAAAAAACCTTAACAAGTGTTTTCGTTGTTAAGTCACTAATATAGGTCGAGTTTATGAAAAATCTTAACAAATGTTTTCGTTGTTAAGTCACCGATATAGGTGGAGTTTATGAAAATTTTTAGCAAGTGTTTTCGTTGTTAAGTCACCGATATATGTGGAGTTTATGAAAAAACATTTACAAGTGTTTTCGTTGTTAAGTCAACGATATAGGTGAATTTTATGAAACATCTTAACAAGTGTTTTCGTTGTTAAGTCACCTATGTAGATGGAGTTTATGAAAATCTCAACAAGTGTTTTCATTGTTAAGTCACTGATATAGGTGGAGTTTATGAAAAAAAAACTTAACAAGTGTTTTCGTTGTTAAGTCACCGATATAGGTGGAGTTTATGAAAAATATTAACTAAGTCACCGATATAGGTGGAGTTTTTGAAAAAAACCTTAACAAGTGTTTTCGTTGTTAAGTCACGGATACAGGTGGAGTTTATGAAAAATCTTAACAAATGTTTTCGTTGTTAAGTCACCGATATAGGTGGAGTTTATGAAAAATCTTAACAAGTGTTTTCGTTGTTAAGTCACCGATATATGTGGAGTTTATGAAAAAACCTTAACAAGTGTTTTCGTTGTTAAGTCAACCATATAGGTGAAGTTTATGAAACATCTTAACAAGTGTTTTCGTTGTTAAGTCACCGATATAGGTGGATTTTATGAAAATATTAACAAGTGTTTACGTTGTTAAGTCACCGATATAGGTGGAGTTTATGAAAAAAAACGTATATGTGGAGTTTATGAAAAATCTTAACAAGTGTTTTCGTTGTTAAGTCACCGATATAGGTGGAGTTTATGAAAAATTTAAACAAGTGTTTTCATTGTTAAGTCACTGATATAGGTGGAGTTTATGAAAATCTCAACAAGTGTTTTCATTGTTAAGTCACCGATATAGGTAGAGTTTTTGGAAAAAAAAACTTAACAAGTGTTTTCGTTGTTAAGTCACCGATATAGGTGGAGTTTATTAAAAATCTTAACTAAGTCACCGATTTAGGTGGAGTTTATGAAAAAAACGTTAACAAGTGTTTTCGTTGTTAAGTCACCAATATAGATGGAGTTTATGAAAAATCTTGACAAGTATTTTCGTTGTTAAGTCACCGATATAGGTTGAGTTTATGAAAAATTTAAACAAGTGTTTTCATTGTTAAGTCACTCATATAGGTGGAGTTTATGAAAACCTCAACAATTGTTTTCCTTGTTAAGTCACCGATATAGGTGGGGTTTATGAAAAAAAAACTTAACAAGTGTTTTCGTTGTTAAGTCGCTGATATAGGTGGAGTTTATGAAAAATCTAAACTAAGTCACCGATATAGGTGGAGTTTATGAAAAAAAACCTTAACAAGTGTTTTCGTTGTTAAGTCACCGATATAGGTGGAGTTTATGAAAAATCTTAACAAGTATTTTCGTTGTTAAGTCACCAATATAGGTGGAGTTAATGAAAATTCTTAACAAGTGTTTTCGTTGTTAAGTCACCGATATATGTGGAGTTTATGAAAAAAACCTTAACAAGTGTTTTCGTTGTTAAGTCACCGATAAAGGTGAAGTTTATGAAACATCTTAACAAGTGTTTTCGTTGTTAAGTCACCGATATAGGTGGATTTTATGAAAATCTTAACAAGTGTTTTCGTTGTTAAGTCGCCGATATTGGTGGAGTTTATGAAAAAAACCCATATAGGTGGAGTTTATGAAAAAAACCTTAACAAGTGTTTTCGTTGTTAAGTCACCGATATAGGTGGAGTTTATGAAAAATCTTAATTAAGTCACCGATATAAGTGGAGTTTATTAAAAACACCTTAATATGTATTTTCGTTGTTAAGTCCCTAATATAGGTGGAGTTTATGAAAAATCATAACAAATGTTTTCGTTGTTAAGTCACCGATATAGGTGGAGTTTATGAAAAATCTTAACAAGTGTTTTCGTTGTTAAGTCACCGATATATGTGGAATTTATGAAAAAAAACTTAACAAGTGTTTTCGTTGTTAAGTCAACGATATAGGGGAAGTTTATGAAAATCTCAACAAGTGTTTTCATTGTTAAGTCACTGATATAGGTGGAGTTTATGAAAAAAAACCTTAACAAGTGTTTTCGTTGTTAAGTCACCAATATAGGTGGAGTTTATCAAAAATCTTAACTAAGTCACCGATATAGGTGAAGTTTATGAAAAAAAACCTTAACAAGTATTTTCGTTGTTAAGTCACTGATATAGGTGGAGTTTATGAAAAATCTTAACAAATGTTTTCGTTGTTAAGTCACCGATATAGGTGGAGTTTAAGAAAAATCTTAACAAGTGTTTTCGTTGTTAAGTCACCGATATATGTGGAGTTTATGAAAAAAGCTTAACAAGTGTTTTCGTTGTTAAGTCAACCATATAGGTGAAGTTTATGAAACATCTTAACAAGTGTTTTCGTTGTTAAGTCACCTATGTAGGTGGAGTTTATGAAAATCTCAACAAGTGTTTTCGTTGTTAAGTCACCGATATAGGTGGCGTTTATGAAAAAAAACCTTAACAAGTGTTTTCGTTGTTAAGTCACCGATATAGGTGGAGTTTATGAAAAATCTTAACTAAGTCACCGATATAGGTGGAGTTTATGAAAAAAACCTTAACAAGTGTTTTCGTTGTTAAGTAACTGATACAGGTGGAGTTTATGAAAAATCTTAACAAATGTTTTTGTTGTTAAGTCACCGATATTGGTGGAGTTTATGAAAAATCCTAACAAGTGTTTTCATTGTTAAGTCACCGATATATGTGGAGTTTATGAAAAAACCTTAACAAGTGTTTTCGTTGTTAAGTCGACGATATAGGTGAAGTTTATGAAACATCTTAACAAGTGTTTTCGTTGTTAAGTCACTGATATAGGTGGATTTTATGAAAATATTAACAAGTGTTTATGTTGTTAAGTCACCGATATAGGTGGAGTTTATGAAAAAAAACGTATATGTGGAGTTTATGAAAAATCTTAACAAGTGTTTTCGTTGTTAAGTCACCGATATAGGTGGAGTTTATGAAAAAAAACCATATAGGTGGAGTTTATGAAAAAAACCTTAACAAGTGTTTTCGTTGTTAAGTCACCGATATAGGTGGAGTTTATGAAAAATCTTAATTAAGTCACCGATATAAGTGGAGTTTATTAAAAAAACCTTAATATGTATTTTCGTTGTTAAGTCTCTAATATAGGTGGAGTTTATGAAAAATCTTAACAAATGTTTTCGTTGTTAAGTCACCGATATAGGTGGAGTTTATGAAAAATCTTAACAAGTGTTTTCGTTGTTAAGTCACCGATATATGTGGAATTTATGAAAAAAAACTTAACAAGTGTTTTCGTTGTTAAGTCAACGATATAGGTGAAGTTTATGAAAATCTCAACAAGTGTTTTCATTGTTAAGTCACTGATATAGGTGGAGTTTATGAAAAAAAACCTTAACAAGTGTTTTCGTTGTTAAGTCACCAATATAGGTGGAGTTTATCAAAAATCTTAACTAAGTCACCGATATAGGTGAAGTTTATGAAAAAAAACCTTAACTAGTATTTTCGTTGTTAAGTCACTGATATAGGTGGAGTTTATGAAAAATCTTAACAAATGTTTTCGTTGTTAAGTCACCGATATAGGTGGAGTTTATGAAAAATCTTAACAAGTGTTTTTGTTGTTAAGTCACCGATATATGTGGAGTTTATGAAAAAAGTTTAACAAGTGTTTTCGTTGTTAAGTCAACCATATAGGTGAAGTTTATGAAACATCTTAACAAGTGTTTTCATTGTTAAGTCACCTATGTAGGTGGAGTTTATGAAAATCTCAACAAGTGTTTTCGTTGTTAAGTCACCGATATAGGTGGCGTTTATGAAAAAAAACCCTTAACAAGTGTTTTCATTGTTAAGTCACCGATATAGGTGGAGTTTATGAAAAATCTTAACTAAGTCACTGATATAGGTGGAGTTTATGAAAAAAACCTTAACAAGTGTTTTCGTTGTTAAGTAACTGATACAGGTGGAGTTTATGAAAAAACTTAACAAATGTTTTTTGTTGTTAAGTCACCGATATTGGTGGAGTTTATGAAAAATCCTAACAATTGTTTTCATTGTTAAGTCACCGATATATGTGGAGTTTATGAAAAAACCTTAACAAGTGTTTTCGTTGTTAAGTCGACGATATAGGTGAAGTTTATGAAACATCTTAACAAGTGTTTTCGTTGTTAAGTCACTTATATAGGTGGATTTTATGAAAATATTAACAAGTGTTTACGTTGTTAAGTCACCGATATAGGTGGAGTTTATTAAAAAAAACGTATATGTGGAGTTTATGAAAAATCTTAACAAGTGTTTTCGTTGTTAAGTCACCGATATAGGTGGAGTTTATGAAAAAAAACCATATAGGTGGAGTTTATGAAAAAAACTTTAACAAGTGTTTTCGTTGTTAAGTCACCGATATAGGTGGAGTTTATGAAAAATCTTAATTAAGTCACCGATATAAGTGAAGTTTATTAAAAAAACCTTAATATGTATTTTCGTTGTTAAGTCCCTAATGTAGGTGGAGTTTATGAAAAATCTTAACAAATGTTTTCGTTGTTAAGTCACCGATATAGGTGGAATTTATGAAAAATCTTAACAAGTGTTTTCGTTGTTAAGTCACCGATATATGTGGAATTTATGAAAAAAAACTTAACAAGTGTTTTCGTTGTTAAGTCAACGATATAGGTGAAGTTTATGAAAATCTCAACAAGTGTTTTCATTGTTAAGTCACTGATATAGGTGGAGTTTATGAAAAAAAAACCTTAACAAGTGTTTTCGTTGTTAAGTCACCAATATAGGTGGAGTTTATCAAAAATCTTAACTAAGTCACCGATATAGGTGAAGTTTATGAAAAAAAACCTTAACAAGTATTTTCGTTGTTAAGTCACTGATATAGGTGGAGTTTATGAAAAATCTTAACAAATGTTTTCGTTGTTAAGTCACCGATATAGGTGGAGTTTATGAAAAATCTTAACAAGTGTTTTCGTTGTTAAGTCACCGATATATGTGGAGTTTATGAAAAAAGCTTAACAAGTGTTTTCGTTGTTAAGTCAACCATATAGGTGAAGTTTATGAAACATCTTAACAAGTGTTTTCGTTGTTAAGTCACCTATGTAGGTGGAGTTTATGAAAATCTCAACAAGTGTTTTCGTTGTTAAGTCACCGATATAGGTGGCGTTTATGAAAAAAAAACCTTAACAAGTGTTTTCATTGTTAAGTCACTGATATAGGTGGATTTTATGAAAAATCTTAACTAAGTCACCGATATAGGTGGAGTTTATGAAAAAAACCTTAACAAGTGTTTTCGTTGTTAAGTAACTGATACAGGTGGAGTTTATGAAAAATCTTAACAAATGTTTTTGTTGTTAAGTCACCGATATTGGTGGAGTTTATGAAAAATCCTAACAAGTGTTTTCATTATTAAGTCACCGATATATGTGAAGTTTATGAAACATCTTAACAAGTGTTTTCGTTGTTAAGTCACTGATATAGGTGGATTTTATGAAAATATTAACAAGTGTTTTCGTTGTTAAGTCACCGATATAGGTGGAGTTTATGAAAAAAAATATATAGGAGGCGTTTATGAAAAATCTTAACAAGTGTTTTCGTTGTTAAGTCACCGATATAAGTGGAGTTTATGAAAAATTTAAACAAGTGTTTTCATTGTTAAGTCACTGATATAGGTGGAGTTTATGAAAATCTCAACAAGTGTTTTCATTGTTAAGTCATCGATATAGGTGGAGTTTATGAAAAAAAAAACTTAACAAGTGTTTTCGTTGTTAAGTCACCGATATAGGTGGAGTTTATGAAAAATCTTAACTAAGTCACCGATATAGGTGGAGTTTATGAAAAAAACCTTAACAAGTGTTTTCGGTGTTAAGTCGCCGATATAGGTGGAGTTTATGAAAAATCTTAACACGTATTTTCGTTGTTAAGTCACCGATATAGGTGGAGTTTATGAAAAATCTTAACAAGAGTTTTCGTTGTTCAGTCACCGATATATGTGGAGTTTATGAAAAAAACCTTAACAAGTATTTTCGTTGTTAAGTCACCGATATAGGTGAAGTTCATGAAACATCTTAACAAGTGTTGTCGTTGTTAAGTCACCGATATGGGTGGATTTTATGAAAATCTTAACAAGTGTTTTCGTTGTTAAGTCACCGATATAGGTGGAGTTTATGAAAAAAAAACATATAAGTGGAGTTTATGAAAAAAATCTTAACAAGAGTTTTCGTTGTTAAGTCACCGATACAGGTGGATTTTATGAAAAATCTTAACTAAGTCACCGATATAGGTGGAGTTTATGAAAAAAACTTTAACAAGTGTTTTCGTTGTTAAGTCACTAATAAAGGTGGAGTTTATGAAAAATCTTAACAAATGTTTTCGTTGTTAAGTCACCGATATAGGTGGAGTTTATGAAAAATCTTAACAAGTGTTTTCGTTGTTAAGTCACCGATATATGTGGAGTTTATGAAAAAACCTGAACAAGTGTTTTCGTTGTTAAGTCAACGATATAGGTGAAGTTTATGAAACATGTTAACAAGTGTTTTCGTTGTTAAGTCACCTATGTAGGTGGAGTTTATGAAAATCTCAAGAAGTGTTTTCATTATTAAGTCACCGATATAGGTGGAGTTTATGAAAAAAAACTTAACAAGTGTTTTCGTTGTTAAGTCACCGATATTGGTGAGTTTATGAAAAATCTTAACTAAGTCACCGATATAGGTGGAGTTTATGAAAAAAATCTAAACAAGTGTTTTCGTTGTTAAGTCACTGATACAGGTGGAGTTTATGAAAAATCTTAACAAATGTTTTCGTTGTTAAATCACCGATATAGGTGGAGTTTATGAAAAATCTTAACAAGTGTTTTCGTTGTTAAGTCACCGATATATGTGCAGTTTATGAAAAAACCTTAACAAGTGGTTTCGTTGTTAAGTCAACGATATAGGTGAAGTTTATGAAACATCTTAACAAGTGTTTTCGTTGTTAAGTCACCGATATAGGTGGAATTTATGAAAATATTAACAAGTGTTTTCGTTGTAAAGTCACAGATATAGGTGGAGTTTATGAAAAAAAACATATAGGTTGAGTTTATGAAAAATCTTAACAAGTGTTTTCGTTGTGAAGTCACCGATATAGGTGGAGTTTATGAAACATCTTAACAAGTGTTTTCGTTGTTAAGTCACCTATATATGTGGAGTTTGTGAAAATCTCAACAACTGTTTTCATTGTTAAGTCACCGATATAGGTGGAGTTTATGAAAAAAAAACTTAATAAGTGTTTTCGTTGTTAAGTCACCAATATAGGTGGAGTTTATGAAAAATCTTAACTAAGTCACCGATATAGGTGGACTTTATGAAAAAAACCTTAACAAGTTTTTTCGTTGTTAAGTCACTGATATAGGTGGAGTTTATGAAAAATCATAACAAATGTTTTCGTTGTTAAGTCACCGATATAGGTGGTGTTTATCAAAAATCTTAACAAGTGTTTTCGTTGTTAAGTCACCGTCATAGGTTGAGTTTATGAATAATTTAAACAAGTGTTTTCATTGTTAAGTCACCGATATAGGTGGAGTTTATGAAAACCTCAACAAGTGCTTTCATTGTTAAGTAACCGATATAGGTGGAGTTTATGAAAAAAACTTAACAAGTGTTTTCGTTGTTAAGTCACCAATATAGGTGGAGTTTATGAAAAATCTTAACTAAGTCACCGATATAGGTGGAGTTTATGAAAAAAACATTAACAAGTGTTTTCGTTGTTAAGTCACCGATATAGGTGGAGTTTATGAAAAATCTTAACAAGTATTTTCGTTGTTAAGTCACCAATATAGGTGGAGTTTATGAAAAATCTTAACAAGTGTTTTTGTTGTTAAGTCACCGATATATGTGGAGTTTTTGAAAAAAACCTTAACAAGTGTTTTCGTTGTTAAGTCACCTATAAAGGTGAAGTTTATGAAACATCTTAACAAGTGTTTTCGTTGTTAAGTCACCGATATAGGTGGATTTTATGAAAATCTTAACAAGTGTTTTCGTTGTTAAGTCACCGATATAGGTGGAGTTTATGAAAAAAACCTTAACAAGTGTGTTCGTTGTTAAGTCACCGATATAGGTGAGTTTCTGAAAAATCTTAACTAAGTCACCGATATAGGTGGAGTTTATGAAAAAAACCTTAACAAGTGTTTTCGATGTTAAGTCACTAATATAGGTGGAGTTTATGAAAAATCTTAACTTATGTCTGCGTTGTTAAGTCACCGATATAGGTGGAGTTTATGAAAAATCTTAACAAGTGTTTTCGTTGTTAAGTCACTGATATATGTGGAGTTTATGAAAAAACCTTAACAAGTGTTTTCGTTGTTAAGTCACCTATATAGGTGGAGTTTATGAAAATCTCAACAAGTGTTTTCATTGTTAAGTAACCGATATATGTGGAGTTTATGAAAAAAAAACTTAACAAGTGTTTTCGTTGTTATGTCACCGATATAGGTGGAGTTTATGAAAAATCTTACCTAAGTCACCGATATAGGTGGAGTTAATGAAAAAAACCTTAACAAGTGTTGTCATTGTTAAGTCACCGATATAGGTGGAGTTTATGAAAAATCTTGACAAGTGTTTTCGTTGTTAAGTCACCGATATAGGTGGAGTTTATGAAAAATCTTAACAAGTATTTTCGTTGTTAAGTCACCGATATATGTGGAGTTTATGAAAAAACCTTAACAAGTGTTTTCGTTGTTAAGTCAACGATATAGGTGAAGTTTATGAAACATCTTAACAAGTGTTTTCGTTGTTTAGTCACCGATATAGGTGGAGTTTATGAAAAATCTTAACTAAGTCACCGATATAGGTGGAGTTTATGAAAAAAATGTTAACAAGTGTTTTCCTTGTTAATTCACCGATATAGGTGGAGTTTATGAAAAATCTTAACAAGTATTTTCGTTGTTAAGTCACTAATATAGGTGGAGTTTATGAAAAATCTTAACAAGTGTTTTTGTTGTTAAGTCACCGATATATGTGGAGTTTATGAAAAAAACATTAACAAGTGTTTTCGTTGTTAAGTCACCGATAAAGGTGAAGTTTATGAAACATCTTAACAAGTGTTTTCGTTGTTAAGTCACCGATATAGGTGGATTTTATGAAAATGTTAACAAGTGTTTTCGTTGTTAAGTCACCGATATAGGTGGAGTTCATGAAAAAAACCTTAACAAGTGTTTTCGTTGTTAAGTCACCGATATAGGTGAGTTTATGAAAAATCTTAACTAAGTCACCGATATAGGTGGCGTTTATGAAAAAAACCTTAACAAGTGTTTTCGTTGTTAAGTCACTAATATAGGTGGAGTTTATGAAAAATCTTAACAAATGTTTTCGTTGTTAAGTCACCGATATAGGTGGAGTTTATCAAAAATCTTAACAAGTGTTTTCGTTGTTAAGTCACCGATATATGTGGAGTTTATGAAAAAACCTTAACAAGTGTTTTCGCTGTTAAGTCACCTATATAGGTGGAGTTTATGAAAATCTCAACAAGTGTTTTCATTGTTAAGTAACCGATATAGGTGGAGTTTATGAAAAAAAAACTTAACAAGTGTTTTCGTTGTTAAGTCACCGATATAGGTGGAGTTTATGAAAAATCTTAACTAAGTCACCGATATAGGTGGAGTTTATGAAAAAAACCTTAACAAGTGTTTTCACTGTTAAGTCACCGATATAGGTGGAGTTTATGAAAAATCTTGACAAGTGTTTTCGTTGTTAAGTCACCGACATAGGTTGAGTTTATGAAAAATTTAAACAAGTGTTTTCATTGTTAAATCACTGATATAGGTGGAGTTTACGAAAACCTCAACAAGTGCTTTCATTGTTAAGTCACCGATATAGGTGGAGTTTATGAAAAAAAACCTTAACAAGTGTTTTCGTTGTTAAGTCACCAATATAGGTGGAGTTTATCAAAAATCTTAACTAAGTCACCGATATAGGTGAAGTTTATGAAAAAAAACCTTAACAAGTATTTTCGTTGTTAAGTCACTGATATAGGTGGAGTTTATGAAAAATCTTAACAAATGTTTTCGTTGTTAAGTCACCGATATAGGTGGAGTTTATGAAAAATCTTAACAAGTGTTTTTGTTGTTAAGTCACCGATATATGTGGAGTTTATGAAAAAAGCTTAACAAGTGTTTTCGTTGTAAAGTCAACCATATAGGTGAAGTTTATGAAACATCTTAACAAGTGTTTTCGTTGTTAAGTCACCTATGTAGGTGGAGTTTATGAAAATCTCAACAAGTGTTTTCGTTGTTAAGTCACCGATATAGGTGGCGTTTATGAAAAAAAAACCTTAACAAGTGTTTTCATTGTTAAGTCACCGATATAGGTGGAGTTTATGAAAAATCTTAACTAAGTCACTGATATAGGTGGAGTTTATGAAAAAAACCTTAACAAGTGTTTTCGTTGTTAAGAAACTGATACAGGTGGAGTTTATGAAAAATCTTAACAAATGTTTTTTGTTGTTAAGTCACCGATATTGGTGGAGTTTATGAAAAATCCTAACAATTGTTTTCATTGTTAAGTCACCGATATATGTGGAGTTTATGAAAAAACCTTAACAAGTGTTTTCGTTGTTAAGTCGACGATATAGGTGAAGTTTATGAAACATCTTAACAAGTGTTTTCGTTGTTAAGTCACTGATATAGGTGGATTTTATGAAAATATTAACAAGTGTTTACGTTGTTAAGTCACCGATATAGGTGGAGTTTATGAAAAAAAACGTATATGTGGAGTTTATGAAAAATCTTAACAAGTGTTTTCGTTGTTAAGTCACCGATATAGGTGGAGTTTATGAAAAAAAACCATATAGGTGGAGTTTATGAAAAAAACCTTAACAAATGTTTTCGTTGTTAAGTCACCGATATAGGTGGAGTTTATGAAAAATCTTAATTAAGTCACCGATATAAGTGAAGTTTATTAAAAAAACCTTAATATGTATTTTCGTTGTTAAGTCCCTAATATAGGTGGAGTTAATGAAAAATCTTAACAAATGTTTTCGTTGTTAAGTCACCGATATAGGTGGAGTTTATGAAAAATCTTAACAAGTGTTTTCGTTGTTAAGTCACCGATATATGTGGAATTTATGAAAAAAAACTTAACAAGTGTTTTCGTTGTTAAGTCACCGATATATGTGAAGTTTATGAAACATCTTAACAAGTGTTTTCGTTGTTAAGTCACTGATATAGGTGGATTTTATGAAAATATTAACAAGTGTTTTCGTTGTTAAGTCACCGATATAGGTGGAGTTTATGAAAAAAAATATATAGGAGGCGTTTATGAAAAATCTTAACAAGTGTTTTCGTTGTTAAGTCACCGATATAAGTGGAGTTTATGAAAAATTTAAACAAGTGTTTTCATTGTTAAGTCACTGATATAGGTGGAGTTTATGAAAATCTCAACAAGTGTTTTCATTGTTAAGTCATCGATATAGGTGGAGTTTATGAAAAAAAAAACTTAACAAGTGTTTTCGTTGTTAAGTCACCGATATAGGTGGAGTTTATGAAAAATCTTAACTAAGTCACCGATATAGGTGGAGTTTATGAAAAAAACCTTAACAAGTGTTTTCGGTGTTAAGTCGCCGATATAGGTGGAGTTTATGAAAAATCTTAACAAGTATTTTCGTTGTTAAGTCACCGATATAGGTGGAGTTTATGAAAAATCTTAACAAGAGTTTTCGTTGTTCAGTCACCGATATATGTGGAGTTTATGAAAAAAACCTTAACAAGTATTTTCGTTGTTAAGTCACCGATATAGGTGAAGTTTATGAAACATCTTAACAAGTGTTTTCGTTGTTAAGTCACCGATATGGGTGGATTTTATGAAAATCTTAACAAGTGTTTTCGTTGTTAAGTCACCGATATAGGTGGAGTTTATGAAAAAAAAACATATAAGTGGAGTTTATGAAAAAAATCTTAACAAGAGTTTTCGTTGTTAAGTCACCGATACAGGTGGATTTTATGAAAAATCTTAACTAAGTCACCGATATAGGTGGAGTTTATGAAAAAAACTTTAACAAGTGTTTTCGTTGTTAAGTCACTAATAAAGGTGGAGTTTATGAAAAATCTTAACAAATGTTTTCGTTGTTAAGTCACCGATATAGGTGGAGTTTATGAAAAATCTTAACAAGTGTTTTCGTTGTTAAGTCACCGATATATGTGGAGTTTATGAAAAAACCTGAACAAGTGTTTTCGTTGTTAAGTCAACGATATAGGTGAAGTTTATGAAACATGTTAACAAGTGTTTTCGTTGTTAAGTCACCTATGTAGGTGGAGTTTATGAAAATCTCAAGAAGTGTTTTCATTATTAAGTCACCGATATAGGTGGAGTTTATGAAAAAAAACTTAACAAGTGTTTTCGTTGTTAAGTCACCGATATAGGTGAGTTTATGAAAAATCTTAACTAAGTCACCGATATAGGTGGAGTTTATGAAAAAAATCTAAACAAGTGTTTTCGTTGTTAAGTCACTGATACAGGTGGAGTTTATGAAAAATCTTAACAAATGTTTTCGTTGTTAAATCACCGATATAGGTGGAGTTTATGAAAAATCTTAACAAGTATTTTCGTTGTTAAGTCACCGATATATGTGCAGTTTATGAAAAAACCTTAACAAGTGGTTTCGTTGTTAAGTCAACGATATAGGTGAAGTTTATGAAACATCTTAACAAGTGTTTTCGTTGTTAAGTCACCGATATAGGTGGAATTTATGAAAATATTAACAAGTGTTTTCGTTGTAAAGTCACAGATATAGGTGGAGTTTATGAAAAAAAACATATAGGTTGAGTTTATGAAAAATCTTAACAAGTGTTTTCGTTGTTAAGTCACCGATATAGGTGGAGTTTATGAAACATCTTAACAAGTGATTTCGTTGTTAAGTCACCTATATATGTGGAGTTTGTGAAAATCTCAACAACTGTTTTCATTGTTAAGTCACCGATATAGGTGGAGTTTATGAAAAAAAAACTTAATAAGTGTTTTCGTTGTTAAGTCACCAATATAGGTGGAGTTTATGAAAAATCTTAACTAAGTCACCGATATAGGTGGACTTTATGAAAAAAACCTTAACAAGTTTTTTCGTTGTTAAGTCACTGATATAGATGGAGTTTATGAAAAATCATAACCAATGTTTTCGTTGTTAAGTCACCGATATAGGTGGAGTTTATGAAAAATCTTAACAAGTGTTTTCGTTGTTAAGTCACCGTCATAGGTTGAGTTTATGAATAATTTAAACAAGTGTTTTCATTGTTAAGTCACCGATATAGGTGGAGTTTATGAAAACCTCAACAAGTGCTTTCATTGTTAAGTAACCGATATAGGTGGAGTTTATGAAAAAAACTTAACAAGTGTTTTCGTTGTTAAGTCACCAATATAGGTGGAGTTTATGAAAAATCTTAACTAAGTCACCGATATAGGTGGAGTTTATGAAAAAAACATTATCAAGTGTTTTCGTTGTTAAGTCACCGATATAGGTGGAGTTTATGAAAAATCTTAACAAGTATTTTCGTTGTTAAGTCACCAATATAGGTGGAGTTTATGAAAAATCTTAACAAGTGTTTTTATTGTTAAGTCACCGATATATGTGGAGTTTTTGAAAAAAACCTTAACAAGTGTTTTCGTTGTTAAGTCACCGATAAAGGTGAAGTTTATGAAACATCTTAACAAGTGTTTTCGTTGTTAAGTCACCGTTATGGGTGGAGTTTATGAAAAAAAACATATAAGTGGAGTTTATGAAAAAAATCTTAACAAGAGTTTTTCGTTGTTAAGTCACCGATACAGGTGGATTTTATGAAAAATCTTAACTAAGTCACCGATATAGGTGGAGTTTATGAAAAAAACTTTAACAAGTGTTTTCGTTGTTAAGTCACTAATAAAGGTGGTGTTTATGAAAAATCTTAACAAATGTTTTCGTTGTTAAGTCACCGATATAGGTGGAGTTTATGAAAAATCTTAACAAGTGTTTTCGTTGTTAAGTCACCGATATATGTGGAGTTTATGAAAAAACCTGAACAAGTGTTTTCGTTGTTAAGTCAACGATATAGGTTAAGTTTATGAAACATGTTAACAAGTGTTTTCGTTGTTAAGTCACCTATGTAGGTGGAGTTTATGAAAATCTCAAGAAGTGTTTTCATTATTAAGTCACCGATATAGGTGGAGTTTATGAAAAAAACTTAACAAGTGTTTTCGTTGTTAAGTCACCGATATAGGTGAGTTTATGAAAAATCTTAACTAAGTCACCGATATAGGTGGAGTTTATGAAAAAAATCTAAACAAGTGTTTTCGTTGTTAAGTCACTGATACAGGTGGAGTTTATGAAAAATCTTAACAAATGTTTTCGTTGTTAAATCACCGATATAGGTGGAGTTTATGAAAAATCTTAACAAGTGTTTTCGTTGTTAAGTCACCGATATATGTGCAGTTTATGAAAAAACCTTAACAAGTGTTTTCGTTGTTAAGTCAACGATATAGGTGAAGTTTATGAAACATCTTAACAAGTGTTTTCGTTGTTAAGTCACCGATATAGGTGGAATTTATGAAAATATTAACAAGTGTTTTCGTTGTAAAGTCACAGATATAGGTGGAGTTTATGAAAAAAAACATATAGGTTGAGTTTATGAAAAATCTTAACAAGTGTTTTCGTTGTTAAGTCACCGATATAGGTGGAGTTTATGAAACATCTTAACAAGTGTTTTCGTTGTTAAGTCACCTATATATGTGGAGTTTGTGAAAATCTCAACAACTGTTTTCATTGTTAAGTCACCGATATAGGTGGAGTTTATGAAAAAAAAACTTAACAAGTGTTTTCGTTGTTAAGTCACCAATATAGGTGGAGTTTATGAAAAATCTTAACTAAGTCACCGATATAGGTGGACTTTATGAAAAAAACCTTAACAAGTTTTTTCGTTGTTAAGTCACTGATATAGGTGGAGTTTATGAAAAATCATAACAAATGTTTTCGTTGTTAAGTCACCGATATAGGTGGAGTTTATGAAAAATCTTAACAAGTGTTTTCGTTGTTAAGTCACCGTCATAGGTTGAGTTTATGAATAATTTAAACAAGTGTTTTCATTGTTAAGTCACCGATATAGGTGGAGTTTATGAAAACCTCAACAAGTGCTTTCATTGTTAAGTAACCGATATAGGTGGAGTTTATGAAAAAAACTTAACAAGTGTTTTCATTGTTAAGTCACCAATGTAGGTGGAGTTTATGAAAAATCTTAACTAAGTCACCGATATAGGTGGAGTTTATGAAAAAAACATTAACAAGTGTTTTCGTTGTTAAGTCACCGATATAGGTGGAGTTTATGAAAAATCTTAACAAGTATTTTCGTTGTTAAGTCACCAATATAGGTGGAGTTTATGAAAAATCTTAACAAGTGTTTTTGTTGTTAAGTCACCGATATATGTGGAGTTTTTGAAAAAAACCTTAACAAGTGTTTTCGTTGTTAAGTCACCTATAAAGGTGAAGTTTATGAAACATCTTAACAAGTGTTTTCGTTGTTAAGTCACCGATATAGGTGGATTTTATGAAAATCTTAACAAGTGTTTTCGTTGTTAAGTCACCGATATAGGTGGAGTTTATGAAAAAAACCTTAACAAGTGTGTTCGTTGTTAAGTCACCGATATAGGTGAGTTTCTGAAAAATCTTAACTAAGTCACCGATGTAGGTGGAGTTTATGAAAAAAACCTTAACAAGTGTTTTCGATGTTAAGTCACTAATATAGGTGGAGTTTATGAAAAATCTTAACTTATGTTTTCGTTGTTAAGTCACCGATATAGGTGGAGTTTATGAAAAATCTTAACAAGTGTTTTCGTTGTTAAGTCACCGATATATGTGGAGTTTATGAAAAAAACCTTAACAAGTGTTTTCGTTGTTAAGTCACCGATATAGGTGAGTTTATGAAAAAAAAACATATAAGTGGAGTTTATGAAAAAAATCTTAACAAGAGTTTTCGTTGTTAAGTCACCGATACAGGTGGATTTTATGAAAAATCTTAACTAAGTCACCGATATAGGTGGAGTTTATGAAAAAAACCTTAACAAGTGTTTTCATTGTTAAGTCACTGATATAGGTGCAGTTTATGAAAAATCATAACAAATGTTTTCGCTGTTAAGTCACCAATATAGGTGGAGTTTATGAAAAATCTTAACAAGTGTTTTCGTTGTTAAGTCACCGATATATGTGGTGTTTATGAAAAAACCTTAACAAGTGTTTTCATTGTTAAGTCATCGATATAGGTGGAGTTTATGAAAAAAAAACTTAACATGTGTTTTCGTTGTTAAGTCACCGATATAGGTGGAGTTTATGAAAAATCTTAACTAAGTCACCGATATAGGTGGAGTTTATGAAAAAAACCTTAACAAGTGTTTTCATTGTTAAGTCACCGATATAGGTGGAGTTTATGAAAAATCTTGACAAGTGTTTTCGTTGTTAAGTCACCGACATAGGTTGAGTTTATGAAAAATTTAAACAAGTGTTTTTATTGTTAAGTCACTGATATAGGTGGAGTTTATGAAAACCTCAACAAGTGCTTTCATTGTTAAGTCACCGATATAGGTGGAGTTTATGAAAAAAAAACTTAACAAGTGTTTTCGTTGTTAAGTCGCCGATATAGGTGGAGTTTATGAAAAATCTTTACTAAGTCACCGATATAGGTGGAGTTTATGAAAAAAACGTTAACCAGTGTTTTCGTTGTTAAGTCACCGATATAGGTGGAGTTTATGAAAAATCTTAACAAGTATTTTCGTTGTTAAGTCACCAACATAGGTGGAGTTTATGAAAAATCTTAACAAGTGTTTTCGTTGTTAAGTCACCGATATATGTGGAGTTTATGAAAAAACCTTAACAAGTGTTTTCGTTGTTAAGTCACCGATAAAGGTGAAGTTTATGAAACATCTTAACAAGTGTTTTCGTTGTTAAGTCACCGTTATGGGTGGAGTTTATGAAAAAAAACATATAAGTGGAGTTTATGAAAAAAATCTTAACAAGAGTTTTTCGTTGTTAAGTCACCGATACAGGTGGATTTTATGAAAAATCTTAACTAAGTCACCGATATAGGTGGAGTTTATGAAAAAAACTTTAACAAGTGTTTTCGTTGTTAAGTCACTAATAAAGGTGGTGTTTATGAAAAATCTTAACAAATGTTTTCGTTGTTAAGTCACCGATATAGGTGGAGTTTATGAAAAATCTTAACAAGTGTTTTCGTTGTTAAGTCACCGATATATGTGGAGTTTATGAAAAAACCTGAACAAGTGTTTTCGTTGTTAAGTCAACGATATAGGTTAAGTTTATGAAACATGTTAACAAGTGTTTTCGTTGTTAAGTCACCTATGTAGGTGGAGTTTATGAAAATCTCAAGAAGTGTTTTCATTATTAAGTCACCGATATAGGTGGAGTTTATGAAAAAAACTTAACAAGTGTTTTCGTTGTTAAGTCACCGATATAGGTGAGTTTATGAAAAATCTTAACTAAGTCACCGATATAGGTGGAGTTTATGAAAAAAATCTAAACAAGTGTTTTCGTTGTTAAGTCACTGATACAGGTGGAGTTTATGAAAAATCTTAACAAATGTTTTCGTTGTTAAATCACCGATATAGGTGGAGTTTATGAAAAATCTTAACAAGTGTTTTCGTTGTTAAGTCACCGATATATGTGCAGTTTATGAAAAAACCTTAACAAGTGTTTTCGTTGTTAAGTCAACGATATAGGTGAAGTTTATGAAACATCTTAACAAGTGTTTTCGTTGTTAAGTCACCGATATAGGTGGAATTTATGAAAATATTAACAAGTGTTTTCGTTGTAAAGTCACAGATATAGGTGGAGTTTATGAAAAAAAACATATAGGTTGAGTTTATGAAAAATCTTAACAAGTGTTTTCGTTGTTAAGTCACCGATATAGGTGGAGTTTATGAAACATCTTAACAAGTGTTTTCGTTGTTAAGTCACCTATATATGTGGAGTTTGTGAAAATCTCAACAACTGTTTTCATTGTTAAGTCACCGATATAGGTGGAGTTTATGAAAAAAAAACTTAACAAGTGTTTTCGTTGTTAAGTCACCAATATAGGTGGAGTTTATGAAAAATCTTAACTAAGTCACCGATATAGGTGGACTTTATGAAAAAAACCTTAACAAGTTTTTTCGTTGTTAAGTCACTGATATAGGTGGAGTTTATGAAAAATCATAACAAATGTTTTCGTTGTTAAGTCACCGATATAGGTGGAGTTTATGAAAAATCTTAACAAGTGTTTTCGTTGTTAAGTCACCGTCATAGGTTGAGTTTATGAATAATTTAAACAAGTGTTTTCATTGTTAAGTCACCGATATAGGTGGAGTTTATGAAAACCTCAACAAGTGCTTTCATTGTTAAGTAACCGATATAGGTGGAGTTTATGAAAAAAACTTAACAAGTGTTTTCATTGTTAAGTCACCAATGTAGGTGGAGTTTATGAAAAATCTTAACTAAGTCACCGATATAGGTGGAGTTTATGAAAAAAACATTAACAAGTGTTTTCGTTGTTAAGTCACCGATATAGGTGGAGTTTATGAAAAATCTTAACAAGTATTTTCGTTGTTAAGTCACCAATATAGGTGGAGTTTATGAAAAATCTTAACAAGTGTTTTTGTTGTTAAGTCACCGATATATGTGGAGTTTTTGAAAAAAACCTTAACAAGTGTTTTCGTTGTTAAGTCACCTATAAAGGTGAAGTTTATGAAACATCTTAACAAGTGTTTTCGTTGTTAAGTCACCGATATAGGTGGATTTTATGAAAATCTTAACAAGTGTTTTCGTTGTTAAGTCACCGATATAGGTGGAGTTTATGAAAAAAACCTTAACAAGTGTGTTCGTTGTTAAGTCACCGATATAGGTGAGTTTCTGAAAAATCTTAACTAAGTCACCGATGTAGGTGGAGTTTATGAAAAAAACCTTAACAAGTGTTTTCGATGTTAAGTCACTAATATAGGTGGAGTTTATGAAAAATCTTAACTTATGTTTTCGTTGTTAAGTCACCGATATAGGTGGAGTTTATGAAAAATCTTAACAAGTGTTTTCGTTGTTAAGTCACCGATATATGTGGAGTTTATGAAAAAAACCTTAACAAGTGTTTTCGTTGTTAAGTCACCGATATAGGTGAGTTTATGAAAAAAAAACATATAAGTGGAGTTTATGAAAAAAATCTTAACAAGAGTTTTCGTTGTTAAGTCACCGATACAGGTGGATTTTATGAAAAATCTTAACTAAGTCACCGATATAGGTGGAGTTTATGAAAAAAACCTTAACAAGTGTTTTCATTGTTAAGTCACTGATATAGGTGCAGTTTATGAAAAATCATAACAAATGTTTTCGCTGTTAAGTCACCAATATAGGTGGAGTTTATGAAAAATCTTAACAAGTGTTTTCGTTGTTAAGTCACCGATATATGTGGTGTTTATGAAAAAACCTTAACAAGTGTTTTCATTGTTAAGTCATCGATATAGGTGGAGTTTATGAAAAAAAAACTTAACATGTGTTTTCGTTGTTAAGTCACCGATATAGGTGGAGTTTATGAAAAATCTTAACTAAGTCACCGATATAGGTGGAGTTTATGAAAAAAACCTTAACAAGTGTTTTCATTGTTAAGTCACCGATATAGGTGGAGTTTATGAAAAATCTTGACAAGTGTTTTCGTTGTTAAGTCACCGACATAGGTTGAGTTTATGAAAAATTTAAACAAGTGTTTTTATTGTTAAGTCACTGATATAGGTGGAGTTTATGAAAACCTCAACAAGTGCTTTCATTGTTAAGTCACCGATATAGGTGGAGTTTATGAAAAAAAAACTTAACAAGTGTTTTCGTTGTTAAGTCGCCGATATAGGTGGAGTTTATGAAAAATCTTTACTAAGTCACCGATATAGGTGGAGTTTATGAAAAAAACGTTAACCAGTGTTTTCGTTGTTAAGTCACCGATATAGGTGGAGTTTATGAAAAATCTTAACAAGTATTTTCGTTGTTAAGTCACCAACATAGGTGGAGTTTATGAAAAATCTTAACAAGTGTTTTCGTTGTTAAGTCACCGATATATGTGGAGTTTATGAAAAAAAACTTAACAAGTGTTTTCGTTGTTAAGTCACCGATAAAGGTGAAGTTTATCAAACATCTTAACAAGTGTTTTCCTTGTTAAGTCACCGATATAGGTGGATTTTATGAAAATCTTAACAAGTGTTTTCGTTGTTAAGTCAACGATATAGGCGGAGTTTATGAAAAAAACCTTAACAAGTGTTTTCGTTGTTAAGTCACCGATATAGGTGAGTTTATGAAAAATCTTAACTAAGTCACCGATATAGGTGGAGTTTATGAAAAAAACCTTAACAAGTGTTTTCGTTGTTAAGTCACTAATATAGGTGGAGTTTATGAAAAATCTTAACAAATATTTTCGTTGTTAAGTCACCGATATAGGTGGAGTTTATGAAAAATCTTAACAAGTGTTTTCGTTGTTAAGTCACCGATATATGTGGTGTTTATGAAAAAACCTTAACAAGTGTTTTCGTTGGTAAGTCAACGATATAGGTGAAGTTTATGAAACATCTTAACAAGTGTTTTCGTTGTTAAGTCACCTATATAGGTGGAGTTTATGAAAATCTCAACAAGTGTTTTCAGTGTTAAGTAACCGATATAGGTGGAGTTTATGAAAAAAAAACTTAACCAGTGTTTCCGTTGTTAAGTCACCGATATAGGTGGAGTTTATGAAAAATCTTAACTAAGTCACCGATATAGGTGGAGTTTATGAAAAAACCTTAACAAGTGTTTTCATTATTAAGTCACCGATATAGGTGGAGTTTATGAAAAATCTTGACAAGTGTTTTCGTTGTTAAGTCACCGACATTGGTTGAGTTTATGAAAAATTTAAACAAGTGTTTTCATTGTTAAGTCACCGATATAGGTGGAGTTTATGAAAACCTCAACAAGTGCTTTCATTGTTAAGTCACCGATATAGGTAGAGTTTATGAAAAAAAAACTTAACAAGTGTTTTCGTTGTTAAGTCGCCGATATAGGTGGTGTTTAGGAAAAATCTTAACTAAGTCACCCATATAGGTGGAGTTAATCAAAAAAACCTTAACAAGTGTTTTCGTTGTTAAGTCACCGATATAGGTGGAGTTTATGAAAAATCTTAACAAGTATTTTCGTTGTTAAGTCACCAATATAGGTGGAGTTTATTAAAAATCTTAACAAGTGTTTTCCTTGTTAAGTCACCGATATATGTGGACTTTATGAAAAAACATTAATAAGTGTTTTCGTTGTTAAGTCACCGATAAAGATGAAGTTTATGAAACATCTTAACAAGTGTTTTCGTTGTTAAGTCACCGATATAGGTGGATTTTATGAAAATCTTAACAAGTGTTTTCGTTGTTAAGTCACCGATATAGGTGGAGTTTATGAAAAAAACCTTACAAGTGTTTTCGTTGTTAAGTCACGGATATAGGTGAGTTTATGAAAAATCTTAACTAAGTCACCGATATAGGAGGAGTTTATGAAAAAAACCTTAACAAGTGTTTTCGTTGTTAAGTCACTAATATAGGTGGAGTTTATGAAAAATCTTTACAAATGTTTTCGTTTTTAAGTCACCGATATAGGTGGAGTTTATGAAAACTCTTAACAAGTGTTTTCGTTGTTAATTTACCGATATATGTGGAGTTTATGAAAAAACATTAACAAGTGTTTTCGTTGTTAAGTCAACGATATAGGTGAAGTTTATGAAACATCTTTACAAGTGTTTTCATTGTTAAGTCACCTATATAGGTGGAGTTTATGAAAATCTCAACAAGTGTTTTCATTGTTAAGTAACCGATATCGGTGGAGTTTATGAAAAAAAAACTTAACAAGTGTTTTCGTTGTTAAGTCACCAATATAGGTGGAGTTTATGAAAAATCTTAACTAAGTCACCGATATAGGTGGAGTTTATGAAAAAAAACCTTAACAAGTGTTTTCGTTGTTAAGTCACTGATATAGGTGGAGTTTATGAAAAATCTTAACAAATGTTTTCGTTGTTAAGTCACCGATATAGATGGAGTTTATCAAAATCTTAACCAGTGTTTTCGTTGTTAAGTCACCAATATATGTGGAGTTTATGATAAAACCTTAACAAGTGTTTTCGTTGTTAAGTCAACGATATAGGTGAAGTTTATGAAACATCTTAACAAGTGTTTTCGTTGTTTAGTAACCGATATAGGTGGATTTTATGAAAATATTAACAAGTGTTTTTGTTGTTAAGTCACCGATGTAGGTGGAGTTTATGAAAAAACATATTGGTGGAGTTTATGAAAAATCTTAACAAGTGTTTTCGTTGTTAAGTCAACGATATAGGTGGAGTTTATGAAAAATTTAAACAAGTGTTTTCATTGTTAAGTCACTGATATAGGTGGAGTTTATGAAAATCTCAACAAGTGTTTTCATTGTTAAGTCACCGATATAGGTGGAGTTTATGAAAAAAAAGTTTAACATGTGTTTTCGTTGTTAAGTCAACGATATAGGTGAAGTTTATGAAACATCTTAACAAGTGTTTTCGTTGTTAAGTCACCGATATAGGTGGAGTTTATGAAAAATCTTAACAAAGTCACCGATATAGGTGGAGTTTATGAAAAAAACCTTAACAAGTGTTTTCGTTGTTAAGTCGCCGATATAGGTGGAGTTTATGAAAAATCTTAACAAGTATTTTCGTTGTTAAGTCACCGATATAGATGGAGTTTATGAAAAATCTTAACAAGTGTTTTCTTTGTTCAGTCACCGATATATGTGGAGTTTATGAAAAAACCCTTAACAAGTATTTTCGTTGTTAAGTCACCGATATAGGTGAAGTTTATGAAACATCTTAACAAGTGTTTTCGTTGTTAAGTCACCGATATAAGTGGATTTTATGAAAATCTTAACAAGTGTTTTCGTTGTTAAGTCACTGATATAGGTGGAGTTTATGAAAAAAAACCATATAGGTGGAGTTTATGAAAAAAACCTTAACAAGTGTTTTCGTTGTTAAGTCACCGATATAGGTGGAGTTTATGAAAAATCTTAACTAAGTCACCAATATAGGTGGAGTTTATGAAAAAAACCTTAACAAGTGTTTTCGTTGTTAAGTCACTAATATAGGCGGAGTTTATGAAAAATATTAACAAATGTTTTCGTTGTTAAGTCACCGATATAGGTGGAGTTTATGAAAAATCTTATCAAATGGTTTTGTTGTTAAGTCACCGAAATATGTGGAGTTTTGAAAAAACCTTAACAGGTGTTTTCGTTGTTAAGTCAACGATATAAGTGAAGTTTATGAAACGTCTTAACAAGTGTTTTCGTTGTTAATTCACCTATGTAGGTGGAGTTTATGAAAATCTCAAAAAGTGTTTTCATTTTTAAGTCACCGACATTGGTGGAGTTTACGAAAAAAAACTTAACAAGTGTTTTCGTTGTTAAGTCACCAATATAGGAGGAGTTTATGAAAAATATTAACTAAGTCACCGATATAGGTGGAGTTTATGAAAAAAACGTTAACAAGTGTTTTCGTTGTTAAGTCACCGATATAGGTGGAGTTTATGAAAAATCTTAACAAGTATTTTCGTTGTTAAGTCACCAATATAGGTGGAGTTTATGAAAAATCTTAACAAGTGTTTTTGTTGTTAAGTCACCGATATATGTGGAGTATATGAAAAAAACCTTAACAAGTGTTTTCGTTGTTAAGTCACCGATAAAGGTGAAGTTTATGAAACATCTTAACAAGTGTTTTCGTTGTTAAGTCACCGATATAGGTGGATTTTATGAAAATCTTAACAAGTGTTTTCGTTGTTAAGTCACCGATATAGGTGGAGTTTGTGAAAAAACCCTTAACAAGTGTTTTCGTTGTTAAGTCACCGATATAGGTGAGTTTAAGAAAAATCTTAACTAAGTCACCGATATAGGTGGCGTTTATGAAAAAAACCTTAACAAGTGTTTTCGTTGTTAAGTCACTAATATAGGTGGAGTTTATGAAAAATCTTAACAAATGTTTTCGTTGTTAAGTCACCGATATAGGTGGAGTTTATGAAAAATCTTAACAAGTGTTTTCGTTGTTAAGTCACCGATATATGTGGAGTTTATGAAAAAACCTTAACAAGTGTTTTCGCTGTTAAGTCACCTATATAGGTGGAGTTTATGAAAATCTCAACAAGTGTTTTCATTGTTAAGTAACCGATATAGGTGGAGTTTATGAAAAAAAAACTTAACAAGTGTTTTCGTTGTTAAGTCACCGATATAGGTGGAGTTTATGAAAAATCTTAACTAAGTCACCGATATAGGTGGAGTTTATGATAAAAACCTTAACAAGTGTTTTCATTGTTAAGTCACCGATATATGTGGAGTTTATGAAAAATCTTGACAAGTGTTTTCGTTGTTAAGTCACCGACATAGGTTGAGTTTATGAAAAATTTAAACAAGTGTTTTCATTGTTAAATCACTGATATAGGTGGAGTTTACGAAAACCTCAACAAGTGCTTTCATTGTTAAGTCACCGATATAGGTGGAGTTTATGAAAAAAAAACATAACAAGTGTTTTCGTTGTTAAGTCGCCGATATAGGTGGTGTTTATGAAAAATCTTAACTAAGTCACCGTTATAGGTGGAGTTTATGAAAAAAAACCTTAACAACTGTTTTCGTTGTTAAGTCACCGATATAGGTGGAGTTTATGAAAAATCTTAACAAGTATTTTCGTTGTTAAGTCACCAATATAGGTGGAGTTTATTAAAAATCTTAACAAGTGTTTCGTTGTTAAGTCACCGATACATGTGGACTTTATGAAAAAAACCTTAACAAGTGTTTTCGTTGTTAAGTCACCGATAAAGGTGAAGTTTATGAAACATCTTAACAAGTGTTTTCGTTGTTAAGTCACCGATATAGGTGGATTTTATGAAAATGTTAACAAGTGTTTTCGTTGTTAAGTCACCGATATAGGTGGAGTTTATGAAAAAAACCTTAACAAGTGTTTTCGTTGTTAAGTCACCGATATAGGTGAGTTTATGAAAAATCTCAACTAAGTCACCGATATAGGTGGAGTTTATGAAAAAAAAACTTAACAAGTGTTTTCGTTGTTACGTCACTAATATAGCTAGAGTTTATGAAAAATCTTAACAAATGTTTTCGTTGTTAAGTCACCGATATAGGTGGAGTTTATGAAAAATCTTAACAAGTGTTTTCGTTGTTAATTTACCGATATATGTGGAGTTTATGAAAAAACCTTAACAAGTGTTTTCGTTGTTAAGTCAACGATATAGGTGAAGTTTATGAAACATCTTAACAAGTGTTTTCGTTGTTAAGTCACCGATATAGGTGGATTTTATGAAAATCTTAACAAGTGTTTTCGTTGTTAAGTCACCGATATAGGTGGAGTTTATGAAAAAAAACCATATAGGTGGAGTTTATGAAAAAAACCTTAACAAGTGTTTTCGTTGTTAAGTCACTAATATAGGTGGAGTTTATGAAAAATCTTAACAAATGTTTTCGTTGTTAAGTCACCGATATAGGTGGAGTTTATGAAAAATCTTAACAAGTGTTTTCGTTGTTAATTTACCGATATATGTGGAGTTTATGAAAAAACCTTAACAAGTGTTTTCGTTGTTAAGTCAACGATATAGGTGAAGTTTATGAAACATCTTAACAAGTGTTTTCGTTGTTAAGTCACCTATATAGGTGGAGTTTATGAAAATCTCAACAAGTGTTTTCATTGTTAAGTAACCGATATAGGTGGAGTTTATGAAAAAAAAACTTAACAACTGTTTTCGTTGTTAAGTCACCAATATAGGTGGAGTTTATGAAAAATCTTAACTAAGTCACCGATATAAGTGGAGTTTATGAAAAAAACCTTAACAAGTGTTTTCGTTGTTAAGTCACTGATATAGGTGGAGTTTATGAAAAATCTTAACAAATGTTTTCGTTGTTAAGTCACCGATATAGGTGGTGTTTATGAAAAATCTTAACAAGTGTTTTCGTTGTTAAGTCACCGATATATGTGGAGTTTATGAAAAAACCTTAACAAGTGTTTTCGTTGTTAAGTCAACGATATAGGTGAAGTTTATGAAACATCTTAACAAGTGTTTTCGTTGTTTATTCACCGATATAGGTGGATTTTATGAAAATATTAACAAGTGTTTTCGTTGTTAAGTCACCGATATAGGTGCAGTTTATGAAAAAAAACATATTGGTGGAGTTTATGAAAAATCTTAACAAGTGTTTTCGTTGTTAAGTCACCGATATAGGTGGAGTTTATGAAAAATTTAAACAAGTGTTTTCATTGTTAAGTCACTGATATAGGTGGAGTTTATGAAAATCTCAACAAGTGTTTTCATTGTTAAGTCACCGATATAGGTGGAGTTTATGAAAAAAAAACTTAACAAGTGTTTTCGTTGTTAAGTCACCGATATAGGTGGAGTTTATTAAAAATCTTAACTAAGTCACCGATATAGGTGGAGTTTATGAAAAAAACCTTAACAAGTGTTTTCGTTGTTAAGTCGCCGATATAGGTGGAGTTTATGAAAAATCTTAACAAGTACTTTCGTTGTTAAGTCACCGATATAGGTGGAGTTTATGAAAAATCTTAACAAGTATTTTCGTTGTTCAGTCACCGATATAAGTGGAGTTTATGAAAAAAACCTTAACAAGTATTTTCGTTGTTAAGTCACCGATATAGGTGAAGTTTATGAAACATCTTAACAAGTGTTTTCGTTGTTAAGTCACCGATATAGGTGGATTTTATGAAAATCTTAACAAGTGTTTTCGTTGTTAAGTCACCGATATAGGTGGAGTTTATGAAAAAAAACCATATGGGTGGAGTTTATGAAAAAAATCATAACAAGTGTTTTCATTGTTAAATCACCGATACAGGTGGAGTTTATGAAAAATCTTAACTAAGTCACCGATATAGGTGGAGTTTATGAAAAAAAACGTTAACTAGTGTTTTCGTTGTTAAGTCACTAATATAGGTGGAGTGTATGAATAATCTTAACAAATGTTTTCGTTGTTAAGTCACCGATATAGGTGGAGTTTATGAAAAATCTTAACAATTGTTTTCGTAGTTAAGTCACCGATATATGTGGAGTTTATGAAAAAAACCTTAACAAGTGTTTTCGTTGTTAAGTCAACTATATAGGTGAAGTTTATGAAACATCTTAACAAGTGTTTTCGTTGTTAAGTCACCGATATAGGTGGATTTTATGAAAATCTTAACAAGTGTTTTCGTTGTTAAGTCACCAACATATGTGGAGTTTATGAAAAAACCTGAACAAGTGTTTTCGTTGTTAAGTCAACGATATAGGTGAAGTTTATGAAACCTGTTAACAAGTGTTTTCGTTGTTAAGTCACCTCTGTAGGTGGAGTTTATGAAAATCTCAACAAGTGTTTTCATTGTTAAGTCACCAATATAGGTGGAGTTTATGAAAAAAAAACTTAACAAGTGTTTTCGTTGTTAAGTCACCGATATAGGTGGAGTTTATGAAAAATCTTAACTAAGTCACCGATATTGGTGGAGTTTATAAAAAAATCTTAACAAGTGTTTTCGTTGTTAAGTCACTGATACAGGTGGAGTTTATGAAAAATCTTAACAAATTTTTTCGTTGTTGAATCACCGATATAGGTGGAGTTTATGAAAAATCTTAACAAGTGTTTTCGTTGTTAAGTCACCGATATATGTGGAGTTTATGAAAAAACCTTAACAAGTGTTTTCGTTGTTTAGTCAACGATATAGGTGAAGTTTATGAAACATCTTAACAAGTGTTTTCGTTGTTAAGTCACCGATATAGGTGGATTTTATGAAAATATTAACAAGTGTTTTCGTTGTTAAGTCACCGATATAGGTGGAGTTTATGAAAAAAAACCTTAACAACTGTTTTCGTTGTTAACTCACCGATATAGGTAGAGTTTATGAAAAATCTTAACAAGTATTTTCGTTGTTAAGTCACCAATATAGGTGGAGTTTATTAAAAATCTTAACAAGTGTTTCGTTGTTAAGTCACCGATACATGTGGACTTTATGAAAAAAACCTTAACAAGTGTTTTCGTTGTTAAGTCACCGATAAAGGTGAAGTTTATGAAACATCTTAACAAGTGTTTTCGTTGTTAAGTCACCGATATAGGTGGATTTTGTGAAAATCTTAACAAGTCTTTTCGTTGTTAAGTCACCGATATAGGTGGAGTTTATGAAAAAAACCTTAACAAGTGTTTTCGTTGTTAAGTCACCGATATAGGTGAGTTTATGAAAAATCTCAACTAAGTCACCGATATAGGTGGAGTTTATGAAAAAAAACTTAACAAGTGTTTTCGTTGTTACGTCACTAATATAGCTGGAGTTTATGAAAAATCTTAACAAATGTTTTCGTTGTTAAGTCACCGATATAGGTGGAGTTTATGAAAAATCTTAACAAGTGTTTTCGTTGTTAATTTACCGATATATGTGGAGTTTATGAAAAAACCTTAACAAGTGTTTTCGTTGTTAAGTCAACGATATAGGTGAAGTTTATGAAACATCTTAACAAGTGTTTTCGTTGTTAAGTCACCTATATAGGTGGAGTTTATGAAAATCTCAACAAGTGTTTTCATTGTTAAGTAACCGATATAGGTGGAGTTTATGAAAAAAAAACTTAACAACTGTTTTCATTGTTAAGTCACCAATATAGGTGGAGTTTATGAAAAATCTTAACTAAGTCACCAATATAAGTGGAGTTTATGAAAAAAACCTTAACAAGTGTTTTCGTTGTTAAGTCACTGATATAGGTGGAGTTTATGAAAAATCTTAACAAATGTTTTCGTTGTTAAGTCACCGATATAGGTGGAGTTTATGAAAAATCTTAACAAGTGTTTTCGTTGTTAAGTCACCGATATATGTGGAGTTTATGAAAAAAAACTTAACAAGTGTTTTCGTTGTTAAGTCAGCGATAAAGGTGAAGTTTATCAAACATCTTAACAAGTGTTTTCGTTGTTAAGTCACCGATATAGGTGGATTTTATGAAAATCTTAACAAGTGTTTTCGTTGTTAAGTCACCGATATAGGTGGAGTTTATGAAAAAAACCTTAACAAGTGTTTTCGTTGTTAAGTCACCGATATAGGTGAGTTTATGAAAAATCTTGACAAGTGTTTTCGTTGTTAAGTCACCGACATAGGTTGAGTTTATGAAAAATTTAAACAAGTGTTTTGATTGTTAAGTCACTGATATAGGTGGAGTTTATGAAAACCTCAACAAGTGCTTTCATTGTTAAGTCACCGATATAGGTGGAGTTTATGAAAAAAAAACTTAACAAGTATTTTCGTTGTTAAGTCGCCGATATAGGTGGAGTTTATGAAAAATCTTAACTAAGTCACCGATATAGCTGGAGTTTATGAGAAAAACGTTAACCAGTGTTTTCGTTGTTAAGTCACCGATATAGGTGGAGTTTATGAAAAATCTTAACAAGTATTTTCGTTGTTAAGTCACCAATATAGGTGGAGTTTATGAAAAATCTTAACAAGTGTTTTCGTTGTTAAGTCACCAATATATGTGGAGTTTATGAAAAAAAACTTAACAAGTGTTTTCGTTGTTAAGTCACCGATAAAGGTGAAGTTTATCAAACATCTTAACAAGTGTTTTCGTTGTTAAGTCACCGATATAGGTGGATTTTATGAAAATCTTAACAAGTGTTTTCGTTGTTAAGTCACCGATATAGGTGGAGTTTATGAAAAAAACCTTAACAAGTGTTTTCGTTGTTAAGTCACCGATATAGGTGAGTTTATGAAAAATCTTAACTAAGTCACCGATATAGGTGGAGTTTATGAAAAAAAACCTTAACAAGTGTTTTCGTTGTTAAGTCACTAATATAGGTGGAGTTTATGAAAAATCTTAACAAATATTTTCGTTGTTAAGTCACCGATATAGGTGGAGTTTATGAAAAATCTTAACAAGTGTTTTCGTTGTTAAGTCACCGATATATGTGGAGTTTATGAAAAAACCTTAACAAGTGTTTTCGTTGTTAAGTCAACGATATAGGTGAAGTTTATGAAACATCTTAGCAAGTGTTTTCGTTGTTAAGTCACCTATATAGGTGGAGTTTATGAAAATCTGAACAAGTGTTTTCATTGTTAAGTAACCGATATAGGTGGAGTTTATGAAAAAAAAACTTAACAAGTGTTTTCGTTGTTAAGTCACCGATATAGGTGGAGTTTATGAAAAATCTTAACTAAGTCACCGATATAGGTGGAGTTTATGAAAAAACCTTAACAAGTGTTTTCATTGTTAAGTCACCGATATAGGTGGAGTTTATGAAAAATCTTGACAAGTGTTTTCGTTGTTAAGTCACCGACATAGGTGGAGTTTATGAAAACCTCAACAAGTGCTTTCATTGTTAAGTCACCGATATAGGTGGAGTTTATGAAAAAAAAACTTAACAAGTGTTTTCGTTGTTAACTCGCCGATATACGTGGTGTTTAGGAAAAATCTTAAATAAGTCACCGATATAGGTAGAGTTTATGAAAAAAACCTTTACAAGTGTTTTCGTTTTTAAATCACCGATACAGGTGGAGTTTATGAAAAATCTTAACAAGTATTTTCGTTGTTAAGTCACCAATATAGGTGGAGTTTATTAAAAATCTTAACAAGTGTTTTCGTTGTTAAGTCACCGATATATGTGGACTTTATGAAAAAACCTTAACAAGTGTTTTCGTTGTTAAGTCAACGATATAGGTGAAGTTTATGAAACATCTTAACAAGTGTTTTCGTTGTTAAATCACCGATATAGGTGGATTTTATGAAAATATTAACAAGTGTTTTCGTTGTTAACTCACTGATACAGGTGGAGTTTATGTAAAATCTTAACAAATGTTTTCGTTGTTAAGTCACCGATATAGGTGAAGTTTATGAAAAATCTTAACAAGTGTTTTCGTTGTTAAGTCACCGATATATGTGGAGTTTATTAAAAAACCTTAACAAGTGTTTTCGTTGTTAAGTCAACGATATAGGTGAAGTTTATGAAACATCTTAACAAGTGTTTTCGTTGTTAAATCACCGATATAGGTGGATTTTATGAAAATATTAACAAGTGTTTTCGTTGTTAAGTCACCGATATGGGTGGAGTTTATGAAAAAAAACATATAGGTGGAGTTTATGAAAAATCTTAAAAAGTGTTTTCGTTTTTTAAGTCGCCGATATAGGTGGAGTTTATGAAAAATTTAAACAAGTGTTTTCATTGTTAAGTCACTGATATTGGTGGAGTTTATGAAAATCTCAACAAGTGTTTTCATTGTTAAGTCACTGATATAGGTGGAGTTTATGAAAAAAAAAACATAATCAATATTTTTGTTGTTAAGTCACCGATATAGGTGGAGTTTATGAAAAATCTTAACTAAGTCACCGATATAGGTGGAGTTTTTGAAAAAAACGTTAACAAGTGTTTTCGTTGTTAAGTCACTAATATAGGCGGAGTTTATGAAAAATCTTAACAAATGTTTTCGTTTTTAAGTCACCGATATATGTGGAGTTTATGAAAAAACTTAACAAGTAGTTTTGTTGTTAAGTCACCGAAATATGGGGAGTTTATGAAAAAACCTTAACAAGTGTTTTCGTTGTTAAGTCAACGATATAGGTGAAGTTTATGAAACATCTTAACAAGTGTTTTAGTTGTTAAGTCACCTATGTAGGTGGAGTTTATGAAAATCTCAAAAAGTGTTTTCATTCTTAAGTCACCGATATTGGTGGAGTTTACGAAAAAAAAACTTAACAAGTGTTTTCGTTGTTAAGTCACCAATATAGGTGGAGTTTAGGAAAAATCTTAACTAAGTCACCGATATAGGTGGAGTTTATGAAAAATCTTAACAAATGTTTTCGTTGTTAAGTCACCGATATAGGTGGAGTTTATGAAAAATCTTAACAAGTGTTTTCGTAGTTAAGTCACCGATATATGTGGAGTTTATGAAAAAACCTTAACAAGTGTTTTCGTTGTTAAGTCAACGATATAGGTGAAGTTTATGAAACATCTTAACAAGTATTTTCATTGTTAAGTCACCTATGTAGGTGGAGTTTATGAAAATCACAAAAAGTGTTTTCATTGTTAAGTCACCGATATTGGTGGAGTTTACGAAAAAAAAAACTTAACAAGTGTTTTCGTTGTTAAGTCACCGATATTGGTGGAGTTTATGAAAAATCTTAACTAAGTCACCGAAATAGGTGGAGTTTATGAAAAAAACCTTAACAAGTGTTTTCGTTGTTAAGTCACTGATATAGGTGCAGTTTATGAAAAATCATAACAAATGTTTTCGCTGTTAAGTCACCGATATAGGTGGAGTTTATGAAAAATCTTAACAAGTGTTTTCGTTCTTAAGTCACCTATATAGGTGGAGTTTATGAAAAATTTAAACAAGTGTTTCCATTGTTAAGTCACTGATATAGGTGGAGTTTATGAAAATCTCAACAAGTGTTTTCATTATTAAGTCACCGATATAGGTGGAGTTTATGAAAAAAAAGTTTAACATGTGTTTTCGTTGTTAAGTCACGGATATAGGTGGAGTTTATGAAAAATCTTAACTAAGTCACCGATATAGGTGGAGTTTATGAAGAAAACCTTAACAAGTGTATTCATTGTTAAGTCACCGATATAGGTGGAGTTTATGAAAAATCTTGACAAGTGTTTTCGTTGTTAAGTCACCGACATAGGTTGAGTTTATGAAAAATTTAAACAAGTGTTTTGATTGTTAAGTCACTGATATAGGTGGAGTTTATGAAAACCTCAACAAGTGCTTTCATTGTTAAGTCACCGATATAGGTGGAGTTTATGAAAAAAAAACTTAACAAGTATTTTCGTTGTTAAGTCGCCGATATAGGTGGAGTTTATGAAAAATCTTAACTAAGTCACCGATATAGCTGGAGTTTATGAGAAAAACGTTAACCAGTGTTTTCGTTGTTAAGTCACCGATATAGGTGGAGTTTATGAAAAATCTTAACAAGTATTTTCGTTGTTAAGTCACCAATATAGGTGGAGTTTATGAAAAATCTTAACAAGTGTTTTCGTTGTTAAGTCACCAATATATGTGGAGTTTATGAAAAAAAACTTAACAAGTGTTTTCGTTGTTAAGTCACCGATAAAGGTGAAGTTTATCAAACATCTTAACAAGTGTTTTCGTTGTTAAGTCACCGATATAGGTGGATTTTATGAAAATCTTAACAAGTGTTTTCGTTGTTAAGTCACCGATATAGGTGGAGTTTATGAAAAAAACCTTAACAAGTGTTTTCGTTGTTAAGTCACCGATATAGGTGAGTTTATGAAAAATCTTAACTAAGTCACCGATATAGGTGGAGTTTATGAAAAAAAACCTTAACAAGTGTTTTCGTTGTTAAGTCACTAATATAGGTGGAGTTTATGAAAAATCTTAACAAATATTTTCGTTGTTAAGTCACCGATATAGGTGGAGTTTATGAAAAATCTTAACAAGTGTTTTCGTTGTTAAGTCACCGATATATGTGGAGTTTATGAAAAAACCTTAACAAGTGTTTTCGTTGTTAAGTCAACGATATAGGTGAAGTTTATGAAACATCTTAGCAAGTGTTTTCGTTGTTAAGTCACCTATATAGGTGGAGTTTATGAAAATCTGAACAAGTGTTTTCATTGTTAAGTAACCGATATAGGTGGAGTTTATGAAAAAAAAACTTAACAAGTGTTTTCGTTGTTAAGTCACCGATATAGGTGGAGTTTATGAAAAATCTTAACTAAGTCACCGATATAGGTGGAGTTTATGAAAAAACCTTAACAAGTGTTTTCATTGTTAAGTCACCGATATAGGTGGAGTTTATGAAAAATCTTGACAAGTGTTTTCGTTGTTAAGTCACCGACATAGGTGGAGTTTATGAAAACCTCAACAAGTGCTTTCATTGTTAAGTCACCGATATAGGTGGAGTTTATGAAAAAAAAACTTAACAAGTGTTTTCGTTGTTAACTCGCCGATATACGTGGTGTTTAGGAAAAATCTTAAATAAGTCACCGATATAGGTAGAGTTTATGAAAAAAACCTTTACAAGTGTTTTCGTTTTTAAATCACCGATACAGGTGGAGTTTATGAAAAGTCTTAACAAGTATTTTCGTTGTTAAGTCACCAATATAGGTGGAGTTTATTAAAAATCTTAACAAGTGTTTTCGTTGTTAAGTCACCGATATATGTGGACTTTATGAAAAAACCTTAACAAGTGTTTTCGTTGTTAAGTCACCGATAAAGGTGAAGTTTATGAAACATCTTAACAAGTGTTTTCGTTGTTAAGTCACCGATATAGGTGGATTTTATGAAAATCTTAACAAGTGTTTTCGTTGTTAAGTCACCGATATAGGTGGAGTTTATGAAAAAAACCTTAACAAGTGTTTTCGTTGTTAAGTCACCGATATAGCTGAGTTTATGAAAAATCTTAACTAAGTCACCGATATAGGTGGAGTTTATGGAAAAAACCATAACAAGTGTTTTCGTTGTTAAGTCACTAATATAGGTGGAGTTTATGAAAAATCTTAACAAATGTTTTCGTTTTTAAGTCACCGATATAGGTGGATTTTATGAAAATCTTAACAAGTGTTTTCGTTGTTAAGTCATCGATATAGGTGGAGTTTACGAAAAAAACCTTAACAAGTGTTTTCGTTGTTAAGTCACTGATATAGGTGAGTTTATGAAAAATCTTAACTAAGTCACCGATATAGGTGGAGTTGATGAAAAAAACCTTAACAAGTGTTTTCGTTGTTATGTCACAAATATAGGTGGAGTTTATGAAAAATCTTAACAAATGTTTTCGTTGGTAAGTCACCGATATAGGTGGAGTTTATGAAAAATCTTAACAAGTGTTTTCGTAGTTAAGTCACCGATATATGTGGAGTTTATGAAAAACCTTAATAAGTATTTTCGTTGTTAAGTCAACGATATAGGTGAAGTTTATGAAACATCTTAACAAGTGTTTTCCTTGTTAAGTCACCGATATAGGTGGATTTTATGAAAATATTAACAAGTGTTTTCGTTGTTAAGTCACCGATATCGGTGGAGTTTATGAAAAAAACATATAGGTGGAGTTTATGAAAAATCTTAACAAGTGTTTTCGTTGTTAAGTCACCGATATAGGTGGAGTTTACGAAAAATTTAAACAAGTGTTTTCATTGTTAATTCACTGATATAGGTGGAGTTTAAGAAAATATAAACAAGTGTTTTCATTGTTTAGTCACCGATATAGGTGGAGTTTATCAAAAAAAAAAAACTTAACATGTGTTTTCATTGTTAAGTCACCTATATAGGTGGAGTTTATGAAAAATATTGACTAAGTCACCGATATAGGTGGAGTTTATGAAAAAAATATTAACAAGTGTTTTCGTTGTTAAGTCGCCGATATAGGTGGAGTTTATGAAAAATCTTAACAAGTATTTTCGTTGTTAAGTCACCGATATAGGTGGAGTTTATGAAAAATCTTAACAAGTGTTTTCGTTGTTAAGTCACCGATATATGTGGAGTTTATGAAAAAAACCATAACAAGTATTTTCGTTGTTAAGTCACCGATATAGGTGAAGTTTATGAAACATCTTAACAAGTGTTTTCGTTGTTAAGTCACCGATATAGGTGGATTTTATGAAAATCTTAACAAGTGTTTTCGTTGTTAAGTCACCGATATAGGTGGAGTTTATGAAAAAAAACCATATAGGTGGAGTTTATGAAAAAAACCTTAACAAGTGTTTTCGTTGTTAAGTCACTAATATAGGTGGAGTTTATGAAAAATCTTAACAAATGTTTTCGTTGTTAAGTCACCGATATAGGTTGAGATTATGAAAAATCTTAACAAGTGTTTTCGTTGTTAAGTCACCGATATATGTGGAGTTTATGAAAAAACCTTAACAAGTGTTTTCGTTGTTAAGTCAACGATATGGGTGAAGTTTATGAAACATCTTAACAAGTGTTTTCGTTGTTAAGTCACCGATATAGGTTGATTTTAAGAAAATATTAATAAGTGTTTTCGTTGTTAAGTCACCGATATAGGTGGAGTTTATGAAAAAAAACATATAGGTGGAGTTTATGAAAAATCTTAACAAGTGTTTTCGTTGTTAAGTCACCGATATAGGTGGAGTTTATGAAAAATTTAAACAAGTGTTTTCATTGTTAAGTCACTGATATAGGTGAAGTTTATGAAAATCTCAACAAGTGTTTTCATTGTTAAGTCACCAATATAGCTGGAGTTTATGAAAAAAAAAACTTAACAAGTGTTTTCGTTGTTAAGTCACCGATATAGGTGGAGTTTATGAAAAATCTTAACTAAGTCACCGATATAGGTGGAGTTTATGGAAAAAACCTTAACAAGTGTTTTCGTTGTTAAGTCGCCGATATAGGTGGAGTTTATGAAAAATCTTAACAAGTATTTTCGTTGTTAAGTCACCGATATGGGTGGAGTTTAAGAAAAATCTTAACAAGTGTTTTCTTTTTTCAGTCACCGATATATGTGGAGTTTATGAAAAAAACCTTAACAAGTATTTTCTTTGTTAAGTCACCGATATAGGTGAAGTTTATGAAACATCTTAACAAGTGTTTTCGTTGTTAAGTCGCCGATATAGGTGGATTTTATGAAAATCTTAACGAGTGTTTTCGTAGTAAAGTCACCGATATAGGTGGAGTTCATGAAAAAAAACCATATAGGAGAAGTTTATGAAAAAAACCTTAACAAGTGTTTTCGTTGTTAAGTCACTAATATAGGTGGAGTTTATGAAAAATCTTTACAAATGTTTTAGTTGTTAAGTCACCGATATAGGTGGAGAAAAATCTTAACAAGTGTTTTCGTTGTTAAGTCACCGATATATGTGGAGTTTATGAAAAAACCTTAACAAGTGTTTTCGTTGTTAAGTCCACGATATAGGTGAAGTTTATGAAACATCTTAACAAGTGATTTCGTTGTTAACTCACCTATGTAGGGGGAGTTTATGAAAATCTCAACAAGTGTTTTCATTTTTAAGTCACCGATATAGGTGGAGTTTATGAAAAAAAAACTTTACAAGTGTTTTCGTTGTTAAGTCACCGATATAGGCAGAGTTTATGAAAAATCTCAACTAAGTCACCGATATAGGTGGAGTTTATGAAAAAAACCTTAACAAGTGTTTTCGTTGTTAAGTCACTGATACAAGTGGAGTTTATGAAAAATCTTAACAAATATTTTCGTTGTTAAGTCACCGATATAGGTGGAGTTTATGAAAAACCTTAACAAGTGTTTTCGTTGTTAAGTCACCGATATATGTGGAGTTTATGAAAAAACCTTAACAAGTGTTTTCGTTGTTAAGTCAACGATATAGGTGAAGTTTATGAAACATCTTAACAAGTGTTTTCGTTGTTAAATCACCGATATAGGTGGATTTTATGAAAATATTAAAAAGTGTTTTCGTTGTTAAGTCACCGATATAGGTGGAGTTTATGAAAAAAAACATATAGGTGGAGTTTATGAAAAATCTTAACAAGTGTTTTCGTTGTTAAGTCGCCGATATAGGTGGAGTTTATGAAAAATTTAAACAAGTGTTTTCATTGTTAAGTCACTGATATAGGTGGAGTTTATGAAAATCTCAACAAGTGTTTTCATTGTTAAGTCACTGATATAGGTGGAGTTTATGAAAAAAAAAAACTAAACAAGTATTTTCGTTGTTAAGTCACCGATATAGGTGGAGTTTATGAAAAATCTTAACTAAGTCACCGATATAGGTGGAGTTTTTGAAAAAAACGTTAACAAGTGTTTTCGTTGTTAAGTCACTAATATAGGCGGAGTTTATGAAAAATCTTAACAAATATTTTCGTTGTTAAGTCACCGATATAGGTGGAGTTTATGAAAAATCTTAACAAGTAGTTTTGTTGTTAAGTCACCGAAATATGTGGAGTTTATGAAAAAACCTTAACAAGTGTTTTAGTTGTTAAGTCAACGATATAGGTGAAGTTTATGAAACATCTTAACAACTGTTTTCGTTGTTAAGTCACCTATGTAGGTGGAGTTTATGAAAATCTCAAAAAGTGTTTTCATTTTTAAGTCACCGACATTGGTGGAGTTTACGAAAAAAAACTTAACAAGTGTTTTCGTTGTTAAGTCACCAATATAGGAGGAGTTTATGAAAAATATTAACTAAGTCACCGATATAGGTGGAGTTTATGAAAAAAACCTTAACAAGTGTTTTCGTTGTTAAGTCACCGATATAGGTGGAGTTTATGAAAAATCTTAACAAATGTTTTCGTTGTTAAGTCATCGATATAGGTGGAGTTTATGAAAAATCTTAACAATTGTTTTCGTAGTTAAGTCACCGATATATGTGGAGTTTATGAAAAAACCTTAACAAGTGTTTTCGTTGTTAAGTCAACGATATAGGTGAAGTTTATGAAACATCTTAACAAGTGTTTTCGTTGTTAAATCACCGATATAGGTGGATTTTATGAAAATATTAAAAAGTGTTTTCGTTGTTAAGTCACCGATATAGGTGGAGTTTATGAAAAAAAACATATAGGTGGAGTTTATGAAAAATCTTAACAAGTGTTTTCGTTGTTAAGTCGCCGATATAGGTGGAGTTTATGAAAAATTTAAACAAGTGTTTTCATTGTTAAGTCACTGATATAGGTGGAGTTTATGAAAATCTCAACAAGTGTTTTCATTGTTAAGTCACTGATATAGGTGGAGTTTATGAAAAAAAAAAACTAAACAAGTATTTTCGTTGTTAAGTCACCGATATAGGTGGAGTTTATGAAAAATCTTAACTAAGTCACCGATATAGGTGGAGTTTTTGAAAAAAACGTTAACAAGTGTTTTCGTTGTTAAGTCACTAATATAGGCGGAGTTTATGAAAAATCTTAACAAATGTTTTCGTTGTTAAGTCACCGATATAGGTGGAGTTTATGAAAAATCTTAACAAGTAGTTTTGTTGTTAAGTCACCGAAATATGTGGAGTTTATGAAAAAATCTTAACAAGTGTTTTAGTTGTTAAGTCAACGATATAGGTGAAGTTTATGAAACATCTTAACAACTGTTTTCGTTGTTAAGTCACCTATGTAGGTGGAGTTTATGAAAATCTCAAAAAGTGTTTTCATTCTTAAGTCACCGACATTGGTGGAGTTTACGAAAAAAAAACTTAACAAGTGTTTTCGTTGTTAAGTCACCAATATAGGAGGAGTTTATGAAAAATATTAACTAAGTCACCGATATAGGTGGAGTTTATGAAAAAAAACTTAACAAGTGTTTTCGTTGTTAAGTCACCGATATAGGTGGAGTTTATGAAAAATCTTAACAAATGTTTTCGTTGTTAAGTCATCGATATAGGTGGAGTTTATGAAAAATCTTAACAATTGTTTTCGTAGTTAAGTCACCGATATATGTGGAGTTTATGAAAAAACCTTAACAAGTGTTTTCGTTGTTAAGTCAACTATATAGGTGAAGTTTATGAAACATCTTAACAAGTGTTTTCGTTGTTAAGTCACCTATGTAGGTGGAGTTTATGAAAATCTCAAAAAGTGTTTTCATTGTTAAGTCACCGATATTGGTGGAGTTTACGAAAAAAAAAACTTAACAAGTGTTTTCGTTGTTAAGTCACCAATATAGGTGGAGTTTATGAAAAATCTTAACTAAGTCACCGAAATAGGTGGAGTTTATGAAAAAAACCTTAACAAGTGTTTTCGTTGTTAAGTCACTGATATAGGTGCAGTTTATGAAAAATCATAACAAATGTTTTCGCTGTTAAGTCACCGATATAGGTGGAGTTTATGAAAAATCTTAACAAGTGTTTTCGTTGTTAAGTCACCTATATAGGTGGAGTTTATGAAAAATTTAAACAAGTGTTTTCATTGTTAAGTCACTGATATAGGTGGAGTTTATGAAAATCTCAACAAGTGTTTTCATTGTTAAGTCACCGATATAGGTGGAGTTTATGAAAAAAAAACTTAACATGTGTTTTCGTTGTTAAGTCACCGATATAGGTGGAGTTTATGAAAAATCTTAACTAAGTCACCGATATAGGTGGAGTTTATGAAAAAAACCTTAACAAGTGTATTCATTGTTAAGTCACCGATATAGGTGGAGTTTATGAAAAATCTTGACAAGTGTTTTCGTTGTTAAGTCACCGACAGAGGTTGAGTTTATGAAAAATTTAAACAAGTGTTTTTATTGTTAAGTCACTGATATAGGTGGAGTTTATGAACACCTCAACAAGTGCTTTCATTGTTAAGTCACCGATATAGGTGGAGTTTATGAAAAAAAAACTTAACAAGTGTTTTCGTTGTTAAGTCGCCGATATAGGTGGAGTTTATGAAAAATCGTAACTAAGTCACCGATATAGCTGGAGTTTATGAAAAAAACGTTAACCAGTGTTTTCGTTGTTAAGTCACCGATATAGGTGGAGTTTATGAAAAATCTTAACAAGTATTTTCGTTGTTAAGTCACCAATATAGGTGGAGTTTATGAAAAATCTTAACAAGTGTTTTCGTTGTTAAGTCACCGATATATGTGGAGTTTATGAAAAAAAACTTAACAAGTGTTTTCGTTGTTAAGTTACCGATAAAGGTGAAGTTTATCAAACATCTTAACAAGTGTTTTCGTTGTTAAGTCACCTATGTAGGTGGAGTTTATGAAAATCTCAACAAGTGTTTTCATTGTTAAGTCACCGATATAGGTGGAGTTTATGAAAAAAATACTTTACAAGTGTTTTCGTTGTTAAGTCACCGATATAGGTGAGTTTATGAAAAATCTTAACTAAGTCACCGATATAGGTGGAGTTTATGAAAAAAACCTTAACAAGTGTTTTCGTTGTTAAGTCACTAATATAGGTGGAATTTATGAAAAATCTTAACAAATATTTTGGTTGTTAAGTCACCGATATAGGTGGAGTTTATGAAAAATCTTAAGAAGTGCTTTCGTTGTTAAGTCACCGATATATGTGGAGTTTATGAAAAAACCTTAACAAGTGTTTTCGTTGTTAAGTCAACGATATAGGTGAAGTTTATGAAACATCTTACCAAGTGTTTTCGTTGTTAAGTCACCTATATAGGTGGAGTTTATGAAAATCTCAACAAGTGTTTTCATTGTTAAGTAACCGATATAGGTGGAGTTTATGAAAAAAAACTTAACAAGTGTTTTCGTTGTTAAGTCACCGATATAGGTGGAGTTTATGAAAAATCTTAACTAAGTCACCGATATAGGTGGAGTTTATGAAAAAAACCTTAACAAGTGTATTCATTGTTAAGTCACCGATATAGGTGGAGTTTATGAAAAATCTTAACAAGTATTTTCGTTGTTAAGTCACCAATATAGGTGGAGTTTATTAAAAATCTTAACAAGTGTTTTCGTTGTTAAGTCACCGATATATGTGGACTTTATGAAAAAACCTTAACAAGTGTTTTCGTTGTTAAGTCACCGATAATGGGGAAGTTTATGAAAAAAAAACTTAACAAGTGTTTTCGTTGTTAAGTCGCCGATATAGGTGGTGTTTAGGAAAAATCTTAACTAAGTCACCGATATTGTTGGAGTTTATGAAAAAAATCTTTACAAGTGTTTTCGTTTTAAGTCACCGATATAGGTGGAGTTTATGAAAAATCTTAACACGTATTTTCGTTGTTAAGTCACCAATATAGGTGGAGTTTATTAAAAATCTTACCAAGTGTTTTCGTTGTTAAGTCACCGATATATGTGGACTTTATGAAAAAACCTTAACAAGTGTTTTAGTTGTTAAGTCACCGATAAAGGGGAAGTTTTTGAAACATCTTAACAAGTGTTTTCGTTGTTAAGTCACCGATATAGGTGAGTTTATGAAAAATCTTAACTAAGTCACCGATATACGTGGAGTTTATGAAAAAAACCTTAACAAGTGTTTTCGTTGTTAAGTCACTAATATAGGTGGAGTTTATGAAAAATCTTAACAAATGTTTTCGTTGTTAAGTCACCGATATAGGTGGATTTTATGAAAATCTTAACAAGGGTTTTCGTTGTTAAGTCACCGATATAGGTGGAGTTTACGAAAAAAACATTAACAAGTGTTTTCGTTGTTAAGTCACCGATATAGGTGAGTTTATGAAAAATCTTAACTAAGTCACCGATATAGGTGGAGTTTATGAAAAAAACCTTAACAAGTGTTTTCGTTGTTAAGTCACTAATATAGGTGGAGTTTATGAAAAATCTTAACAAATGTTTTCGTTGTTAAGTCACCGATATAGGTGGAGATTATGAAAAATCTTAACAAGTGTTTTCGTAGTTAAGTCACCGATATATGTGGAGTTTATGAAAAAACCTTAACAAGTGTTTTCGTTGTTAAGTCAACGATATAGGTGAAGTTTATGAAACATCTTAACAAGTGTTTTCGTTGTTAAGTCACCTATATAGGTGGATTTTATGAAAATATTAACAAGTGTTTTCGTTGTTAACTCACCGATATAGGTGGAGTTTATGAAAAAAAACATATAGGTGGAGTTTATGAAAAATCTTAACAAGTGTTTTCGTTGTTAAGTCACCGATATAGGTGGAGTTTACGAAAAATTTAAACAAGTGTTTTCATTGTTAATTCGCTGATATAGGTGGAGTTTATGAAAATATAAACAAGTGTTTTCATTGTTAAGTCACCGATATAGGTGGAGTTTATCAAAAAAAAAAACTTAACATGTGTTTTCATTGTTAAGTCACCTATATAGGTGGAGTTTATGAAAAATATTGACTAAGTCACCGATATAGGTGGAGTTTATGAAAAAAATCTTAACAAGTGCTTTCGTTGTTAAGTCGCCGATATAGGTGGAGTTTATGAAAAATCTTAACAAGTATTTTAGTTGTTAAGTCACCGATATAGGTGGAGTTTATGAAAAATCTTAACAAGTGTTTTCGTTGTTCAGTCACCGATATATGTGGAGTTTATGAAAAAAACCATAACAAGTATTTTCGTTGTTAAGTCACCGATATAGGTGAAGTTTATCAAACATCTTAACAAGTGTTTTCGTTGTTAAGTCAGCGATATAGGTGGATTTTATGAAAATTTAACAAGTGTTTTCGTTGTTAAGTCACCGATATAGGTGGAGTTTATGAAAAAAAACCATATAGGTGGAGTTTATGAAAAAAAACTTAACAAGTGTTTTCGTTGTTAAGTCACTAATATAGGTGGAGTTTATGACAAATCTTAACAAATGTTTTCGTTGTTAAGTCACCGATATAGGTGGAGATTATGAAAAATCTTAACAAGTGTTTTCGTTGTTAAGTCACCGATATATGTGGAGTTTATGAAAAAACCTTAACAAGTGTTTTCGTTGTTAAGTCAATGATATAGGTGAAGTTTATGAAACATCTTAACAAGTGTTTTCTTTGTTAAGTCACCGATATAGGTGGATTTTATGAAAATATTAACAAGTGTTTTCGTTGTTAAGTCACCGATATCGGTGGAGTTTATGAAAAAAACATATAGGTGGAGTTTATGAAAAATCTTAACAAGTGTTTTCGTTGTTAAGTCACCGATATAGGTGGAGTTTACGAAAAATTTAAACAAGTGTTTTCATTGTTAATTCACTGATATAGGTGGAGTTTAAGAAAATATAAACAAGTGTTTTCATTGTTTAGTCACCGATATAGGTGGAGTTTATCAAAAAAAAAAAACTTAACATGTGTTTTCATTGTTAAGTCACCTATATAGGTGGAGTTTATGAAAAATATTGACTAAGTCACCGATATAGGTGGAGTTTATGAAAAAAATATTAACAAGTGTTTTCGTTGTTAAGTCGCCGATATAGGTGGAGTTTATGAAAAATCTTAACAAGTATTTTCGTTGTTAAGTCACCGATATAGGTGGAGTTTATGAAAAATCTTAACAAGTGTTTTCGTTGTTAAGTCACCGATATATGTGGAGTTTATGAAAAAAACCATAACAAGTATTTTCGTTGTTAAGTCACCGATATAGGTGAAGTTTATGAAACATCTTAACAAGTGTTTTCGTTGTTAAGTCACCGATATAGGTGGATTTTATGAAAATCTTAACAAGTGTTTTCGTTGTTAAGTCACCGATATAGGTGGAGTTTATGAAAAAAAACCATATAGGTGGAGTTTATGAAAAAAACCTTAACAAGTGTTTTCGTTGTTAAGTCACTAATATAGGTGGAGTTTATGAAAAATCTTAACAAATGTTTTCGTTGTTAAGTCACCGATATAGGTTGAGATTATGAAAAATCTTAACAAGTGTTTTCGTTGTTAAGTCACCGATATATGTGGAGTTTATGAAAAAACCTTAACAAGTGTTTTCGTTGTTAAGTCAACGATATGGGTGAAGTTTATGAAACATCTTAACAAGTGTTTTCGTTGTTAAGTCACCGATATAGGTTGATTTTAAGAAAATATTAATAAGTGTTTTCGTTGTTAAGTCACCGATATAGGTGGAGTTTATGAAAAAAAACATATAGGTGGAGTTTATGAAAAATCTTAACAAGTGTTTTCGTTGTTAAGTCACCGATATAGGTGGAGTTTATGAAAAATTTAAACAAGTGTTTTCATTGTTAAGTCACTGATATAGGTGAAGTTTATGAAAATCTCAACAAGTGTTTTCATTGTTAAGTCACCAATATAGCTGGAGTTTATGAAAAAAAAAACTTAACAAGTGTTTTCGTTGTTAAGTCACCGATATAGGTGGAGTTTATGAAAAATCTTAACTAAGTCACCGATATAGGTGGAGTTTATGGAAAAAACCTTAACAAGTGTTTTCGTTGTTAAGTCGCCGATATAGGTGGAGTTTATGAAAAATCTTAACAAGTATTTTCGTTGTTAAGTCACCGATATAGGTGGAGTTTAAGAAAAATCTTAACAAGTGTTTTCTTTTTTCAGTCACCGATATATGTGGAGTTTATGAAAAAAACCTTAACAAGTATTTTCTTTGTTAAGTCACCGATATAGGTGAAGTTTATGAAACATCTTAACAAGTGTTTTCGTTGTTAAGTCGCCGATATAGGTGGATTTTATGAAAATCTTAACGAGTGTTTTCGTAGTTAAGTCACCGATATAGGTGGAGTTCATGAAAAAAAACCATATAGGTGAAGTTTATGAAAAAAACCTTAACAAGTGTTTTCGTTGTTAAGTCACTAATATAGGTGGAGTTTATGAAAAATCTTTACAAATGTTTTAGTTGTTAAGTCACCGATATAGGTGGAGAAAAATCTTAACAAGTGTTTTCGTTGTTAAGTCACCGATATATGTGGAGTTTATGAAAAAACCTTAACAAGTGTTTTCGTTGTTAAGTCCACGATATAGGTGAAGTTTATGAAACATCTTAACAAGTGTTTTCGTTGTTAACTCACCTATGTAGGGGGAGTTTATGAAAATCTCAACAAGTGTTTTCATTTTTAAGTCACCGATATAGGTGGAGTTTATGAAAAAAAAACTTTACAAGTGTTTTCGTTGTTAAGTCACCGATATAGGCGGACTTTATGAAAAATCTCAACTAAGTCACCGATATAGGTGGAGTTTATGAAAAAAACCTTAACAAGTGTTTTCGTTGTTAAGTCACTGATACAAGTGGAGTTTATGAAAAATCTTAACAAATGTTTTCGTTGTTAAGTCACCGATATAGGTGGAGTTTATGAAAAATCTTAACAAGTGTTTTCGTTGTTAAGTCACCGATATATGTGGAGTTTATGAAAAAACCTTAACAAGTGTTTTCGTTGTTAAGTCAACGATATAGGTGAAGTTTATGAAACATCTTAACAAGTGTTTTCGTTGTTAAATCACCGATATAGGTGGATTTTATGAAAATATTAAAAAGTGTTTTCGTTGTTAAGTCACCGATATAGGTGGAGTTTATGAAAAAAAACATATAGGTGGAGTTTATGAAAAATCTTAACAAGTGTTTTCGTTGTTAAGTCGCCGATATAGGTGGAGTTTATGAAAAATTTAAACAAGTGTTTTCATTGTTAAGTCACTGATATAGGTGGAGTTTATGAAAATCTCAACAAGTGTTTTCATTGTTAAGTCACTGATATAGGTGGAGTTTATGAAAAAAAAAAACTAAACAAGTATTTTCGTTGTTAAGTCACCGATATAGGTGGAGTTTATGAAAAATCTTAACTAAGTCACCGATATAGGTGGAGTTTTTGAAAAAAACGTTAACAAGTGTTTTCGTTGTTAAGTCACTAATATAGGCGGAGTTTATGAAAAATCTTAACAAATGTTTTCGTTGTTAAGTCACCGATATAGGTGGAGTTTATGAAAAATCTTAACAAGTAGTTTTGTTGTTAAGTCACCGAAATATGTGGAGTTTATGAAAAAACCTTAACAAGTGTTTTAGTTGTTAAGTCAACGATATAGGTGAAGTTTATGAAACATCTTAACAACTGTTTTCGTTGTTAAGTCACCTATGTAGGTGGAGTTTATGAAAATCTCAAAAAGTGTTTTCATTCTTAAGTCACCGACATTGGTGGAGTTTACGAAAAAAAAACTTAACAAGTGTTTTCGTTGTTAAGTCACCAATATAGGAGGAGTTTATGAAAAATATTAACTAAGTCACCGATATAGGTGGAGTTTATGAAAAAAACCTTAACAAGTGTTTTCGTTGTTAAGTCACCGATATAGGTGGAGTTTATGAAAAATCTTAACAAATGTTTTCGTTGTTAAGTCATCGATATAGGTGGAGTTTATGAAAAATCTTAACAATTGTTTTCGTAGTTAAGTCACCGATATATGTGGAGTTTATGAAAAAACCTTAACAAGTGTTTTCGTTGTTAAGTCAACTATATAGGTGAAGTTTATGAAACATCTTAACAAGTGTTTTCGTTGTTAAGTCACCTATGTAGGTGGAGTTTATGAAAACCTCAAAAAGTGTTTTCATTGTTAAGTCACCGATATTGGTGGAGTTTACGAAAAAAAAAACTTAACAAGTGTTTTCGTTGTTAAGTCACCAATATAGGTGGAGTTTATGAAAAATCTTAACTAAGTCACCGAAATAGGTGGAGTTTATGAAAAAAACCTTAACAAGTGTTTTCGTTGTTAAGTCACTGATACAAGTGGAGTTTATGAAAAATCTTAACAAATGTTTTCGTTGTTAAGTCACCGATATAGGTGGAGTTTATGAAAAATCTTAACAAGTGTTTTCGTTGTTAAGTCACCGATATATGTGGAGTTTATGAAAAAACCTTAACAAGTGTTTTCGTTGTTAAGTCAACGATATAGGTGAAGTTTATGAAACATCTTAACAAGTGTTTTCGTTGTTAAATCACCGATATAGGTGGATTTTATGAAAATATTAAAAAGTGTTTTCGTTGTTAAGTCACCGATATAGGTGGAGTTTATGAAAAAAAACATATAGGTGGAGTTTATGAAAAATCTTAACAAGGTTTTTCGTTGTTAAGTCGCCGATATAGGTGGAGTTTATGAAAAATTTAAACAAGTGTTTTCATTGTTAAGTCACTGATATAGGTGGAGTTTATGAAAATCTCAACAAGTGTTTTCATTGTTAAGTCACTGATATAGGTGGAGTTTATGAAAAAAAAAAACTAAACAAGTATTTTCGTTGTTAAGTCACCGATATAGGTGGAGTTTATGAAAAATCTTAACTAAGTCACCGATATAGGTGGAGTTTTTGAAAAAAACGTTAACAAGTGTTTTCGTTGTTAAGTCACTAATATAGGCGGAGTTTATGAAAAATCTTAACAAATGTTTTCGTTGTTAAGTCACCGATATAGGTGGAGTTTATGAAAAATCTTAACAAGTAGTTTTGTTGTTAAGTCACCGAAATATGTGGAGTTTATGAAAAAACCTTAACAAGTGTTTTAGTTGTTAAGTCAACGATATAGGTGAAGTTTATGAAACATCTTAACAACTGTTTTCGTTGTTAAGTCACCTATGTAGGTGGAGTTTATGAAAATCTCAAAAAGTGTTTTCATTCTTAAGTCACCGACATGGGTGGAGTTTACGAAAAAAAAACTTAACAAGTGTTTTCGTTGTTAAGTCACCAATATAGGAGGAGTTTATGAAAAATATTAACTAAGTCACCGATATAGGTGGAGTTTATGAAAAAAACCTTAACAAGTGTTTTCGTTGTTAAGTCACCGATATAGGTGGAGTTTATGAAAAATCTTAACAAATGTTTTCGTTGTTAAGTCATCGATATAGGTGGAGTTTATGAAAAATCTTAACAATTGTTTTCGTAGTTAAGTCACCGATATATGTGGAGTTTATGAAAAAACCTTAACAAGTGTTTTCGTTGTTAAGTCAACTATATAGGTGAAGTTTATGAAACATCTTAACAAGTGTTTTCGTTGTTAAGTCACCTATGTAGGTGGAGTTTATGAAAACCTCAAAAAGTGTTTTCATTGTTAAGTCACCGATATTGGTGGAGTTTACGAAAAAAAAAACTTAACAAGTGTTTTCGTTGTTAAGTCACCAATATAGGTGGAGTTTATGAAAAATCTTAACTAAGTCACCGAAATAGGTGGAGTTTATTAAAAAAACCTTAACAAGTGTTTTCGTTGTTAAGTCACTGATATAGGTGCAGTTTATGAAAAATCATAACAAATGTTTTCGCTGTTAAGTCACCGATATAGGTGGAGTTTATGAAAAATCTTAACAAGTGTTTTCGTTGTTAAGTCACCTATATAGGTGGAGTTTATGAAAAATTTAAACAAGTGTTTTCATTGTTAAGTCACTGATATAGGTGGAGTTTATGAAAATCTCAACAAGTGTTTTCATTATTAAGTCACCGATATAGGTGGAGTTTATGAAAAAAAAACTTAACATGTGTTTTCGTTGTTAAGTCACCGGTATAGGTGGAGTTTATGAAAAATCTTAACTAAGTCACCGATATAGGTGGAGTTTATGAAAAAAACCTTAACAAGTGTATTCATTGTTAAGTCACCGATATAGGTGGAGTTTATGAAAAATCTTGACAAGTGTTTTCGTTGTTAAGTCACCGACAGAGGTTGAGTTTATGAAAAATTTAAACAAGTGTTTTTATTGTTAAGTCACTGATATAGGTGGAGTTTATGAACACCTCAACAAGTGCTTTCATTGTTAAGTCACCGATATAGGTGGAGTTTATGAAAAAAAAACTTAACAAGTGTTTTCGTTGTTAAGTCGCCGATATAGGTGGAGTTTATGAAAAATCTTAACTAAGTCACCGATATAGCTGGAGTTTATGAAAAAAACGTTAACCAGTGTTTTCGTTGTTAAGTCACCGATATAGGTGGAGTTTATGAAAAATCTTAACAAGTATTTTCGTTGTTAAGTCACCAATATAGGTGGAGTTTATGAAAAATCTTAACAAGTGTTTTCGTTGTTAAGTCACCGATATATGTGGAGTTTATGAAAAAAAACTTAACAAGTGTTTTCGTTGTTAAGTTACCGATAAAGGTGAAGTTTATCAAACATCTTAACAAGTGTTTTCGTTGTTAAGTCACCTATGTAGGTGGAGTTTATGAAAATCTCAACAAGTGTTTTCATTGTTAAGTCACCGATATAGGTGGAGTTTATGAAAAAAATACTTTACAAGTGTTTTCGTTGTTAAGTCACCGATATAGGTGAGTTTATGAAAAATCTTAACTAAGTCACCGATATAGGTGGAGTTTATGAAAAAAACCTTAACAAGTGTTTTCGTTGTTAAGTCACTAATATAGGTGGAATTCATGAAAAATCTTAACAAATATTTTGGTTGTTAAGTCACCGATATAGGTGGAGTTTATGAAAAATCTTAAGAAGTGCTTTCGTTGTTAAGTCACCGATATATGTGGAGTTTATGAAAAAACCTTAACAAGTGTTTTCGTTGTTAAGTCAACGATATAGGTGAAGTTTATGAAACATATTACCAAGTGTTTTCATTGTTAAGTCACCTATATAGGTGGAGTTTATGAAAATCTCAACAAGTGTTTTCATTGTTAAGTAACCGATATAGGTGGAGTTTATGAAAAAAAACTTAACAAGTGTTTTCGTTGTTAAGTCACCGATATAGGTGGAGTTTATGAAAAATCTTAACTAAGTCACCGATATAGGTGGAGTTTATGAAAAAAACCTTAACAAGTGTATTCATTGTTAAGTCACCGATATAGGTGGAGTTTATGAAAAATCTTAACAAGTATTTTCGTTGTTAAGTCACCAATATAGGTGGAGTTTATTAAAAATCTTAACAAGTGTTTTCGTTGTTAAGTCACCGATATATGTGGACTTTATGAAAAAACCTTAACAAGTGTTTTCGTTGTTAAGTCACCGATAATGGGGAAGTTTATGAAAAAAAAACTTAACAAGTGTTTTCGTTGTTAAGTCGCCGATATAGGTGGTGTTTAGGAAAAATCTTAACTAAGTCACCGATATTGTAGGAGTTTATGAAAAAAATCTTTACAAGTGTTTTCGTTTTTAAGTCACCGATATAGGTGGAGTTTATGAAAAATCTTAACAATTGTTTTCGTAGTTAAGTCACCGATATATGTGGAGTTTATGAAAAAACCTTAACAAGTGTTTTCGTTGTTAAGTCACCAATATAGGTGGAGTTTATTAAAAATCTTACCAAGTGTTTTCGTTGTTAAGTCACCGATATATGTGGACTTTATGAAAAAACCTTAACAAGTGTTTTCGTTGTTAAGTCACCGATAAAGGGGAAGTTTATGAAACATCTTAACAAGTGTTTTCGTTGTTAAGTCACCGATATAGGTGAGTTTATGAAAAATCTTAACTAAGTCACCGATATACGTGGAGTTTATGAAAAAAACCTTAACAAGTGTTTTCGTTGTTAAGTCACTAATATAGGTGGAGTTTATGAAAAATCTTAACAAATGTTTTCGTTGTTAAGTCACCGATATAGGTGGATTTTATGAAAATCTTAACAAGGGTTTTCGTTGTTAAGTCACCGATATAGGTGGAGTTTACGAAAAAAACATTAACAAGTGTTTTCGTTGTTAAGTCACCGATATAGGTGAGTTTATGAAAAATCTTAACTAAGTCACCGATATAGGTGGAGTTTATGAAAAAAACCTTAACAAGTGTTTTCGTTGTTAAGTCACTAATATAGGTGGAGTTTATGAAAAATCTTAACAAATGTTTTCGTTGTTAAGTCACCGATATAGGTGGAGATTATGAAAAATCTTAACAAGTGTTTTCGTAGTTAAGTCACCGATATATGTGGAGTTTATGAAAAAACCTTAACAAGTGTTTTCGTTGTTAAGTCACCGATATAGGTGAAGTTTATGAAACATCTTAACAAGTGTTTTCGTTGTTAAGTCACCGATATAGGTGGATTTTATGAAAATATTAACAAGTGTTTTCGTTGTTAAGTCACCGATATAGGTGGAGTTTATGAAAAAAAACATATAGGTGGAGTTTATGAAAAATCTTAACAAGATTTTTCGTTGTTAAGTCACCGATATAGGTGGAGTTTACGAAAAATTTAAACAAGTGTTTTCATTGTTAATTCGCTGATATAGGTGGAGTTTATGAAAATATAAACAAGTGTTTTCATTGTTAAGTCACCGATATAGGTGGAGTTTATCAAAAAAAAAAAACTTAACATGTGTTTTCATTGTTAAGTCACCTATATAGGTGGAGTTTATGAAAAATATTGACTAAGTCACCGATATAGGAGGAGTTTATGAAAAAAATCTTAACAAGTGCTTTCGTTGTTAAGTCGCCGATATAGGTGGAGTTTATGAAAAATCTTAACAAGTATTTTAGTTGTTAAGTCACCGATATAGGTGGAGTTTATGAAAAATATTAACAAGTATTTTCGTTGTTAAGTCACCGATATATGTGGAGTTTATGAAAAAAACCATAACAAGTATTTTCGTTGTTAAGTCACCGATATAGGTGAAGTTTATCAAACATCTTAACAAGTGTTTTCGTTGTTAAGTCAGCGATATAGGTGGATTTTATGAAAATTTAACAAGTGTTTTCGTTGTTAAGTCACCGATATAGGTGGAGTTTATGAAAAAAAACCATATAGGTGGAGTTTATGAAAAAAACCTTAACAAGTGTTTTCGTTGTTAAGTCACTAATATAGGTGGAGTTTATGACAAATCTTAACAAATGTTTTCGTTGTTAAGTCACCGATATAGGTGAAGATTATGAAAAATCTTAACAAGTGTTTTCGTTGTTAAGTCACCGATATATGTGGAGTTTATGAAAAAACCTTAACAAGTGTTTTCGTTGTTAAGTCAATGATATAGGTGAAGTTTATGAAACATCTTAACAAGTGTTTTCTTTGTTAAGTCACCGATATAGGTGGAGTTTATGAAAAAAAACATATAGGTGGAGTTTATGAAAAATCTTAACAAGTGTTTTCGTTGTTAAGTCACCGATATAGGTGGAGTTTATGAAAAATTTAAACAAGTGTTTTCATTGTTAAGTCACTGATATAGGTGGAGTTTATGAAAATCTCAACAAGTGTTTTCATTGTTAAGTCACCGATATAGGTGGAGTTTATGAAAAAAAAAACTTAACAAGTGTTTTCGTTGTTAAGTCACCGATATAGGTGGAGTTTATGAAAAATCTTAACTAAGTCACCGATATAGGTGGAGTTTATGAAAAAAACCTTAACAAGTGTTTTCGTTGTTAAGTCGCCGATATAGGTGGAGTTTATAAAAAATCTTAACAAGTATTTTCGTTGTTAAGTCACCTATATAGGTGGAGTTTATGAAAAATCTTAACAAGTGTTTTCGTTGTTCAGTCACCGATATATGTGGAATTTATGAAAAAAACCTTAACAAGTATTTTCGTTGTTGTGACACCCCGACTAATTAAATACCGGGTAGCTACTCCTTTATAAAATTAATTCAAAATGCCAAGTTGGCTCAGTTGATAGCATCACTGTCGAAAACATTTTAATATCACTAACCACCTAGTATTTAAAAAGCAAGTTGCCAAATTTTAATTTAAGTCTGATTAACATGCAACAAGTGGAAGGAAGAAATAAATAACACCATACACCATACTGAAGTAAAACGAATAACCATCACATAACAGTAATTAAAGTCTGGAGGAAAAACTCCTCACTACAATGCCATACTAAAATAAATAAACTGAACTGAAATAAAACATGCTAAAGTCTGAAACTGAAATGTAAAAGATGCTCTAAATAGAAATGGGCAACATGCCCTACAACTGATAGATAGTGACTCTGGAATCCAAAAGACAGAAGCGTCTATGAACAAATCCCTGTAGCTTCCACAAACCGCTACAGCGCGTCACCTGAATGAGTACCTATGCTTGGTGTCCTTGTAGCTGGGCACCTAAAATGGTTTTACAAGAAAAGATTTGAAAAGCAAACGGGTCAGAGCCCGAATGTGTTATATTTTAAAAACCTGCAAGTGCTTTAAAAACATTTAAAACATTAAATGCAAAGTACATGTTAGGACGTGCACTCACATTATATTCTCACCTCTCGTCTAACTGTGCACTCCTAACGCAAGTACCCATCTATAACTACCCATACTACTAGCTAAGTGACAACATATCTAGCTAGACTGCCAAAGGTCCTGCCAATAATACTTGGTTCCATTTACATAATAATGCTCGTAATTAAATAGGGGTTTAACGTCAACTCAGATACTCAATGTGCAATATTTATAACTGTCAATTAACTCGTTATATTTCTCGAAACAATACCGTAATATAGTTACAACATTAACATGATGATTCTCATTAATTAAATGTATATTATTCACATCATAAATATACAATACAAGCACCCCGCAACTAAGCTGTAGTGCACACATACTCTGCTATCCATCCCGGTACATCACGTACATAAGGATCACATATTCCGAATCTCTCAGGAATAGTTCAGATAACACAAATCACAAATAGTGGAGGCGAACACAGTCACCATCACATGGGTCACGCACATACCTACGCTCCCATGATCATGCAGACTTATTAATATCACAATAAGTCCTTCTATGACCTATGTTCATCAAGGTACCAGTCTATATCCCCCCCGTAGGCACACAAGGATTAGAGGGTCCTAAGCGAACGTAACCTCCCGTGATAGCAAGTATGGTAGGTATGTCATACACACAAGATTTTATGCAAAGCATTCACACATCTTAGATATCTCAATATTAATAAAGTCATACTCTACATCATTATACCATTATTCCAAATCCATATATTTCAAGTATCCCGATAATATATAATTTAAATGGTCGACACGTCTCACGTCGTAATTCCTTAAACTTAAAACCTATCTCAAATAGACTATTAATTCTCCCATAATTCTCACATATGACATCTTTATACCTAAGGTCTTTGCTTCTGCCCCAAACCTTATTTCATCAACTTATTCAAATTTGTACTATTAACCCAAATATTATCTCACATGACAAATTTCAGTTATTTAGAAAAATTCCTCAAATTACATTCCAAATAAAGTCCCATCTCATAATCATGCCTACTGGTCTTCCTTAAAGTTAAGGGTATTCATAAAGTCTCTAATAATATTATCCAAGGGTTAACACCACTAAAATTCAATTAAGGGAAAACTTCATTTATTCTGGGAAGGTCGATCGATCGACCTTGACCTTCGATCGATCGATTTTGTCGATCGATCGACTGATGAATGTCGATCGATCGATTACACAGGTATAGTTACGGACTGCTTCGATTTGCAGATTTGAAAACATCCCAAAACTTATTTTTAAAGTATGATTCTCTAATATAACGTTATAGTAATGTCATATAACCAACCTACAATATTACTAACGTCCATAAATCAATATTTCAACAACTAAAGGCTACATATGGATCAATCTTTATCAAAAACCTAGTTTTCTAATTTATCTCAAGAACATTCATAAACCTCATCTTAAATCCGTTTTTGGTATCACAAAAGTCAGTAATTCTCTTAATATGATCTTCCAGTAACATTCTACATGCAACCTATATCCCAAAAATTAAACTAATAACTCCAATCTTATGGGTTTTTCATTATCTTCCAAGAACACATAAAGTTTTTTGAATAATCTAACATGGAAGAAGCATTCTCCGAAATTTAAATGGAATAAATCACTTGCCTTGATTGTCTCTGGATTTGGTGTTGGATTTGTAAGCTCTTTCTGCAGATTTTCTGCAGAATTCCTCCTCTTTCCCTTCCTCTCTAAGCATTCTTCTTCCAAAGGTGGCAATGGTGGCTAGGGTTTCCTTTGGGAGAGTTGGAAGACTAAATGATAACCTACGTAGCTTTCTAGGTTAATAAGGGTTGGTTATGGGCTTAGTGGGTCTTATCCACATCAGATTTAATTAACCAAATTTTCGTCACTTTTAATTCCTCAAAACGTGAAATTACCAAAATACCCTTTAAGTTGCCGGTATGGCCTAAAAATACCCCGGGACCCAAACCTATACCCCCGGCTAGTGTTTTCTGACTATCTCGACCCTTCCGGACGCAATGGCGCACTCAAAACGACCATACGGATTATAGATTTTAAATTCACTTTTTATTATCAAAATATTATACCGTGACGCGGCGGTCCCACGCGTCTCAACAAAATTTCTAAAATGCCGTATATAAATCCCACGACAAATTTTATAATACCAAGTTCATATATAATCATATATGCACATAATCAAATACTAACTCGTATCACATTAGTATTTATAACCCGGATTAATTTCCAATTAATACACAATTTAATTAATTAATCCCAAAAATAAATATAGTCAAAAGTACGGGGTATTACATACTCCCCCCCTAATAACTGAATTTCGTCCCGAAATTCGAAGCTAGAAAGTACCTGCTAAAAACAGCTCTGGATAACGTTCGCGCATCTCATCCTCGCGCTCCCATGTGGACTCCTCGACATTGTGATGTCGCCACTGAACACGCACTAACGGGACTATCTTTGACCGTAGTTTCCTCTCGCTTCGGTCTAAAATAGCAATTGGCCCCTCCTCGTAGGAGCTATCCGGCTGGAGATCGATGTCCTCCACAGAAATGTGAGAATGAGCCAAATCATCTCTAAGGTATTTCCTCAACGAGGAAATATGGAACACGTCGTGAATCCAATGCAAGTGCTCCGGTAGTCCAAGTCTATACGCAACCGGTCCGATCCGCTCAATAATAGGAAACGGCCCCACATACCTCGGTGCCAACTTCCCCTTCTTCCCGAATCGCATAATCCCCTTCATCGGAGAAACCTTGAGCAAAACCTGGTCCCCCACTTGGAACTCCCTGAAAAACCTCTTCGCATCAGCATAACTCTTCTGCCTGTCTTGAGCTACCCGAATGCGACTCTGAATCAACTCAATCCTTGCCGAAGTATCCTGAATCACTTCCGGACCAAGTAGTTTGTTGTCCCCCACCTCCAACCAACATGCTGGGGAACGACAAGGCCTACCGTACAATGCCTCAAACGGAGCCATGCCAATAGTGAACTGATAGGAGTTGTTGTAAGCAAACTCTACCAGTGGGAGGTACTGCTCCCATCCACCCCCGAAGTCAATGATGCACATGCGTAGCATGTCCTCCAACATCTGATTGGTGCGCTCTGTCTGCCCATCGGTCTGCGGATGATAAGCCGTACTCAACCTCAATTCCGTGCCCATGGCCTACTGGAAACTTTCCCAAAACCGCGAGACAAATATCTTGTCTCGGTCAGACACGATATTTAGGGGCACACCGTGAAGTCTCACAATCTCTGAAATGAAGAGCTGGGCATACTGTCCCGTAGTGTAGTTGGTCCTTACGGGTAAGAAGTGAGCGACCTTGGACAACCTGTCCACAATTACCCAAACGGAGTCGTGACCCTTCTGCGACGTAGGCAACCCCGTGACAAAATCCATGGATATGCTCTCCCACATCCACACCGGAACCTCCAACGGCTGTAGCAATCCTGCTGGTCTCTGATGATCCACTTTTACAAGCTGACAAGTGGCGCATTTCGAGACAAACTCAGCGATATCTCTCTTCATACCGCTCCACCAATACTGGCGTCTCATGTCTTGGTACATTTTATCCCCTCCGGGATGTACCGCGAACCGTGAGCCGTGCGACTCTGCCATCACATCGTGCCACAATTCTTCCCCTTCCGGAACTACCAATCTCCCATTGAAGCGCAATCCCCCGTCTGAGATAACGGTATAGGACTCGGCTCCCTCTGCAATTAATCGAACTATCTGCTCCTGACAGAACAAGTCATTAGCCTGTGCCCGTACTACCTTTGTGACAATCTGCGGTGTAACGGTCATCACAGACATGAAAGATCGGGCCACTGCATCCTGGTGTCCCAATTCCTTCCACTTAGCTTTCCACAACTCTGCCATTTCATCTGCTGGCCTACGGCTCAACGCGTCTGCTACCACGTTAGCCTTACCCGGGTGGTACTGGATGTCTAACTGGTAGTCCTTCACAAACTCAAGCCACCTACGCTGCCTCATATTCAATTCCTTTTGCGTGAACAGATACTGTAGTGACTTGTGGTCCGTGAACAGCTGAAACTTCTCCCCCAAAAGATAGTGCCTCCAAATCCGTAAGGCAAATACTACCGCTGCCAACTCTAAATCATGCGTGGGGTAATTCTTCTCGTGAGGCTTAAGCTTACGGGAAGCATAAGCTATGGCCTGTCTCTCCTGCTGCAATACACCTCCCAGTCCTTGCAAAGACGCGTCGGTGTAAACCAAATACTCAACTCCCGATCTCGGCAATGCTAACACAGGTGCTGAGGTCAATTTGTCCTTCAACTCATCGAATTCCAACTGACAGGCATCACTCCAAATGAACGACACACCTTTACGAGTAAGATGTGTCAAAGGACCTGCAATCTCTGAGAAACCCCGAATAAACCTCCTATAGTATCCTGCTAGACCCAAGAAACTACGAATTTCCGTTGGTGTCCTGGGCTGCCCCCACTCCCTCACCGCTGATACCTTCCCCGGATCAACAGATATTCCCTGGTCGGAAATAATGTGACCCAAGAACTGGACTTCCTTCAGCCAAAACCCGCACTTCTCGTATTTTGCATACAGCTCGTTCTGACGAAGTGTCTGCAAAACCTGCCTCAAATGCTCGGCGTGCTCCTCCTCTGTCTGAGAGTAAACCAGAATATCATCAATGAAGACAATGACAAACTGGTCTACGAAATCCCTGAACACTCTGTTCATCAAGTCTATAAACACTACTGGAGCGTTGGTCAAGCCGAAAGGCATAACCCGAAACTCGTAAGAACCATATCTCGATAAGAACGCAGTCTTCGAGACATCCTCCTCCCTGATACGCAACTGATGGTATCCCGATCTCAAATCAATCTTCGAGAAGAAAGAAGCTCCCCTCAACTGGTCGAATAAGTCATCGATTCGAGGCAACAGATACTTATTCCGTATCGTGACCTTATTCAACTCTCGGTAGTCCACGCACAATCTCAGTGAACCATCCCTCTTCTTCACAAACAAAACTGGAGCGCCCCAAGGTGAGGTACTCCTGCGAATAAAGCCCGGTCCTAACAACTGCTCTATCTGATCTCGTAGCTCTCTCATCTCAGCTGGAGCCATATGGTACGGTGCACGTGCTATAGGTCTCGTACCCGGTAGCAAATCTATAACAAAGTCTATCTCACGACTGGGTGGTAAGCCTGGTATCTCCTGAAACACATCTGAGTACTCCCTAACAACTGGGATAGAATCTAAAGGAATAACAACCTCCTTAGAGGTATCCTCCTCTATGTAATACAGATGGGCGGTCGATCCTCCCTCTGGGCGAGGCATCGCCACTACAAACATCTCTTGCCCCGGAATGGCAAAAACAATGCTCCCGCTGAAGCAATCAATCATGGTCCTATATGCTACGAGCCAATCCATACCGATGATCACATCGTGAACATGCATGTCTAACACTAACATATCTGCAGGTAATACCAAGCCACCAATCTCTACCCCCACTCCCCGACATATAAAGAATATAAGTGACCCACTCCCCAATGGTGAGTCGACACACGTAACTGTGCTCTCTGCCGTAGATAACAATCCCAAAGCTTTCGCGAAGTGTGTAGCTATAAAACAATGTGTAGCACCCGTATCAAACAATACCCGACCCATAGTGCCATGGATAGGAAACGTACCCTCAATCGCGGGCGGTACCTGTGGAACTGCAGCCTGGTGAACGTTGTAGACACGTCCATACTGTAGCTGCCCCTGTTGAGCTGGGACTGCTGGGATGGGTGGCAATGCTGCCATCTGTGGCGGTACGGGAAGAGCTGCGGGAAACATCGGCCTCTGTGGCTCCTGGCGAGTACCCTGCTGCTGCTGCTGTGGGGCCCTGCCCCTATCAGGACAATCCTGCTTCTTATGGCCAGTCTTGCCACAAGTAAAGCACTTTCCTGGGAAGTTCCCTCCCCTCTGCCCCTGCTGTCCCCGGCCCTGGTGGCCGTTACCATTCCTCCCTTGGCCCTGCTGGCCCTGGTGAAACTGCTGCCCATTCTGCCCCTGCTGGCCCTGATGGCCGTTTGGACCCTGATGGCCCTGACGGAAACTTCCCTGTCCCTGCCTGTAGTTCCCTGACCGGAACCTCTTATTATCCCCCTGCTCAGTCTGTCTCTGCCCCTGACCGGTTTTTGCCCCGCTGGCACCATGTCCTCCAGTCCTGCCCTGATGGCTAGACTCCCCCGATTGCTTGCCCTCGGCCATATGAAAATGGTGGTCCTGGCAGTGTAATAATGCAGCGTTAACCACATCAGAATACGTGGCCAACGATAAGTTCCCTAGAAGATGCTGACGGATCCTCCAAGTCAACCCATCAGTGAACTTATCTACCTTCTTCTTCTCTGTTGGAATCTCGTCTGGAACGATATTCAACAGGTTAGTGAATTCGGCCTCATACTCGGCCACTGTCTTGCCCTCTTGCTTCAAACTCATCAGCTTCCTCCTCATCTCTGTATGAACTGCGGACGGAAAGTACTTGCGGTCGAACCGCACCCAGAACTCCTGAATCGTGAGGGTATCCCTCTCCTCCGCGGTGGTAATGGACTCCCACCACTGCAGTGCAGATCCAACTAGCTTGAAAGTAGCTAGTACCTGTTTCTGAACATCAGTGCACTCATGCATCCTCAAATGCCTCTGTATGTCCTTCCTCCACTGGCTCGAGACTACTACATCTGAGCTTCCTGCAAACTCTGGCGGATGAGCTTTCTGAAAAGCGTCATGTACACGCTCCCAAGCAGATGGGAATGCATTAACCTGTACTGGCGCGACAACCGGCGCCTGAGGTGGTGCCTGCTGAATCACGGCAATCGCGGCATTTACCGCTTGGGCTACTATAGCAGCAACCTCAGCGGCGTTCATCATGCCCTGAACTGGAGCGGGCTGTGGTTCGGGTGTTGCATCCCTGGGAACTCGTCGTGCACGTCGTGGAGGCATCTGAAATAAGAACAAAGTTTATAAGTTCACGGTTTATAAACTTAAAATAGCTGGAGAACGAAGCATACACAAAAAGAGTACAACAGTCCTAAAATATAGGGCTCTATATCAAAGAAAACGTAGCAGAAACATAATAGCCGTACATATCCTAAAGGACACTAGAACCTGATGCTCTGATACCACCTGTGACACCCCGACTAATTAAATACCGGGTAGCTACTCCTTTATAAAATTAATTCAAAATGCCAAGTTGGCTCAGTTAATAGCATCACTGTCGAAAACATTTTAATATCACTAACCACCTAGTATTTAAAAAGCAAGTTGCCAAATTTTAATTTAAGTCTGATTAACATGCAACAAGTGGAAGGAAGAAATAAATAACACCATACACCATACTGAAGTAAAACGAATAACCATCACATAACAGTAATTAAAGTCTGGAGGAAAAACTCCTCACTACAATGCCATACTAAAATAAATAAACTGAACTGAAATAAAACATGCTAAAGTCTGAAACTGAAATGTAAAAGATGCTCTAAATAGAAATGGGCAACATGCCCTACAACTGATAGATAGTGACTCTGGAATCCAAAAGACAGAAGCGTCTATGAACAAATCCCTGTAGCTTCCACAAACCGCTACAGCGCATCACCTGAATGAGTACCTATGCTTGGTGTCCTTGTAGCTGGGCACCTAAAATGGTTTTACAAGAAAAGATTTGAAAAGCAAACGGGTCAGAGCCCGAATGTGTTATATTTTAAAAACCTGCAAGTGCTTTAAAAACATTTAAAACATTAAATGCAAAGTACATGTTAGGACGTGCACTCACATTATATTCTCACCTCTCGTCTAACTGTGCACTCCTAACGCAAGTACCCATCTATAACTACCCATACTACTAGCTAAGTGACAACATATCTAGCTAGACTGCCAAAGGTCCTGCCAATAATACTTGGTTCCATTTACATAATAATGCTCGTAATTAAATAGGGGTTTAACGTCAACTCAGATACTCAATGTGCAATATTTATAACTGTCAATTAACTCGTTATATTTCTCGAAACAATACCGTAATATAGTTACAACATTAACATGATGATTCTCATTAATTAAATGTATATTATTCACATCATAAATATACAATACAAGCACCCCGCAACTAAGCTGTAGTGCACACATACTCTGCTATCCATCCCGGTACATCACGTACATAAGGATCACATATTCCGAATCTCTCAGGAATAGTTCAGATAACACAAATCACAAATAGTGGAGGCGAACACAGTCACCATCACATGGGTCACGCACATACCTACGCTCCCATGATCATGCAGACTTATTAATATCATAATAAGTCCTTCTATGACCTATGTTCATCAAGGTACCAGTCTATATCCCCCCCGTAGGCACACAAGGATTAGAGGGTCCTAAGCGAACGTAACCTCCCGTGATAGCAAGTATGGTAGGTATGTCATACACAAAAGATTTTATGCAAAGCATTCACACATCTTAGATATCTCAATATTAATAAAGTCATACTCTACATCATTATACCATTATTCCAAATCCATATATTTCAAGTATCCCGATAATATATAATTTAAATGGTCGACACGTCTCACGTCGTAATTCCTTAAACTTAAAACCTATCTCAAATAGACTATTAATTCTCCCATAATTCTCACATATGACATCTTTATACCTAAGGTCTTTGCTTCTGCCCCAAACCTTATTTCATCAACTTATTCAAATTTGTACTATTAACCCAAATATTATCTCACATGACAAATTTCATTTATTTAGAAAAATTCCTCAAATTACATTCCAAATAAAGTCCCATCTCATAATCATGCCTACTGGTCTTCCTTAAAGTTAAGGGTATTCATAAAGTCTCTAATAATATTATCCAAGGGTTAACACCACTAAAATTCAATTAAGGGAAAACTTCATTTATTCTGGGAAGGTCGATCGATCGACCTTGACCTTCGATCGATCGATTTTGTCGATCGATCGACTGATGAATGTCGATCGATCGATTACACAGGTATAGTTACGGACTGCTTCGATTTGCAGATTTGAAAACATCCCAAAACTTATTTTTAAAGTATGATTCTCTAATATAACGTTATAGTAATGTCATATAACCATCCTACAATATTACTAACGTCCATAAATCAATATTTTAACAACTAAAGGCTACATATGGATCAATCTTTATCAAAAACCTAGTTTTCTAATTTATCTCAAGAACATTCATAAACCTCATCTTAAATCCGTTTTTGGTATCACAAAAGTCAGTAATTCTCTTAATATGATCTTCCAGTAACATTCTACATGCAACCTATATCCCAAAAATTAAACTAATAACTCCAATCTTATGGGTTTTTCATTATCTTCCAAGAACACATAAAGTTTTTTGAATAATCTAACATGGAAGAAGCATTCTCCAAAATTTAAATGGAATAAATCACTTGCCTTGATTGTCTCTGGATTTGGTGTTGGATTTGTAAGCTCTTTTTGCAGATTTTCTGCAGAATTCCTCCTCTTTCCCTTCCTCTCTAAGCTTTCTTCTTCCAAAGGTGGCAATGGTGGCTAGGGTTTCCTTTGGGAGAGTTGGAAGACTAAATGATAACCTACGTAGCTTTCTAGGTTAATAAGGGTTGGTTATGGGCTTAGTGGGTCTTATCCACATCAGATTTAATTAACCAAATTTTCGTCACTTTTAATTCCTCAAAACGTGAAATTACCAAAATACCCTTTAAGTTGCCGGTATGGCCTAAAAATACCCCGGGACCCAAACTATACCCCCAGCTAGTGTTTTCTGACTATCTCGACCCTTCCAGACGCAATGGAGCACTCAAAACGACCATACGGATTATAGATTTTAAATTCACTTTTTATTATCAAAATATTATACCGTGACGCGGCGGTCCCACGCGTCTCAACAAAATTTCTAAAATGCCGTATATAAATCCCACGACAAATTTTATAATACCAAGTTCATATATAATCATATATGCACATAATCAAATACTAACTCGTATCACATTAGTATTTATAACCCGGATTAATTTTCAATTAATACACAATTTAATTAATTAATCCCAAAAATAAATATAGTCAAAAGTATGGGGTATTACAGTTGTTAAGTCACCGATATAGGTGAAGTTTATGAAACATCTTAACATGTGTTTTCGTTGTTAAGTCACCGATATAGGTGGATTTTATAAAAATCTTAACAAGTGTTTTCGTTGTTAAGTCACCGATATAGGTGGAGTTTATGAAAAAAACCATATAGGTGGAGTTTATGAAAAAAATCTTAACAAGTGTTTTCGTTGTTAAGTCACTAATATAGGTGGAGTTTATGAAAAATCTTAACAAATGTTTTAGTTGTTAAGTCACCGATATAGGTGGAGTTTATGAAAAATCTTAACAAGTGTTTTCGTTGTTAAGTCACCGATATATGTGGAGTTTATGAAAAAACCTTAACAAGTGTTTTCGTTGTTAAGTCCACGATATAGGTGAAGTTTATGAAACATCTTAACAAGTGTTTTCGTTGTTAAGTCAACTATGTAGGTGGAGTTTATGAAAATCTCAACAAGTGTTTTCATTGTTAAGTCACCGATATAGGTGGAGTTTAAGAAAAAAAAACTTTACAAGTGTTTTCGTTGTTAAGTCACCGATATAGGCGGAGTTTATGAGAAATCTTTACTAAGTCACCGATATAGGTGGAGTTTATGAAAAAAACCTTAACAAGTGTTTTCGTTGTTAAGTCACTGATACAGGTGGAGTTTATGAAAAATCTTAACAAATGTTTTCGTTGTTAAGTCACCGATATAGGTGGAGTTTATGAAAAATCTTAACAAGTGTTTTCTTTGTTAAGTCACCGATATATGTGGAGTTTATGAAAAAACCTTAACAAGTGTTTTCGTTGTTAAGTCAACGATATAGGTGAAGTTTATGAAACATCTTAACAACTGTTTTCGTTGTTAAATCACCGATATAGGTGGATTTTATGAAAATATTAACAAGTGTTTTCGTTGTTAAGTCACCGATATAGGTGGAGTTTATGAAAAAAAACATATAGGTGGAGTTTATGAAAAATCTTAACAACTGTTTTCGTTGTTAAGTCGCCGATATAGGTGGAGTTTATGAAAAATTTAAACAAGTGTTTTCATTGTTAAGTCACTGATATAGGTGGAGTTTATGAAAATCTCAACAAGTGTTTTCATTGTTAAGTCACTGATATAGGTGGATTTTATGGAAAAAAAAACTTAACAAGTATTTTCGTTGTTAAGTCACCGATATAGGTGGAGTTTATGAAAAATCTTAACTAAGTCACCGATATAGGTGGAGTTTTTGAAAAAAACGTTAACAAGTGTTTTCGTTGTTAAGTCACTAATATAGGCGGAGTTTATGAAAAATCTTAACAAATGTTTTCGTTGTTAAGTCACCGATATAGGTGGAGTTTATGAAAAATCTTAACAAGTAGTTTTGTTGTTAAGTCACCGAAATATGTGGAGTTTATGAAAAAACCTTAACAAGTGTTTTCGTTGTTAAGTCAACGATATAGGTGAAGTTTATGAAACATCTTAACAAGTGTTTTCGTTGTTAAGTCACCTATGTAGGTGGAGTTTATGAAAATCTCAAAAAGTGTTTTCATTGTTAAGTCACCGATATTGGTGGAGTTTACGAAAAAAAAACTTAACAAGTGTTTTCGTTGTTAAGTCTCCAATATAGGTGGATTTATGAAAAATCTTAACTAAGTCACCGATATAGGTGGAGTTTATGAAAAAAACCTTAACAAGTGTTTTCGTTGTTAAGTCACCGATATAGGTGGAGTTTACGAAAAATCTTAATAAATGTTTTCGTTGTTAAGTCACCGATATAGGTGGAGTTTATGAAAAATCTTAACAAGTGTTTTCGTAGTTAAGTCACCGATATATGTGGAGTTTATGAAAAAACCTTAACAAGTGTTTTCGTTGTTAAGTCACCGATATAGGTGAAGTTTATGAAACATCTTAACAAGTGTTTTCGTTGTTAAGTCACCGATATAGGTGGATTTTATGAAAATATTAACAAGTGTTTTCGTTGTTAAGTCACCGATATAGGTGGAGTTTATGAAAAAAAAACATATAGGTGGAGTTTATGAAAAATCTTAACAAGTGTTTTCGTTGTTAAGTCACCGATATAGGTGGAGTTTACGAAAAATTTAAACAAGTGTTTTCATTGTTAATTCGCTGATATAGGTGGAGTTTATGAAAATATAAACAAGTGTTTTCATTGTTAAGTCACCGATATAGGTGGAGTTTATCAAAAAAAAAAAAACTTAACATGTGTTTTCATTGTTAAGTCACCTATATAGGTGGAGTTTATGAAAAATATTGACTAAGTCACCGATATAGGTGGAGTTTATGAAAAAAATCTTAACAAGTGCTTTCGTTGTTAACTCGCCGATATAGGTGGAGTTTATGAAAAATCTTAACAAGTATTTTAGTTGTTAAGTCACCGATATAGGTGGAGTTTATGAAAAATCTTAACAAGTGTTTTCATTGTTCAGTCACCGATATAGGCGGAGTTTATGAGAAATCTTAACTAAGTCACCGATATAGGTGGAGTTTATGAAAAGAACCTTAACAAGTGTTTTCGTTGTTAAGTCACTGATACAGGTGGAGTTTATGAAAAATCTTAACAAGTGTTTTCGTAGTTAAGTCACCGATATATGTGGAGTTTATGAAAAAACCTTAACAAGTGTTTTCGTTGTTAAGTCACCGATATAGGTGAAGTTTATGAAACATCTTAACAAGTGTTTTCGTTGTTAAGTCACCGATATAGGTGGATTTTATGAAAATATTAACAAGTGTTTTCGTTGTTAAGTCACCGATATAGGTGGAGTTTATGAAAAAAAAACATATAGGTGGAGTTTATGAAAAATCTTAACAAGTGTTTTCGTTGTTAAGTCACCGATATAGGTGGAGTTTACGAAAAATTTAAACAAGTGTTTTCATTGTTAATTCACTGATATAGGTGGAGTTTATGAAAATCTAAACAAGTGTTTTCATTGTTAAGTCACCTATATTGTTGGAGTTTATCAAAAAAAATACTTAACAAGTGTTTTCGTTGTTAAGTCACCTATATAGGTGGAGGTTATGAAAAATATTAACTAAGTCACCGATATAGGTGGAGTTTATGAAAAAAATCTTAACAAGTGTTTTCGTTGTTAAGTCGCCGATATAGGAGGAGTTTATGAAAAATCTTAACAAGTATTTTCGTTGTTAAGTCACCGATATAGGTGGAGTTTATGAAAAATCTTAACAAGTGTTTTCGTTGTTCAGTCACCGATATATGTGGAGTTTATGTAAAAAACCATAACAAGTATTTTCGTTGTTAAGTCACCGATATAGGTGAAGTTTATGAAACATCTTAACAAGTGTTTTCACTGTTAACTCACCGATATAGGTGGATTTTATGAAAATCTTAACAAGTGTTTTCGTTGTTAAGTCACCGATATAGGTGGAGTTTATGAAAAAAAACCATATAGGTGGAGTTTATGAAAAAAAACCTTAACTAGTGTTTTCGTTGTTAAGTCACCTATGTAGGTGGAGTTTATGAAAATCTCAACAAGTGTTTTCATTGTTAAGTCACCGATATAGGTTGAGTTTATGAAAAAAAAAACTTAACAAATGTTTTCGTTGTTAAGTCACCGATATAGGTGGAGTTTATCAAAAATCTTAACTAAGTCACCGATATAGGTGGAGTTTATGAAAAAAACCTTAACAAGTGTTTTCGTTGTTAAGTCACTGATACAGGTGGAGTTTATGAAAAATCTTAGCAAATGTTTTCGTTGTTAAGTCACCGATATAGGTGGAGTTTATGAAAAATCTTAACAAGTGTTTTCGTTGTTAAGTCACCGATATATGTGGAGTTTATGAAAAAACCTTAACAAGTGTTTTCGTTGTTAAGTGAACGATATAGGTGAAGTTTATGAAACATCTTAACAAGTGTTTTCGTTGTTAAGTCACCGATATAGGTGGATTTTAAGAAAATATTAACAAGTGTTTTCGTTGTTAAGTCACCGATATAGGTGGAGTTTATGAAAAAAAACATATAGGTGGAGTTTATGATAAATCTTAACAAGTGTTTTCGTTGTTTAGTCACCGATATAGGTGGAGTTTATGAAAAATTTAAACAAGTGTTTTCATTGTTAAGTCACTGATATAGGTGGAGTTTATGAAAATCTCAACAAGTGTTTTCATTGTTAAGTCACCGATATAGGTGGAGTTTATGAAAAAAAAACTTAACAATTGTTTTCGTTGTTAAGTCACCGATATAGGTGGAGTTTATGAAAAATCTTAACTAAGTCACCGATATAGGTGGAGTTTATGAAAAAAACCTTAACAACTGTTTTCGTTGTTAAGTCACCGATATAGGTGGAGTTTATGAAAAATCTTAACAAGTATTTTCGTTGTTAAGTCACCGATATAGGTGGAGTTTATGAAAAATCTTAACAAGTGTTTTTGTTGTTAAGTCACCGATATATGTGGAGTTTATGAAAAAAAACCTTAACAAGTATTTTCGTTGTTAAGTCACCGATATAGGTGAAGTTTATGAAACATCTTAACAAGTGTTTTCGTTGTTAAGTCACCGATATAGGTGGATTTTATGAAAATCTTAACAAGTGTTTTCGTTGTTAAGTCACCGATATAGGTGGAGTTTATGAAAAAAAAACATATAGGTGGAGTTTATGAAAAAAACCTTAACAAGTGTTTTCATTGTGAAGTCACTAATATAGGTGGAGTTTATGAAAAATCTTAACAAATGTTTTCGTTGTTAAGTCACCGATATAGGTGGAGTTTATGAAAAATCTTAACAAGTGTTTTCGTTGTTAAGTCACCGATATATGTGGAGTTTATGAAAAAACCTTAACAAGTGTTTTCGTTGTTAAGTCAACGATATAGGTGAAGTTTATGAAACATCTTAACAAGTGTTTTCGTTGTTAAGTCACCTATGTAGGTGGAGTTTATGAAAATCTCAACAAGTGTTTTCATTGTTAAGTCACCGATATAGGTGGAGTTTATTAAAAAAAAACTTAACAAGTGTTTTCGTTGTTAAGTCACCGATATAGGTGGAGTTTATGAAAAATCTTAACTAAGTCACCGATATAGGTGGAGTTTATGAAAAAAACCTTAAGAAGTGTTTTCGTTGTTAAGTCACTGATACAGGTGGAGTTTATGAAAAATCTTAACAAATGTTTTCGTTGTTAAGTCACCGATATAGGTGGAGTTTATGAAAAATCTTAACAAGTGTTTTCGTTGTTAAGTCACCGATATATGTGGAGTTTATGAAAAAACCTTAACAAGTGTTTTCGTTGTTAAGTCAACGATATAGGTGAAGTTTATGAAACATGTTAACAAGTGTTTTCGTTGTTAAATCACCGATATAGGTGGATTTTATGAAAATATTAACAAGTGTTTTCGTTGTTAAGTCACCGATATAGGTGGTGTTTATGAAAAAAAACATATAGGTGGAGTTTATGAAAAATCTTAACAAGTGTTTTCGTTGTTAAGTCACCGATATAAGTGGAGTTTATGAAAAATTTAAACAAGTGTTTTCATTGTTAAGTCACTGATATAGGTGGAGTTTATGAAAAATCTTAACAAGTGTTTTCGTTGTTAAGTCACCGATATAGGTGGAGTTTATGAAAAATTTAAACAAGTGTTTTCATTGTTAAGTCACTGATATAGGTGGAGTTTATGAAAATCTCAACAAGTGTTTTCATTGTTAAGTCACCGATATAGGTGGAGTTTATGAAAAAATAACTTAACAAGAATTTTCGTTGTTAAGTCACCGATATAGGTGGAGTTTATGGAAAATCTTAACTAAGTCACCGATATAGGTGGAGTTTTTGAAGAAAACCTTAACAAGTGTTTTCGTTGTTAAGTCGCCGATATAGGTGGAGTTTATGAAAAATCTTAACAAGTATTTTCGTTGTTAACTCACCGATATAGGTGGAGTTTATGAAAAATCTTAACAAGTGTTTTCGTTGTTTAGTCACCGATATATGTGGAGTTTATGAAAAAAACCTTAACATGTATTTTCGTTGTTAAGTCACCGATATATGTGAAGTTTATGAAACATATTAACAAGTGTTTTCGTTGTTAAGTCACCGATATAGGTGGAGTTTATGAAAAAAAACCATATAGGTGGAGTTTATGAAAAAAACCTTAACAAGTGTTTTCGTTGTTAAGTCACTAATATAGGTGGAGTTTATGAAAAATCTTAACAAATGTTTTCGTTGTTAAGTCACCGATATAGGTGGAGTTTATGAAAAATCTTAACAAGTGTTTTCGTTGTTAAGTCACCGATATATGTGGAGTTTATGAAAAAACCTTAACAAGTGTTTTCGTTGTTAAGTCAACGATATAGGTGAAGTTTATGAAACATCTTAACAAGTGTTTTCGTTGTTAAGTCACCGATATAGGTGGATTTTAAGAAAATATTAACAAGTGTTTTCGTTGTTAAGTCACCGATATAGGTGGAGTTTATGAAAAAAAACATATAGGTGGAGTTTATGAAAAATCTTAACAATTGTTTTCGTTGTTAAGTCACCGATATAGGTGGAGTTTATGAAAAATTTAAACAAGTGTTTTCATTGTTAAGTCACTGATATAGGTGGAGTTTATGAAAATCTCAACAAGTGTTTTCATTGTTAAGTCACCGATATAGGTGGAGTTTATGAAAAAAAAACAATATAGGTGGAGTTTATGAAAAAAACCTTAACAAGTGTTTTCGTTATTAAGTCACTGATACAGGTGGAGTTTATGAAAAATCTTAACGAATGTTTTCGTTGTTAAGTCACCGATATAGGTGGAGTTTATGAAAAATCTTAACAAGTGTTTTCTATGTTAAGTCACCGATATATGTGGAGTTTATGAAAAAACCTTAACAAGTGTTTTCGTTGTTAAGTCAACGATATAGGTGAAGTTTATGAAACATCTTAACAAGTGTTTTCGTTGTTAAGTCACCGATATAGGTGGATTTTATGAAAATATTAACAAGTGTTTTCGTTGTTAAGTCACCGATATATGTGGTGTTTATGAAAAAAAACATGTAGGTGGAGTTTATGAAAAATCTTAACAAGTGTTTTCGTTGTTAAGTCACCGATATAGGTGGAGTTTATGTAAAATTTAAACAAGTGTTTTCATTGTTAAGTCACTGATATAGGTGGAGTTTATGAAAATCTCAACAAGTGTTTTCATTGTTAAGTCACCGATATAGGTGGAGTTTATGAAAAAAAAAACTAAACAAGTGTTTTCGTCGTTAAGTCACCGATATAGGTGGAGTTTATGAAAAATCTTAACTAAGTCACCGATATAGGTGGAGTTTATGAAAAAAACCTTAACAAGTGTTTTCGTTGTTAAGTCGCCGATATCGGTGGAGTTTATGAAAAATCTTAACTAAGTCACCAATATAGGTGGAGTTTATGAAAAAAACCTTAACAAGTGTTTTCGTTGTTAAGTCACTAATATAGGTGGAGTTTATGAAAAATCTTAACAAATGTTTTCGTTGTTAAGTCACCGATATAGGTGGAGTTTATGAAAAATCTTAACAAGTGTTTTCGTTGTTAAGTCACCGATATATGTGGAGTTTATGAAAAAATCTTAACAAGTGTTTCGTTGTTAAGTCAACGATATAGGTGAAGTTTATGAAACATTTAAAAAGTGTTTTCGTTGTTAAGTCACCTATGTAGGTGGAGTTTATGAAAATCTCAACAAATGTTTTCATTGTTAAGTCACCGATATAGGTGGAGTTTATGAAAAAAAAACTTAACATGTCTTTTCGTTATTAAGTCACTGATATAGGTGGAGTTTATGAAAAATCTTAACTAAGTCACCGATATAGGTGGAGTTTATGAAAAAAACCTTAACAAGTGTTTTCTTTGTTAAGTCACTGATACAGGTGGAGTTTATGAAAAATCTTAACAAATGTTTTCGTTGTTAATCACCGATATAGGTGGAGTTTATGAAATATCTTAACAAGTGTTTTCGTTGTTAAGTCACCGATATATGTGGAGTTTATGAAAAAACCTTAACAAGTGTTTTCGTTGTTAAGTCAACGATATAGGTTAAGTCAACGATATAGGTGAAGTTCGCTTACAACAACTCCTATCAGTTCACGATTGGCATGGCTCCGTTTGAGGCATTGTACGGTAGGCCTTGTCGTTCCCCAGCATGTTGGTTAGAAGTGGAGGACAACAAACTACATGGGCCGGAAGTAATTCAGGATACTTCGACAAGGATTGAGTTGATTCGGAGTCGCATTCGAGTAGCTCAAGACAGGCAGAAGAGTTATGCTGACGCGAAAAGATTTTTCAGGGAGTTCCAAGTGGGGGACCAGGTTTTGCTCAGGGTATCTCCTATGAAGGGGATTATGCGATTCGGGAAGAAGGGGAAGTTGGCACCGAGATATGTGGGGCCGTTTCCTATTATTGAGCGGATCAGACCGGTTGCGTATAGACTTGGACTACCGGAGCACTTGCACCGGATTCACGACGTGTTCCATATTTCCTCGCTGAGGAAATACCTTAGAGATAATTTGGCTCATTCTCACATTGCTGTGGAGGACATCGATCTCCAGCCGGATAGCTCCTACGAGGAGGGGCCAATTGCTATTTTGGACCGAAGCAAGAGGAAACTGCGGTCAAAGATAGTCCCGTTAGTGCGTGTTCAGTGGCGACATCACAATGTCGAGGAGTCCACATGGGAGCGTGAGGATCAGATTCGCGAACGTTATCCAGAGCTGTTTTTAGCAGGTACTTTCTAGTTTCGAATTTTGGGACGAAATTCAGTTATTAGGGGGGAAGTATGTAATACCCCGTACTTTTGACTATATTTATTTTTAGGATTAATTAATTAAATGCGTATTAATTGGAAATTAATCCGGGTTATAAATACTAATGTGATGCGAATTGGTATTTGATTATGTGCATATATGATTATATATGTATTTGGTACTATGAAATTTGTCGTGAGATTTATATATGGCATTTTAGAAATTTTGTTGAGACGCGTGGGACCGCCGCGTCACGGTGCAATAGTTTGATAATAAAAGTGAATTTAAAATCTATAATCCGTATAGTCGTTTTTAGTGCTCCAACGCGTTCGGAAGGGTCGAGATAGTCAGAAAACACTAGCCGGGGGTATAGTTTGGGTCCCGGGGTATTTTTAGGCTATACCGGTAACTTAAAGGGTATTTTGGTAATTTTACATTTTTAGGAATTAAAAGTGACGAAAATTAGAGATGTATATCTGATGTGAATTAAGCCCATTAAGCCCATTAACCAACCCATATTAACCTAGAAGGCTACGTAGGTTGTCATTAGGTTTACAATCTTCCCCAAATCAAACCCTAGCCACCTTAAGCCACCATTGGAGAAGGAGCTTAGAGAGAGAGGAAATTCTGCAGAAATTCTTCATCAAATCCGGAATCAAACCAAGGCAAGTGATTTAAATTACATTCCTTATGCAGTGAATGCTTTTTCCATGTTAGAAACATTGTTAATCAATCTTTTATAAGAGTTAAAAGAAAACCCATGAAATTGGAAGATTGTTGTTTAATTTTGGGATAGGTTTGCATGTAGAAACATTGTTTGAAGATTTAATTCAGAGATTTCATATCTATGTGATGTATAAACGGATTAAAATCGGGGAAATTTTGATGAGAAGAACCTAGGGTTTATGTTCTTGAAGAAAATTGGGAATTAATGTTGAAATTTGTGATTTAATGATGTTTAGAAGGTATTAAACCCCTTTAATGATGTTAGTATAGCACCTTGGCATGTTTGAGGATGATTAGAGAACTCAATATATTGTTGGAACAAATTTTAGAAGAGGTTTGAGGAGTAAAAATGGATGGAAAACGAATTGGGAAAATTCTGGGCCGAAACTGGTCAGTCGTTAGAAGCAGCCCCAGGTCGTTCGAACGAACTCGTTCAAACGAGCTTCTAACGAGTTGACCAGTCGTTACTAATGAGTAGGGATTTCATTCGATATCTCATTCGAACGAGATATCGTTAGAAGGGACAGTTCGTTCGAACGAACTGGGATCTCGTTCGAACAGCCTCGTTCGAACGAGACTTCTAACGAGATGACAGTCCAAACTCGTTCGAACACTCGTTCGAACACTCGTTCGAACACTCGTTCGAACGAGACTTCTAACGAGCTGGCAGTTTGGGCCATTTTGGACTGTTTTGACTTTTGGAGTTCCGTAAACTGATTTGAGGATATAGATATCATTCCGTAGATGTAGTAATGATAGGATTGGGACATTTGGGTATTTATGAGGAGAAATTTACATACGAGAGTTGTATTACATGGACGGTTTGGGGCGAGACGTGAGTGTCCACTACGACGTGAGAATTAATTATGGCACGTATGATTATAAACCGGTATAGCATATATAGTGATAATTACAAGTTAGTACGAGAGTGAGAATAGTACTACGATTAAAATATGGTATTACTAAGACGTGTGATTACTTAGTATTGGTATATGGATTGTGTGTATGACATACCTACCATACTTGCTATCACGGGAGGTTGCGTTCTCTTAGGACCCTCTATTACTTGTGTGCCTATGGGGGGAATATAGACTGGTACCTCGATGAACATAGGTCATAGAAAGACTTATTGAGATATTAATAAGTCGGCTGACCGTGGGAGCGTAGGTATGTGCGTGACCCACGTGATGGTGGCTGTGTTCGCCTCCACTATTTGTGATTTGTGTTATCTGGGCTATTCCTGAGAGATTCGGAATAGGTGATCCTTATGTACGTGATGTACTGGGATGGATAGCAGAGTATGTGTGCACCGTAGCTTAGTTCTCGGGGTGCTTGTATTGTATATATATGATGAGATTAATATACATTTAATTAATGAGAATCCTCATGTTAATGTTGTAATTATATTACGGTATTGTTTCGAGAAATATAACGAGTTAACTGATAGTTATATATATTGCATATTGAGTATCTGAGTTGACGTTAAACCCCTATTTAATTACGAGCGTTATTATGTAAATGGAACCAAGTATTAAGGGCAGGACCTTTGGCAGTCTAGCTAGATATGTTGTCACTTAGCTAGTAGTATGGGTAGTTATAGATGGGTACTTGCGTTAGGAGTGCACAGTTAGACGAGAGGTGAGAATATAATGTGAGTGCACGTCCTAACATGTACTTTGCATTTAATGTTTTAAATGTTTTTAAAGCACTTGCAGGTTTTTAAAATATAACTCCACATTCGGGCTCTGACCCGTTTGCTTTTCAAATCTTTTTCTTGTAAAACCTTTTTAGGTGCCCAGCCGCAAGGACACCAAGCATAGGATACTCATTCAGGTGACGAGCTGTAGCTGCTTGTGGAAGCTACAGGGATTTGCATGTAGACGCTTCTATCTTTTGGATTCGAGAATCACCATCTATCAGTTGTAGGGCATGTTGCCCATTTCTTTAGAGACATCTTTTACATTTCAGTTTTCAGACTTTAGCATGTATTGTTTCAGTTTATTTATTTCAGTATGGGATTGTAGTGAGGAGTTTTTCCTCCAGACTTTATTTACTCTATTGTGATGGTTATTCATTTTACTTTAGTATGGTGAATGGTGTTATTTACTTCTTCATTACTTTTGTTGCATGTTAACCAGACTTAAATTAAAATTTGGCAACTTGCTTTTTAAATACTAGGTGGTTAGTAATATTAAAATGTTTTCGACAGTGATGCTATTAACTGAGCCAACTTGGCATTTTGAATTAATTTAATAAAGGAGTAGCTACCCGGTATTTAATTAGTCGGGGTGTCACAGGTGGTATCAGAGCATCAGGTTCTAGTGTCCTTTAGGATCTGTACGGCTATTATGTTTCCGCTACGTTTCTTTGATATAGAGCCCTATATTTTAGGACTGTTGTACTCTTTTTGTGTATGCTTCGTTATTCAGCTATATTAAGTTTATAACCGTGAACTTATAAACTTTGTTCTTATTTCAGATGCCTCCACGACGTGCACGACGAGTTCCCAGGAATGCAACGCCCGAACCCCAGCCCGCTCCAGTTCAGGGCATGATGAACGCCGCTGAGGTTGCTGCTATAGTAGCCCAAGCGGTAAATGCCGCGATTACCGTGATTCAGCAGGCACCACCTCAGGCGCTGGTTGCCGCGCCAGTACAGGTTAATGCATTCCCGTCTGCTTGGGAGCGTGTACGAGACGCTTTTCAGAAAGCGCATCCGCCAGAGTTTGCAGGTAGCTCAGACGTGGTAGTCTCAAGCCAATGGAGGAAGGACATACAGAGGCATTTGAGGATGCATGAGTGCACTGATGTTCAGAAACAGGTACTAGCTACTTTCAAGCTAGTAGGATCTGCGCTACAGTGGTGGGAGTCTATTACCACCGCGGAGGAGAGGGATACCCTCACGATTCAGGAGTTCTGGGTGCGGTTCGACTGCAAGTACTTTCCGTCCGTAGTTCATACAGAGATGATGAGGAAGCTGATGAGTTTGAAACAGGAAGGAAAGACAGTGGCCGAGTATGAGGCCGAGTTCACTAACCTGTTGAATATCGTTCCAGACGAGATACCAACAGAGAAAAAGAAGATAGAGAAGTTCACCGATGGGTTGAATTGGAGGATCCGTCAGCATCTGCTAGGGAACCTATCGTTGGCCACGTATTCTGATGTGGTTAACGCTGCATTATTGCACTGCCAGGACCACCGTTTTCATATGGCCGAGGGCAAGCGGTCGGGGGAGTCTAGCCATCAGGGCAGGACTGGAGGACATGGTGCCAGCGGGGCACAATCGGGTCAGGGGCAGAGGCAGATTGAGCAGGGCTCCCAGCAGGGGGATAATAAGAGGTTCCGGTCAGGGAACTACAGGCAGGGACAGGGAGGTTTCCGTCAGGGCCATCAGGGTCCAAATGGCCATCAGGGCCAACAGGGACAGAATGGGCAGCAGTTTCATCAGGGCCAGCAGGGCCAAGGGAGGAACGGTAACGGCCACCAGGGGCAGAGGGGAGGGAATTTCCCAGCGAAGTGCTTTACTTGTGGCAAGACTGGCCATAAGAAGCAGGATTGTCCTGATAGGGGCAGGGCCCCACAGCAGCAGCAGCAGGGTGCTCGCCAGGAGCCACAGAGGCCTATGTTTCCCGCAGCTCTTCCCGCACCGCCACAGATGGCAGCACTGCCACCCATTCCGGCAGTCCCAGCTCAGCAGGGGCAGCTACAGTATGGACGTGTCTACAACGTTCACCAGGCTGCAGTTCCACAGGCACCGCCCGCGATCGAGGGTACGTTTCCTATCCATGGCACTATGGGTCGGGTGTTATTTGATACAGGTGCTACACATTGTTTCATAGCTACACACTTCGCGGAAGCTTTAGGATTGTTAGCTACGGTAGAGAGCACAGTGACGTGTGTCGACTCACCATTAGGGAGTGGGTCACTTATTTTCTTTATATACCGGGGAGTGGGAGTAGAGGTTGGTGGTTTGGTATTGCCTGCAGACATGTTAGTGTTAGACATGCATGTTCACGATGTGATCATCGGTATGGATTGGCTCGTAGCATATCGGGCCATGATTGATTGCTTCAGCGGGAGCATTGTTTTTGCCATTCCGGGGCAAGAGATGTTTATAGTGGCGATGCCTCGCCCAGAGGGAGGATCGACCGCTCATCTGTATTACATAGAGGAGGATACCTCTAAGGAGGTTGTTATTCCTTTAGATTTGATCCTGGTTGTCAGGGAGTATTCGGATGTGTTTCAGGAGATACTAGGCTTACCACCCAGTCGAGAAATAGACTTCGTTATAGATTTGCTACCGGGTACGAGACCTATAGCACGTGCATCGTACCGTATGGCTCCAGCTGAGATGCGAGAGCTACGGGATCAGATAGAGCAGCTGTTGGGACAAGGCTTTATTCGCAGGAGTAACTCACCTTGGGGCGCTCCAGTTTTGTTTGTGAAGAAGAGGGACGGTTCACTGAGATTGTGTGTGGACTACCGAGAGTTGAATAAGGTCACGATACGGAATAAGTATCCGTTGCCTCGAATCGATGACTTATTCGACCAGTTGAGGGGATCTTCTTTCTTCTCGAAGATTGACTTGAGATCGGGATACCATCAGTTGTGTATCAGGGAGGAGGATGTCTCGAAGACTGCATTCTTGTCGAGATATGGTTCTTACGAGTTTCGGGTTATGCCGTTCGGCTTGACCAATGCTCCAGCAGTATTTATGGACTTGATGAACAGGGTGTTCAGGGATTTCCTAGATCAGTTTGTCATTGTCTTCATTGATGATATTCTGGTTTACTCTCAGACAGAGGAGGAGCACGCCGAGCATTTGAGGCAGGTTTTGCAGACACTCCGTCAGAACGAGTTGTATGCAAAATATGAGAAGTGCGGGTTTTGGCTGAAGGAAGTCCAGTTCTTGGGTCACATTATTTCCGACCAAGGGATATCTGTTGATCCGGGGAAAGTATCAGCGGTGAGGGAGTGGGGACAGCCCACGACACCAACGGAGATTCGTAGTTTCTTGGGTTTGGCAGGATACTACAGGAGGTTTATTCGGGGTTTCTCGGAGATAGCAGGTCCTTTGACACATCTTACTCGTAAGGGTGTGCCATACATCTGGAGTGATGCCTGTAAGTTGGCATTCGATGAATTGAAGGACAAATTGACCTCAGCACCTGTGTTAGCATTGCCGAGACCGGGAGTTGAGTATTTGGTATACACCGATGCGTCTTTGCAAGGACTGGGAGGTGTATTACAGCAGGAGAGACAGGCCATAGCTTATGCTTCCCGTAAGCTTAAGCCTCATGAGAAGAATTACCCCACGCATGATTTGGAGTTAGCAGCGGTAGTATTTGCCTTACGAATTTGGAGGCACTATCTTTTGGGGGAGAAGTTTCAGCTGTTCACGGACCACAAGTCCCAACAGTATCTGTTCACGCAGAAAGAGTTGAACATGCGACAGCGTAGGTGGCTTGAGTTTGTGAAAGACTACCAGTTCGACATCCAGTACCACCCGGGTAAGGCTAACGTGGCAGCAGACGCGTTGAACCGTAGGCCAGCAGATGAGGTGGCAGAGGTGTGGAAGGCAAAGTGGAAGGAATTGGGACACCAGGATGCAGTGGCCCGATCTTTCATGTCTGTGATGACCGTTACACCGCAGATTGTCACGAAGGTAGTACGGCCACAGGCTAATGACTCGTTCTGTCAGGAGAAGATAGTTCGATTACTTGCAGAGGGAGCCGAGTCCTATACCGTTAGCTCAGACGGGGGATTGCGCTTCAATGGGAGATTGGTAGTTCCGGAAGGGGATAAGTTGCGGCACGATGTGATGGCAGAGTCGCACGGCTCACGGTTCGCGGTACATCCCGGAGGGGACAAAATGTACCAAGACATGAGACGGCAATATTGGTGGAGCGGTATGAAGAGAGATATCGCTGAGTTTGTCTCGAAATGCGCCACTTGTCAGCTTGTAAAAGTGGATCATCAGAGACCAGCAGGATTGCTACAGCCGTTAGAGGTTCTGGTGTGGATGTGGGAGAGCACATCCATGGATTTTGTCACGGGGTTGCCGATGTCGCAGAGGGGTCACGACTCCGTTTGGGTAATTGTGGACAGGTTGTCCAAGGTCGCTCACTTCTTACCCGTAAGGACTGATTACACTTCGGGACAGTATGCCCAGCTCTTCATTTCAGAGATTGTGAGACTTCACGGTGTGCCCCTAAATATCGTGTCTGACAGAGACAAGATATTTGTTTCGAGGTTTTGGGAGAGTTTCCAGGAGGCCATGGGCACGGAATTGCAGTTGAGTACAGCTTATCATCCGCAGACTGATGGGCAGACAGAGCGCACCAATCAGATGTTGGAGGACATGCTACGCATGTGCATTATTGACTTCGGGGGTGGATGGGAGCAGTACCTTCCACTGGTAGAGTTCGCTTACAACAACTCCTATCAGTTCACGATTGGCATGGCTCCGTTTGAGGCGTTGTACGGTAGGCCTTGTCATTCCCCAGCATGTTGGTTAGAAGTGGGGGACAACAAACTACTTGGGCCGAAAGTAATTCAGGATACTTCGGCAAGGATTGAGTTGATTCGGAGTCGCATTCGAGTAGCTCAAGACAGGCAGAAGAGTTATGCTGACGCGAAAAGATTTTTCAGGGAGTTCCAAGTGGGGGACCAGGTTTTGCTCAGGGTATCTCCTATGAAGGGGATTATGCGATTCGGAAAGAAGGGGAAGTTGGCACCGAGATATGTGGGGCCGTTTCCTATTATTGAGCGGATCGGACCGGTTGCGTATAGACTTGGACTACCGGAGCACTTGCACCGGATTCACGACGTGTTCCATATTTCCTCGCTGAGGAAATACCTTAGAGATAATTTGGCTCATTCTCACATTGCTGTGGAGGACATCGATCTCCAGCCGGATAGCTCCTACGAGGAGGGGCCAATTGCTATTTTGGACCGAAGCGAGAAGAAACTGCGGTCAAAGATAGTCCCGTTAGTGCGTGTTCAGTGGCGACATCACAATGTCGAGGAGTCCACATGGGAGCGCGAGGATGATATGCGCGAACGTTATCCAGAGATGTTTTTAGCAGGTACTTTCTAGTTTCGAATTTCGGGACAAAATTCAGTTATTAGGGGGGAAGTATGTAATACCCCGTACTTTTGACTATATTTATTTTTAGGATTAATTAATTAAATGCGTATTAATTGAAAATTAATCCGGGTTATAAATACTAATGTGATGCTTATTGGTATTTGATTATGTGCATATATGATTATATATATATTTGGTATTATGAAATTTGTCGTGAGATTTATATACGGCATTTTAGAAATTTTGTTGAGACGCGTGGGACCGCCGCGTCACGGTGCAATAGTTTGATAGTAAAAGTGAATTTAAAATCTATAATCCGTATAGTCGTTTTGAGTGCGCCAACGCGTCCGGAAGGGTCGAGATAGTCAGAAAACACTAGCCGGAGGTATAGTTTGGGTCCCGGGGTATTTTTAGGCCATACCGGTAACTTAAAGGGTACTTTGGTAATTTTACACTTTTAGGAATTAAAAGTGACAAAAATTAGAGATGTAAATCTGATGTGAATTAATCCCATTAAGCCCATTAACCAACCCATATTAACCTAGAAGGCTACGTAGGTTGTCATTAGGTTTATAATCTTCCCCAAATCAAACCCTAGCCACCTTAAGCCACCATTGGAGAAGGAGCTTAGAGAGAGAGGAAATTCTGCCGAAATTCTTCACCAAATCCGGAATCAAACCAAGGCAAGTGATTTAAATTACATTCCTTATGCAGTGAATGCTTTTTCCATGTTATAAACATTGTTAATCAATCTTATATAAGAGTTAAAAGAAAACCCATGAAATTGGAAGATTGTTGTTTAATTTTGGGATAGGTTTGCATGTAGAAACATTGTTTGAAGATTTAATTCAGAGATTTCATATCTATGTGATGTATAAACGGATTAAAATCTGGGAAATTTTGATGAGAAGAACCTAGGGTTTATGTTCTTGAAGAAAATTGGGAATTAATGTTGAAATTTGTGATTTAATGATGTTTAGAAGGTATTAAACCCCTTTAATGATGTTAGTATAGCACCTTGGCATGTTTGAGGATGATTAGAGAACTCAATATATTGTTGGAACGAATTTTAGAAGAGGTTTGAGGAGTAAAAATGGATGGAAAACGAATTGGGAAAATTCTGGGCCGAAACTGGTCAGTCGTTAGAAGCAGCCCCAGGTCGTTCGAACGAACTCGTTCGAACGAGCTTCTAACGAGTTGACCAGTCATTACTAACGAGTAGGGATTTCGTTCGATATCTCATTCGAACGAGATATCGTTAGAAGGGACAGTTCGTTCGAACGAACTGGGATCTCGTTCGAACGAGACTTCTAACGAGATGACAGTCCAAACTCGTTCGAACACTCGTTCGAACGAGACTTCTAACGAGCTGGCAGTTTGGGCCATTTTGGACTTTTTTGACTTTTGGAGTTCCGTAAACTGATTTGAGGATATAGATATCATTCCGTAGATGTAGTAATGATAGGATTGGGACATTTGGGTATTTATGAGGAGAAATTTACATACGAGAGTTGTATTACATGGACGGTTTGGGGCGAGACGTGAGTGTCCACTACGACGTGAGAATTAATTATGGCACGTATGATTATAAACCGGTATAGCATATATAGTGATAATTATGAGTTAGTACGAGAGTGAGAATAGTACTACGATTAAAATATGGTATTACTAAGACGTGTGCTTACTTAGTATTGGTATATGGATTGTGTGTATGACATACCTACCATACTTGCTATCACGGGAGGTTGCGTTCGCTTAGGACCCTCTATTACTTGTGTGCCTACGGGGGGAATATAGACTGGTACCTCGATGAACATAGGTCATAGAAAGACTTATTGAGATATTAATAAGTCCGCTGACCGTGGGAGCGTAGGTATGTGCGTAACCCACGTGATGGTGACTGTGTTCGCCTCCACTATTTGTGATTTGTGTTATCTGGGCTATTCCTGAGAGATTCGGAATAGGTGATCCTGATGTACGTGATGTACCGGGATGGATAGCATAGTATGTGTGCACCGTAGCTTAGTTCTCGGGGTGCTTGTATTGTATATATATGATGAGATTAATATACATTTAATTAATGAGAATCCTCATGTTAATGTTGTAATTATATTACGGTATTGTTTCGAGAAATATAACGAGTTAACTGATAGTTATATATATTGCATATTGAGTATCTGAGTTGACGTTAAACCCCTATTTAATTACGAGCGTTATTATGTAAATGGAACCAAGTATTAAGGGCAGGACCTTTGGCAGTCTAGCTAGATATGTTGTTACTTAGCTAGTAGTATGGGTAGTTATAGATGGGTACTTGCGTTAGGAGTGCACAGTTAGACGAGAGGTGAGAATATAATATGAGTGCACGTCCTAACATGTACTTTGCATTTAATGTTTTAAATGTTTTTAAAGCACTTGCAGGTTTTTAAAATATAACTCCACATTCGGGCTCTGACCTGTTTGCTTTTAAAATCTTTTTCTTGTAAAACCTTTTTAGGTGCCCAGCCGCAAGGACACCAAGCATAGGATACTCATTCAGGTGACGAGTTGTAGCTGCTTGTGGAAGTTACAGGGATTTGCATGTGGACGCTTCTATCTTTTGGATTCCAGAATCACCATCTATCAGTTGTAGGGCATGTTGCCCATTTCTTTAGAGACATCTTTTACATTTCAGTTTTCAGACTTTAGCATGTATTGTTTCAGTTTATTTATTTCAGTATGGGATTGTAGTGAGGAGTTTTTCCTCCAGACTTTATTTACTCTATTGTGATGGTTATTCATTTTACTTTAGTATGGTGAATGGTGTTATTCATTTTCGTTGTTAAGTCACCGATATAGGTGGAGTTTATGAAAAATCTTAACAAGTGTTTTCGTTGTTAAGTCACCGATATATGTGGAGTTTATGAAAAAAACCTTAACAAGTGTTTTCGTTGTTAAGTCACCGATATTGGTGAAGTTTATGAAACATCTTAACAAGTGTTTTCGTTGTTAAGTCACTAATATAGGTGGATTTTATGAAAATATTAACAAGTGTTTTCGTTGTTAAGTCACCGATATAGGTGGAGTTTGTGAAAAAAAACATATTGGTGGAGTTTATGAAAAATCTTAACAAGTGTTTTCGTTGTTAAGTCACCGATATAGGTGGAGTAATGTAAAATTTTAACAAGTGTTTTCATTGTTAAGTCACTGATATAGGTGGAGTTTATGAAAATCTCAACAAGTGTTTTCATTGTTAAGCCACCGATATAGGTGGAGATTATGAAAAAAAAAACTTAACAAGTTTTTTCGTTGTTAAGTCACCGATATAGGTGGAGTTTTTGAAAATTCTTAACTAAATCACCGAGATAGGTGGAGTTTATGAAAAAAAACCTTAACAAGTGTTTTCGTTGTTAAGTCACCGATATAGGTGGAGTTTATGAAAAATCTTAACAAGCATTTTTCGTTGTTAACTCACCGATATAGGTGGAGTCTATGAAAACTCTTAACAAGTGTTTTCGTTGTTAAGTCACTGATATATGTGGAGTTTATGAAAAAAACCTTAACAAGTGTTTTCGTTGTTAAGTCACCGATATAGGTGAAGTTTATGAAACATCTTAACAAGTGTTTTCGTTGTTAAGTCACCGATATAGGTGGATTTTTTGAAAATCTTAACAAGTGTTTTCGTTGTTAAGTCACCGATATAGGTGGAGTTTATGAAAAAAAAAACATATAGGTGGAGTTTATGAAAAAAACCTTAACAGGTGTTTTCGTTGTTAAGTCACTGATATAAGTATAGTTTATGAAAAATCTTAACAAGTGTTTTCGTTGTTAAGTCACCGATATAGGTGGAGTTTATGAAAATCTTAAAATGTGTTTTCATTGTTAAGTCACTGATATAGGTGGAGTTTATGAAGAAAAACCTTTACAAGTATTTTCGTTGTTAAGTCACCGATACAGGTGGAGTTTGTGAAAAACCTTAACAATTGTTTTTGTTGTTACAAAGCGTTTTGACAAATGAAAAGACAGCTCCACGTCATTTACGAAGTAACGCATGAGGAATAAAAAGGGTTGCCTTCTTTAGCAAGTTTGAGTTTTGGCGCCAGAATTTTTTTCAGACATATCTAATAACTCCCAAAGGAAAAGATGTCCCAACGGTTCAAAAAAGCTACGATGTCCCCACGCCACAATTCCAAACGTTGTTTAAATGGTGACTCGGCTGCATCAGAGATCATTTTTTCTTTTTCAAACATAGCTAAGCATTACAAGGGAGAATTTCACTTACCAAGAATCAAAACAAGTATTTAAGAAGGTTAACAGGCCTTTCGGGAGAATTTCAAATAATAAAAAGCTAGAACGGTTGAAGCTCAGTATAAGGAAAAAGTGGCGATGTCCCTTCGTCAAAGCCCCAATAAGTCGTGGCACTTCGGCTCAGGAACATCGGGGAGAATTTTACTTTTTCCTAAAGATTATAACACTGCGGTTCTAAATAAGGAAAGGAGGCCAGAAGTTTTACACACGGAGAAGGTTCATCGGATTGAGAAGTTTTCGTGCAGACATTTCTTGTTCCAATAACAAATCTCTCCACGAAAGGGAAAATGTAAAGGGGACTTGAAGGTAATCTTGAGATTATGGATAATTCCCCCATTAGCAATAATGTTCGGGATTAACATGCCGAGGCAGCTTAGCGTGGCAACTCAGGGAGGCAGCTTAGCATGGCAACTCAGCGAGGCAGATTAGCATGGCAACTCATACTTTAGCTTGTTGTGTTAGTAATATTGTATCTTTGTTTATATTGACTGTAAGCTATAACGGTTGTAATGATGTAACGAGAATAATAAGGAGTTTTGGTGTGAGGTCAAACAGTACTCGCGAGAGACCAGGCTTGGCAGGGCCTGGGAGAGCCTTCATGCTCTATCGAATGACCTCATCGCGAGAACTTTAGAGGGACTTGGTTTGGAGGATTGAGAAGTAAGGCACCGTTGGGTATTGTCCTGACCATCTTAGATACACCTGGTAAAACACCGAAGGACCCTGATTGTGGAACCTCGAGCGGAGCATCTTGGAGTTCCATCGAACATTGAGTTGTGAACCAAACAACCCTCTACTTAATGTCACATCTACTATAGGTGATGTCACTAGCCAGCTAAAAAATGTTAGACCTACACTTGAGTAAACCACTGTGGTCTTTGGGGCTGTCAGGCAGTTGGTGAGCCACCTCTGTGACAACAGCCCCCCTGACACACAGTGGTTCGGCAAAATGCATGTCTTGGCATTTATTTTTTATGACGTGGAGACAACAAGTGCATCAGGCATTTAATGCTGTGACATAAAGTATGAGGTATGTCTTTCATAGTCTTTAATGACTAAGTTTCCTAGGGGATAGTGTGGGGGGATATTTAAGGACCCCAACCACCCTTGAGGAGAGGATCGATCTTTTAAGAGTTTAAGAAGTTATTACGAGAGAGAATACACATCAAAGAGAGTTATTACAAACCAGAGGTCATATTCGTCCACCATTGTCAGTTATTAAGAAGCTTTTAATACTTGATAGAGATTCTTGTAGGTGGTTGGTGTGTTTGGTTGCCTGCCAAGGTGTATCTAGGGTGCTTACTTCTCTCTCCCTCTAGCTAAGTTACTTCTAAGTTTCTTTACTATTTTTTTGAGTTATACACGAGAGATTTGTGAGTTTAAACTAAATCTTATCTTCATTGAGTTTGTGTTTGTGTGTTCTATCACTAATCCAAGGTTTTAGCTAATTAACTTATCATTACTATACTTCAAAGGGGTTACGCCTCCATTTTATCTAAAGTACCCTCTTACACAAATAATTTAGATTAGGTTAGAAAATGAAATATTAAAATTGGAAATTTTATTTTATTTAATTAGTTGTTATTTGATTAGACATTTTGAACTTGAAAAGTTATTTTTTCAAAAAGAATCCCTCACCTAAAATATTACGTGGTTGAGCGGATATTTATATTAATGCCATGGATTCCATTAGTATTTTATATGTTATACAATTGCTTCAACTTGTCAACTAGCCCTTACCCCCTTAAATGGGAATAAATTATGGATCACTAGTTATAAACTCTTAAGTGTTAGAAATGCCCCCAACGACGAGGTTCATCAAGAGGGGACTTGTTTCTAATAAACTAATGGTATGAACTTAAATATAAATGTAAATAACAACAACAACAACAACAACAACAACAACAACAACAACAATAATAATAATAATAATAATAATAATAATAATAATAATAATGATGATGATGATGATGATGATGATGATGATGATGATGATGATGATGATGATGATGATGATGATGATGATATTAATAGTAGTAGTTGTAGTAATAGTAGTAATAACAGTAACAACAACAACAACAACAACAACAACAACAACAACAACAACAACAACAACAACAACAACAACAACAACAACAACAATAATAATAATAATAATAATAATAATAATAATAATAATAATAATAATAATAATATCTTCCCCGATGAGGACAATATTATTATTTATATGATAAAAGACATCGACTATTTAAATTTATTGCACATAATCGAAGTTATCTTGATAAAAAATTCAAAAGGTATTAGTCTCTCTCTAATTTAGTGTGATAATTTAATCGCTCAATAATAAATATTATTTAAAGGAAATTAGGCTACTTGGAAGAATTATAATATAAGTGATATAACGAAAGTCAATTTAAAATCTTAATCCAAAGGTTAGTTCCACATGTTAATTGTGGTTTTTTAAGTTTTGATCCACAGATTTATAATGGGTAGTACTGTCAATCAACTTGATTCAATAATCAAAGAAAACGAAATTGAATCTAAATTAGAAATTAATGGGTGAATGTAGATCAATTTTTTTCTCCAGTCGCTTCTTGAATCCTTTAAGAAATTAGGTATGATTATACCATGAATAAGTTATACTACTCACTAGTGCGACTCAAGGAGCTTCAGGAAGCCGGGGAAATCATTAAGAGTTGAGGCATAGTTCTTATTCTAGAGAAGATCTCGACTTCTTTCCCAAAATGAAGAAGAATTAGGACAAGTATTAAGTGAAATAAAATGGGTTTACAATAATTCACAAGCCTCGAGATGGGACAAAAAGCTTAAAAAAAATCTCTACAAGCAGTTAAGACATGTGAAGCAGAATTATCTAATTTTTAGAGTAAATCAATGAACATATCAAGGTACTAACTTTTTCTCTCTCACAGTAGAAGCATGTTATGTGGTTCGGTATACGGGAAACATGTATGTACATTTAGGATACATTAATCATGTTTGAAATTATTTGCAGGGGTTCTAAGTAATTCAGAAGCTAATTGAAAGGAAGATGTTCCTATTTGTGGTAAATTAGAATAAAAAAATAATTTAGCAGCAATTAATCTAGTTTTCGATTTTGGTGGAGATAAAAATGATGACATATAATTGTTTTATGTATCCACTCTTAAAAGAAATTTAATTTCAGTTTGCAAGTTGATTTGAATGGATATCTGGTTATTTTTAATAAAAATAGTGTAGACACCCCATCCTAGGACCCCTCTAAACACCTCCTTAGCTCCTTAGCACTCACTTGTTCACAACAAACCCTGGGTCATACTCCGAGTACTGATCTGGAGGCGACAAGGCACTCCTAGGCCCCATTGGACCCCGGTCAACTTCCTCACCTGGGTGAAAGCTCTATGAATCTTCGAAGGGCTTTGAATCCCCTTTCTGATGATTTGCCCCATGAACAAATCGACCTTACAGTTAGAATGAACGGTCCATTTTATCTTAAAAATTAATCTAGAGGCCACCAGGCACTTTCGGGCCCCATTTGACATCGGTCAACTCTCCATCTTGAATGAAGCCAAATGAATCCTTGAAAGTATATGAATCCCCTTTCCAACGGTCTTCCCCATGCACGAATCAGCCTTACGGTATGGACGAACGACCCCTTTTACTCTGAAGGGTCATCGGATACTTTTGAGCCTCATTTGACCTTGGTCAACTCTCCAAAACTTAATGAAGCTGAATGAAATCTCAAAGTAAAATGAATACTCTTTCCAACGGTCCGTCCCGTGCGCTAATCGGCCTTATAATTTAGAAGAATGATCCATTTTCCTTTAAAAAATTTCTGTCTACTAACCAATAGGTGCTTTCGAGTGCCATTTTACCTTGGTCAACTCCCGAACATGGGAGTGGCTCATGTTTTCTTAAAGGTATCTAAATACGTTTTCCAATGGTCTTCCTCGTGTGTGATTATGACCTACGGTTCACATTTTATGATCATTGTTTTTAAAATTAGTCTCAAACTATCGAATGGAACCCCAGGACCTTACCTATTGGTAGTGTGTCTCAGGTTCTATGGCAATAGGAAAGTCCAAGACCCTTCCGATTGACACTCTCTTGGTCCTATAAATAGATACCATGACCTGACTTTGAAAAGGACCCCTAAACACCCCTCTCAATAATTAAGAGAACATCCTCTCGAATTCATAGTTGTTCCCTTAATAAAAAACCCATTCCCCATATTCCTTCCATCCTTTTCATACTCCTTTTAGTAAACTTCCCCATATCCTCATTCTAACATCACCTCCTCACAAGATTAGCACATCTATAATCAAGATCCACTTCAAGTCTTCATAAAGAGGTCAATTCTCCATCCTTATCTTTAAATTCTCTCATTTCAGCATTAGTTGCTTTATTTATACTTTAGCGCTTAATTTTATTACATCACATACCTTAATCTCAACCCTTTATTATTAGTTTTTTCACATACTTTATTTTCATAAAAAAATCAAAAACAAGAAAAAAAAGGTTTATCTATAAATTTCGCAAGAGTTATTGTCATTACACACACACTTGAATCACGTTTATCTCTACACGCACATATAAGAGAAATTCACCATTTGAATTTGTAGGTTAAACCCCACCCTATTTTGTGTTCAAACTACGTGAATTTTTATTCCCCTTGGGCTACGTAGGCATCTTGGGTAAATCCCTAGAAACGAGTCCTCCCTTATACACATTTGTTACATTATCTTTATTATTATTATTATTATTATTATTATTATTATTATTATTATTATTATATATATATATATATATATATATGTATGTATATTCGTTCTTCGATAACGACTTATGACTCGACAAACACTTGCATTATATTTTGAATTATTATTTGGAAACACTCCTAAGGATGAAATCACTTCGTTACCCATAACGCAAGTCGAACGATTTTATTCTTCATTTATATTATGCACATAAGTAAACATTTCATGGAGTTTAACAGGAGAAGATTAACACGTGACCATGAGAGAAGGAAAGAGCATGGAGGGTTCCTAACACTTTCCCATTCCATAACTTAGTCCCCAGACCTTTGAACTACTTAGTTTTGCAAGCATTAGTATTGTCCTTGATGCCGTTCTCTCGAAGCAACAACATTTTTTACCTGTTTTGTGAAAAATAGGTTGGCAAATATATCTCTACATACTAACCCACATTGACGATGACTGAGTGTCCCGATAAAGGGCGCAATCCTGCGCACATGCAGGGAAGAAAGGTAGGGAATCCCTCCTATCCCCCCTCGGGATGGACATAGTGGCAACTCTTATGGGGATGTTTTAAGAGTACTAGACTCTATTTCTGCATGGGTGTTATTCTTTTCTGCATGTGTGCGTATACACCTACCTGTATGTTCCCTTTTTCCTCTATTTACCTTTTGTGTATATCTTCCTCATGCATATATCACTTTCCACTCACTTATATACTTCACACACTTTTAGATACTCTCCATATACACTACACACATTTACTCTTAACTTCACTTTTACTTTCATGTTTTACACACAACTTAGAATATCAATGTTTAGGCTTCATTAGAACATACCCACACTTATATATATCTCTATGCTCACTTACACATACCTCACATCATTTAAAGTTGATCCACATATAGGCTCACTATTACACACACTCACTTGTAAATATTCCCATGTCACTTACTCACTCACATACATCCATGCGAGTATAGTCTTCATGCTAGATTTACTTTTCATAATACTTGTGTATGCTCTCCAATTAGCGTAGTACTCCTTTTACTCATCATGAAAATAAAATATAAAAAATACACTCTCTCCATAATATGTTAATTAAGACATGAATGTTTGCACATTACATCACCAATAGCATGGAAATATTGTCCAAAATTTTGTCCCATAATGGGGAGGTGAGGGGTCACTTTGTGATGGGTGTTGGTCATGCGAGTCGCAGTTAGCCTAAGCGATATGACTCTCACCTTCCATTGGCCTCGTACCTTCGACGTATATCGAATGTTTCCCCTGCATGATACCGCTTGATCGAACTCACGATGGGAGGTATATGGAAGGCAACTCATTCATATACATCGAATATATCGAATATGCTCTCACACGTACTATCCCCACGAGGTATATAGTGAAGCAATTCACATACACTCAGGTATATCAAATTACTTGTCCACACGTATCGACGAATGATTGCCTTATATGCAAGAGGTATATCATGGAAGTCATGCTAAAGGGGGGAACCCTTCCACTAACCCAATAAGTGCATAAACCTCATATAGGTGTGAAACCCAGGGCACTTATATTTAGTTTTCCAATTACCACGCAAAACTCTGCTTAAATTTTTGGTCAGCATATCGCCCGAATTTCCACACTATTTTTCCGTTTTTTAAAAACAATGCCTTGTCCATGATCCTGGAAATAAGTGAAACCGTGTCTTACATATTTTCAAACCTATTTTCCCAGGCTTGGGTCTTGTCCAACATTTTTTTAGCATTTAGAAAAACCTAATACAAGTGAAAATCTAATAATAATAATAATAATAATAATAATAATAATAATAATAATAATAATAATAATAATAATAATAATAATGTTGAGATTCCTCTCCTTTTTCCCTCCTTTTTCAAAAAACCAAAGATACCCAAACATTTTTCTTCTCCTTTTAAAATACCAAAAAATTCCTCCCTCCTTCTTTTAAAAATAAATTTAAATCGTTCTCCCTCTCAGGCAATTCGCATCCCCACTCTGGCTTGTCTCCCAATTGGCTTCGATCTTTCGTCAAACTTCCCCGAATCTTCGCCAGTTCTTCTGTTACTTTATCTCAGTTTGGGATTTACCTTCATGAGCTCTTCATGGAGAACACTGACCAAGCACCGAATGTCCAGCCCTATCCGATGACCAATTTAGCCCAACTCAATGCTAAGATTGATAACCTTCAAATCGAGGTCCATGAAATGCAGCATCACTAGGTCACGATTATCGAAGAACCCGAGGTTTTATTTTCTTCTGACATAGGTACACCTGCTCTTGATCCTATCTAGGACTCAGAAAAGTATCAACATGCTCTGCGTGCCCCGCATGCCAGTGGGCCTCCTCCAAATCAACTCCTTATTCTGATACTTGCCTAACTAGGGGCTAATTTGCCAGTACTCGTGGATACTAAAGAGGAGGAACTGAACAAGGTTAAGGAAGACCTCCAACTTCTATCAAAGAAGTTTGACTAAGTCAAGATATCCTGGAACTACATAGACTACACCCATATGTCTCCCTATCATAATGTTATACTGCCAGAGAAGTTCAAGATTCCAGACATCGAGAAGTTCAGGGGAAGCTGACCCCCGATTGTTCACCTTCGAAGTTATCTCCGAGCCATGACCCTCCTTCGTACCTTTGAAGATATAATTGCCCACATGTTTCAGTAGATCTTGAAAGAAAGTGCCCTCGGGTGGTTTTTATTTCTAAAAGAATACAGGATCCGTAGTTGGGAGGACGTTATAATACCCCGCCCCATTATTATATTCATTTTCCTACATGAGTTGAAATAATATAAAGACATTAAGATTTGGATTATTATGACTGGGTTTATATTCTTATTTGATTGCTTTGAAGGCTTGATAGTAATTACAGGAATATTGAGGGTTTAAATTAGAAATTTGGGGAAAATAGGAAAAAAGGTCGTTCAAACGAAGGGGACGATGTTTGAATGAGAAAGAAGGTCATTCAAAGCAGGGGATCAAACGAGCTTAAAAGGAGATCCCACTGTATAACGAGTACAAGTCGTTCGAAGGTAGTTTGAAGTGTTAAATCTAACGAACTTCGAACGAGATGCATTTTTCATTTGAATGAGGTGTGAATCTCGTTCGAACGAGGCTGTTAATATTTTTAAACCGAGTTTCCCTTATGCACTGTCTTATTATGGGCCATTGGATTGATGAGCTATCGAGCTCTGGAAAGCCCATATTGGGAAAAAATGGTGTTTAGAAGTGTTGGAGGGTTTTATAATGGTTTTTTAGGTTCATTTGGGTCATTTTAGTTGGAAGGAGGGAGAGAGAGAGAGGTGTGTTTTCCACCATTTTTGTGTGTCCTTCTCTTTCTCTCCGCCTCAAACCACCATGCTACCACCACCCTCCACCTTATATCCCCATATTCATTATGTATTGCATCGTATTCTAACCCCATAAGCCTATTTCCACCATAGATGAGGAGAGTTATGAATTTATGGAGTTATTGTTAGGGGTTCTTGAAGATGGAAATGAAAGATTGATGGATTTTGAAAAGGGTTTTTACTTTTAATCTTGATGGAGTATGTTTTTGGAGTGGGCAACCTCCTTTAGTCCACCTTAGGAGGTGGGAGGTTGCCATGTTCTTAGACATTTCGTGCCTACTATTTTTGAAGCTCCATTTGAGGTGGAAAAATCTACTCTTAGTTCAATACACTATTTGTGTAATTAGTAGTCTTGTTGTTAGAATTCAAGAGTAAAATGGATATGAATCAATAATGGGTTTCTAGTAGATTTGGTATTAAACATTTTTTAATGAAATAAAAATATCGACAAAAATGTAATTTTACTCGATATAAATGATGAGTAAATATCTTAAGGTTTTCTTGAAGTATTTGGGATTTTTTTTTAAATGGTATGTTTCAAGAAGTTGGATGATAAATATTTTTATGGAATAAAAATGTTTTAAATTAACATTGTATCTGGCTAAAGATATTTGGTAAATTAATTTTGATTTGTTATAAAAATGAAGATTTCATTGAAATAATAGGACATAGGTTTGAGTTTATAGAAATAAATTGTCCTATGGTCTAGAAAAGTATATTTTGCAAGTATTATGAATTTCTAGAATGAAAACTATATTTAACCCATTTGGTAGGATTTTAGGATTTAAAATCCTTCTTTTCACGCATATAAACTTGTAGTATTTTGATAATGGACATAAAAACAAGTTTAATGAAGGTTTTATTAGGTTTAAATATGGGATGAAGAAATAAAAAAAATTCACCCCTTAAGGTGTGTGTAATGGGTTTTGAGATTTGTTGAAAATGCAAAATTTCAAGACTACAAGTGTTAATAAAGAAAATGGTATTTTCTTATAAAGTAGTCTTACATGTTTAATGGTTATTGGGAATAAAAGTATTGAAATAAAGATGCTTTCAATTGAGAAGAATATTACTCCAAAAGGTTAAAAAGGTGTTAAGTTGATAAAAACACTTAAGAAGTTAATGTGGACAACTTAATGGTGTTTTGAAAAAAATAACACTTGTGAAATGGAGTAAAAGGTCAGTTTTGGAAACAAATGGGTAAAATGGTAATTTTACATATAGTAGAACATTTTTAAATGAACATGATTTTTGGAATAAACTCGAGGCTAAAGTGTAAAGGACATGAAATGATGATTTTCAAGTGTAACACGAGCTGGGGTGGAACCCCGGGTTTGGATTTGGCCAAGTAAACTGAAAGGTGAAATACTATGAACATTTGAAAAATATTAAAACACCTTAAAAAGGAACTCATGACACCGAAAAAATTAAAGAGGGCCCAGAGCCCTAGGGTGAAAGACCCAAAATCACTGCCAGAGCATATGGTGTGCATAGACAGTTGTGTGGAGCCCATTAAAGTATGCGATTATTGGAAGATTCCAAGAAAAAGCTAAAGGAATGAAGAACATGTCAACAAATGGGTTGTGTAGTGAAAATTTGCAAAGACAACTTAACTTGAATGAAATAAAAAATGTTCCAGTAAAGGATAAAATGGAAAAGTAAATGCGTAATTTATTAATGTCCATAAGGTAAAGAAAAGGTTAAAGTAAGTGGGTAAATGGTTCGTTAGCAAGTTAAGTGGTTTAACCCATAATTTAAACAAGGGTGTGTTGTGAAAGGTTTTCAAAGGCTAAATATTAATTTTCTAACACGGTGTTAGCGCATGTTAAAAGGGTGATTTCCAATGAAAATACTAATTTGGGTTGGTTAAAATGAAAACGGTAATTTCAATGAAGAAATGGATTTCAGTCAAATCAAGTATAGTTGTTTCAATTATTTAACCACGCGTGTTAAATAAAGTGGCAAATGTCATACTAAGAAAGGGAAAGTCTTTCAAAAGATTAAAGTGAATTAATTGGGATAAATAACGTTTTCGGAAGTAAAACAGTTTCATGCATTAATTATATGTATATATATGTGTATAACTGTATATATATATATACACATGAGGTAGTTGCATGTGCACATATGCATAACGTGTTAAAGTCTTCTTTCTGCCATTCGATTCTATGTTCCACTGTTGTATATTTCTCACTGAGCATTCAACTCACTCCCTCATTTTGTTATGGCAGGTTGGGTGAGATTTCGTATTTTGAGAGCGTTACATAGGTAAGTACTCTATTTAATTTTATATTAGTAGCTCTGTATGCTTGGACTCTGGGGTACTCCCCACGGGTCCCTCACTTAGTTTGATTAAAATTGGAATCGCATGCTAAATAAGTGAAACATCCATTTATATAAAACTGGATTAGAAACATTATATAGGTTGTTTCATTACACTTCACACCTAACGCTCGGGTCAGACCGGGTTGACCATAGGTAAGCTATAAATCCAGGTCGAGGCATTACAATTGTTATTAGAGATCTAGGTTCAAAGTTCCTTTCGGGAGTGACTTGGTGAGGTCGATAGTGAATCTTTCGATGTCGGTGTTGGTGTGAGGTAGTCAAGGTAGTTTTGGTGATAGATTAGTTCATCTCCTTGACATTGAAGTCAAAGAGGTTAGCACGACGAGTGATTTTTTTGCTAAGTCGTATGCAACGAAGTTAGTTGTCGCTAATCGCTTACGCGCTTGTGATTTAGATATACTAGTAAGTTGCAAATGTCCGTGTAGGACAATAGAGGCGACATCGTAGGTTTTTAGTGTGAGGTGCTTGTGTGTCAATCCATAGTGATATGAGAATCCATGTGAGATGTAAAGAATGGTAAATTAAATATATTGAATTGGAAACATGAATAGTGTAAAGTCAACAATGGAGATTAGGTGGCTAGTGTGGCATACTTAGGCAGTATTGATTTATGACAGGAATGCATTCAATTCTCTGACTAGGTAATTTTGAATAGTTAGTACCAATAATGTGGTTAGGCAAATTCGATCCTTGGGATAGTATCGTGTTGGGAGATAATTGATGATTTAGTGGGAATGATGAACCGCGTTGGTCAACACTTGGGATGTGTACTCAGTCTAAGTCAGTAAGATAGCATCGTTATAAGAAAGTGTCCTAGTGATTCTTGAATGAAGGCTATACCACGTAGGGTATGATGAGAGTTGGGGGAAAATTGTGGTAAGTATATTTCATAATCAATAAGGATGGTTGAGGAGACATAGGAGTTAACTCTACGTAGTCTTCTATGTCGGGGTTTTAGAAAATATGATGTGATTTCAAGGAATATGATCTTTGGTGATGTCGGTGACCCAGACCTAGAGCTTTATAGGTAATCGATGATGTTTTGTATCCTTCCATAACCCTTATAAGTTGTGGTTTGGTACATGTATTATGGTCATGGTCATTCAAAAGAGAGATAAGGTTGTTATCTAAGTATGAAGGCTATTTTAGTTACCGAGGTAATGGCTACATGTGAGGTAATCCTAGTGTGAGTGTGGTTAAGGTCTTCTTGGAGTGCCCATAGGATTAATTGTGTGTGGCGTCATTGGGGGTTGAAATTGAATTGTTGTGACATCTTAAGGTATTCAATGGTTAAGGTGATGTAATACCCCGTAATTTTATTACCTTTTAAAAAGGGATTTATTCAAAATTAATTGGTTAATTTAAAAATTAATTCAGATTTAAATATTACCTGAGAATATAGTAATATATGATATATGTTGAATATTAGTTAGAGAACCAAAGTAATATGTGACTTTACTTATGATTAATTTTAGAAGTTGTCGCAAATAGTTATGCGGCAATTTTGGTGAATAAGTCAGACGCGTGTGAAAATAGTGTCGGGACTGGATTTATATAAAATAAAAAGAGGAATATTGTTATGTCATCCAAATGTTCATTTTGACTACGCCAAAGTGTTCAGAAGTGCTTTTACAGTAAAAAAAAGTCTACTCCGACATTTGTATAGGGTCTCGGGGCACTTTAGAGCCGAATAGTCACCCCAGAGGGGTAGTATGGACATTTCACTTGGGAGGTGAATAGTGTACACCAATTTGAGAGTTTATTTATAAGTCTAAAGGTATTAGAGAATCCATTCATTCCATAAACTTTGATAATAAGAAATTGAAAGAAAGTGAGGAGTTCTCTGGAGAAAAGGAAGAGTCTTAGTGGGAACATTAAAAGCCAAAGGTCACCACCACCAACCACCACCAGAGTTTGACCGGAGAAGGGAAAAACTACAAGTGACATTCATCCCCAAAGGATCAGATCATCAGTCGAGGCAAGTGATTTGATAATTTCAATCTAGTTTGTATAATGTCCATGTTAGGATAATTAGGAATGAGGAGAAATTACATGTTTCGAAGATAAACTAGTTAATGTTAATTAATTTTTGGATAGTAAAGATATGTAGGATTAATCTCATGTTGTTGGTAGACTTTAATTCACGAAATGAACATCACATGTTGGATAAATTCAGAGAGTTACAGGTTTGTTCTTGAGGAAACATATATTTTTAGTTTTCCGGAAAATATGAAATGTATACACTTTAATCCAATATCTTGATGATTCTAGGTTGTTTAGAACAGTAAGAATCATTTTCATATATTGATATATCATGTGGTATGAATTATAGGAAATTTGGGACATTAAAATAGAGGTTTGAATGATCAAAAGTTATAAAACCCAACTTACGGGAGAGCAGTAGGTCGTAAGGAAAACCCGGATTAATGTTAAAATGTTTGGGATTTAAATTAGAGAGAATTACGTTAATTAATCGAATGAATTACGGTTTATAGATTGACGTTTTGTATTAGGATTTGTTTATGTCAATATTAAGGATAGGACTAGTAGGGTGGGGATCATTTTAATCACCTGGAAAACCCTAATTCCATATGTGAATAAACCTAAGTGAAAGAATATACGGTTATGAGAGAATAAGTTTTATTGAATATAATTCTAATTAAAGATGAGATTAATTCGTAATAATTTTGGGGAGTATGATGACATGGACAAGTAGGGTAGGAGTGATTTTCTTACTGAATATATATCAAGGAAAATGTATTTTGTCTTTGAGTAATAAGATAGGCTCGGGAATAATAAATTAAAGAGTAAAGTCATAGTACTTTATTCGTAGAAATTGAGAGATAAATAATACTATGTATGGAAATTATCTTATGGTTGTGTGAATACCTTGTTGATATTATAGGTGGATGTATACATATATTATAGTTTATTATGTGTATGAAATACCTACGCTACTTGATATCAGGGTGGAGGTTTCGCGCAGTGGACGATCTTATCCTATTCGCCCAATTTGGGAGGATTTTAGATTCGTACCCTGAGCATAGGACCTTGGACACGTGCTATCGGTGAGTTGATAGTTTCGACGGTCGAATGGAACATAGGTATGTGAGTGACCCATTTGGCTGGGGAGTATGCTCGCCTCCAACATATGTGTGTTATGTTATTTATGATTCGGGGAAGACACCGAACCATTTGTCCTTTAGACAATGAGAATCATGACAGCAGAGTATGCATGCACCGTAGCTGTGTCTGGGAGGTGCTATATTAGTATATATGATGGGGTGAATATATATATATATTATAATTCTATCTACTGTGTGATATTGTAATTGACAGTGAATAAACGAAATTTAATTCAATTAAGTAAAAGAATACTTAAATCCTAAGGCTCAGATAAGTCAAATTCATATTAAAGAGAAAAGAATGTGAATAATTATATTACATATGGTATGGGAGATACGGGGATACTATATGGGACATAATCATGTTGTAAGAAAACCTTAATTAGGAAGTTACCCAGATGGGTTAGACATGCACTCTAGGTAAGAGGTGAGAATATCACATGAGAGACTGGGATCTGACATGTACATAATAAATGCTTTATGGCACTTGTTAAAAAATTGCTATTTTAAAATCATTTACACTCGGGATTTGACTCGTTTCCTTACATATTCTCTTCTCTACTATATCTATATTAGCAGGTGCCCAGCATCAGGGGCGTGCAGCTTAGGGTATGGATGTTTAATCATGAGTTGTTATTCCTGGAGATGCATACTTGTTTAGATTCTTCATTTCTTTGATTCACGTGTCTTAGTACTTTTCTCATTTAGGGCATGTTGTACAGGATTCTAGTTATTCCATTTACCTTTTCAGAGATTGTATTGGGTTGATGTTGGTACTTTCATTTTAGTTTTTATTAGATTGGTATTGGATGTTTTAAACTGGGAAGTATTATCCAGTTACATTTAATCTTGTTATTCATTATTCGGTTGTGTTATGAGACTTCTCTATTATTGTTCTGTTTGTGGTAATGGTTTTAAATTGGTATCAATTATGGAAAATGTTTGTAACACTTAACTCAATTAAGTATTGGGTGAGGTATTAATAAAAAAAATGTTTTTTGACAGTGATGCTGAAAATGAACCAACTGTATATTCGATTTAATTTAATAAAGGAGTAGCTGCCCGGTATTTAATTAGGCGGGGTGTTACAGATGGCATCAGGGCATCAAGTTCTAGAGTCTTTAAGATCTGTGTGGCTTACTTATGCTTTCTACTTAGCTTTCTTTGATATAGAGCCCTATCATTAGGATTGTTGAGAATCATATTTGTGCATTTATGACTTCAGCTATTTACACTACACCAAATCTGATATTGTCACGGTCATTGACCTTGACAAGTTGGACTTGTCAAGGTCAATGACCGTGACAATTCGGGGCGAGACAACTTTTTTGTCATGGACGTGTCACGATCATTGACCGTGACAAGTTCGTTAGAATTGTCACGGTCGTGTCACGGGCCATGACCGTGATAAGTTTAGTCACGGTTAATAACCGTGACAAAGCCTTGACCCTTTTTAATAACATTGTCACGGTCATTGAGCGTGACAAGTCCGTGACAATATTATTTTTCAAGGACTTGTCACGATCAATGACCGTGACAATTCTGGGAAGAATTTAAAAAAAATATGCTGGGCAGTATGGCCACTGCCACTGCCCAGCAGTATATTTGTACATGTTATAGCAACGTTGTACCTGTTCAAACATCATATATCCAAACAAACTAAAGATAATGCAAATATATATTCAAAATAGAAACAATATACATGACGATATAATCCAAATATAATTCAAATGTACCAACTTAAAAATAATGTCACTACATGTCTGGGGTAAATGTGAGGAGGTGACTAGGCCACACGATATACGAATTGACACACCCACTAATATACATCGTGCCCTATTGTTCGCGCAACCACAATAGGGAGTTCTCCTTCCCGGGTATCACATGCGTGACGAGCACTTTGGACTCTATCTCTTGAAGCGCACATCCATGAACTATTCCACCCTGGACGATATTCGTGTCCCTCAACCCCCGCCCTATCCGCTGGCCATCAAATATGTCCAATATGAACACGCTCGGCCAACCAATTATCGACATCGGTATGGGAAAGAAGCCAAATAAGGAAGTGGATCATCGAAGTACGCACGTGTCGGTGATGAAGCAGCGAGGTCCACATCCTCGTCATCCTGCGCCTCGTTCTCCCACACCTCCTCCTCCTCCTCCACCGCCTTTTCCTTCCCTTTACCCTTACGGTCTCCACTCAACGTACTCTTCATGAATGAGTACATATCTTGGACCGTCGCCTCCAAACGGGACAGCTTCGCGTCATGTGAATCCACTGTTCGAGCCAACCCGGTGTCGCTCGTCTCCAATCCGATGATCCTATATTTGGCCACCCGTGAGCTGACCCCCTTGTCCTCCCCTTGCTATCAGGGCCAAGCACTTGGATGAGTGTGTCTGTGGACAAAGACGCCTTGTCGGCATCAGACTGCGACTCATGCACTTCCTTAAGCTTTGCCTGAAACGACAAAAATCACATGATTAGTAAAATAAGTAAACTAAAAAATTATAACGTAATTAACAAAAATTAAACTGTCGGATTACTTACAATCGTGGTCGCGACGCTCGGGGACACCTCCTTGTCCTTCCCCTTCTTCGTCCGAAGAGCCACATAAGTATCGAGCCTATGTGGCTTACCCCCTGGGCCACTCCCTACCCCCTGAAATAAAATAAAGTAAAATCAGTATCGGCCCCGCAAAGTAAAATAATTAAGAATAATATATTTCTGAAGTTATAGAAAAATTAAATCTTACCTTCATCCTATGCTCCACCTCGGCGTAAGACGTCCGGCCGGAGTAGTGCACGTCCATCTTTTTTGCCCGATTTTCCCTCCCCGACTGGAGAGATGCCAATTGTCGATCCTCTATCTCATTGTCAATGAACTTTTTCCATTGTTCCAATGAGATCGGCTCCTTGGGCGGGACGGATCCACGTCATTGGATAATGGACTCTCGTGTTTTCCCAAAGTACCGTGTCCGCATATTTTTCTTCCACGTCTTATGTTTCTCCCTCAACTGCTCCAAGACGGAATCGCGTAGCTTTGGAACCAAGTTGAATTATTCCTGTCCAACAAATACAATGTTAGTTGCGAATAAATATAGATATAAATATAAATTGAAATTGAAATTGAAATCGAAATTGAAATTGAAATCGAAATCGAAATTGAAATTGAAATTGAAATATTCGTATAAATATAAATATATTACCTGTAGTGCCACCCAAACAGCTAACTTGAGCTCATATGGGACCTCCTTCCAACTCATAAACCCCAGGCCGATGACCGTCTTTAGCAACTCGAGGGATCTCGCTAATAGCTCCGACTTGTTCTCGATGGTAATCCCAAATTTTCCATATTTGGGGAGCCTAGGGGTCGAGGAGCCCTCGTCGCCTCCGCTACCACCGAGCCCAGACGACATCATCATAACCAGCATCACCATCCTCCCCTTAATACCTGAAGGAGACATTTGCTGTAAAAAAAATGTTATTAGTACACATAGACACACACGCAGCCCCCCAACCCTACCCCACCACCCACCCACCCCCATCCTTGGCCCCACCCCCACCCCCTCCTCCCTCACCCCACCCCCGCCACATATTTTGTGTTATAAGGTATCGAATAAAAGGAATCACCCATTCTTAATTGTTCAGGAAAGAAATATCTTGCTTTATCAAGGTTTAACATGTTACTTGTTTATGTTTGGCTGCCATAAAGAATCTATTCGGGTTTAAAAACATGCCAGGTTTGAATCCAACACTTGTAGGGGGGGGTACATTGTTCATTATGTGGGTTTATGTAAAGAAACCAAATTTAATTCATTATAGGTTTGTACCTTAATTAAAATCATGTTTTTTTGCTTAACACTTGTTTAAACTGATATAAAATCTGTATTGTATTGATGAATCTTATGTTTTAAAGAAACATTAATGATTTAAGACAACTTTTTTTTATCAAAATTCGAAACTATTTTGAACCTTAGTCGCCTTCGTGTTAAAATCGATGATTTAAATCCTACTTTCGGTTTTAACCTTACTAATGATCATAAGTTGTAATTACATGTTTAGCCTCGTGCGCATGGATGTCGGTAGAAATTAAAGGTGTATTGTATTAGTTTAAGGCCTATGTGTTCCTTTAGGATTTCACTAGGGGCTTTGATTGGGACACTTTGGGGTTTAATCATACAACATCTGCATTTCATGTGGTTTGGGTTAAAGTACCTGCCCCCACCCCCACCACACACAAGCACACGTACACGTACACACACCACCCCCTGCCCCCCACCACACACACAACAATCCAATAATTATTAGTAATTATATTTACTATGTTTCATTTAATTATGTCTTATTTATATTCAAATTCAATTATTAATAATTATATATAGTATGTTTCATTTAATTATGTCTTATTTATATTGTTCGATATACAAAGTAATTTTCAAAAAAAGTTGAAAAATCCCACCCCCATATGGACAATAATCCAGTGGTCATGCCACTTTTAAAACTAACCAACCAAACATTTACTAAACAAAATAATCCAACAGCAATGTCAACAACAAATGTGTATCCCGTACTCCTTCTAATTCATCTACTCAATTAATTCATTTCATCAATTAAACTAACAATTAACGTATACAATTATTAATTTACTAATTTACACCGAGGGGCAATCCTACTTCCATATGAAATGGGCACTAATTATTAATTTACTTTCATCTAAAACTATTTCATTCATAAATTATATTTTAGTGGATGTAATTATAGAATCTATGGATGGATTCAATTTAATCTTACTATGTGAATGTTTTTATCTACAATGAGTTAACCTTGAAACAATATATATTATATCATAGAGTCATCAAAACACGATATTAAAAAAATTACAATGGTACCTTGCCTTACCCCCCCCCCCCCCCCCCCACCCCACACATAAACAAATTGGCAAATTCATGTGTTATTTCCAACATATAAACATCATATACACCTAACAAACATACACAAACATATATTCATGAGTTAGTTTCAACAAAAGTGTAAAAAATTCAAGAACCCTAGGTTAATTCAAATACAAAAATAAATTGACAAATTTATGAGTAATTTCCAACGTATAAACATCATATAAAGATAAAAAAAAACACCACATATATATATATATATATATATATACAAATACCTCGTGAATATACCCCCTACCCCCACCATGTCCCCTACTACCCCCACCCCCACCCACCACATACACACACACACAATAGCCCCCCACCCTGCACCTCCCTCCACACCCCCACCCACCACAGATATACACACACACACACACACACAACAGCCCCCCTGCCCCACCCCCCACACACGCACACACACACACATGCACATATATACACAAAAACATATATATAAATGGAAGAGAGATAGAGAGAGAGAGAGAGAGAGAGAGAGAGAGAGAGAGAGAGAGACCTGAAAGTAGAGAGAGAGAGCAACGTAGAGAGAGAGAGAGTTGGAAAAAGGAGGGAACGGCGGGGGGAAAAAAGAAGGGGTAAGGATTTTTGCTGAAGAAGTTGTCATGTCAAGGTCCTTGACCGTGACAATTATTTAAAGAATTGTCACAGTCATTGACCGTGACAAGTAAATTTATCACGGGCTTGTCACGGTCAACGACTCTGACAATTCTTTGTCACGGTTGTGTCAAGGTCAATGACTGTGACACAAAATGCGTATTTTTTGTCACGGTCAATGTCCTTGACAAGGGTGGCCGGCTGAAAGGTGACAGTTTTGTCATTTTGGTGTAGTGTTATATGGTATTTTTAAAATTCTTATTTGATGTATCTCGTTTTAGATGCCTACACGACGTGCACAAAGATCCTCAAGTACAGCATAACCAACACCACAGCCCGCTCCAGTTCAGGGAACTATGAATGCGGCAAAGGTTGCTGCTATTGTTTCTCAAGCAGTAAATCCTGCTTGGCTGCTGCCCAACAAGCTCCTCTACCAGCACAAGAAGTGCCACCAGAACAGCGCAAGGGTTTCCCACTGCTTGGTAACGTGTTAGGGAGGACTTCCAAAAGGCATATCCACCAGAATTCAAAGGGGGTTTTGACGTCGTAACTGCTAGCCAATGGAAGAAAGGCATCCAGTGGCATCTACAAATGTATGAATGTAATGAGGTTCAGAAACAAATTCTAACTACATTCAAGTTGGTTGGTGCAGCTCTACAGTGGTGGGAGTCTACTACCACAGCTGAGGAAAGGGATACCTTGTCTATTCAGGATTTCTGGGTGCGATTTGACCATAAATACTTTCCTTCTGGAGTTCAGACTGAGATCCGTAGGAAACTCTTAGACCTCACCCAAGAAGGGAAATTAGTTGCTGAATATGAAGAAGAGTTTACTATGCTGACCAAATTGGTGCCATGAGAGGTACCTACCGAGGAGAAGAAAATTCAGTTGTTCAGGGATGGTCTTACTTAGAGGATTTGCCAGCATCTATTGGGAAATCATTCCTTACAAACCTAAAATGATGTATTGAATATTTCCTTACTTCACTGTCAAGACCACCATCTTCATGTTAAGGGAAGTAAAAGGGGAAATGAGTCTAGTCAACAGGGTCGTACTGGAGGAAATGGTAGTGGATCATCTTTAGCTCAGGGACAGCTAAAACAAGGTGATAAGAATTAGCATCCAGGGGATTATGCGAAATGTTTAAGATCGGTAGGATTTCATTATCGGCAAGGTGGAAATAGGCAAAGCCACCAGGTCTAACAGCACAATTAATATGGCCATCATGGCCAAGGCAGAGGTGGAAATGGTCAGCAAGGCCGTGGCCAATAGGAACGTAATGGGGGAGGATTTACAGGTAGATGTTTCACATATGGTAAAGATGGTCACAAGAAACAACACTGGCCCAGATGCCAGCCTTACCAGCCATTACAGCAGCTCCGCTATAGCAAGGGCAGCAACAGTATAAACATGTGTACAACATTCAACAGACGGCAATTCAGCAGCCACCACCAATGATTGAGGGTATGTTTTCTATCTCTGGAGTTATGGGAAGTATTTTGTTTGATACGGGAGCATCACATTCTTTCATATCCATTAGTTTTGCTCGGTCCTCAGGGTTATTAGACACAACCAACAATACTATTACTTATGTAGATTCACTTATGGGTCATGGCACGCCTATTTTCTTTATATGTCGTAGTGTGAGTATAGAGATTAGGAGTTTGATTTTACTAACTGATATGCTTGTATTAGAGATATCCGAATACGATGCTATTATTGGGATGGACTGGCAAGTCACTTATAGAGCCATAATCGAATGTTTTGGTAGGAGTATTACATTTCTTATTCCTGGTTAGGAGATGTTTATTTTAGATATGCCTAGGCCTAAGGGAGGATCATCCATTCATTTATATTACTTAGAGGATGAGACCTCTACAGGGTTTGTAATTTCCCTCGATTCAATTCCAGTTGTTAGAGAATTCTCCGATGTATTTCAAGATATACCTCGATTACTGCCTATTAGGGAAATTGAGTTTGTGATTGATTTAGCATCGGGCACTCGACCTATAGCCCGTGCTCCCTATCGTATGGCTCCTACAGAGATGAGAGAATTGAGGGATCAGTTCGAGCAGTTGTTGGGACAGGGTTTCATCCATAGGATTACCTCACCTTAGGGTGCCCCAGTTATGTTTGTAAAGAAGAAGGATGGATCCTTACGACTGTGTGTTGATTATCGAGAACTTAATAAAGTCATGATCCAGAATAAATATTCTTTACCCCGCATCGATGACTTATTTGATCAGTTGAGAGGTGCAACTTACTTCTTAAAGATAGACTTGAGATCTGGATATCACCAATTGATAATCAGAGAACAGGATGTATTGAAGATTTCTTTTCTGAATCGATATGGATCTTATGAGTTTTGGGTTTTGACGTTCGGGTTGACCAATGAGTCGGATGTATTTATGGACTTGATGAATCGAGTATTCAGAGAGTTCCTAGATCATTTTGTCATTGTCTTCATAGATGACATCCTGGTTTACTCTAATACAGAAGAGGAGCACACCGATCATTTGGAAAAGGTCCTACAAACACTACGTGAGCATCAATTGTATGCCAAGTACAGCAAGTGTGGGTTTTGGTTCTGAGAGGTTCAATTACTGGAGCATGTAGTGTCAGAAAGAGGTATTTTAGTTGATCCTAGAAAACTATTAGCGGTAAGAGAGTGGGGATAACCCACGACACCGACGGAGGTACGCAGTTTCTTGGGATTAGATGGTTACTACAGACGGTTGATTAGCGTTTTTTCAAAAATTACAGGACCGATGATTAATCTTACCCGTAAAGGCATACCCTTTGTTTGGAGTGATGCGTGTCAGTTGGCGTTTGATGAACTGAAGGATAAGTTGACTTCTGCTCTGGTACTAGCGCTGCCCAGGCCAGGAGTGGAGTATCTCGTATACATTGACGCATTCTTACAGTGACTCGGCGTGATTTTACAGTAAGAAGAGAAGGCTATAGCTTATGCATCTAGAAAGATTAAGCCTCATGAGAAGAACAACCCTACCCATGACTTAAAGCTTGCAGTGGTCGTATTTACCCTTCGGATATGGAGACACTATTTATTGGGTGAAAAGTTTCTGTTATTCACAGACCACAAGTCACTATAGTATTTTTTCACTCAGAGAGAGTAGAATATGCAGCAGCGCAGGTGGCTTGAATTCGTGAAGGACTATCAGTTTGAGATTTATTATCAACGGGGAAAGGCTAACGTGGTAGCCGATGCTTTGAGTCGTAGACCTGAAGGTGAACTAGCCTCGGTGTGGAAGGAAAAATGGAAGGAACTAGGCCATCAGGATGCAGCTGCTAGGTCATTTATATCTGTTATGACCATTACTCCTCAGATTATGATGAGGATAGTACAGGACCAGGCAACTGATCCATTTTGTCAGGAGAAAATTTGATAACTTTTAGCTGAAGGAGTAGAGTCTTACTCAGTAATCTCAGAGGGAGGCCTATGCTTTAATGGTAGACTGATTATTCTAAAAGGGGAATAGTTACGGCACGCGGTGATGTCTGAGTCGCATGGTTCCAAATTTATGGTACATCCCGTTGGGGAAAAAATATACCAAGATATGCGGAGGCAGTACTGGTGGAGCGGAATGAAGAAGGATATTGTTGACTTTGTCTCTAAATGTGCAACATGCCAATTAGTGAAAGAGGATCATCAGAAGCCAGCAGGGTTTCTTCAGCCGTTAGAGATTTCGATGTGGAAATGGGAGAGCATTTCCATGGATTTTATCACCGGACTACTTACCACTAAGAGAGGTCACGGTTCCATATGGGTGATTATGGATCGATTGACTAAGGTAGCTCACTTCTTGTCGGTACGGACTGATTATGCTACAGGTCAATATGCACAACTCTTTATAGACGAGATAGTAATGTTACATGAAGTCCTGCTTAATATTGTGTTCGATCGGGACAAGATCTTTATTTCTCGATTTTAGGAAAATTTTCACAAGGCCATAGGTACTGAAGTGCGGTTGAGTACAACCTATCACCCGCAGACAGATGGTCAGACGGAACGTACTAACCAGATGCTAGAGGATATGTAGCGTGTGTTTATTCTGGATTTTAGAGGGAGTTGGGAATAATATCTTCCTTTGGTGGAATTTGCGTATAAAAATTCCTATAAGTTCTCTATTGGTATGGCCCCATTCGAGGAATTATATGGTAGACCTTATCGCTCTACTACATGTTCTTTAGAAGTATGTAACAACAAGCTACTTGGACTAAAAGTGATTCACAATACATCTGCCAAGATTGAAATGATCAGAAGTCCCATTCATGTAGCGCAAGATAGATAGAAAAGCTATGCTGATGCTTAGAGGTTCTTCATGGAGTTTAGCATGGGGGACCAGGTAATTTTGTGAGTATCTCCAATGATGGGGATAATACGATTTGGGAAGAACGAAAAATTGGCACCAAGATACGTGGAACCAGTAGCGTACAAAATTAAGTTGTCGAAACACCTACATCGTATACATGACGTGTTCGACATTTCGTCATTGTGACGGTAACTTAGAGATGAGTTGGCTCACACTCATATTGCATTAGAGGAAGTGGAATTGCATCCAGATAGTTCTTATGAGGAGAGACCGGTGATGATCTTAGACCGCGTTGAGAAATGCTTGAGGTCGAAGGTATTTCCTCTTGTACGTGTCCAGTGGGCACACCATAATATTGAGGAATCTACCTCGGAGCATGAGGACGATATGCGCGAAAATTATCCAGAGTTATTTGTACCAGGTATGCTTTTATTTTCCAAATTTCGGGATGAAATTTCGTTATTAGGGGGGAAGTATGTAATACCCCGTAATTTATTACCTTTTAAAAAGGGATTTATTTGGAATTAATTGGTTAATTTAAAAATTAATTCAGATTTAAATATTACTTGAGAGTATAGTAATGTATGATATAATACTATGTATGGAAATTATCTTATGGTTGTGAGAGTACCTTGTTGATATTATAGGTGGATGTATACATATATTATAGTTTATTATGTGTATGAGATACCTACGCTACTTGCTGTCGGGGTGGAGGTTTCACGTAGTGGACGGTCTTATCCTGTGCGCCCAATTTGGGAGGATTTTAGATTCGTACCCTCAGCATAGGACCTTAGACACATGCTGTCGGTGAGTTGATAGTTTTGATGGTTGAATTGAACGTAGGTATGTGCGTGACCCATTTGGCTGGAGAGTATGCTCACCTTCAATATATGTGTGTTATGTTATTTATGATTCGGGGAAGACACCGAACCATTTGTCCTTTATACAATGAGAATTGTGATTGGACATGATAGCACAGTATGCATGCACTGCAACTGTGTCTGGGAGGTGCTATATATATACTGTAATTCAATCTACTATGTGATATTGTAGTTGACTGTGAATATATGGAATTTCATTCAACTAAGTAAAAGAATACTTAAATCGTAAGGCCCAGATAAGTCAAATTCATATTAAAGAGAAAAGAATGGGAATAATTATATTACGTATGGTATGGGAGATACGGGATTACTATATGGGACATAATCATGTTGTAAGAAAACCTTAATTAGGAAGTTACTCAGATACATTAGACATGCACTCTAGGTAAGACGCGAGAATATCAAGTGAGAGACTGGGATCTAACATGTACATAATAAATGTTTTATTGCACTTATTAAACACTTTCTATTTTAAAATCATTTACACTCGGGCTCTGACCCATTTCCTTGCATATTCTTTTCTCTACTATATCTATATTAGTAGGTTCCCAGCATCAAGGACATACAACTTAGGGTATGGATGTTTGATCATGAGTTGATGTTCCAAGAGATGCAGACTTTTTTAGATGCTTCATTTATTTTATTCATATGTCTTAGTACTTTTCTCATTTAGGGCACGTTGTCTAGGATTCTAGTTATTCCATTTACCTTTTCAGAGATTGCATTAGGTTGATGTTCATACTTTCATTTTAGTTTTTGTTGGATTAGTATTGAATGTTTTAAACTCAGAAGTATTATCCAATTACATTTAATCTTGTTATTCATTATTCAGTTGTGTTATGAGACTTCTCTATTATTGTTATATATTGTGGTAATGGTTTTAAATTGGTATCAATTGTCAAAAATGTTTATAACACTTAATTAAGTATTGGGTAAGTTATTTATAAGAAAAATGTTTTTTGATAGTGATGTTGAGAATGAACCAACGGTATATTCGGTTTAATTTAATAAAGGAGTAGCTAACCAGTATTTAATGAGGTGGGGTGTTACGGGTGCGCCATAGGTGGAAGCTCATAGACTAGTGTCTTTTCGAGCACCTAATAATCACGATATGGGTATTGAAAGGTTCGTAGAGCACACCTATAATGATAAAGGTATGGATGATAAATTCTTGTCGGGTCTTGAGGACTTTTACATGAAATGTGTTTGGTGTCCTTAGGACAACAGTTGATCCTGGTATGAAGATCTATTAGCATCCTAGTAATGATTGTGTTGAGGGACAGGTGATGATCTCAAGTTGTTGGTTAAGGTTTAGAGAATCGAATAGTGTATGTTCCGAGCACAGTTTTTCGAATCGATACAGATGGGTGGCGCATCCTCTAAGGAGAAATTAGAATCTCGTGTTGTATATGGGGCGTAATGCCTAGGTGTCATGAAATGACTAGTAGTGGCAGTGTGACACTTGATTTTGAGGAATATTAGTAAATGTATTTGAGACTTAGGTTGATGATTCCATGTGGAGGCTTGAAAATAGCAACCAATGTGTGGTGATATTAAAGCATGATTAGAATGTTAGGATCTGTCGACAATATATGCTAGGGTAGCCTTAGCAAGGTAATGACTAGTTCTTAACATGTCCTACCAAACTGGTACAAATTAGAAGATGTAGCCATGTGTTATACTTACTACCCTTAGAATGACAATGGAGAATAAGGGTAGCCATCACGTAAATTGAGTTTGGGTAGAACCTGGAAATAAGCTTGGTCACAATCTCATATAGTCAAAGGATGCAATCAGGTGAATGTCTCTCTTAAAGGGGATACTTCTTAAGGAGATTTTTGGGTTACGATCACGATCTGATATGGCAGACAGTAACCTAGGTGTAGTGGGTTGGTGGTTTTGTCACCGGTAAATGGACTTGTTCAGAGGAGACAAGGGTATTAGGCATCCGCTAATTAGAGTGGTTCATATGTTCCAATGATATGGGGGCAGGGCCTTACTCCTAAAGAGGGAAGTTGGGCATTGACTTTTTAAAGAACGATAAGTTCGTATGTTGCTTTCGTATTGCGAGGATGAATGGGTGTGATTCGATTCGGAACGATCAGTAACTCAAGCAAGGGTTTGTGGCTAGGATAGTACCCAGTGAGAACATCTATGACGAGTGATAAGACTTCGAGCATATAGCATAGGTTCACTTTCATAATTCATGGTTTGATGCGTACGAGAGGGGTTTTCTCAAAATGGTTACGTGTTCCTTCTGGACCTTGTGTGTCCTTTCAATTTCAATAATCAAGGATCAGTATTCTTACGTATATAGCCTCTTGGATTAGTACCATGTCATGGTATGACATGATTGGTCCTGGTAGAGAATGGTGGACCTGGCATGGTCAATGCAACTCGATAACTGGGTGCGCCTTATTTAAGGTAGTCTTGATTTTGCACAAAGTTTAGTGTACAGGTGGTTGCTCTTTCGTACGCACATATTTCTCATAGTGTTTGCTTTCCTTAGGATTAGTGACCTTTCGACAGCCGACATGGTAGTCAGTGGCTATGGTTGTAAAGAACGGGATGATGAGTTGAGGACATTATATAGTGTTAGATCTCGGGTAAACTCAGCACACGGTGTTACTCTGCCATGGTGAATGGATTGGTGCGAGGCCCAAGTGAGTGTACAATGGTGAGATTCCTAGAGTGGTACTAGGGTCATTAGAGTGACACAGGGAAAGGTGTCAGCCTAGTGTGTGGTGATGATTTGCTCGGTGTATTACTCTTTAGAGTGAGTGGTGAGAATTGTAAGGTTAATGTCAAGCTCAGGCAAAACTTATGTAGTCAAAATAACCTAAAAATTAGTAGGACGCAAGATGTATAATGCTAAGACTATAAATTGTTCTTTATGATGAATTTGATGAATGATCCTATTTTGGTTCACTCTTAGGTGAGTGTCGATCAGTGGATAGGGTTTCCCGTGAAGGTGGCGGTATGCTTTGGGTATTAAAAGGAAAATTCTATAGAACAACTATTAGTTTAGTTACCTTGTATGGAGCGGAGTGTTGGGCGTTAAAGAAAAAATATGAATAATGTCTCCACGTTAGTGAGATGAGGATGCTCAGGTGGATAATAGGAATTACTAGAAAGGACAAAAATTAAAAACCAATACGTGAGAGAAAAGTTAGGAGTATCTCCAATTAATGATAAATTAAGAGAAAGTAGAATTAGGTGGTACATACATGTGTTGCGTAGACCAGTAGACCCCCTATAACAAGATCAAGATTGTTGGAAATAGATGGTAAAAGAAACGGAGGTCTCCCTAAGCTATCGTGGGAAGAAATTATTAGGAGAAACCTTAAGGAATTAAACTTGAATGATAATAATGCATATAATATATTACAATGGAAAAGGAGAATCCATGTGGACGCCCCCATATGATGGGATTAAGGAAAGGACGATGATTATAATGATGAGTCCTAGGACTAGATTGAGCATGATCATCAAGTAAGTGGAGACTCGAGGTCAGTTATCTGGTGTTCATGGTTAGCAAAATAGTGAGCGTCAAAGCATGTCGCATGTTGAGCCTTTGACAACAAACCCCCTGTAAGGACGTGTGATGTGATCTTAGTTATCGAATACTTCGATGATGTTGCCTTAGAGGGTTCCTATGACTTAGAATGAGAGTTGGTAAATCCCGTGAATTTGAAGAATTGACAGATCGAGAATTTCGAGGAAGAAAATCCTCAAGGAGGGAAGTTTGTAATACCCCGCCCCAACATTTTATTTATTTTTCCCGCGTGAGTTGTAATAATATAAAGACATTGATATTTGGATGATTGTGATATGGTTTATATTCTTATTTAACTATTTTGAAGGCTTGATGGTAATTATAGGAAGATAGCGGGTTCAAATTGGAAATTTAGAGAAAATAGAAAAAAAGGTCATTCCAACAAAGTGGAAGTTGTTTGAATGAAAAACAAGGTCGTTCAAACCAAGGGAGCAAATGAACTTCGAATGAGATCCCATTGCATTATAGGTCTAGGTTGTTCAAAGTTCATTTGAAGTGTTGAATCGAACGAGGTTGTTCAGATTTTTAAATCGAGCTGCCCTTGTGCGTTGTCTCATTTTGGGCCATTGGATTGATGAGTTGTCGAACTCTGATGAGCCCGAGTTGGGAAAAAATGGGATTTGGAAGTCTTACAGGGTTTTGTAAGGGTTGTTTGGGTTCATTTGGGAGATTTGAATTGGAAGAAGAGAAAGAGTGGGAGAGGGAGAGGGACGGGTCGTCCACTATTTTTATGTGTCCTTCCACCTCTCTCCACCTCAAACCACCCTGCCACCCCACCCTACACCTTATATCCCCATATAGGTTATGTATTCCACCATATTAGAACCATACATACCCATTTCCACCATGGATAAGGAGAGCTACAAATTTATGGAGTTATTGTTAGGGGTTCTTGAAGATGGAAATGGAAGATTGATGGAGCTTGAAGGGGGGTCTTATTTGAAAGCTTGATGGAGCATGTTTTTGGAGTGGGAAATCTCCTTAAGGCCACCTTAGGAGGTGGGAGGTTGCCATTTTCTTAGACATTTCATGCCTACTATTGTTGGACATCCATTTGAGATGCGAAAACCTACTCTTAGTTTAAGACTCTATTTGCATAATTAGTAGTCATGTTGTTAGAATTCAAGAGTATAATGGATATGAATCAATAATGGGTTTCTAGTAGACATGGTACTAAAAAAATTATGTACTTAAAATATTGGCAAAAATGTTATTTTGTTGTATATAAATGATGAGTAAATATCTTGAGGTTTCGTGAAGTATTTGGAATTTTCATGTAAAGGGTATGCTTCAAGAAGATGGATGATAAATATTTTATGGAATAAAAATGTTTTAAATTAACATTTTATCTTGTTAAATATATTTTGTAAATTAAGTTTGATTTCTTACAAAAATGAAGATTTTATTTTTTAAAAAAAATAGGACATTTGTTTGAGTTTTTAAGAAATAAAATGTCGTATAGTCTAGAAAAGTATAATTTGCAAGTATTATGAATTTCTAGAATGAAAACTATGTTTAACCCATTTGGTAGGATTTTAGGATTTAAAATCCTTCTTTTCATGCATATAAACTTGTAGTTTTTTGATAATGGACACAAAAAAAAGTTTAATGAATGTTTTATGGGTTTAAATATGGGATGAAGAAATAAAAAAATTCACCCCGTAAGGTGTCTGTAATTAGTGTTGAGATGTGTTGAAAATGTAAGATTTCAAGACTACAAGTGTTAATAAAGAAAATGGCATTTTCTTATAAAGTAGTCTTACATGTTTAATGGTTCTTGAGAATAAAAGTATTGAAATAAAAATGCTTTCAATTGAGAAGAATATTACTCCAAAAGGTTAAAAAGGTGTTAAGCTGATAAAAACACTTGAGAAGTTAATGTGGACAACTTAATGGTGTTTTGAAAAAAATAACACTTGTGAAATGGAGTAAAAGGTGAGTTTGGAAGCAAATGTATAAAATGGTAATTTCACATATAGTAGAACATTTTTATGTTGGAAAGGGTGTTACACATGATAGTCCTAATGAACATGATTTTTGGAATAAACTTGAGTCTAAAGTGTGAAGGACATGAAATGATGATTTTCAAGTGTAACACAAGCTGGGGTGGAACCCCGGGTTTGGCTTCGGTCGGGTAAAATGAAAGGTGAAATACTGTGAACATTTGAAAAATATTAAAACACCTTAAAAAGGAACTCATGGCACCGAAAAAATTAAAAAGGGACCGGAGCCCTAGGGTGAAAGACCCAAAATCATTGGCCATAGCATCTGGTGCACATAGCCAGTTGTGCGGAGCCCGTTAAAGTATGCGGTTATTGGAAGATTCCAAGAAAAAGCTAAAGGAATGAGGAACATGTCAAGAAATGGGTTGTGTAATGAAAATTTGTAAAGACAACTTAACTTGAACAAAATAAAAAATGTTCAGGTAAAGAATAAAATGGACAAGTAAATGCGTAATTTATTAATGTCCATAAGGTAAAGAAATTGGTAAGTAAGTGGGTAAACGGGTCATTAGAAACCTAAGTGGTTTAACCCATAATTTACAAAAAGGTGTGTTGTGAAAAAATTTCAATGGCTAAATTAGTATTTTCGAACATGGTATTCGTGTGTGCTAAAAGATTGATTTTGAATGAAAATATTAATGTGGATTGGTTAAAATAAAAAGATTAATGGATTTCAGTCTAATTAAGTGTAGTTGTCTCAAATATTAAACCATGTTTATTAAATAAAGGGATAAATGTCATACTAAGAAAGGTAAAGTCTTTCAAAAGATTAAAGTGAATTAATGGGGATAAATAACATTTTCGGAAGTAAAATAGTTTCATGCATTATATATATACGAGGTAGTTTCATGTGCATCTAGGCATAACGTGTTAGAGTATTCCTTTTGCCATTCGATTTTATATTGCATTGATGTGTATTTCCCACTTGGCATTCGGCTCACTCTTTCATTTTGTTACAGCAAGTTGGGTGAAGTTTCATATTTTGAGACAGTTACATAGGTAGCTACTCTATTTTATTTTACGTTAATAACTCTATACAGTTGGACTCTGAGGTGCTCCCCACGGGTCCCTCACTTAGTTTGATTGAAATTGGAATTGCATGCTACACAAGTGAAACATTAATTAAAATAAGACGGGATTAGTAACATTATATAGCTTGTTTCATTGCACTTCACACCTAATTCTTGGACCGGAACGATTTGACCACGGGTTAACCTATAAATATGGGCTGGGACATTACAGATGTCACCCAAGAATTCATGTCTCTGTACAAGTACGATGAGGAGCTAAAGATTACACGCTGAGATCTAGAGCTTCTTAAGCAAAACATTGGGGAAACTATCAATAGCTTTATAGGAAGGTGGAGGGAGAAAGCTACCACCATGACCAACAGACCCTCCGAGGAGGAACAAGTCAGTATTGTGAAGAAGAACTTCTTGACTTATATTAGAGAATCCATGGGAGGGCAGTATTACCCACACTTTCGACCCTTTTGAGAATTAGGAGTAAAAATTGAGGAAGGCATTACCAAAGTGGAATCTGAACCAAAGAAAGTGACTAAACAGTTCACTCCTCGAATGTATGAGAAGTCGGTTAGTGTTACAGTCTCCGCCATCAACAACATTTCACAGAATGTTCCCTCTTAGGCACCAAAAATCTTCCCCAATTCTTCTAAGAAATAGTACATCGAAGCTCAGTCGACATCATGTTCTAGGACTGCTTTAAAGGGTTGAAGCTCAGTAAGATGATGCTGGTTCCTTATCATCAACCCTTGATAGGGTTTATCGGAAAAAAGGTTCGCCCACTTGGGGAATTCGAGATGGATGTTTGCATGGGCACCTAACTGAGGTGACTAATAAAGAAAGTTACTTTTTCATGATGGATGAGAATGTGTTTTTAGCCTATAATATCATCCTCGACCGAGTGGCCCTCAAAGAATTTGAAGCAGTTCCCTCCACTATTCACCAAATGGTAAAATTCTCGACCCCTTATGGGGTAGGGGAAGTCCAAGGTGACCACATAGAGGCCAGGGAGTGTTATTTCAGCTCGTCGGAATATAAGGGGGCCCATAAGAAGGTCACAAACATCTATAACATTAATACTCTTAACCCTAAGGATAAGAGTAAACTGAAGAATGGTGGGGCCGTATAAGAGGTAAAATCCATCATCCTCAATGAGGGAGAACCAAAAAAACCATCCAAATCATCTTATCCCTAAAAAAGGAGGTGAAGGAAAAGTTTATAGAGATATTGAAGAAGAGGTAAAGCATCTTCACATGGAGCCATGGATATATGTCAGGGATAGACCCCGAAGTTATCTGCTATCATCTAAACATTAATAAGGATGCCAAGCCAGTGAAACAAAGGAGGAGGACTATGCTAGAGATAGGTATGAAGTAATTCAAGAAGAAGTCAAGAAACTCTAATCAACTAAATTCATTCGTGAAGTGCATTAACCTTATTGGCTATACAATGTTGTTGTCGTGACAAAAACCAATAGGAAATGGAGAATGTCTTGGACTTCACTAATTTAAACAAATCTTACCCAAGGATAGTTTTCCTTTGCCTCTTATAGATAAATGGTGGATTCCATAGATGGGCATGAGTTAATGAGTCTATGGGCATATACTGAGGATACAACTAGATCTTCATGGACGAATCCGAGGTAGAAAAGAAAAGACTTCATTCATCACTGACAAATGAACCTACTACTATAAGGTCTTGCCATTTAGCCTTAAGAATGCAGCGGAAAACTACAAAATGTTGGTTAATAAAGTGTTCAAAGATCATATTGGTGAAAATATGGAGGTTTATGTTGATGATATGTTAGCCAAGAGCCTCAAGGTCGAGGACTATATGGCTACCTTGAGAAATCAATTGACACCATGGATCTTTGTCAAATGTGTATTCAATGTTGCTACAAAAAAATTCGTTGACTTTAAAGTCAATCAACTAGTTTTTAGTCAAATCGCAAGAAAATTAAGGCGTTGATATATATGAGGATGCCAAATACTATAAAAATGTGCATAGACTGATAGAAAGAGTCGTTGATCTCATCAGATTCATCTCAAGGCCCACAGATAAGTGTCTGTGGGCTAAATGTGTATTCAACGTTGGTGCAAAAAAAGTCATTGGCTTTATAGTCAATCAAATAGTTTTTTAGGCAAACCGCAAGAAAATTAAGTTATTGATATAAATGAGGATGCCAAATACTATAAAAATGTGCATAGACTGACAGAAAGAGTCGCTGTTCTCAACAGATTCATCTCAAGGCCCACAGATAAGTGTCTGCCTTTCATCAAAATCTTCAAAAAAGCATTTTTTAGGGATGAAGAGTGTGAAAAATCTTTTTAAGAACTTAAAGCTTATATGGGTTCTCCAATGCTCCCATCTCGGCCTATGGAGGGGGAGAAGTTGTTCCTATACTTAGCAGTGTTCGAATCAAACATAAGTGAAACTATTGTCAGAGAAGATGAAGGGGTTCAGAAGCCTATTTATTTCAATAACAAGTCTCTTCAATGCACTGATCTTGAATCACACTATATATGTATGACTCTCTTGAGTTTAAAATATAGGATCTTGTCTAGTCTGGAAATAGAGACAAAATTGTGTCATCCTTTTCTAGAACCTTAAACCTCATGCCTCTTCATGATCTACATCAACAACTTCAAAGAAGAGAAACGGTAGTAACCAACATAACTAGCAACACCTAGGAGTTCATTTATTCTTCATTTTGTGTGAGGTGTGTGTGCGCGTTCGTTTTAGCTTAAAATCTTTTCTATAATTTTTAAGAATTTTTAGGAATTTTTAAGCATTTAAAATCTATTTCTTTAAACATTTAAAATTAGGTTTTAAAAATGCTTGGGCCTTTTTATAATAATTCAAAATTCCTAAATTTTGCCTTAGGTAGAATTCGAAAGGGGCAAAGACTTTTGGGGTGGAAAATGAGATTTTAGAAAGATAAAAAACTCGCATTTTTAACTTGATCTTCACCATACACATGTTTCACTAACTGAGAGTTAATCTGGAACTTTGGTTTGTATTCATCAATGGCCTGCATGCGTTTTATCCCAATCCATGTCTAACCTATTTGTTCCAATCTGAAGTCTTTTAAATGCGGTGCATTGTAGACCGTAAGATTTACAACCATTTGGTAGAATCAATCCGGGCCCTTGATTTCAAGCCCCATTCTAGATACTTCCATCGACCACTAAATATATAGCCTTAGGGTTAATCGTGTCTAACTTTTAGAGAGTCTAAGAGTTGGGAGAAAATAAAAGAGAGAGAGATAAGAGAGAGAAAAAGAAAAACCTAAACCAAACTCTGGCCAAATTTTTCCAAAAATTCGTTTGACAGTTTTTACTTGTTCATGATTAAATCCTCTCTGGTTCACATCTCTTTACCAACATCTTCACTGAGTTGAGATCTCGTCTCACTTCATTTGAGACTTGTAGATCTAACTAAAGTGATATAGTCACGGTTAGTTTTTAGGACTGATTTCTTCATTAGAAATCATCTCTCTGTTGGGTTTTGTTCTCAAACGTTTTTATCAAATTTATCCCTGTCGAATCTCTTTTTCTATTTTCAAGATTTTTTTGAAAAACAGACTTCAAGTTTATCAGATCTGAAGACGTTTATGTCTCCCAGTTTATATTTTCTATTTTTTGAAATAAATTTGTAAATAAATCAGAGTGATACATATAGAATCTTGGCTCTTTTTAATAGCAATATTTTTTCTCATATGACCTTAAAAATAATTCTATTTTTCAAGAAACGTTGATTCAGACTCTTGCATGTCATTTTAGAACAAATTTGTGATTTGTAGAAAATCGTCCTTATAAGTGTGAGTGAGTTTCATGCATGTGTTAGGCACATTAAATCACTACATTGTCACACAACATCACTAAAGTTGTGTTGGTAAAGATATTTTTACCATCAGAGTCGATGTAAAGAAGGAACAAAGGAGTTGAGCTTTGGAGGACGTTAAAGACAACAGTCAGATCCAGAAAATTCAGAGAAAAACTAGGTGTGCGGATATAATTTCTTGACCTAGTTTTAGGTCTTATTTGGTTGGATAATACATTGCTTGCTTGTACTCTAAAACTCATTGTAGTGGACTTTTTGTTTTACTTCGTAGAGGGAGTCATGGATGTTTCCCCTCTTTGATAGTGTTTTAACCACATCAATATACTGTCATATGTGTGAATGTTTTTTATACTTTCTTTAATCTTGCTATCACTACTATAGGTGTTTAAATTTCATTTAAACTTGAAATTGCTTGTTCGAAAACATTTTTGATAAAACTTGAGTTTTCATTGGTGTTATTAAAATTGTTTCCTCAAGAAAATAATTCGGACCCTTCATAACTATTTTAACTTTTGATTAAACGAATTAGTAAGGAATTTTCAATTGGTATTAGAGCGGGTTCTGGTTTTCTTAAAACAACTGTTCAGACTCTTATGTTTTTTTAAACTGTTTTAAAAACACCTCATAGATGAGAAATTTGAGAAACTGGGAAACTTATCCCTACCTCCCTTCTTCGATGGAAATAATTTTCCTTATTAGAAAGTAAGGATGATTGCCTTCATCCAAGGAATGCTTGGAGATGAAATCTGGGATGCAGTAAAAAATGGCTACTCTCATCCTACTAAACCTACGGCAGAAGGCAATGAAATAAGAATAAAAAAACTTCTCACTAAATTTACTAAACAGGAAAAACAAACTTCCCTCTGTAATAATAAAGACAAGAATTCAATATTAATGTCTGTAAATGAGCATGAGTTTAGAAGAATCTCTATATGTACCACTATCGAGGAAGCTTGGGACATGTTGGTCATACCCCATGAAGGTGATACACATGTTAAGCCTGTCAAGAAGCAAATCCCCATTCAATAATATAACACCTTAGTTATGACAGATACTAAGATCTCGAATAAATTTTATATCAAAATGACTAATGTCATAACAAAATTACATACAAATGGCATTATCTATGACACAAGACAAATTGTCTCTAAATTCCTAAGATCACTTCCACAGAAATTTGACAGTAAAAGATATGCAATTGAGGAAATGGAAGATATAAATCTTACCCCTAAACTCCTTAGTACCAAAGTAAGAACTGTGGAAATGGAATTGGATTATAAGAAACAACTTCTTGGAAGTCACAAGAAAAATAGTAGTCCCAATGTTACATTTCAATCCAAAGTGATGCCTAATCTTGATATGCCATTTGAGGATGACTATGACTTGGATGATTTGGATAACCAAATACGCTTCATGTCTAAACACTTTAAGAAAATACTACAGTTTATAAATAATGTTGTTGCTAAACAAGGATAGGCTCCATACTCAAATCAATCCAATAACAGACCTCATGAGATGAAATTAGAGAAACCCCACAACAACAATAACACACCGAAAAAAGATCCTATCAAGTCTAAATGCTTTAGATGTGGTAATATAGGTCACATTACCATTAACTGTAAGGTTAACCTGAAAAAACATAATAAGGAAAATTTGTGCAAAACATAGGATGATTCAAGCGATTCAGATGACGATGAGCCTGAATCATCTAACATATTTTACCCCTATATGTCATTTTTTGCAAAGATAGTATATTATGATGATAATACTGATGAGTGTCTGCCTAATAATGCTTTGACTATGCATGTTAATGGTTTATCTTCCTTCTGTCGTAAGAATGCTTATAATGGTTATGCTGATAATAGTAGCTCTACTGCCGTGTGAGTGAGTCAAAGGGATCATATGAATAACGAATTGAATGTGGGTGTGAGTTCAAAAAATGAATCGATAGGGACAAATCACCCACCACACTTAGTGAGTTCGATAATGATGATCTTCCAAACATCCATACACTGTACACTAAAACGCTTAGGAAGAGTACTAGATTAGAAAGAACCATTAAAAATCTGACTGAAAAGATATAATCTCTTATTCTTGTGGTTAAACAAAATGCTGAAGACTACACTAATCAATGTCTAGCCCATAAATCACAAACTAAGGACTTTTCTAAAAAAATCAAGGATCTTTCTGAATCCAATGAAATTCTGGAAAAGAAATACAAGGCCACATTGTTATAATTGGAAAAGGCAAAAGCAAAAGACTTAACAGTCTTCAAAAAGTTTGTAAAATTTGAAAACAACTCTAATTGTTTTGAAGACTTTGTCAAATCCAGTAAAACCAATTCTGAGGAAAGAAATGGAATAGGATTTAACACTGACACACAAGCTAAAGAATTTACAAACCATAAAGTTTGTGTCAGGAGGAAAAAGTCCTATGAAAATTTGTCCAGATTTTCATTCGATAAAAGCCGACTTTGATAAAAAAAACAGAAAGAAATAGACATTGGAAGTAGTAGTAATTCTAAGTAAAATGTTGAGTCAAAGACTAAATACGTCTGCCCCCCCCCCCCCCCCCATACAACAAGTATAGTCATTGTTCCAACCTGTCGATACGAGACATAGGACTAAAACCCCACAATTAGACAAACCCATCTTTAAAGGTCTTAAAGATAATATGAGACTGTCGAGCCACCTTTACTGTTTCTATTGTGATGTGTATGTACATTCACTTGAAACCTGTTTTCAAAAGCATCTATGCCAATCCTTTTCATACACTCCTGTGTATAAAAATTTTAACTATCCTAGATAGAGTAGGAAATACTACGTCCTTCCTAGACAGCTTGATAAGAACTCTACCTATTAAAATAGGAAGAAACGGTCTAACACTAAAAGAAAGTCCAAGAGAAAGGAACCTGGACTCATGACTAAACCAAAGGCTCCATAATCTTCCAAACGTCAGTTTAAAGAGAAAAAATCTTTTAAAGAAAAATTTGATGCTCGTAAATTTTATTATATTCGAGCTAATAAGCGCAAACTTTTAAAAACTCTAGCAATTTGGGTTAGGAAAGATGAACTAATACCCTAAATGAAGTGTAATATTCTCATTAGTGCTTTAAAAGCTGAACACACTTCATCTGGATGGTATTTGGACTTAGGTTGTTCTAAACATATGACCGGGGACGAGACTAAACTAACCACCATAATTAAATTCTTAGGAGGAAACTTTTTTTTGGAGATGGAGTATCAGCCTTGATCATAGGTAAAAGGATACACCAAGAAAAAGGCTTGCCAACTCTTGAGGAAGTCCTTTTAGTAAAGGGTCTTAAAGAAAATTTACTGAGTATATCGCAATTTTGTGACTCAAACCATATCGTGACATTCTAAAAAAGCAGCTGTAAAATTCTAAATGATAATGGAGACTATATTATTATAGGCCTCAGAACACCGGATAACTGTTATACAATAAACATAGGAACTCAGATCTGCAATATATCCAAGGATGTAAGACAATGAAATCCGGCACAATAAATAAGGTCACATAAATTACGATAGTCTTAGTAAGTTGAGCTCACAAGAAATAGTTAGAGGTCTGCCCAAAATTAAACCCATTTCTAATATTCTATGTGTGCTCTGTCAATAAGGAAAGATAGTTAAAGCTCCTCATAAGAAAGTTAAATAGGTTTTATCCACGAAATCTCTAGAACTCATACATATGGACCTAGTGGGTCCTTCTCGCACTGTTAGTCTTTGTGGTAGCAGTTACATATTGGTTACGATTGACAATTTTACTTGATTTACTCGGGTTGCCTTTTTAAAACAAAAATAAAAAACTTTTAGTAAGTTTATGAAAATTTTATTACGAATTCAAAATAAAAAGGAGTCCCAGGTAAATAGAATTCGCAGTGATAGAGGAGGTGAGTTTACAAATTTAGGAGTTATCGAATACTGTGACTACAATGGTTACTAACATGAATTTAGTGCCCCTAAGACTCCCCAATAAAACGGGATAGCTGAGCATAAAAATTATACCCTTCAGGATATGGCTCGTGTTATGATCCACGCAAAGGATTTACCTAAATACTTTTGGGTTGAAGCCATCGTACATCTTGCCATATAATCAATAGAGTATACCTTAGGAAGAATACCAAGCAGACACCTTACGAACTTTGGTACGGGAAAAAACCTAACCTAAAATATTTTAGAACCTTTGGTAGTGTATGTTACATATGCAAGGATAGAGAACATTTGTCTAAATTCGAAACCAGAGGTGATAAAGAAATTTTCTTAGGTTATTATCCAAATAGCATAGCCTATTGTGTTTAAAATTTTCGTACGAAAACCTTAATGAAATCCATTAATGTAGTAGTGAGTGACACCAATGCAGCGAATAAGAGCATAAGACCAACTATAATTAATTAGTCAGAAAGTCATTTTAACCAGGACTCTTCAGACATAACTGAGTCCCTACCAAATGAGACCCCTGAAGTGCCAAATTGGGTTTCTAAGGATCATCCCCTAGATAATGTGGTCGGTAACCCAAAAGAGCCTGTTCGAACAAGATCCCAATTACGTAATACCTCACATTTAGCATACTTTGTATCTTTAATAGAACTAAAGAATGTGAATGAAGCATTAAATGATTCCTATTGGAAACTTATGCAATTTAAAACTCATGACGTATGGAATCTTATTCCCGGACCAGAAAATAAACGGGTTATTGGCACTAGAGGGATTTTTAAAAATAAAACTGATGAAACAGGGAAGGTAGTTAGAAACAAAGCAAGACTTGTGGCCCAGGGTTATTCTCAAATTGAAGGAATAGACTTCGAAGAAACTTTTTCCCTCGTAACACGTCTTGAATCTGTTCGTCTTCTTCTCACCATTGCGTGTCACTTAAAATTCACTTTGTATCAAATGGATGTAAAGTCTGCATTCCTTAATGGTATATTAACTGAGGAAAACTATGTACAACAGCCTAAAGGGTTCACTAACACTCACCATCCTGATCACGTGTATCATCTGAAAAAGGTGCTATATGGGTTAAAATAAACCCCTCGTGCTTAGTATGAGCGATTGTCCACTTTTCTCTTAAATAAAGGTTTTAGGAGAGGTGGGAATGACCAAACTCTTTTTGTTAAACATTTTGACAAAAATGTTATAATAGCCCATGTGTACGTAAACAATATTATTTTTGGATCTACCTCCCCATCTGAGGTTCAATTTTTTTCTAAAGATATGCACAGGGACTTTGAAATGTCTCTTATTGGGGAGTTACAATTCTTTTTAGGACTTCGGGAAAAACAAAATTCATAAGGTTTGTTTATATCGCAATCCAAATACGCTCTAGATATAGTTAACAAGATTAGATTAGAAAATGCTAAAGATTCTAGGACACCCATGAGTACTTTAGTAAAATTATCTAAAGATGAATATGGGAAATCCATCGATCACACACTGTATCGTAGCATAATAGTAGGTCTTCTATATCTAACTACCTCACGCCCTGGCATTATGTATGTTGTTTGTGTGTGTGCTCGATATCAAAATGCCCCTAAAGAAAGTCATCTACTGTGCATTAAGAGAATTGTAAAATATGTAAAAGGAACTCTCAACTTAGGACTTTGGTACACAAATGACACATCCAGTACGATAATTGGATTCACCGACGCTGATTGGGCTGGGTGTTCTGATGATAGTAAAAATACGTCAGGAGCTTGTTATTACATTAGAATAACTTATTCAGGTGGAATAGTAATAAACAAAATTGCACTTCCTTGTCCACAGCTAAATCTGAATATATAGCCACAAGTAGCTGTTGTGCTCAACTATTATGGATAAAATAGATGTTAAACGATTATGGCATTAATCAAGAGAAATTACATCTCTATTGTGATAATCAGAGTGCGACTAACATTTCCAACAATCCCTTCCAACACTTATGTATCAAACACATTAAAATCCGACATCATTTTATACGCGAGTTATTTGAATCTAGGGAATTGGAAATCAACTATTTACTTACTGACCTTCAATTAGCAGATTTATTCACAAAACCTTCGAATAACACTTGTTTTGAATTAATTTCTATATCTTTCGAATATCACAATCTAAATCTATATATTTCAGTTATTTACATGCTTATAATTAATTTCTGAGGATACAAGGCATGGTTGTTAGATAAAGGTCTATTTAATGTAGGAAATTCATGTATTTGGTCGTTGTGTAAATTTGGGATGCTATACTTATTTCTATTATACATTTTTGTGATTTTTCCCTTTGTCCATTTGAGACAAAGTGGGGGAGAAATATTTTAGTTCATCTTGGACATTTATTGTACATTTCAACTAAAAAACTTGATCTTAGATGTTTTATTTACAGGAATCAGTACCATAATGTGCATCTAGATATTTTTAGGGTATTGGTCTTTAATTAGTTGAGTTATGTATTTTTTATTTTCTAGGATATGGGGTAGATAGAATTTTTTGTGTATGAATAAGATTTTCTATTTTTTTACATCCCTACGAATCCTAGATGACTCAAAGGAGATTTTTATCTCATATTTCCAAAGGGGGGTATTGAAGCAGACTATATATATGAATCACTTGAGTTTAAAATATAGGGGCTTGTCTAGTTTGGAAATAGAGACAAAATTGTGTCATCATTTTCTAGAACCCTTAACCTCATGCCTCATCATGATCTACATCAACAACTTCACAGAAGAGAAAAGGTAGTAACCAACATAACTCATAACACCTAGGACTGGATTTATTCTTCATTTTGTGTGTATGAGGTGTGTGTGTGTTCACTTTGGCTTAAAATTCTTTTCTACTATTTTTAAAAAAAATTAGGAATTTTTTAAACATTTAAAATCTGTTTTTTTAAACATTTAAAATTAGGTTTTAAAAATGTTCGGGCCTTTTTATAATAATTCAAAGTTCCTAAATTTTGCCTCGAGTAGAATTCGAAAGCGGTAAAGACTTTTGGGGTGGAAAATGAGATTTTATAAAGATAGAAAACATGCATTTTGAACTTAATCTTCACCATACACGTGTTGCACTCATAACAGCTTAGATTATGTTTTATCCCACTCAGTTAACTGAGAGTTAATTTGGAACGTTGGTTTGTATTCATCAATGGCCTGCATGCGTTTTATCTTAATCCATGTCTAACCTATTTGAGCCAATCTGAAGGCTTTTAAATGCAGTGCATTGTAGACCGTAAGATTTATAATCGTTTGGTAAAATCAATCCTTGCCCTTAATTTCAAGCCTCATTACAGATCCTTCCATCGACCACTATATATACAGCCTTAGGGTCAATCGTTTATAACTTTTGGAGAGTCTAAGAGTTTGGAGAAAATAAAAGAGAAAGAGAGAAAAGAGGAAAAAAAGACCTAAACCAAACTCTGGCCAAATTTTTCCAGAAATTCCTTTGAGAGTTTTACAGTTTTCACTTGTTCGTGATCAAATCCTCTTTGGTTTACATCTCTTGTCCAACATCTTCACTGAGTTGAGATCTCGTTTCACTTCATTTGAGACTTGTAGATCTAACTAAAGTGATAGAGTCACGTTTAGTTATTTAGGACTGATTTCTTCAATAAGAATCATCTCTCTTTTGGGTTTTTGTTCTCAAATATTTTTTATTAAATTTATCCCTGCCGAATCTCTTTTTCTGTTTTTAGTTTTTTTTTTGAAAAACAGACTTCAAGTTTTCAGATCTAAAGACGTTTATGTCTCCCAGTTTATATTTCATATTTTGTGAAATAAATTTGTAGATAAATAAGAGTGAGACATATAGGATACTTGATCTTTTTAATAGCAAGATTGTTGTCTGATCTAACCTTAAAAATAAGTCTATTTTTCAAGAAAAGTTAATTTAGACTCTTGCATGTCATTTTAGAACAAAGCTGTAATTTGTAGAAAATCGTCTTTATAAGTGTGAGTGAGTTTCATGCATGTGTTAGGCACATCACATCACTACATTGTCACATAACATCAGTAAAGTTATGTTGGTAAAGATATTTTTACCATCAGAGTCGACATAAAGAAGGAGCAAAGAAGTTGAGCTTTAGAGGACGTTAAAGACAACTGTCAGAACCAAAAAATTCAGAGAAAAACTATAAGTGCTAGTATAATTTCTTGTCTTAGTTTTAGGTCTGATTTGGTTGTATAATACGTTGCGTGCTTCTACTCTAAAACTCATTCTAGTGTATTTTTTTTATTTTACTTCGTAGCGGGAGTCATGGATGTTTCCCCTGTTTGATAAGGTTTTACCATGTTAATACACTGTCTTATGTGTGAATGTTTTTTATACTTGCTTTACTCTTTCTATCACTGCTATAGGTGTTTAAATTTCTTTTAAAATTTTAAGGTTCCGAGTAACTGAAATTTCTTGTTCAAAAACATTTTTGATTAAATTTGAGTTTTCATTGATGTTATTAAAAGAGTTTCCTTAAGGAAACAATTCGGACCCTTCTTAACTATTTTAGTTTTCGATTAGTAAGGGATTTTCAGAGCTAAAATGCCCAAAGATGGAGAAATTAGCATATGATTTGATCCATGCGTCCAAGAAAATGATGCCCTATTTTCAAGCTCATACTATGGCTCACCGACACTCCTTTGAGACAAATCATCCATAAAGTTGACAGATCGGGTAGGCTGATGGCTTGGTCAATCGATTTATGGGAGTTTAAAATTGTATATCAGCCAATGATTGTAATCAAAGGACAGACATTAACTGACTTTGTAGCCACTTGGGCCGAGGAATATGAATTTGTAATGTTTCCTGAGAAGACAACCTTAAGTGCGACCTTAACCGATGGTGCCAGGGCAGACCCTACTAAAAAAGATGTTTTGTTGAGAAATGGGACGATAGATGAAGTTCCTTTCACATTCGACAGCCTGATTTGGAGTTTATTTGTGGATGGTTCCTCTTGTGAAAGTGTCAGTGGGGTAGGGCTCATACTTCCAGCTCCAGATGGGACTGATATTGAATATGCATCGAGATTCAATTTCAAAGCTTCAAATAATGAATCTAAGCATGAGGCTTTGTTGGATAGCCTTTCCTTGGACAAGGTATTGAATATCGGCCATGTGATAGTACATAGTGACTCTTAGCTTGATGTAAACCAAATTTTGGTGATCTATGAATCCAAAGATGAGACAATGGCGAATTACTTGGTAAGGGTAAAGAAGGTCTTGACCAATTTTTAAAAAGTGAAGGTGAAGAGAGTCTCTCAGATGGAGAATGGTTGAGCCGACATTTTAGTAAGGTTAGCCTCTGCTACCAGGACAGAGATCCGGAAGGCTATCCCTATTGAGATCATGTACAAGCCAAGCATTAATGAAAATGATAGTAGGCTTAAATTATGCCTGAATTTGAACTTTAGAGAATTATGGATGGCTCCTCTCATCAAGTATATTAGAGATGGGGAACTCCCAAAAATAAAGGCTGACAGAAAAAAGTTGAGATATACAGCGATGAAGTTCACCATTATAGAGAACATCCTATACAATAAGGGCTCTTTACTCCCCTTTCTACGATGAGAGACGTGCACTAGGCTTCATGCTCAAGTCATATTGGGGGACGATCTTTGTAGGAAAAAACTATGATGTAAGGCTACTAATGGTTAACCCTCGCCAAGGAGGAGACCAACCACGTCAAGAAATGTGACAAATGCCAGAGGTATGCTTGCATCCCCAATCAACCTCATCAACCTTTTATGTTCATCGCATCCCCCTAGCCGCTTACAATGTGGGGAATCGACCTAGTAGGACCTTTACCTAAGGATTACTATAACTACAGATAATTGATTAGGACAATTGACTACTTTTGAAGTGGGTGGAGGTTGAGGCCATGGTTTCCATAACTAATACAAAGACCTTCAAGTTTATTTGGAGGAACATCATCTGTGAATATGGTCCACCCCATAACTTGATTTTCGATAATGGAAATCACTTCAAGAACAAGTCCTTGGAGGCCTACTACGAAAGGGTTGACATCAATTAGTTTAACTCAGCACCTAACCGACCCCAGGCCAACGGTCAAATCGAGATAACCAATAGGATGATATTGAATGGAATCAAGAAAAAGTTAGAAGATGATAAGGGTCTATGGACAGATGAGTTTCATGGAGTCTTGTGGGCTTACAAGATGACAGAAAGGACACCTACAGGGGAGACACCCATCATGCTGGCTTATGGGTCAGAGGCTGTAATCCCAATTGAACTAGGCTTACCCAGTTGTAAAAGGGTGTCTACCTATAAAAAAAGTAAATAAAATAAAAAATACTTTTTTTATTAATGACATTCGAGAGGTGCCCCGCAAGGGCCACCGCCGCAGAAGTCCAAGATTGAGAAGTGCCACTGCAAGGGTCACTGCAGCAATGACATTCGAGAGGTTCCCCGCAAGGGCCACCGCCGCAGAAGTCCAAGATTGAGAAGTGCCGCTACAAGGGTCACTGCCACTGTAAGGGTCACTGCAGCAATGACATTCGAGAGGTGCCCCGCAAGGGCCACCGCAGAAGTCCAAGATTGAGAAGTGCCACTGCAAGGGTCACTGCCACAACAAAGGTCACTGCAGCAATGACATTCGAGAGGTGCCCCGCAAGGGCCACCACCGCAGAAGTCCAAGATTGAGAAGTGCCACTACAAGGGTCACTGCCACTGCAAGGGTCACTGCAGCAATGACATTCGAGAGGTGCCCCGCAAGGGCCACCGCTGCAGAAATCCAAGATTGAGAAGTGCCACTACAAGGGTCACTGCCACTAAAAGGGTCACTACAACAATGACATTCGAGAGATGCCCCGCAAGGGCCACCACAGAAGTCCAAGATTGAGAAGTGCCACTGCAAGGGTCACTACCACTGCAGAGGTCACTGCAATAATGACATTCGAGAGGCGCCCCGCAAGGGTCACCGCCACAGAAGTCCAAGATTGAGAAGTGCCACTGCAAGGGTCACTGCAGCAATAACATTAGAGAGATGCCCCGCAAGGGCCACCGCAGAAGTTCATGATAGAGAAGTGCCACCGCAAGGGTTCCAGCAGAAACTCATATTGAGAAAGAACTCACCCAAGGTGGCCAGGATGAGGGAGTGACTACCACGAGCAACTCCTAATCATGAAATGTCATTCTTTAAAAGAACAATAGTATTAACACTTTTCTTTCCTGTACAGGTTTCCTAGTTGAGCAAGCAGGGCTCAAGCAGGCTAGTTGGGACCTCTTGGGAGTTTTGTCTTGGCGGCTGAGGGATAAGGTATGTTGAGCAAGCTCAACCACTTAACACTATAGGATTGAGAGAGTACTAGTAGGAAGACCCAGAAGTCACTCAAGACCACACACACTTCACACTTGGTCACAAGTGAAGTGAGCTGCCAAAGAGCTGGCTACTCACAAGGAATAAACTCTTTATAAAAATGTTTGACTTTTCCAGAAGAGGGGGTCCTCGAGGTGCCTCTCAAGAAAAACAATAATTTTAGAAGAGAGGGGTCCCTAAGGCATCCTCTATAAAGATTTGCAAAATTGCACCACAAGTTACTGTTTGAAAAGATATTTACCAAATCAGATATTTTGTCTTCATTAGGAGACATATGTGCTTTTTGACTTTGATTGGCACCAAGTGGCGCCTGCAGGAGGGGACAGGCAGCGCTGTTTGCAGGTAGGGACAAATGGTACACTTCAGACATTGTTCCCCACCAACCCTCTCAGTTTTAGCGCCCAAAAATGCCAACTCATCCCTAATGCCCTAGTATAAATAGACCTCTGGGTAAGGTCAATAGGGATACAATTGAAATTGCATTGTTACTCTGCTAAAATCTCACCAGACCTACCCAGTATTCTCTCCCTGCTCATTCTCTTAGTGTTTAGTGCCTTGTTCCTTCACTCCCCACTGACATCCATCATTCTCAGGTGTATCCCTTGAGAAAATTACTATTTTTTTTGTGAAAGTTCAACTTCTTGTAGGAGTGAGTTGAAGCTTGAGTTCCATTGTTACCAGAAGGAGAAGTTTTCTTGAGAAGTTGCACCAGAAGACCTTGCAGGCAGTGTCCATTGGAGTGGGTCACGCCTCGCCCTTTCCAGTTATTCATAGACCCTAGTCTCACTACCCTCCTACACCAGTCACAGATTCTAGACCTACAACTCGAAAACCAACGATGAAGAACAGAGGCTAGACTTGAACTTGATCAAAGAGAGAAGAGAAGAAGCTGAAGTTGGACAAGTGGCATATCAACAAAGGACAACCAATATGTTTACAAGAGGGTCATATTAAGGTCGATAGCTGTGGGGGATTTTGTGTTAAAGAAGGTTTGGCAGAAGCCAAACAAGCTGCACCTGAATTGTCATGGCCCATACAGGGTCACTGAAGAGGTTGTCCCTGGGACCTATCGGTTGGAAAACTTAGAAAGAGAATATTTCTCCAACCCATGGAATGCATACGACTTGAAAAAAATATTATCAATAGGCTTGTATACAATTTATGTCTTATCCTCTTTGTATTGGGAATATCTTAAAGTAATGAATGAGAAAAGCTCAAGTGTTTCCTCATATCTTTTTTATCTAATTATCTAATGCATGGTTTGAATTATACTAAGCTAAATAACATCATTCATATGGTCAATTAGTCTTGCTTCACTCTCGGTGATACGAGAAATCATGGGAGAGTCATCTCATCCATGAACTCTCGATAACACCAAAAGGGGGGAATAGTGTGACAACACCACTTAGGTGGTGGAAAACACAAAAATTCTATTAAAAATCATTTTATTATGGTTGTTTCAAATATCATTGACTTGGTGGCCTTAAATTTAGTCTCTATCTCGGCGAAGATGAGAGTGTATGAAGAGACGAAACTCGTCCATACACTCCCTAAAATGACGAGAGGAGACTTGGGACTAACACCATTAATTTGGTGGTCTCTAATTAAAAATAATTAATTTAGTTATCTCTCTCGACTGAGACGAGAGTATACTTAGGATTAACTCCATTAATTTGATGGTCTCTAATTAAAAATAATTAATTTGGTTATCTCTCTCGATTGAGATGAGAGTATACTTGGGATTAACACCATTAATTTGTTGGTCTCTAATTTTCAATCGTTTTATTATGGTTTTTTAAAACATCATTAATATGGTGGCTTTAGTCTCTCCCTCAACGGAGATGAGAGTGTATGAAGAGACAAAACTCATCTATACACTCCCAAAAATGACAAGAGGGGACATGAAATTAACATCATTAATATGGTGGTCTCTAATTAAAAATAATTAATTTGGTTCTCTCTCTCCGCTCAGACAAGAGTAGAGTTGGTATTAAAACCATTAATTTCGCGGTCTCTAATTAAAAATCATTGTTATGGGTGTTTCAATCATCATTCATACGGTGGCTTAAATTTAGTCTCTCACTCGGAAAAGATGAGAGTGTATGAAGAGATAAAACTCGTCCATACACTTCAAACAATGGAGAGAAAATACTTGAGATTAACATATTATTTCATTAGTCACCTCTCTCGACTGAGACGAGAGTGGACTTATTTCAATGCAGATATCAAATCAAAATGACAAGAAAATGATAATATATCAGAGCTGACAAGAAGAGAATTTCCATTTAAGAAAAACTTCATGCATCACATTGCAGAAAACAGTACTGACATTGTAAAAATATTGTTCAAATAATAACTTTTATAAGTGGAAGGGTCAGTTAGGCCACGAACGACGGCCTAGTAATTATAACAGAAAAGAAGATTAGGTTGTCTCCTCTGGAAGACCCTCATCCTGGGTGGAGAAGACCTTATCCATAGCAGGTTGAGTGTGAGATCCGTCATCATTGGTGTCACCTTTAGTCATCTCTTCCCATGCATGCTTCGTAGTCTTGGCCCCGACCTGCTCATTTGTCTTTGTAGGGGCAACCATAGCAGGTTCCACCTAGTCCAGAGCAATGCCGATTATAGGATCCAATAGATCAAGGTCCTTAAAGTCTTTGAGTGTCAATTTCCCAACCCCATGAAGTTTAAATATTGTTCACTAGCAAGCCGTTCTTACTCCCCTTTTTAGGTATTGAAAGGCATACCTCGTAAGCTCGTTGGAAACCTTAAATTCGTCCACCGCTTGCTCCTTTTCCTCTTCAAAGGACTTCTTTATTGCAACATCAATGTCATCATGTTTCTTATCAGCCAAGACTTTGAGGGAATCCTCATGATCATTTTTTATCTTGTTCAGCGCATCGAAGTGCTTTTGCTGGATCGCGCCCACGGCCTTTTGGTGGTCCACATCCTTAGAGGCCAACTCTCCTCTCAGACTTTTCTCCATCTTCTCGTCATCCTTACCCATTTAGATCAAGGGAAGCTTCAACTGAACCCACTTACCAAGGCGTGTAAAGGTGAGCATAGACTGTAAAAATAGTAAAGGAAATGGGTTAGTACAAGATAACACTTCAACAAAAAATAGCAAAAAGTTCAAAAGGATTAACTAAGTGGACTTATGATGGCCGAACTAGATGAGACAAGGGTCATCCATCGCCTAACAACCACGGCTATCATCGAAGTTACTGCAACCCTGGATCATTTGGCGTCTCCGATTAAAGTCTCATCGCTAAGGTTCAGTTGTTCAAGACGAGATACCAGAGCAGCATCAGATAATATCGATATCTCTTTGTCTGACCCCCTAGACGAGATGACCTATTTGTTCTTCTTTTGTGAGTAGTGTACTACAGTATCGCCCACTACCTTTTTTCTCTTATTAGAGACCTCAGAATTTCTGGGTCCGCTAATGGTAGTCTTCTTCATCGGGGATGGAGGAGACGACTTCTTCCCAAACTTTTTTAACATAGCAGAGATGTTGGGAGCGACCATCTTCCAGGTAGTTCCGGGAGTGTCTTTTATTCGATCTTCATAAATTTAGAAGAGGTTAATATAAAAAAATGATAGAAATAAAGACCACCACAGTTCAAAAGTAAAATTTACAAGTCTGACTTGAAAATTTAATTAAAGACGACACTACAGCTCAAAGGAAAAACTTATGCATTTCAGTTAGGGATTAACCCCCAGTCCCGTATTGCCCAGGATCTCATGGGTCATGAGTTGCTCGAATTGCACGAGCCCACGGCCCTTCCCCTCTTCTCGAATTTATTCAACCTTATCTTAGTTATCTATGCTCAAGCCAAGTTTGGAAGAAATAAATCATTTTCCCATTTTTGTGGGATCATCGACTGTAAGCCAGCGCAGGCGACATTAAAAGAAAACTCCCATGCAGCAGAGATGAAAAAATATTGTGGCTTCCATTGATGGTTGGATGTTTGTTTGATGTGAAGAAAATTCTTTTTGGACCTCCTAGCTACGAGGTAATGTAATAACCCATATTTTTATGGAATTTTATTTTTAAATTATGGAATTTGGATTAATTGATTTAAATGGAGAATATTAAATTTATAATTAATCCGGATTTAATGGTAATAATTACTAGCGTGATGAGAGTTAGTATTTATCAGAAATAATTACGTGGAATATCACCTAGTGATTAAAGTAATATATGAATATGAGAATATTATTTTGGCTCGGAGTGAAATATACGGCAGTTACAATACACTTAGTTAGGATGCACGTGAGAGTCGTGTCGGTATGACTTTATTGAGTTAAAAAGGATGATTTATTTTAAGTGACCCATATGCTTGTTTTGAGTACGCCAGTGTGCCATGAAGGGTCGAAATAGTCAGAAAACACTACTCAGGTATTTTATTTAGATTCGAGGGCATTTTAGCCCAAAACGACACCCCGGAAGGGTATTTTGGTCTTTTGGGATTTTTGGGAAATTAAATGCATGAAAATAGGAATTAAAAAGAAAAAGGAACGTGGGAATTAGGTTATCTGAGAGTTTCTAGCCCACGAGAGAGAAAGAGATAAACTAAGAAGGAGAAGAAGAAGGAGACATAAAGAATTGGGCTAAGGATTCAAGTTCTCCCACTGAAAATCACACCAACGCGTAGATCGCGAAGAGAGGATCATCCCCATACCAAATCATTCAACGATTCAGAGGTTCACGAAAAGGAAAATGATTATCTTGCTATACTATTAGAGCATATATGATTCATGTTGTTAGAATTTGATAAATTGACATTAATACTATGAATTTGAGACTGAATCGACACTAAATTATAAAATTAGAAGATAGGTTTGTATGTACATGAATAACTCTATTCTGTTGATGATAAATCTGGGAATTTCAGATTAGAATCATGAAATATAATTGCGAGATTTAAATGATTCTTAATGGTGGGTTTATTTTAAGGGGCTCTTACAGAATTAAGAATTAACTTAGATTCCCTTTGATTACGTAAGGATTTATCATCTAAATTATGTTAGAAAGTACCTTATGATGATTACGAAGAGTTTATAATCATTTATTGGGAGTTGGGATGAACTTTAGATGAATTTGGATGAGGTAAAGATTGGAAAAATGAATTTCGGATGAACAAGGGAACCCTCGGAATTTTCGTTCGAACGACCTCATTCGAATGAGAATTCCAACGAGAGTTCCAACGATGTTTTTGACTTCGTTCGAAGTGATAATTTCGTTCGAATGAACTCATTCGAACGAGAATCCTGGAATTCTAACGAGATTTCAGAACACTTATTTTTTACCCGGATAAGTTAGAACCTTTCTAGGTTGGTCCAAGTGAGAGAAATTAACCTACACTATCATTGAAGGACTTAAATTCCTAGTTAGTAATGAGTTGAAAGAGAGACTATTCATTAGGATATAGAGGGTTAATGGAGCCTTAAAGAAAATCTATATGTTAGAGAGATAAGTCGAAGTGTTGAAATAATGTGAATAGTAGAGACGATTATACTATCTATAAACTGAAGGAATTGAGTTGCGAGAATAACTAGTGTATATATATCTAGTTGTGTGTGATATACCCCAAGTGTGACCTCGGCTCGGAGACACCAACCTCGGTCGAGATCGTGGCCGACATTGGAGAATCCTTGGGCATGCGGCATCAGCACTCGGCCATAGCAAGGTCGGCCTAGGCCGACACTACCACCAGCCTCTCGAAGGGACATCGCATGCATCACAAGGATCAGCAGCATTCTCGTATACCTTGGAATGGTAACCTCGGCCAGACATAGTCCGAGCTTGCAAGAATCCACCAGCAACCCCATCAAGACAGTCGATGCTCGAAACACGCCAGCTTAACCTCGGCTCAGGCCGACCTTGTCCATTATCTCGGCTAGGATTAGGCCGAGAACTCCATGGTCACCTCGGACTGAACGAGCACCTAGACTTACCAACCTCGGCCTCTCCCAGGCCGAGGTCATACACCAGGCGCGATAGCCGAGCCTCTGCCGACATTTGGATAAGGGCACGTGGATACAAATCAGTTATAACAAGATTATTTCCCACACGTGGGGAGAATATTACATCATCATTCGCTACATGTGACAGTGACAGATGGCTTTCCCATATTGGTGAGGCAATCACACACATGCACATTACATGAATGGGGGGTACATTACACCCCCTAGGTACTATATATAGAGGTCATCCTCTACCTTGCAAAAGGGGGAGATATACAACCCTAGCTGAAATTTTGTCTTATACACAGTAGAGAGAGAAAGTGAGCTTATGTGTATTGTATCTATGGCCATCTGTGCCTTATTATAGTGAGGTTATTCACACACAGTGGACGTAGGCCAATTTAGGCTGAACCACTTATATTCTGGTTCTCTCTCCTCTTCTCCTCATCTCATTCTCCTACCTTTTATGTAACTATGCTGCCATTGTTGTTCTTAGATTGAGCTTGAAAACACCTTACCTGGTGGTGTTAATTCTAGCATCATCATTTTGGCGCCGTCTGTGGGAAGAGAGAGAAGCTATATCTTCCTCTTCTTCAGCTTAACCTCATTGGAGACTCTGGTGGTGAACTAGGCACCACCCCTTGCATGGAGATGCTTCACCATTGAAAGAGGTCCTTTGAGGTACTAAGCTCATCTGCTACTCAAGCTCTATAGTGTTAACATATGGCACCAGAATTACCACCGCCTCTTCCGCCACCTGGGGGTGGAGGGCCTAGTTCCAATCAGGCGCTGCCCCAGTCCGAAATGGCAGAGGTAGCTGCAGCCTTGAGGTCTTTAGCTGTAACACAACAAGCTATGCAGGAGCAATTTGCACAGCTCAGCCAAACTATGATGAGGCCACCTGGAGTCTCACTGGATATGATCATTCCGACGGCTGTTCAGCCTCATCCTGACGCCAGGGGACCACCCCAGGCACCAATAAAGGACCAGACTGCACCCCAGCGGAGAAGGGACATTGCTGACCCTAGGTGCTTGCACCTGGGGAAGCAAGGAAACCCTTGCCCAGAGGACATGTATGAAGATCTAGAGGCGGAAGAAGCCCCAGAAGAATGCTGGGAGCCGTATGAGGTGTTAAATAACACTACACTACCTCTTCAGCAAAGTCAAGGTTGTGTCGGCCGAAGAGATGAAGAGGCCTAACAAAGAGGGTCAGCCTTTGATAGGTTGAGCAGAGGGTCGGCCTTTGAGAGATTGGGCCCGGTGAATGACCTAAGACAGAGATTGTCGAGATCAAGGAGCGCAGCAGGCTCTCATAGAGGGAACAGGCAGGGTCGGCCAGATCAAGGTCGACACTGTAAAAGAAGAGGCAGGGAATAGGAAGAGGTCAGCAACCAACGTGCCGCGGTAGGGGAACCCCTGGTCCATCCCGTGGAGGTGGCTGGGGACAACCTCGGCCAGGTCGATGGCAGAAGACCGTGGAATGACTCTATCCAGCGCCTTGAGGAGAATATAGGAGACCTCATTAAAAGCAGGGACCCATTACAAAGGGGTTACTCAGAGGGCTCTCCATTTGTGGCTAGGATAGTGGGCTTCCCAACCCCAGCTAAGTTCAAGCCTCCTACAGTGTCTCCCAAGTATGATGGCAGCACTAACCCTGTACATCACATCGAGATGTACCAGTCGGTAGCAGACATCTACTCAATACCCGATGAGATGAAGTGTAGGGCCTTCTCTGGGACCTTAATAGGGGCAGCGCACAGTTGGTTCACCTCCCTTCTGAAGAACTCAATTGAGAACTTCAAAGGCTTGGCTGAATGATTCATCCACAAGTTCTGCTTTGGGGTGAGACCTCAAAAGAAGACTACTCACCTGCTGTATGTCAAGCAGGGCAAGGATGAAAGGCTAAGAGACTATATAGCAAGATTTAACAAAGAGAAGTTGGAGGTCGAAGGTTATGAAGAGAACATAGCCATGACCGCCCTCATAGGGGGTCTACAGAAAGGGAAGTTGTTGTGGAAACTCGCGGAAGACCCCTAGGTCTATGGCGGAGCTCCTGGCAACCGCAGGGAAAGTAATGAATGCGGAAGAGGAAATGGCTGCCAAGTATGAGGATGAGAACAGAGGTGGCAGTGGAAAGTCCCAAAACAAGAAAGATGGGAAGAAGAGGTCGGGTGATGACAAGTTCGCTCACTATACTCCTCTGACTGTGAGCTGCGAGCACATCCTCAACGAGATTAAGAATGATAGGTCTCTAAGATGGCCAGATAAACTGAAAGCCCCACCACATAAGAGGAACAAAAACCTATGGTGCGAGTTCCACCAGGATCATGGCCATGTCACGGACAGATGCTTCGCCCTGAAGGATGAGATTGAAAAGATGCTAAAATCTGGAAAGTTGAGGAAGTATGTGGACGGTAAAGCTCCTAAGGGTGGAAGAGATAACCCTAAGAAAAGGAGAAATGACAGATGCCGTGACAATGTCCCGGCCAGAAGAGACGATGATTCAGAAGGTGATGATGAAGACGATCCGGATCTTCCGTCGAAAGATGACAACACCCCGGTGAAGAGGGTTGGTACGATCTCGTTTGGTGTTGACACCATATGCGGAGGATTTTCAGGAGGTGGCTCTGGAGTAGCTGATAGGAAGGTTCACGTAGCAGAGGCCAGGTCAGTGGCCAAGCTTGAAGTTGTGAATCTAACGTCTTCTGATACAGTGTAGAAGAGGAAGAAAGTAGACATGGACACCCTCGTAGTTGGGTTCTCCAGACTCGACTTCAAGGGTGTCTTAGCCCCCCATGATGACCCTCTAGTCATAACAACAAGGGTGCATGGGTGTGAGGTGCAGAGTATCCACGTAGACGGGGGGAGCTTGGCGGACGTGATGTTTTGGCCTTGCTTCAAGACCCTAGGTCTTAGCAGAGCAAGACTGGTACCCTATCACCACCCATTGATAGGCTTCAGTGGCGAAAAGGTCCACCCCTTGGGCATGTATGAGAGGGACGTACGGATGGGTGGTGAGTGGCCTAAGAGGCTAACCAAGAAGATAAATTTTTTCATCATGGACGAGAACGTATTTTCGGCCTATAACCTCATCATAGGAAGGGTGGCCCTTAAAGAGTTTGAAGCTGTTCCAGCGACGGTCCATCAGATGCTAAAATTCCCGACTCCCTATGGGGTAGGGGACGTAGAAGGTGACCAGACCACAGCGCGAGAATGTTACTTCAACTCGGCTGAAGAGAGAGAGGCCCATAAGAGGGCAACCACCACTTATAGCATTGATACGCTTGACCCAAGAGATGAGATAAAGTTGAAGAAGGGAGAGGCCGCGAAAGAGGTAGAATCCATCATCCTCAATGAGGATGAGACGGAAAAAACCGTCCAGGTAGGTAAAGCCCTAAAGGTAGAAATCAAGGAAGAGCTGATAAACTTCCTCAGGAGGAGACAGAGTGTCTTCGCATGGAGTCACGCCGATATACCCGGCATCGACCCTGAAGTTATGAGTCACAAGCTCAACGTGACCAAAGATGCCAGGCTAATCAAAGAGAGACGAAGAGTCTATTCCAGGGAGAAGTACGACATCATCCGAGAAGAGGTCAAAAAATTGGAAGAGGCTGAGTTTATGAGAGAAGTCACATATCCAGAATGGTTATCAAATGCAGTCATCATGCCCAAGGCCAATGGGAAGTGGAGAATGTGTGTTGATTTCACTGACCTTAATAGATCTTGTCCAAAAGACAGCTACCCCTTACTTCGGATAGATTAGATGGTGGATGTTACGGCGGGACACGAGCTCATGAGCTTCATAGACGCGTATTCAGGTTACAACCAGATCTTCATGGATGCTGAAGACTCAGAGAAGACATCCTTCATTACCGACAAATGGACATACTGCTACAAAGTGATGCCCTTCGGCCTGAAAAATGCAGGGGCAACATACCGACGTCTTTTTAATAAGATGTTCGAAGAGCAAATAGGTAATACTATGGAGTTGTATGTAGATGATATGCTAACAAAGAGCTTGAAGGCTTGCACTCATGTAACGGATCTCGAGAAGACCTTCGACATTATGGACTCATACAGAATGAAACTCAACCCCGTGAAGTGTGTCTTCGGAGTAGGAGCTGGGAAGTTCCTAGGATTTATCGTCAACTAGAGAGGGATCGAAGCGAACCCTGAAAAAATTAAGGCTTTACTTGACATGAAGACACCGAGGAGTATCAAAGATATTCAAAGACTTACGGGGAGAGTGGCTTCCCTTAATAGGTTTGTTTCTAGGGCAACAGATAAGTGCCTTCCATTCTTTAAGGTGTTGAGAAAGGTCTTCCAATGGGAGGAAGAGTGTGAAAAAGCCTTCAACCAGCTCAAGTCTTATTTAGGGTCTCCCTTATTGCTGTCTCGGCCTGTAGCAGAGGAGAAACTGTACGTGTATCTGGCAGTCTCCGAATCAGCCATCAGCGCAGCCATAATACGGGAAGACGCTGGAATCCAAAGGCCTGTATATTTCAACAGTAAGGCCCTTCAAGGGGCTGAATAAAATTACCCTCGTATGGAAAACCTAGCTTACGCCTTGATACATGCTTCGAGGAAGATGAAGCCTTACTTCCAGGCCCACTCCATGGTTGTCCTCACTGACTCCCCCTTAAGATAGGTCCTACACAAACCTAAGAAGTTAGGGCGATTGATGACATGGGCCATTGAGTTGGGGGAGTACGATCTTACCTACCAACCTAGGAAGGCCGTCAAGGGGAAAGCCCTCGCAAACTTTGTCGCTGAGTTCACATGGGAAGAGGCCGAGGTAGAAAATGGCCTAGAGGGTGTTAAAAACCGTGGTGTCTTCCGAAATTCAGAAGAGACGACACCAAACATCTTCCAAGATTAGGAAGAGATCGCATCCAACGGGGCCAGGAACCGAGTTGCGGAGAACGAGGAAGATCGGTACCTCTTCAAAAAAGGAGTCATGACAGAAGGGGTCTTCTCATCAGATACTGATATTTGGAGCATCTTCGTTGATGGCTCTTCCCGCGACAATGGAAGCGGTGCGGGGTTGATACTCTCAGATCCAAATGGTGCCAACATTGAATACGCTCTGAGACTCAACTTCTAAGCTTCTAACAATGAGTCCGAGTATGAGGCCATATTAGCAGGTCTCTCATTGGCAAAGACTCTTCGCATAAAGCGACTCCTACTCCACAGCGACTCAAGGTTAGTTGTCAAACAAGTATTGGGAATATATGAGGCCAGAGATGAAAGGATGGCCAAATATCTGAAAAGGGTGAGAACGATGTTAGAACATTTTGAAGAGGCAAGACTAAAGAGAGTGCCTCGACAAAATAACAGCCACGCAGATGCATTGGCGAGGTTGGCCTTGGCAACGAAGACAGATGTTAGAAGGACCATTCCGATCGAGGTCTTGGGGAAGGTAACCATTGAGCAAGAAGAGGTATATAACCCTTGTCACAATTTGAACTTAGGAGACTCATGGATGGACCCCCTCTTCAGATATATCAGAGAGGGAGAGCTACCTGAATCCAAGTTAGAAAGGAGGAAATTGAGATATAAGGCTGCCAAGTTCTCGATAGTAGGAGACGTCCTGTACAAGAAAGGATTCCTTCTACCTCTCCTCAGATGTGTGCACCCCACGGAAGTTCCCCGGGTCTTACAGGAAGTCCATGAGGGCTATTGATCTAGCCACATAGGGGGAAGATCCTTGGTCAAAATAATCATCACCCAGGAGTACTGGTGGCCAACCCTGTCCAAAGACGCTGCAGCTTATGTGAGGAAATGTGATAAATGTCAGAGGTTCGCCGCCATCCCCCATCAACCTCATCAGCCTATGACGTCAATCACTTCTCCATGGCCATTTGCAATATGGGGAATTGACTTAGTAGGACCCCTGTCAAGAGCTGCCAACAATTATAGATTCTTGATAGTTGCCATCGACTACTTTTCAAAGTGGGTGGAGGCAGAGCCGATGATAACGATCACAGAGCAGAAGACCTTCCAGTTTATTTGGAGGAATATCATATGCTGATACGGCCTCCCAAACACTCTCATCTTGGACAATGGAACCCAGTTCAAGAACTCCTCTTTAGAAAAGTATTGCCTAAGAGTGGGAATAAAGCAGTTCTTCTCATCTCCTGACCGATCTCAGGCAAACGGTCAGACCGAGGTCACAAACAGAACAATTCTCGAGGGAATTAAGAAGAGGTTAGAAGATGCGAAGGGAAGATGGACTGAAGAGGTCTACGCTGTATTATAAGCCTATAGAACCACGACAAGGACACCGACAGGAGAAACCCCGTTCATGTTGGCACATGGCTCAGAGGCCATCATACCAACGGAAGTAGGACTCCCAACTCATAGGATTCAGACCTATAACCCTGATAATAATGGGGAAGAGATGAGGTTAGACCTAGATTATTGAAGAAAGAAAATAGGATGCAGAGGTCAGGCAAGCAGCCTACCAACAGAGGGCAGCGAAGTTCTACAATCAGAGGGTGAATTCAAGACCCATTGCAGTGGGAGACCTAGTGCTAAAGAAGACCTTACAGAAAGAAAACAAACTCCACCCAAACTGGCACGGTCCCTACAAAGTGACAGAAGAGGTTGTGCCTGGCACTTATAGGCTAGAAAGTCTAGAAGGAGAACCTTTCGCTAATCCATGGAATGTTGATCACCTAAATAAGTATTACATATGATGTTTCATAAAGTTGTGTAAATGTACCATCTTGTCATGAAGAGGTTATTAATAAAATATTAGTTCCCATGGTGGTATTTGCCTGATTTTGCACTTGTCATTAATTATGGGGATAACATCTTAGGTGATGACCTCAGACCTTCATAACACCATTCAGTGGTGACGAGGTCTGAGGCCAGACACCATAATGGGATGACCCCAGACCCTTAACATCATTAATTTGGTGAGATTAATTATGGGGGTAACATCTTAGGTGATGACCTCAGACCTTCATAACACCATTCAGTGGTGACAAGGTCTGAGATCAGACACCATAATGGGATGACCTCAGACCCTTAACATCATTAATTTGGTAAGATTAATTATGGGGGTAACATCTTAGGTGATGACCACAGACCTTCATAACACCATTCAGTGGTGACGAGATCTGATCTCAGACACCATAATGAGATGACCTCAGACCCTTAACATCATTAATTTGGTGAGATTAATTATAGGGGTAACATCTTAGGTGATGACCTCAGACCTTCATAACACCATACATTGGTCACGAGGTCTGAGCTCAGACACCATAATGGGATGACCTCAGACCCTTAACATCATTAATTTGGTGAGATTAATTATGGGGGTAACATCTTAGGTGATGACCTCAGACCTTCATAACACCATTCAGTAGTGAGGAGGTCTGATCTCAAACACCATAATGAGATGACCACAGACCCTTCACATCATTAATTTGGTGAGATTAATTATGGGGGTAACATCTTAGGTGATGACCTCAGACCTTCATAACACCATTCAGTGGTGACGAGGTCTGAGCTCAGACACCGTAATGAGATGACCTCAGACCCTTAACATCATTAATTTGGTGAGATTAATTATGGGGGTAACATCTTAGGTGATGACCTCAGACCTTCATAACACCATTCAGTGGTGACGAGGTCTGAGCTTAAACACCATAATGGGATGACCTCAGACCCTTAACATCATTAATTTGGTGAGACTAATTATGGGGGTAAAATCTTAGGTGATGACCTCAGACCTTCATAACACCATTCGATGGTGACGAGGTCTGAGCTCAGACACCATAATGGGATGACCTCAGACCCTTAACATCATTAATTTGGTGAGATTATGAGGACATCTTAGGTGGCGACCTCAGACCTTCATAACACCATTCAGTGGTGACGAGGTCTGAGCTAAGACACCATAATGGGATAACCTCAGACCCTTAACATCATTAATTTGGTGAGATTATGAGGACATCTTAGGTGGCGACCTCAGACCTTCATAACACCATTCAATGGTGATGAGTTCTGAGCTCAGACTAATAATTTGGTTTAAGCAAACACCATTGCATAAGCTTTAGAGCAAAAACATTACGACATACATACAACAAAAGAAGATGGTCCTCTTCATAGAATAACACATTCAGAGAATAACACATTCAAAGATCATAAATATTCAGAGGTTACAAAGAATGGAAAAGTAAGAGCCATGTTCATTCAGAAATTATAGATGTTCAAGGATTACAATTTCAGGGGATAGAAAAATATTAAGAGATAATCTTTAGGGGTTTGAGGGAGGAATGTTAGTGCCTTCGATTTGGTTAAGCTGGACGACGTTGGTCACCTCGACAATGTCATCATGGTGGTCTGCCCCTCCAACCTCTGTGCCGTCTAACGTGGCAGTCTCGGCAGGCACGGCAGCCTTATCCTCGACCTCTTGAAGGGCCTGGGCAAGCTGAGGATTAGCAAAGCCAAGACCTATAAAGTCAGAGGCTTTCAAAGTTCCAGCCTCCTTCTCCTTGACAGCCGCCCACTTGGTAGTAGCCTTGATACCTCTCTCGAGGTATTCAAAGCCAAAGCCCATAAACTCATCAAAGCTTTTGTACTCGAATACTATCCCCTCTGAGGCATCATCAAGGGCTTCCTTCACGGCCGAGCTGACCTTCTTCTATAGAACATCGTCCTTGGCCTTCAGAGCCGTAGCATGGTCCTTGTTAAGCCGAGAGACCTCCTTCTCCAACCCCTTCACCATCTTGTCAGACTCAACCAACTCAGACTTCAGCCGGTCGATTTTTGCGTTCAAAGAACTCTGGACCTTCTCAGCCTCTTGACCCTTCTGGATGAGGGGCAACTTCCTCAGAGTCCAATTGGAAAGGTGGTTCATAGCTGCCAGGCCCTGCAGATTTTGTGATAATAAATTAGTCAAAGTCAAATCAGAGGTTACACTTAGAAATTACAAAGAAATATGAGGTCATACCTGAATGGATCTGTGGATGTTGAACTCCACCAGCAAGGGAGTATCAAGTGACCGGAAGAAATGCTTATCAGCCTCGGTCATTGTGGAGCTAAAGGCATCTAGGGCCTGCAGACTATGGCCAACGATGCTATCAGTGATCTTCAACTGCTCTAGACGAGCTGACAGGGCGTCTGCTGAAGATATGGGGATGGCAGTATCAGCACTCTTTTTCTTCTGCCTCTGATCCTCAGGGGAATGATCAGTTGAAGCCCTCTTCTTTGTGGATTGGGGCTTTAAGGCAGAGGGAGCTGAGGGAGGAGCATTAAGGCCTGCCTTCTTTGCAAGTCTCGTCAAGCTAGGAGCAGCCATTTCCCAGAGTTCGTCTGAGATATCCTGTGGACGCTCTGCAAAATTAATAGATCTGAGTTAGAAGATCAGACAAAAGTAAACTCAGAGGTTCAACTTCAAATAGAAAGAGCTTACCAAACTCGAAAAGAGGACTTCCACCCAGACCTGTCTCAGAGAGGAAGTGGGGGGTCATCAAGTGTTCGAACCTAACGAACAGACCATGTACCCCCTGATCTTGAAGGGCTTTCACCTTCTGATGGTTCTGTGGGCTCAGGCCAGGGTCAGCTCTCGCAAACATTGTGACCTTACCCCACCTAAGGGGCATCCTCGGCTCCAGAATGGACGAGGGAACACATGGGCCAAATTCCCATGATCCAGAAGCAAAAAAGTATCATGGCTTCCAGTTGTGGTTGGAAGTCTGAGTTATTTGAAGCATCTTTTTTTCAGGCTTCCGAGCTACAAAATGATAGTAGCTCGGATGATTTTTGGCTGAGGAAGGGACATAGCAACCTACAAAGACCTGAACTGGGAGGTCTGAGTGGTGGAGAGCCTTCCATAAGACTATGGCCCCTATTATGACCCTCCAGACATTAGGGGATAGTTGAGAGGGGGCCAAATTGATATAGGCAAGGATAGATTTGATAATGGGATGGATGAGCAGACGAAACCCCAACTTGAACATCTGCTCGTACAAGCAGATTTCGTCATCTCGACCGTGAAAAGCCATCTCTTCCCTCAGAGGTCTTCTGAGCTTTATGGAGGGACTAATGGAGTACAGATATCTGAAGCAAAGGAGGTCTACCTCAGTTACAGTACTCTCGATCGCGTCCGCCTCAGAGACGTCGACATCACTCTCAACGTCATCATCATCTAGCTCAACGTCAGCCAGAGCAGATGTGGATGGGTTACCCGGGAACCTCTGAGCGAACGTGTCACCGGTAAACGCCGACAGAGGAATGGCGTCAAGTGATGGTGGAATGGCCACACTCGATTCAACGATCTCAACCTCTGAGGAAGAGGCTGAGGCGCTTGAGTTGTTATGAGATGAGACCCGGCTGGAGACCTCGGCCTGATCAGGTGCCTGATCTTCTCGAATTGAGAATTCCATGGCCTCCTGGAAGGAATCCACAGACATGGGGTCTGAGGTGGAAGACTCACACTCAGACATTGGTATATGATCGACCGGAACCTCTTCCTGGCTGAAAGACTCCGAGGGATCAGGATATATCACCTTCAGGGGTGGTGGGAAGATGGGTCTAATAGGGAAATCTTGTGACCTACGAGCCTCCTCCTGTACTCTTTCTATTTGTCTGATTTTTTCTAAAGTCTTCTCCCTAAGGGAGGGGAACTCCTCAAGAAGTTGGTATAGGGGTCTGAGCATTATAGGCAGACACTACACTTGGGGAGACTTCCTAAACTACAAACAAGATTGGCTAATGAAGTAAGGCAATTTAAAGATCAAACCAAGAAACCTAAGGCAAATACAGTTCGCCTGAAAGTATGAAGTTCTCGCCTGAAAATCCCTAAGCTCACCGGAAAACACAAAAAACAGGGAAAAATAGGGAAAATCGAAGGGAAAAGGAGGGCAGAGAGTACCTGGGGAAGAAGTAGTGGAAGGAAACGAAGAAATTGAGGATGGAGGGAAAAATGAGGGTTCAAAACCCTTAAATATACAAGTGCGATTCCCAAGGCCCATCATTGCCTTGGGAAACCCAAAGGGCGGCTGACAACACACGCTTGCCAAGCAAGCCATACAACACTGGACAAGTGTCAAACAAATACTGGCTCATATTGGAAAGGCCTCGGAGATGTGCAGATCCCACAGTCACCTGGGGCTGATTGATATGCCCCAAGTGTGACCTCGGCTCAGAGACACCAACCTCGTCCGAGATCGTGGCCGACATTGGAGAATCCTTGGGCATGCGGCATCAACACTCGGCCATAACAAGGTCGGCCTAGGCTGACACTACCACCAGCCTCTCGAAAGGACATCGCATGCATCACAAGGATCAACAGCATTATCGTATACCTTGGAATGGCAGCCTCGGCCAGACATAGGCCGAGCTCGCAAGAAGCCACCAGCAACCCCATCAAGACAGTCGATGCTCCAAACACGCCAGCTCAACCTCGACTCAGGCCAACCTTATCCATTGTCTCGGCTAGGATTAGGCCGAGACCTCCATGGTCACCTCGGACTGAACGAGCACCTAGACTTACCAACCTCGGCCTCTCCCAGGCCGAGGTCATACACCAGGCGCGATAGCCGAGCATCTGATAACATTTGGATAAGGGCACGTGGATACAAATCAGTTATAACAAGATTATTCCCCACACGTGGGGAGAATATTGCATCATCATTCTCTACATGTGACAATGAAAGATGGCTTTCCCATATTGGTGAGGCAATCACACACATGCGCATTACATGCATGGGGGGTACATTACACCCCCTAGGTACTATATATAGAGGTTATCCTCTACCTTGCAAAAGGGGGAGATATACAACCCTAGCTGAAATTCTGTCTTATACACAGTAGAGAGAAAGTGAGCTTATGTGTATTGTATCCATGGCCATCTGTGCCTTATTACAGTGAGGTTATTCACACACAGTGGACGTAGGCCAATTTAGGTTGAACCACTTATATTCTGGTTCTCTCTCCTCTTCTCCTCATCTCATTCTCCTACCTTTTATGTAACTATGCTTCCATTGTTGTTCTTAGATTGAGCTTGAAAACACCTTACCTGGTGGTGCTAATTTTAGCATCATCAGTGTGTATGCTTTTTGAATAAATTATTATGTGTATACATACCTACGCTGCTTGCTATCGAGCGGAGGTTACGCGTTATGGACAATCATTCCTTTTCGATCCTTCGAATAGGATATTAATTGATATCACTAGAGCATAGAACCTAGGTACGGGCTATCTGTGATGACAGTCGTATGGGTGCGTAAGTATGTGCGTACCCCATCGGCTTGGGACTATGTTCGCCCCCAATATATGTGTTTTGTTTTTATCGTTCACGAGAGACTGAACCTTTAGTCCTTTATGTAAATGAGCGATGCAACAGGATATGATAGCAGAGTATGCAGGCAACGCAGCTATGTCTCAGGGTGAAATATTGTATATATATATATATATATATATATATATATATATATATATATATATATATATATATATATGAGATATAGTGAATATATGTATATACGTGTGTTGATATCTACGATGTGAATTTATTAGGTAAAATTATAATGAAATCCGAAATGAATTAAGTACCGAACACTTAATTGTATTAAACTGAAAATGCCTATTCAAGCTAAGGTAGGATTGATTATATGTATTATACATTGCGAGGGAAATAATCGGGATTGTATCGGACTGTGATGGGTTATTAGATAGGAAGGACTAGTAGTATGGGAATAAAATGAGTAGGATTCGTATATTCGCTAGGTGTGCACACTAGATGAGAGGTGAGCATTCACAAGTGAGTTCGATAATTTAACATGATAAATATATGTGCTAATAAATCAATTTAAGCACTTAATGATTTTTAAACTGTTTTTCAACTCGGGCTCTGATCCGTTTTCTGTAAAAAAATCTCTTTTCTTCTCAAATTATTTTAGGTGCTCAGCCACAGGGACACCAGGCTTAGGAGTTCCATTCATTCGATGAGCTCTAGTTGTTGTGGAAGCTACAGGACTTTGGTATTAGACACTTCGGAGTCTTTCGTTCCTTACTTTTGAGCATTTATATCAGTTGGACATGTTGTCGCTTCCTATTTACATATTCAGAGATTTTAGATTGAGTTCATTACTCTTCTCAGTTGTTGGTTTTATTTAGTTGGACTATTGTATTTGACTTTAGGCTGGAAGTGTTTACTCTAGTCCCTTTTACTATGTCAGTATTCCATTTTGATAGAGTGGAAAAACCGAGCGTCTGTGTAATACGCTAGTCGTTGTTATCGGCTTCCAACCTCAATACAAAAAAAACCTAAACTTTTAACTACACTTTTATGGAGTATAGTAGTAAGTCTGGGTATCGAATCCACAGGGAATGTTTTATAGAATTTAATTGATTTATTACTTCTAAAATAAAAATGAAAAAGATGATGATTGGGAAAATTTCTATTAAAAAATTACTTAAGAAAAACAAACTGAAAAGTGCAAAAGAAATTAGATCTGACAAATGGGAGAAAATAGGGTAGGGTACAATCCCTCAATCCTTAACAAATTATCCTTTAGACTACTAGAATTATAAATCAAAATTCTTGATTAAATCCAGTCCTTATCATCACTAAGCATTACATATATGAGGGTCAAGCCCGCATCATATGAAATCAAAGATCAATATAAGGCGGTGAACGACAAATTATACATACAAAGCATTCTTAAACATCCCAAGTACCTAGGGCAAGAGAGATTAAAAGATATGACAATGCATATATGATTTTCATTCACGATTCAACCAATATTTTCAATTATTTTCTAATTTTCCATACAAATAATTTGTATTAGGATTGAGTTCATGTACCCCAACCCTTGAGAATTTAGCTACTCATGATTGGATTAAAAAAAACAAATTCATACAAAACATTAAAGATCTACAAGACATTATAAATAAATTGCAAATAATAAAACAAGAGAATGGAAATGAGATTACTTGAATTCAGCAACAAGAACAGAATTGGGATTCAGAAATTCTTACAAAATAGGATTCATGAAAACTCTTGAAGAAATTGGAAATTAACCCTAGAACTTGACCTAGAATTCAGCCTAGAATGCAACCTCTAACCTACTCCTAACCTAGCCTTTTTGCAATCCCCCTTCAAATGATGTAGGGCATGTGCTTTTATAGCACAAAATCTCGAAATTGACAGCCAATAGTGCTTGTGGAACAAGTTTCATCAGTTGCACACGCCAAAAATCTGCATAATTAATGCCAGAAATCTGTACAGCCGGACCGGTCCGGTTTCCACCTGGATCCATCCTATTATATCGGATCGGTTCTTTTTTCTGACCGGATCGGTCCTGTCCCCACCGGATCGGTTTGGTCCCATCCGGATCCATCCTGTTTTTCTGGTTCATTTCTCTTCATTATCGCGCAACTTCAAAACCTTGTAACTTCTTCACCGTAGCTCGGATTGAGGTGCCGTTTTTTCCAGTGTTCTTGTAATTTAGAGCTCCTCAACTTTCTAGTTGGCCCCACCTCCGGACTAAGGCTGGAAAATTATGAAAATGCCCTTCAACTCTCCATTTCTAGGTTTCTTTCACTGTTTTGAGTTCTCCTTAGCACTAACTTGCATGAAATACCTGTAAAACACATGAGAAATACACAAAACAAGAAATACTTGCCAAAAGGGGTTAGTAGAATACATTTGAGACAAATCCAAGCAACTTACACTGCACGGGATCATAAAAATACTGAAATTAAGGGGATAAATGTGAAGAATATGTGCCTAAACACACCCCCTAACTTAGAACTTTGCGCGTCCCGAGCAATGTAAATGAAATTAGTTTAAAGTTCAACTCTTGAAAATTCTTTTATTGGGATAGAATACCTTTTTCGCGGGCAATCGATTGCATTTAGCGTATGCAACAAGCCTTTAAACCCCTAGGTTACCCTAGTAGGACGAGTTTTGTCTCGTGAGGGTTTGCAGTGAATACACCCACAAAATTCTTTATTAACTCAAATAAAGATCAAAATACTTAAAAATTGTACAATTTAAACTTTTTGAAAAATAATCACCATAAATTCATATTCAAATGTCTCAAACCATAGTGTGTGTGTGCGAAGCCAAAAATTAAACCTCAAATTTCCACCGATTGAGCATTACGTTACTTTTCGAAAATTCGTTTTGATTCAAATTCTTACGGATTGCACTCACAAACGAATCACTCGGATTGTGGTTATTTTCTCTCGGTATGCATGATATAATGAGTAAATATAATGGACACAAATTCATGCATACAAAATTGAAAAGAAGGAAATATATGGTGAAAGGATCTCATCATCGGAGTACGGTTATTAGGAAATGGGAACATCACCTCTAGTTCACACCATTTAATCTCTCATATTATCTTTTCATATCTTAGCTCTCCACGCATTAATTAATTTCGCAATTTGGACTCGGTTAGGACTTTTTTTTGGGTTAAAAGGTGTAAAGGGTAAAAATGGGAATAAACGGAATGTTCGGAATTGGAAAATGTCCTTATGATGTCCATTTATGATTTTTCGGGCATTTGCTCATTTTTCTCTCCTTTTTCTTTTATTTTCATTTTTTTTTCCTTTTTTTTTCTTTTACCCCTTTTTATTGCACAATTTTGACTTACTTGATGAATTTTCTCAATTTTCACAATTCCGGGCTAATTGGGTTTTTCGGGTTATCAAATGAAAGGAAAAATTTTATTTGGCTCAAAGTGGGTTGCAAAGGGATTATTTTTCACAACTTTTTATGGCTAATATTTTTGGGTAACAAATGAGGGCCTACTTCATTGTCCAAATTGCTAATCACATTACCATATGCATCTCGAGATTAATTAAGTTTAGAGATATATTTAGCACGAATTTCGAGATAACATTTTACACATTTAACATAACCGATCAAAACAAAGGATTGAGATCATCAACGAATTATTAACACGCTGAAAAGAACTTTGAGTTAATCATAAACTCGGATTGATTTAAAAACTCATAAAAAATTGAAAGGCTCGAAATCTCACCGGGTTTTATTAATCTCCACACTTATTCGTAAAGTCGTCAATTTTCTTTCAATTTCCATCTTCGGTATATTTTGGCTTAGTGCATTTTGATTGTTAACAATTTGAGACTTTAAATAGAACAAAGGTGATATTTTTGAAAAATTTAAATTCTAATTTTTATTTATTTTGAAGAAAAATATTTTTGACTTTTTCTAAATTTTTCAATTTTTTTTTTATTTTCTAAAAAAAACACACTTGGAAAGAACATGTGATCGAATCAATAAATCTAAACAATAAATGGGAAGAATATCCCACACCCCCTAACTTAAATGTTGAATTGTCCTCAATGCAAATCAAGAACACAACATAAAGAGAGGAAAAGAAAGATATTACCCAAATGGAGCGATCCCCGATGAGTGCGAGTCCATTGAATCTACAAAACATGTTAGAACCAAGCATAGCAAAAAGAATAACAAAAACTATAACTCTCAAAACTAGACTATAATAAAAGAGAAAAAGAAAAAGAAAAAAAAAAACTAACTATTTACAACCTAACATTTGAACAGCTAATAAATCATACACTAAAAGTCGAAAAATTTGAGGGTCCACCCAAAATACAATTTGACTTTGAGGGATTAATGGTGTACCCTCATTAGGATGCATGCCTTCCGAAAAGTAATAATTCCGTTTGAAAAACGGAAGGCATGTGAAAAGTTTAAAAAATGAACCATCACCAATTACAAAATTTAGGGGGATAATGAAGGATTTTGGTGCATAAGAGGACAAGTCCCATTGGGATCCAAGAAATATAGAATCACGTTCCAAAAATTTTTCAAGTAGTATGGGGAGAGGGGCACACAAAAAGGAACAATCCATATTAGAAAACAATTTAAGCATAGAGTGCTTGTCCTCATAAACCGGAAAATGATCCTCTTGTTGCGTAGCACGTGTGTTGGTCTCTAAGTCGGACGATATTTGAGTCGTATCTTCAAGTACCTCCGAAGACTCAAATGGTATGGGTGGAGGTTTAGGAAGGAGAAATTCAACAATTCTATTGTCCCACTCGCTTTCGTCCAAATGACAAATTGAGGCCCAGAAATATTGGACTTCATCATTAAGGCTTGCATCTACCTGTCCAAACTCGCGCTCAAACTCTGCTAGGCTCAACTCCTCTAGCTCTCTCTCTTGCTTGGTGCCCTCAAAATTTTTTCCCTCAAAATTTTCAATTGGATCTGGTGGAGTGACACGTCTAAGTGTGTGGCCCGTAAGATGAAGCATCTCAAAATAACATTCCCATACAAGAAGCGGATCAACATCCTTAAGACATTCATCCAATTCTTGTGATGGATTTAATGGTTTGATAATAGTGGGGACACAAGGAGACAAATGATCTTCAACCTCAAGAGGTTTTGAAATATTTATAATAGGTTGAGATTCAAAAGAACTTAGATCAATTTCAATGATTTCATTCTCAAAAGTATTAGGTGAAGCGCAAGTCTCGACCTTTTCTAAGTTGTCCAAATAATCATTCAACTCCTTGCAAGTTGCTATAAATTTCGACTCGAGAACAGCACGGTCATCAGATTGCTTTTGTAGATCAAGTAAGAGTTCTTCCAAAGTAGGCTTTCTTGGTTCTAGCACCTCGAATTACTCATTTGGTTGAAAACTTACTTCATCTTCAAAACTATCGGGAAAAAAATCCTCATTGGGTTCAAATAATGCATCTAACTCTTGCTCCCAATAACGATTTTTTTCGCGATATTCTTTTTCAAGTCTTTCTTCTTCAAGCAATTGATTTTGATAAATTTGGAGTTTCTCAGCACTAGGCTTGTATTTAATATAATCATCTTTAGTGATATTGATCCAATGGTCATAAGTCTTGAGTGCCTCCTCGTCCTCATTATCAGCATAACAATTAAAGCCACCAAAAGAGTTAAAATAAGACATTTCAAATTGGGCAATTCAAGAACGTGACACCCATTTTTTTTCAATTTTTGTTATATATATATATATATATATATATATATATATATATATATATATATATATATATATATATATATTTTCGAAATCACTTGAAGATAAAAATAACTTTCTTAAAAATTTAACAATTTCAATCCCCGACAACGGCACCATTTTGATCGAGTGGAAAAACCGAGCGTCCGTGTAATACGCTAGTCGTTGTTATCGGCTTCCAACCTCAATACAAAAAAAAACCTAAACTTTTAACTACACTTTTATGGAGTATAGTAGTAAGTCTGGGTATCGAATCCACAGGGAATGTTTTATAGAATTTAATTGATTTATTACTTCTAAAATAAAAATGAAAAAGATGATGATTGGGAAAATTTCTATTAAAAAATTACTTAAGAAAAACAAACTAAAAAGTGCAAAAGAAATTAAATCTGACAAATGGGAGAAAATAGGGTAGGGTACAATCCCTCAATCCTTAACAAATTATCCTTTAGACTACTAGAATTATAAATCAAAATTCTTGATTAAATCCAGTCCTTATCATCACTAAGCATTACATATATGAGGGTCAAGCCCGCATCATATGAAATCAAAGATCAATATAAGGCGGTGAACGATAAATTATACATACAAAGCATTCTTAAACATCCCAAGTACCTAGGGCAAGAGAGATTAAAAGATATGACAATGCATATATGATTTTCATTCACGATTCAACCAATATTTTCATTTATTTTCTAATTTTCCATACAAATAATTTGTATTAGGATTTAGTTCATGTACCCCAACCCTTGAGAATTTAACTACTCATGATTGGATTAAAAAAAACAAATTCATACACAACACTAAAGATCTACAAGACATTATAAATAAATTGGAAATAATAAAACAAGAGAATGGAAATGAGATTACTTGAATTCAGCAACAAGAACGGAATTGGGATTCAGAAATTCTCACAAAATAGGATTCATGAAAACTCTTGAAGAAATTGGAAATTAACCCTAGAACTTGACTTAGAATTCAGCCTAGAATGCAACCTCTAACCTACTCTTAACCTAGCCTTTTTGCAATACCCCTTCAAATGATGTAGGGCATGTGCTTTTATAGCACAAAATCTCGAAATTGACAGCCAATAGTGCTTGTGGAACAAGTTTCATCAGTTGCACACGCCAAAAATCTGCATAATTAATGCCAGAAATCTGTACAGCCGGACTGGTCCGGTTTCCACCCGGATCCATCCTGTTATATCAGATCGGTCCTGTCCCCGCCGGATCGGTCCTGTCCCCACCGGATCGGTTTGGTCCCATCCGGATCCATCCTGTTTTTCTGGTTCATTTCTTTTCATTATCGTGCAACTTCAAAACCTTGTAACTTCTTCACCGTAGCTCGGATTGAGGTGCCGTTTTTTCCAGTGTTCTTGTAATTTAGAGCTCTTAAACTTTCTAGTTGGCCCCACCTCCGGACTAAGGCTGAAAAATTACAAAAATGCCCTTCAACTCTCCATTTCTAGGTTTCTTTCACTGTTTTGAGTTCTCCTTAGCACTAACTTGCATGAAATACCTGTAAAACACATGAGAAATACACAAAATAAGATATACTTGCCAAAAGGGGTTAGTAGAATACATTTGAGACAAATCCAAGCTACTTACACTGCACGGGATCATAAAAATACTGAAATTAAGGGGATAAATGTGAAGAATATGTGCCTAAACAGTATTAGACACTTCGGAGTCTTTCGTTCCTTACTTTTGAGCATTTATATCAGTTGGACATGTTGTCTCTTCCTATTTACATATTCAGAGATTTGAGATTGAGTTCATTACTCTTCTCAGTTGTTGGTTTTATTTAGTTGGACTATTGTATTTGACATTAGGCTGGAAGTGTTTACTCTAGTCCCTTTTACTATGTCAGTATTTCATTCCTTATGTGATTGGTTTGAATGGTGAATGTTTAGTTATTTTCTTAAATGGTTTTATAAATTAATTGAAAAGATAAAATTTTGACATCAACCCTTTTAAGTATTAGGTGATTAGTTTTAATAATATAATTTTTGGCAATGATGCATAATCTGAACCAACTGGATATTCTGACATAATTAATAAAGGACTGATCACCTGGTATTTAATTAGGCGGGATTCCACAGGTGGTATCAAAGCATCAGGTTCTAGATTCCTTAGTATCTGTACAACTTATTATGTTTTTCGCGTAGCTATCTTTGATGCAGAGCCCTATATTTAGGACTGTTGTATTCATTATTTGCATTTTTTACGCCTTCAGCTATTTGAGATATTTACTATGGACTTATAAAGCTTATCTCTCATTTCATATGCCTCCCATACGTGCACAGTGAGCCAATAGAGATGCATAGCCTGGGCCCAGCTAGCTTTGGCCCAGGGAATGATGAACGTTGCAGAAGTTGTTGCTATTATAGCATAGGCAGTTAACGCAACCTTAACCGTAGTATAACAGACTCCACCATAGGCACCAGTAGTGGATAGTTCACGCTCTCCCTTCTACATGGGAGCGCGTCAGGGATGCCTTTTAGAAATCACACCCTCAAGATTTCGCGGGGAGTTCAGATGTGGTAAAGGCGAGCTAGTGGAGGAAAGATATACAGAGGCATCTACGGATGTATGAGTGTACCAAGGTGAAAAAGCAGATTCTGACTACCTTTAAGTTGGTAGGATTAGCGTTACAGTGGTGGTAGTCCTTCACTACTGTGGAGGAGAGAGATAACTTGACTATCAGGTATTTCTGTGTGCAGTTTGATTGCAAGTACTTCCCTTCTGCCGTGCAGACCGAGATGAGGCGGAAGCTACTGAACCTCAAGAAGGAAGGAAAGACAGTTGCTGAGTATGAAGAGGAGTTTACAGACTTTTTGAATCAAGTTCCAGACGAGATACTGATAGAGGAGAAGAAAATTCAGAGATTCATAGATGGTCTGACTTGGAAGATTCGTCAGCACTTGTTAGGGAATCTTTCATTGGCCACTTATTCTGATGTGGTTAATGATGCCCTACTACATTGTCAGAACCACCACTTCCACCAGTAGGTAAGTAAACGAGTTGGGGAGTCCAGCCAGCATGGTTGAACAGGAGGTAGTGGTACCGGGGGGACATCCGCATCTCAGGGACAGGTCCGTCAGAGTGAACATGGCTTCAAACAAGGGGATCCTTCTAAGCGGTTCCATTCTGGAGATTTCAAATAGGGACAGGGAGGTTTTAGATAGGGCTTGCCAGGTCAGTAGGGATAGCAGCGATTTCAGTAGGGCCAAGGAAGGGGAGGTAACGACCATCAGAGTCGAGGGCTGTAGGGACAGAGGGGAAGACATTTCCCAGGGAGGTGTTTTACTTGTGGAAATACTGGACACAAGCGTCAAGACTGTCCCAGAAGGGTAGAGCCCCAGGAGCCCCAGTGATCGTTATTTCTATCCTCCCTCCTAGAACCATACCAGGTTCTAACCTTACTAACTATTCTAGCAGCTCCGGTACAGCAGGGTCAGTTGCAGTATGAGCATGTCTACAACATCCATTAGGCCCCAGTCCATCAAGCGCCACTCGCTATTGAAGATTCATTTCCTATCCATGGTACTATAGGACGCATTTTATTTGACACGGGGGTGTCACACGACTTTATAACTACTAGTTTTGCACGAGCCACAGGGTTGTTAGACACATCAGAGAGTACAGTGACTTATGTAGATTCACCACTAGGGAATGGGTCACGGATTTTCTTTATATGCCGGAGAGTAAGTATAGAGATTAGGAGTTTAATTTTGCCAGTAGATATGCTAGTCTTAGATATGTACAAGCATGATGCCATTATTGGCATGGATTGGCTTGATTTTTATAGAGCCATGATAGACTATCTTAGTAGGAGTATCATCTTTGTTATACCGGGAAAGGAGATGTTCCTAGTGGTGATACCTCATCCTGAGGGAGGATCGTCCACCCATTTATATTATATAGAGGAAGAGACCTCTAGGGAGATAGTGATTCCCATTGATTTGATTCCCGTAGTCTGTGATTTTACTGATGTGTTCCAAGATATACCAGGACTATAGCCTATTTGAGATATTGATTTCCTCATAGATTTGATGTCGGGCACTCGATCGATAGCCCGAGCACCCTACCGTATGGCTCCAGCTGAGATGAGCGAGTTGCTGGACTAGATTGAGCAACAATTAGGATAGGGCTTCATCAATAAGAGTACCTCGCCTTGGGGTGCTCCCGTATTATTTGTAAAGAATAAAGATGGCTCATTGAGGTTGTGCATGGACTATCGTGAGTTGAACAAAGTCGCGATATGGAACAAGTATCCATTACCCCAAATCGATGACTTGTTCGACCAATTGAGAGGGAATACTTTCTTTTCAAAGATAGATTTGAGGTTAGGCTATCACCAGCTATAGATCTGGGAGCAGGAAGTATCAAAGATAGCATTCGAGAAGATATGAGTCTTACGATTTTTGAGTGATGCCGTTCGGACTGACAAATGCCCCAGCTATTTTCATGGACTTAATGAATAGGGTGTTCAGGAGACTGAGGAGGAGCATGCCGAGCATCTGAGGATGGTTTTATAGACACGTAGTGAGCATGAGTTGTATGCAAAGTATGAAAAGTGTGGATTCTGGCTGAAGGAGATTCAGTTCTTAGGTCACATAATCTTTGAGGAGGGGATATCAGTAAATCCGAGAAAGGTGTCAGCGTTGAGGGAATGGGGATAGCCCATTACACCGATTGAGGTACGTAGTTTCTTGGGGTTGGTAGGATACTACAGGAGGTTTATTCAAGGATTCTCAAAGATAGTAGGTCCGTTAACAAACTTGACTCGCAAAGGGGTGTCATTTATATGGGATGATGCCTGTCAATTTTTTTTTGATGAGCTGAAGGACAAGCTGACTTCAGCACCAGTTCCAGCACTACCTAGGCTCGGGTTGGAGTACCTGGTCTACACTTATGCATCCTGGTCAGGACTTGGGAGTGTGATTTAATAGGAGGATAAGGCAATTGCTTATGCTTCCTGTAAGCTCAAGCCTCATGAGAAGAATTACCCCACCCATAATATGGAGTTAGCAGCAGTCGTGTTTGCATTGCGAATATGGAGACACTATCTCCTGGGGGAGAAATTTTTCCTGTTCATGGATCATAAATCCCTACAGTATCTGTTCGCACAATGGGAGTTGAATATGCGTCAGCGGAGGTGGATGGAATTTGTGAAGGACTACAAATTCTACATCCATTACCACCCGGGTAAGGCTAACGTGGTAGCAGACGCGTTGAGCCGTAATCCAACAGATGAGGTGGCAGAGGTGTGGAAGGAAAAATAGAAATAGCTCGGGCATCAGGATGCAGTTGCTCGCTCATTCATGTCGGTGATGATAGTTACACTCGAGATAGTTACTAGGGTGATACTGGCTCAGGAAGCGAATTCCTTCTATCAGGATCATACTATCCAGCTTCTAGCCGAGGGAGCAGAGTCCTTCTCCATTACCTCAGATGGGGGTTTACACTTTAATAGCAGACTAGTAGTCCTAGAAGGGGAGGAGTTATGGCATGTAGTGATAATAGAGTCACACGGTTCATGATTTGTGATACATTCCGGAGGGGATAAGATGTACCAGGATATGAGGCAACAGTATTGGTGGAGCGAAATGAAAAAGGACATCATCGAGTTTGTTTCGAGGTGTGCCACTTATCAGTTGATGAAGACATCCCATCAGATACCAGGAGGACTACTAAAGTCGTTAAAGATCCCTATGTGGAAATGGGAGAGCATTTCCATTTATTTCATTACATGGATACCTACATCACAGAGAGGTCACGATTCCATATAGGTGATTGTGGATCGATTGACCAAGTTTACTCATTTTCTACTAAAATGGACAGACTATACTACGGGGCAGTATGCTCAGATTTTCATTAACGAAAAGTGAGACTCCACGGGGTTCCCCTTGATATTGTGTCCGACCATGACAAGATTTCTGTTTCTAGATTTTGGGAAAGTTTCCAGCAGGCCATGGGTACGGAGTTACAGTTGAGTTCGGTCTATCACACGCAGATAGACGGGCAGACAGAGTGGATGAATCAGATGTTGGAGGACATGCTGCCGATGTGTATCCTAGATTTTGGAGGGGGTGGGAGCAGTATCTCCCACTGGTGGAGTTTTCTTATAATAACTACTGCTAGTTTACGATTGGTATGGCTCCATTTGAGGCATTCTATGGCAGACCTTGTCGTTCTCCAATATATTGGCTTGAAATGGGGGATAATAAATTACTTGGGACGGAGGTGATTCAGGACACCTCGACTAAGGTTAAGTTGATACGGAGCCACATTCGAGTTGCTCAGGACGTGCAGAAGAGTTACGCCGATACCAAAAGATTTTTCAGAGAGTTTAGTGTTGGGGATCAGGTACTGTTGTGAGTATCTCCTATGAAGGGGGTAATGCGTTTCGGGAAGAAATGGAAGTTGGCATCGAGATATGTGGGTTCATTCCCTATTATTGAGTGAATTGGTCTAGTGGCTTATCGACTTGGATTATCGGAGCACTTGCATAGGATTCATGATGTGTTCCACATTTCCTCGCTGAGGAAATATCTTCAGGTTGATTTGGCCCACACCCATATTGCATTGGAGGAGATTGATCTTCAGCCTGATAGTTCGTACGAGGATGGACCAGTAGCTATTCTAGACCGTAGTGAGAGGAAGATGAGGTCAAAGATAGTGTCGTTAGTACGAGTGAAATGGCGGCATCATAATGTAGAGGAGTCTACCTGGGAGCGTGAGGATGACATGAGGGAAAAGTGTCTAGAGTTGTTTCCACCAGGTATACCTCGATTTAGCCTTTTTCGAATTTCAGGATGAAATTCTATTATTAGGGGAGAAGTATGTAATAACCCGTATTTTTGTGAAATTTTATTTTTAAATTATGGAATTTCGATTAATTGATTTCAATGGAGAATATTTAATTTATATTTAATTCGGATTTAATGGTAATAATTACTAGCGTGACGAGAGTTAGTATTTATCGAAAATAATTACATGGAATATCACTTAGCGACTAAAGTAATATATGAATATGAGAATATTATTTTGGTCGGGAGTGAAATATACGGCAGTTACAATACACTTAGTTGGGATTCGCGTGTGAGTCGTGTCGGTATTACTTTATTGAGTTAAAAAGGATGATTTATTTTTAAGTAACTCCTATGGTCATTTTAGGTATGCCAGTGTGTACGGAAGGGTCGAAATAGTCAGAAAATACTACTCGGGTGTTTTATTTAGATTCCGGAGCATTTTAGCCCAAAGTGACACCCCGGAAGGGTATTTTGGTCTTTTGGGATTTTTGAGAAATTAAATTGACGAAAATATGAATTAAAAAGAAAAAGGAATGTGGGCATTAGGTTATCTGAGAGTTTCTAACCAACGAGAGAGAAACAGAGAAACTAAGAGGGAGAAGATGAAGGAGATATAAAGAATTGGGCTAAGGATTCAAGTTCTCCCAAAGAAAACCACACCAATGCGTAGATCACGAAGAGAGGATCATCCCCATACCAGCTTCATTCAAAGATTCAGAGGTTCATGAAAAGGCAAGTTATTATCTTGCTATACTGTTAAAGTATATGTGATTCATGTTGTTAGAATTTGATAAATTAACATTAATACTATGAATTTGAGACTGAATCGACACTAAATTGTAAAATTGGAAGATAGGTTTGCATGTAAATGAATAACTCTATTCTGGTGATGATAAATATGGTAATTTTAGGTTAAAATCACGAAATATAATTGGGAGTTTTGAATGATTACTAATGGTGGGTTTATTTTAAGGGGCTCTTAGAGAATTAAGAAATAACTTAGATTCCCTTTGATTACGTAAGGATTTACCATCTAATTTATGTTAAAAAGTACCTAATGATGATTAGGAAGAGTTTAGAATCATTGATTGGGAGTTGGGATGAATTTTAGATGAATTTGGATGAGGTAAATATTGGAAAAATGAATTTCGAATGAACAGGGGAACCCTGGGAATTTTCGTTCGAATACCTGCCCAGGTCTTTCAAACGACCTCGTTCGAATGAGAATTTCAATCGAATGACCTCGTTCGAAGGAGAATCCTGGAATTCTAATGAGATTTCAGAACACTTATTTTTTTCTCGGATAAGTTAGATCCTTTCTAGGTTGGTCCAAGTGAAAGAAATTAACCTACACTATCATCGAAGGATTTAAATTCCTATTTAGTAATGAGTTGAAAGAGAGACTATTCATTGGGATATAGCGGGGTAATGGAGCCGTAAAGAAAAGGTATATGTTAGAGACATAGTTCGAAGTGTTGAAATAATGTGAATAGTAAAGACGATTATACTATCTATAAACTCGAGGAATTGATTTGCGAGAATACCTAGTGTATATATATTTAGCTGTGTGTATGCTTGTTGAATAAATTATTTTGTTTATACATACCTATGCTGCTTGCTATCGAGTGGAGGTTGCACTTTGTGGGCAATCATGCCTTGAGGAGCCTTCGGGTGGGATACTAGATCAAAGAACCTAGGTACGGGCTATCTGTGAGAACGATGGTGATGACGATCATGTGGGTACGTAGGTGTGTGCATAACCCATCGGCTTGGGACTAGGTTCGCCCCCAATATATGTGTTTTTTTTATGGTTCCCGAGAGACTAAACCTTTAGTCCTTTATGCAAATGAGCGATGCAACAGGACATGATAGCAGAGTATGCAGGCACCACAGCTGTGTCTCAGGGTGCAATATTGTATATATATATATATATATATATATATATATATATATATATTTGTGATAGAGTGAATATATGTATATACTTGTGTTAATATCTACGATTTGAATTTATTAGGTAAAATTATAATGAAATCCGAAATGAATTAAGTACCGGACACTTAATTGTATTAAACTGAAAATGCCTATTCAAGCTAAGGTAGAATTGATTATATGTATTATACATTGCGAGGGAAATAATCGGGATGGTATCGAACTGTGATGGGTTATTAGATAGGAAGGACTAGTAGTATGGGAATAAAATGAGTAGGATTCGTATATTTGCTAGGTGTGCACACTAGATGAGAGGTGAGCATTCACAAGTGAGTTCGATAATTTAACATGATAAATATATGTGCTAATAAATCATTTTAAGCACTTGCTGATTTTTAAACTATTTTCAACTTGGGTTCTGACCCTTTTTCTGCAAAATCTCTTTTCTTGTCAAATTATTTTAGGTGCTCAGTCGTAAGGACACCGGGCTTAGGGTTTTCATTCATTCGACGAGCTGTAGCTGTTGTGGAAGCTACAGGACTTTGGTATTAGACGCTTCGGAGTATTTCGGTCCTTACTTTTGAGTATTTACATCAGTTGGACATATTGTCCCTTCCTATTTACATATTCATAGATTTGAGATTTAGTTCATTACTGTAAGAGGGTAGTTTAGATAAGATGGAGGCGTAACCCCTTTTGAGTATGGTGATGACAAGGTTAGTCAGTAAACACTAGTGATTTAGCCACAAGACACAAAGAACAGCTTGGAATGTATGGAACCCAGCTTATACTCACAAATCTCTCGTGTATAACTCACAATATAATAAAGAACTCAGAAATAACTTAGCTAGAGGGAGAGAGAAGTAAGCACCCTAGATACACCTTGGTAGGCAGGCAAACACACTAAACATTCTCAAGAATCTCTGTCATGTATTAAAAGCTTCGTAATAAATGACAAATGGTGGGTGGCAGAACTCTCTGGTTTTTTCAATAACTCTCTCTAGTAAATAATTTCTCAAACTCTTAGAGGGATATCTCCAAAAGAACTCTTTTTAGAACTTTTTGATCGATGCCCTTCCTTGGAGGTGGCTGAGGCTTTAAATAGCCCCCACACCACCCCCGAGGCAGCTAAGTCATTAATGCCTGTGAAAGACCTCCCTCATACCTTATGTCACCAGCATTAAATACCTGATGCACTAGTTGTCTTTACGTCATAAACATTAAATGCCAAGACATGCCTTTTACCTAACCACTGTGTGTCAGGGGGCTGTTGCCACAGAGGTTGCTTACCAACCGTCTGACAGCCCTAAACACCACGGTGGTTTACTCAAGTGCAGACTTGACATTGTCTAGCTGGCTAGTGACATCACCTATAGTAGATGGGACATAAAGTAGAGGGTTGTTTGGTTCACAGCAAAGCTCCCGATGGAACTCGAAGCTACTTTGCTCTAGGTTCCAAGGTGAAGATCTTTCGGTGTTTTACCAGGTGTATCTAAGATGGTTAGGACAAGCCCCAACGGTGCCCCACTTCTCAATCCTCCAAACCAAGTCCCTCTAAAGTTCCCACTGTGAGGTTGTTCGATAGAGCATGAAAGCTCTCCCAGGCCCTGCCAAGCCTGGTCTCTCGCGAGTACCGTTCGTCCTTACACCCATTCATTATTCTCGTTACAACATTACAGTCGTTACAAATCGTAGTCAATATAAACAAAGCTATAATATGACAAAGTAACAATAAGCTAAAGTACGAGTTGCCACGCCAAGCATCCACGCTGAGCTGCCTCGCTGAGCTACTTCGCTTGAGCTGCCTTGCTGAGCTACTTCGCTTGAGCTGCCTCCCTGAGCTTATCCTCAGAACACTGTTGCTAATTGGTGGATTATCCCTAATCCCAGGATTACCTTCAGGCCCCCTCTACATTTTCCCCTTCGTGGAGGGATTTGTTGTGGGAACAAGAAGTGCCTCCACGAAAACTTCTCAATCCGATGAACCTTCTCTGTCTGGCCTGCTACTTTTTCCTAATGCCGAGCCTCAACCGTTCTAGCTTGAATATCTGAAATTCTCCCGAAGGATCTGCTAATATTCTCCCAGTAATGTTCGAAAAAGCGAAAAATTCTCCCCGATGTAACTGAGTCATAACTAAACAACGTTTGAGCTTCTGACGAGGGGACATCGTGGCTTTGTTGAACCATTGGAACATTTTCTTCATGGGGGGTTTATTAGATATGTCAGAGAAAATCTTGTCTCCCAAAACTCAATCTTGCTTAGGAAGGTAACGATGGTTGTTCCCTAGGTGCCACTTCATTAATGATGGCGGTTCCCTAGGTGTCACTTCATTAATGACGTAGCGTTGTCTTTTCCATTGTCAGAACACTTCCCGAAGTGCCACGTGTATATTTGAAATGATTGCAGGCGGCCTCGCACGTGCAATGGTGGGAAACTTAAACGATGAACTTAAAAATTAAACGGCTAAATCCCCCAAACACTTAAAACCTTTCTTTCTCTTAATTTTCCACTACCTTCTTCAAATTTCCTTCGCTTTTAGAGAGAGAAAGAGAGAGCTTCCATTGCTGAGCATCTGAAACCTCCATTGATGTTCAAGCTTGTGCCTTCCTTTTCTTGCTCTCATCTTCTACGCCACCTCCTGTGGTTGCTCTCCTCCATTGTCGTGCTCAAGCTCCGCTTACTCAAGGCTTTTTTTGTTTGCTCTAACACTCTGCCATGGTGTCTCCAAGTTACCCCACCATTTCTTCAACCAATGCGCTGCCTGCTACCGCTGTTGCTACCACTTTGGACGCTGTCCGTCGTGAACAGTTAAGGTTTTATCATCGCTCTCCCATTTTTGGCGAGGATGATAGCTTTGCTGCTGCCTGCAAGATGGTTAACTTTGAATGCAAGTTTGAGACCTTAATGCTGGGTGATGAGGACGAAGAACCCTCGAAGTGGGGCTTTCTTCCTCCAGAGGGGACTCTCAGGTTTCGTCTGGAGCGAGGGGACATCCAATGGTCCCAGATTGATTTCGAAGCACCAGGGGGTTCCCCTGCCCATTTTGCTGCTTGGAACTCTCACATGGTGAGTTCCCATGGTGATATTCTGAGTAAGATTGGCCTTCCACGGGCCAAATGGTTTGGTGAGTTTACTCTCTCCAAAAATAATGTTGTTCTCCCCATTCTTGTTTCTCGTTGGAACGTGACGACTCACACATTCATCGCTGCGTGGGTCGAGTTTACGATAACCCTAGAAGATGTCTGCGAGCTCCTGGGGATCGAAGCAACAAGTCATGAGCCTTATACCGATGAGCCTCTCGACGCCCAAGAGATTTCTGACCGTTTGGCGTTGGACCGAATATGCCGCAGTTGCATCGGTTCTTCAAACAAAGCTACCTTCACTCCGCTGATTAACTACTTCTTCAAGGGTTCTAGTGAAGGTAGTTCTTCAACTTCAACGGATGCCCCTGGTCAAGGTACTTGGTTAGAGCTCCCTTCTTACATCCTTGTGATTCTTTCCCGTTTTCTTTTGACGGGAAAACCAAATGATCAGCCCCGAAGGGACCTTATCAACATATCCCTTCGTTTGGCCCGGGACATCAAACTTCCTTTGGCTGCAATTGCCTTAGGGTCCCTCTACACCTGGATCGACAAAACATTGTTCGACATGGAACGATCTCTTGGCCGTTATAACCTGGCCAATTTTGCCAACAGCGTCCTTCTAACCGGCTTTCTTTACGTGCGCTTTCCTGTTGTAGCGGCCAAGGCCAACCGACCTCCTTCTGGGGAAACCATTCTGCCCCCACGCTCTTATATTTATCACAAGAGGCAGAGCCGAAAAGAGCTGATCGCCTCAATTGACCGTTTTGAGGACTTTGTTATGAGGCATTACGGAGAGGACGTCTTTGTTCATACTTGTGATTTCTTCCAACACGAATCCAGGGTGGTTCAGGTGGGGGTAGACATTGATGATCCTCAGTTAGCCGTGGTGCTTCTCCTTTCTCCGGGGTATCTGCCGTCCTACACCGAGTGGGGATATTACAGGGAACATTATAACCCCAATCGGTGCAGTCGTCAATTTGGGTTTGATCAGGGGGCTCCTCGTTCAGTTTTCCAATCTTCAAACCCAAAGGTTAGCTTTAGCGAGGCATGTTCCTTATTTTCCTCCACTGCTGCGTGGGGGATAAGTGAATCAATGGATGGGCAAGTCACCATTCCCTCCAACAAAAGGCAAGGGAATGTGACCGGTCTATTTGCCACGAAGTTCTGGCCAAAACAACTGGCTAACATTGTTGAGTTCATAGATGGCGAGCCCGTGTACCCTCCAGTTCTGTCGTTTTCTGCGTTGGAGCTGGGACTTAAAGGCAACTCCGTTCTGGGGATTGAGTTCCCTCTAAGAAAAACCCCTAAGAGGCCTACCGAAGAGCTTCCTCCGTTATGCCCCATGACTCCTACTGCCATACCCAAAGCGAAAAGTGCTGGGGTATCCAGGAAGACTGCTCCTTCGACTGGAGCCACTGCTGATGAAGGGTCTTCGCAGCCATCGACCAAGAAGGCCAAGAGTGGGGTGGTTTCCATAAAAAAATCAAAGTCCAAATCCCAGACTCCTGTGGCAGCCCTTCCCATAGCCTCCGTTCCTCCTCCCATGTCTCCTGAAAGGGCCGAGAGGTTAAGGAGGGAGGCGCAGGCTGAGGTAGATCGGGTAAATGCAGAGTTTCAACGGCGCGCTGTCGTCGTTCCTCCTTCGGTTGCTTTCCCTACAATCGTCGTCGATCCCACTGAGCCAGCTGCAAGGAGGAGGAAAAGTTCGAAGGTTCCTCAAGCTATTGGCAGTGATGTGACAAGGTCAAGGAGGAAGACTTTAGGCACCAAGTCCTAGAGGAAGCAAGCTCCCACGGTGCAAGCTTCTCATTCTTCTTCCCGATCTGAGGTATGTACACTTATCTTGTTCTCTTTTCCTCTTTAGTTAGAGCAAGCTGCATTTGCTTATATATATTGTTCTTAATTACTTTGGTGCAGGGACTTAAAGAAACGGGTCCTCGTTCTCCTAGTCCCCCAAGTCCCCCATAAGCCGTTTCGTGGGTGGTCGCTGTGGGGCCCTCTCATCCGATACTACCCCACCCCGTTCGCCAATGACCGGGCTTACTTACGCCTGTCGTTCAATCTCACGACGGGCGAGGGAGGCAGCTGTGGAGGGTGAGGTTATAGAGCCCATGGATGTCTCTTCGCCACCAGAGACAACACAATCCGAGACAACTACCTCAGTCCCCTCTGTCTCACTGGCTTCCTCTGAGGTTGCTCTCCCCATTGTTCTGGCTGCTGCAAGTGACCCTGAGGTAATGATTTCATACTTAATTTGTCTGATCTGGCATTCCTTCTCTTTCACCCCATTCTGTGTGCTGAATTTGGGATGTTGGTTACTCTAGATCGAAGTGTCCTCGCTGCTAGCAAACATTCTTCGTCCAACGGTGCTGGCGAGACCTCTGACCTCAGTGCCCCTTTTCAATGTTCTGACTGAGGTAAGTAATACTTGGATACATTTCGCTCTTTTTCTGTACTTGTTCCTCTTTACTAACATTGGCTTTTATATTGCAGCTTTCCCCTGATCTTTCACCACCCTCATCTATTCCCAATGAGCCCCTTACGCTTGCTTTGGTACCTTATGTGGGCGAGGGAACTCTGCCGATAGTTGAGGTTTCTGCGGCCAGAGACCCCGTTGAGGCTGATGAGGTAACAAGTCCCCTCCCAACGGTTCCTGCCCCTTTAACCTCCGTGATGACTCCCATTCCTGCCCCTGTTGTGATTCAGGTACTTTCTTAATTCTCTGCATAAACTCCACCATATGTTAGGGTTGTGTTTTTTTTTGCATAACTCCATCTTATAACGGTGACTTAAAAATGAAAACACTTGTTAAGATTTTTATATAATCTCCACCTTATAATGGTGACTTAACAACGAAAATGCTTGTTAAGATTTTTATATAATCTCCACCTTATAACGGTGACTTAACAACGAAAACGCTTGTTAGGATTTTTTTTATATATAATCTCCACCTTATAACGGTGACTTAATAACGAAAACGCTTGTTAAGATTTTTATATAATCTCCACCTTATAACGGTGACTTAACAACGAAAACGCTTGTTAAGATTTTTATATAATCTCCACCTTATAACGGTGACTTAACAACGAAAACGCTTGTTAAGATTTTTATATATAATCTCCACCTTATAATGGTGACTTAACAACGAAAACGCTTGTTAAGATTTTTATATAATCTCCACCTTATAACGGTGACTTAACAACGAAAATGCTTGTTAAGATTTTTATATAATCTCCACCTTATAACGGTGACTTAACAACGAAAACGCTTGTTAAGATTTTTATATATAATCTCCACCTTATAACGGTGACTTAACAACGAAAACGCTTGTTAAGATTTGTATATAATCTCCACCTTATAACGGTGACTTAACAACAAAAACGTTTGTTAAGATTTTTATATAATCTCCACCTTATAACGGTGACTTAACAACGAAAACGCTTGTTAAGATTTTTATATATAATCTCCACCTTATAACGGTGACTTAACAACGAAAACGCTTGTTAAGATTTTTATATAATCTCCACCTTATAACGGTGACTTAACAACGAAAACGCTTGTTAAGATTTTTATATAATCTCCACCTTATAACGGTGAATTAACAACGAAAACGTTTGTTAAGATTTTTATATAATCTCCACCTTATAACGGTGACTTAACAACGAAAACGCTTGCTAAGATTTTTATATATAATCTCCACCTTATTACGGTGACTTAACAACGAAAATGCTTGTTAAGATTTTTATATAATCTCCACCTTATAACGGTGACTTAACAACGAAAACGTTTGTTAAGATTTTTATATAATCTCACTGTTTCTTATATCTCTTCTCAGGTTGCTCGGGAGGATTCCTCACCAGCTCTTTCACTTATGGGCACACCTCATCAGGAACCTGCTGTTTCAAAAGGATCTGATCATACTGACCAAGGTTCCACGACTGGTGCCGAGGCAGAAAGTGAATCTGGGTGCGAATTGCCTCTTCCTGACTTAACTCCTCCTGCCTTTTGCCTAATGGTGCTTCACAATTCTCCCCAAATGCATGTGAGTCATCGCTTGGTGATTGAGCAGTTGGTTAACCATCATCCCGAGAGCTTCACCATGGACTGCCTACGGTCCAACATTCCCGTGATGAGTCATCGACTACAAGGCATGGCGATCGTTGTTGCTGAGATTGCCAGTACTCCCACTTCCAGTGTCACCCGAGCCCTCATTAATCAGTTTCTGGGTTTTCTGAAGGAATTGGGTCGTGACAGTTTCCGTTTCGACTGGCTTATAACGTTTTTGAAAACTTTGAAGAGTCAGCAGCTGATCGACCAGAGGGAACTACTGAGAAAGCACCAGGAGGACCAACGGGCTGAGGAGGTTAAGTTAGCTGAGCTGGCACCTCTTTTGGAATCGGTGGATGAAGAAGTAAAGAATGCCGAAGAGGCTCTGCGTTTGGCCAAGCTAAAACGGTAGAGACTTCTTATTGAACGCGCACAGGTGCAAACCAGGCTAGAGGTTGCTGTCAACGCTCAAAGCTCCTTTGCATCAGCTTCTTCGGGCCTTCCTGGGGATTTTTTCTCTTCCCCGGACCTATGGTTCCTCTTAGGGTAGTAAACTCCTGTATATATTTTCTTTCTTCGTCCATTCATGTAATTCTTGGGCAATAGTTCCCAATTTTTTGTAATGCTCTCTTGTTTAATGAATGAAAGAATGTATATTTTCCAGTTTATGTCTGAGTTATGACTGCTTTCATATCAATGTCTACACTTCACATCATCAATAAAACTTGTATATTCATAATCAAAGACTAGATACGTCGATGGTACAAACTTAATTATTTACACATGATAGACTTTCAGCCATTTATTGTTAATTTTGAATGGATTATCTTCCTCCAACCTAGAAATTAAGCAATAACCTGAATCATGAGCTTCCTTCACGACGAAAGGTCCCTCCCAATTGGCTGCGAACTTTGGCAGAGGAAGTCCCCTAATGTGTTTCACCGCTGCTTTCAAAATGAGATCTCCCTCCACGAACCTCCTTGGTCTTACTAGGTTGTCATATGCCCTAGAGAGCTGCTTTGTATATATTTGAAAATGTTGCATCGCGTTGTCTCTGTGTTCATCCAATGCCTCCAACTGCACATGCCTGTTCTGAGGAAGCATGCTACTTCATAAGGCGTATCGAGCAGAGGGAACTTCCAACTCCACTGGAAGGATTGCCTCAGCCCCGTAGACAAGGGAGAACGGAGTGTACCCTGTGGGCTTCCTCTTCGTCGTTCGATAGGCCCACAACACTGCTGGTATCTTGTCATCCCACGATCCTGGGAAGTCCTCTATCATTTTAGCCAAGATATTAACCAGAGTTTTGTTAGTTGCTTCGGCCTGACCGTTCCCCTTCGGGTATGCCACCGTTGAAGTGTGATGAACAATGGAGTACTTGTCGGTAAGCATCGTTACTTCTGGGTTGACGAAGGGAGTCCCATTATCTGAGAGAATAACCTTTGGGATCCCAAAATGGCAAATGATATACTCTCTGATGAAGTTACTCACTACCCCAGCCGTTGCCCTTCTGAGTGGTATTGCTTCAGCCCATTTTGTAAAGCACTCAGTTGCTACCAGTATCCATATCTTGCCCATCGACGAAGGATGTATCGCCCCCACGAGGTCGAACGCCCAAGTGTGGAAAGGATAAGGCGTTGCCAGAGAGTGTAAGTCCACCAATGGGGCATGGATCATATTTCCATGAAGTTGGCAAGCTTTACATTTTCGAACAAATTCGGCAGAGTCTTTCTCCATCATTGGCCAATAATACCCCAACGTCATCAGCTGATCATATAACTTGGCCCCTCCTATGTGAGCTGGGTCATGGGTTTGTTTGAGGACCTCAGTTGCTTCTTCCTTTGTGATGCAACGCAATGGCCTGTTGAAGTACCCCCTTCGATAAAGCTGTCCCTCCTGGATATAGAACCTCGGGGCCCTTCGCTTCAGTCCCATCGCATCCATTTTCTCCGTTGGGACAATTCCATTTTGAATAAAGTCGATATAGGGCTGCCTCCAGTCCGTTTGGGCTTCGATGAAATGGCACTCAGCTGCTTCAAAAAATAGCTGACACTTATCACAATTCCGTTGTAGTTCTGCCGCATTCTGTTTCATTCTAGGCCAAAAATATCCGCCTCTTTGAATTCTCCTATAAAGAGGTATCTCAGTTGTTTCGCAGTGTTCCTCATGTGTTTTCTTCAACCTCCGCTCTGCTTCCTCTGGCCCAATGCATCTCGATAACCATCCCCCTGCATTTCTGAAGTAAAGATTTCCCTGGTTTGTAAAGTATTGGGCTAACTCTCTTAGTCCCATAGCTCCTTCTCCAGACTCCAGTTGCTTCCTGATCTCTCATCTCCAATCCGCGTCTCCCTCCATCGGTAGTATTGACTGCACCACCGAAGGAGATGTTCTTCGTTGGATCGTAACGATAGTCGTATCGCTCTTCATGACCATCTTTTGAGCAATAGTGGCATAAGCGTCTGGATGACGGTTCATCATTCTGGGATGTCTTCTGATTTTAGTCCGATGGAACTGGCTGAGGAGCCTTTGAATGATCGTTCTGTACGGTGCCAAACTCATGTGCTTCAACGCATATTCTCCGTTAACTTGCTAAATTACTAAGTTCGAGTCACCCTTGATGCAGAGTGAACGAATTCCCCTTCGAAGAGCCTCCAGCAACCCTAGTACCCATGCTTCGTATTCTGCCTCGTTATTGGAGCAAGGGAAATCTAGTTTGTAGGAAAGGCAAATCTCCTCCGTTCCTTTTGAAAGGATGACCCCTGCCCCTCCTTTTTTCTCTGCCGAAGACCCATCAAACTGCATCGTCCATTCCTCATCGGTTCATCCAGATAGTTGGCTTGCAAGTCGTCTCCCAGAATGTCTTCTTTAGGTGGTTCAAACGTTCCTGATGGAAAGATTGCCAACAGATCAGCATATGCCTGGCTCTTGATAGCACGAGGAACCACACACTTTAAATCATATTCGGAGAGAATAAGGAACCACCTAGCTGCCCTGCCAATCAAGATAGTTCTAGCCAACAAATACTTAATAGGATCACATCTAGTTACAATATGAATTGTAAAAGACAGCATATAATGTCTAAGTTTTTGTGCTACAAAGACTAAGGCCAAACAATGCCTTTCTAGGCTACTATATCTAATCTCTGGCCAATATATGATCCTGCCGAGGTAAAACACTGGCCGTTCTTGCCCGTCAATCTCTTGTGCCAGTAAAGCTCCAACGGTCCTTGTAGTGGAGGTGAGGTACAGCTGCAACGGTACTCCTGCCTGTGGAGGAACCATGATTTGTGGTGAAACGAGCAGCTTCTTCAACTCATCGAGAGACTCCTGGTGATCCTTTTCCCACCTGAACTTTGTGTTCTTTCGCAGTAGCTGCATCAACGGGTGTGTTACTTCGGCCAATCCCGGTACAAATCTTCTGAGGTAGGAGACTTTACCGAGGAAACTTTTTAGCTCCTTCGCCGTTCTTGGGCACGACATCTCTAAGATCGCGCGTTGTTTATCTTGGTCCATCTGCACCCCTTGTCGATCAACCACAAATCCTAGAAACTTCCCGCTTGTTACTCCAAAGACGCACTTCAGTGGGTTCATCCTTAATTTATACTTCCTACATCGAGTAAACACCTTCTTTAAGTCGTTTAGGTGGGACTCCTCCTTCTTCGATTTGATGACCAAATCATCCACATAGAATTCTACAAATTTGTGGAAGAAATCGTGAAAAATGGCCATCATTGTTCTTTGATAAGTAGCTCCCGCGTTCTTAAGTCCAAACGGCATTACTTTGTACATGAAATTGCCCAACGGGGTTCTGAATGCTGTTTTCTCTGCGTCCGCGGGGTCCATCTTGATCTGGTTGTACCCTACGTACCCATCCATGAAGCTATACATCTCATGCCCAGCCGTGGCATCTATCAAGCTATCAATGGAGGGTAGAGGGAACTCATCTTTGGGGAAAGCCCTATTCAAATCTCTAAAATCCACACAGATCCTTATTTGACTCTTGTCCTTCTTCCCTACTGGCACAATGCTAGATAGCCAAAGGGGATGCTGTATTGGTTTGATGAATCCTGCTGCCAACAAACGCTGAACCTCTTCCTTAATCTTCAAGTCCAACTCGGGTTTATAAGTCCTTGTTGCCTGCTTCGCCGGGATGGCTGAAGGCATCACGTTTAGCTTGTGGCAGCTCACTTCCTCATCTAGCCCTTCCCTTTCGGTATACTTCCATTCAAAGACATCTATGAACTCCCGGATTAGCCCAACCAAGGCTTCTCGTTTCTCCTTACCGAGATCCTTCGCGATGAAGATGGGCCTTGGGTCTTCCCCTTCTCCTGCCAGGTTCAACTGCTCCAACTCTTGTGCCTGGGGCCTTGGTTGATTTGCCATGTAGTCTGGTTCTTCAGCGACCTCCTCCACGAACTCCTGTATGTTGGAGTTGTCTATCACCATACACTGTCCCTGCTGATCCACCAAGAAACACTCATATAACGGGTCAGCCCCATCCTCGGTCTCTTCGGCCGCCAGCTCATATCGTTATAAACGGTATACCACCTTCCCCTCTTCAGTGACCACCTTCTTGCATTGCCTGTTAGTAGCTGTTGCCACGGCCTTCCTCTTCCTTTCTCTCGAAGCCTCAACGATCCTTCCCCTTGAAAAGCGACTCATCACGCTTTGCCGTTGGACCTCATGCTCCATAGGATCCACTCCAAGCCTTACTTTTTTTTTGAGCTGCCTTGTGGTACTTTGAGGTCGAGGGATCACCTGATGGGTTTCTTCGGCCCTCACCCCTTCGTTACTCCTGGCTTCTTTACTTTGTTCGTTCAGAGGCCCCATTCTATCTTTGATCGAGGGAACCCATGCCCCCTCCATTCTTCTCTTTAGGACTCGAGCATCCTCCTCCAACTCCGTATAAAAGGCCACATCTACAAAGTGAGCTTCCTCGATAGCAAAAGGCCTTTTTGTAGCCCTAATGGCCACTTCTGTTCCTCTGACATTCGCCTTGGCGCATTGATGATATGTTGAAGGAACTAAACCTTGGTTGTGCATCCACACTCTTCCTATTAGTAAATGATAGGAAGTTGCACTTTCTATTACATGGAACTTGATGTGGGAACTCAGATTTCCCATTACAATTCCCACATTCACATACCCAATGGATTTGGAAGATTGGTTGTCATACCCTGAGATTACCAGAGGCATGGGGACCAACCTTTCTTCTGGGATATCAGCTGCGTGGAAGGAGTTGATTGGCATAATGTTGATGGAAGCGCCCCCATCCATAAGCGTTCTTACAAAACTAACCCCATTGATACTGGCCGTCACATACAAGGGCCTGTTATGAGGGAACCTTACAGCTCTATCTGCATCGCTAAAGGTCACCTCTGATAGGAACTTTTTTACCAGCCTCGCCATGGGTCCCCTCCATTTCAACGAGGGAACCGCGTCCTTCCTCGCGATGTTTAGGATCGCCTGAGTTATTTCTAGTCTGCTCTCCTTTGGTATCCCCACTTGATCGAAGAACCAAGCGAATTTTGGGGATTTTGAAACTGCGCTGTATTCAACGACTGCCTCCATTTCCTCGCCCTCAACGCTGTATACGTCTTCCACGTCTTTAGCGCTTGCTTCATCGTAGGCTAAAACTAAATTAGCCATTCCTGTGGTACAATGTTCCAGAGTTTCTTCGAATTCCCTTTGCTTTATTGTTGACCTTCCTCCTTCTCTTTCTGCCTCATCGTCGTAGGCCATCACCAAGTTGGCCCCATGCGCTGGAAGTGGGTTGTTATTAACGTTCTGTGAGGGGATCTGCAGCGTCCCTGCCTTCATGTACTTGTCAATGATTCTTCTCAGTGTGAAGCAACTCTCTGTCGGGTGCTGGATCTTTCGATGAACCTGACAATACCTAGGATCCGCCTTCGTTGCGTCATCGGGTTCTTCCGAAGGAACGCCTTTTGGTAGGTAGACCGTTCCACCTTGGACCATGGCGTTATAACAACTCACTGCCTCTTCTATCGTGCATGGTAACGGTGGTGGGTCCTCTCTATCCCTTCCGAACTTCCTCTTGTTGTCCTTCTTCGCCACCTTACCCCCATCTCTTCCTTCGGTGTATCCCACTCGTAGGGGTTGAGGCCTTCCTCCCCCAGGTTGTATCGACTGTCTGAATATCATAGGCACCGCCACCGGGTTTGGTCGTACGACCAATGAGATGTTCCTTGCAGATTTTAAGAACGCCGAAAAAGTTCCCTCGCACGTCTCATTGATAAGATGGCAGATGTACTCCGGGAGTAGTCCTTCGGCACAGATTTGTAATAGTTTGGACTCCTTGGCCTCCTCTCTCACATCCAGAGACCTTTTCCTGAACCTCCAAACGTATGCCACCACGTCTTCTCCTGGTCGTTGCTTCTCTCTCCCTAGTTGGGTCAGAGTGAATTCATCCTCTGCTAGAAAGAACTTTTGGACAAATAGCACATGCAACTCTTCCCACGTGGAAACACTTTTAGGGGCCAAATGAGAATACCACGTGTATGCTTTATCGGTTAGGGATTTGGAAAACTCCCTCAACCTGAGCTTCTTGTTGTTGCAATGCGCCCCCAGGTGCTCAATAAAACGTTTAATGTGCTCTTTCGAATTCCCACCCTTCCCTGTGTATTTTTCAAAGATGGGGGGAATATAATCCCTCGGGTAAGGCTCATCGTTGTATTCCTGAGGATAAGGTGTCCTAAAGTCGTCATAGACTGAAGCTACCTCGCCTATAGACTGTGAGGAAGCCTGCATGAATTTTAACATCTCCTTTTGCATTTCTCTCCTCATTTCCTCCATGGGCGATGGGGCAACGACCGATGGGGGTGTTGGCTGAATGACCGTTACAGTTGGAGCCATCGTTACAGCTGGCGCCGTTGATACTCCGGAGATTCCCTCCGCCAGATTCACGACGGAGGGTATGCTTTCCGGGGCTGCTCCCGTTGTACCTGCGCCTGGTGGACCCGTTGGAGCTGCCCCTGGTGTTACGAAGGAATTGTCTTCGAGTCCTCCCAGCACCGTTTAAGCTACAGGAGTTTGCAAAAACTCATAGAACTTGCTCATGAGGAGGGTCATCTGGGCAGGTCCCAGCCCAGCGCTCGTGGAAGCCTGCGTCACTCCTGGAGCGCCTGTTGTTGTCTGAACTGGGGGCACTTCTATTCGAGGAGCTCCGCTCCTTGAAGCCTCCAATTCTACCGCTGCTTGCTCTTCACTGTGTTGGATATCATCAAAGTTGAGCCTTCGATTAACGTTATCTTGCGCCATACTCCTTCCTTAGAAGAATGCCTCCCCAGAAGAGTCGCCAAATGTAAGAGGGTAGTTTAGATAAGATGGAGGCGTAACCCCTTTTGAGTATGGTGATGACAAGGTTAGTCAGTAAACACTAGTGATTTAGCCACAAGACACAAAGAACAGTTTGGAATGTATGGAACCCAGCTTATACTCTCAAATCTCTCGTGTATAACTCACAATATAATAAAGAACTCAGAAATAACTTAGCTAGAGGGAGAGAGAAGTAAGCACCCTAGATACACCTTGGTAGGCAGGCAAACACACTAAACATTCTCAAGAATCTCTGTCATGTATTAAAAGCTTCGTAATAAATGACAAATGGTGGGTGGCAGAACTCTATGGTTTTTTCAATAACTCTCTCTAGTAAATAATTTCTCAAACTCTTAGAGGGATATCTCCAAAAGAACTCTTTTTAGAACTTTTTGATCGATGCCCTTCCTTGGAGGTGGTTGAGGCTTTAAATAGCCCCCACACCACCCCCGAGGCAGCTAAGTCATTAATGCCTGTGAAAGACCTCCCTCATACCTTATGTCACCAGCATTAAATACCTGATGCACTAGTTGTCTTTACGTCATAAACATTAAATGCCAAGACATGCCTTTTGCCTAACCACTGTGTGTTAGGGGGCTGTTGCCACAGAGGTTGCTTACCAACCGTCTGACAGCCCCAAACACCACGGTGGTTTACTCAAGTGCAGACTTGACGTTGTCTAGCTGGCTAGTGACATCACCTACAGTAGGTGGGACATAAAGTAGAGGGCTGTTTGGTTCACAGCAAAGCTCCCGATGGAACTCGAAGCTACTTTGCTCTAGGTTCCAAGGTGAAGATCTTTCGGTGTTTTACCAGGTGTATCTAAGATGGTTAGGACAAGCCCCAACGGTGCCCCACTTCTCAATCCTCCAAACCAAGTCCCTCTAAAGTTCCCACGGTGAGGTTGTTCGATAGAGCATGAAAGCTCTCCTAGGCCCTGCCAAGCCTGGTCTCTCGCGAGTACCGTTCGTCCTTACACCCATTCATTATTCTCGTTACAACATTACAGTCGTTACAACTCGTAGTCAATATAAACAAAGCTATAATATGACAAAGTAACTATAAGCTAAAGTATGAGTTGCCACGCCAAGCTTCCACGCTGAGCTACCTCGCTGAGCTACTTCGCTTGAGCTGCCTTGCTGAGCTACTTCGCTTGAGCTGCCTCGCTGAGCTTATCCTCAGAACACTGTTGCTAATTGGTGGATTATCCCTAATCCCATGATTACCTTCAGGCCCCCTCTACAATTATTTTTCTCAGTTGTTGGTTCTATTTAGTTGGACTATTGTATTTGACTTTAGGATGGAAGCGTTTACTCCACTCCCTTTTACTATGTCAGTACTTCATTCCTTATGTGATTGGTTTGAGTGGTGAATGTTTAGTTATTTTCTAAAATGGTTTTATAAATTAATTGAAAAGATAAAATTTTGACATCAACCTTTTTAAGTATTAGGTGGTTAGTTTTAATAATATAATTTTTGGCAATGATGCATAATCTGAACCAATTGGATATTCTGACATAATTAATAAAGGACTGATCACCCTACATTTAATTAGGCGAGGTGTCACAGGTAATAGCAGCCAGGATGGGCCTTGGTGCAAGAAACAGTGTAGTGGGACTTGGATACACTAATTGAAAGGTCATAGTTGAAACATAATTTATAGATGGATATGAAGCCGGGAAAAATCCTCCATGCATTGGGAGAAAGTTGGGTCGTGGTTAGGCCTATACTGGCAAATATTGTTCGCATTATAAGGTGGATGGGAATAAGGAAGCCAACCTTAAAAATTTATTCATAGATAGTAATCTTGTCCTTACGGCCATCCAATGCCCTCTCAGCCTCATCAAGAACCCTTACATTACTATCGGGACTAATCTCCTACAAGAGCCTCTAATATAAAAGGTCGACATCTCTCACAGTTCTCTTGAATTTTTTAGCATGATATGTATCTAGTGTTTCCTAGACCTCATCTTCAAAGTTGACGATTCCCACGATCGGTACTCCACTGGGAAACCTATTTCTAATTCTCCTCAATCATAGATGAGAGAGGAACTGCCGTTTAGAGAGAAGGTTGGGCAACAGGTACTCTCGGCCCCTCAAGGGTTGAGGCCTCAGCAGTACAGTCGTGATCACCAAACTTGGAGCCTCTGAGTTTGGTATACGAGAAGGAAGAACTTTCATTGCCTCCTCATAGGACTCAGCCTCCCCAGATACCTTGGAGGCAGAGGGGCTACAGTCCTCTGAAAAAGAGGACGAGTGGGAACTCTGAGACGAGTTTCCACTCATGGAATCCTAACTTATCTCAACTATTGGGGGATGAATGGTAGCTAAGGGGGAATGATATATAGGTCGTGTGGGGTCAACCCTGGCTCTTCTCTTAACCTCGGCCTCAAAATCACCCTTTCGTATTTCCCTAAGAATACAACCCTCAAGATGGGGAAATTTGTTAAGGAGTTCATATAAGGTTTTAAACATTCAAGTTATTTGACTTAGTTGGCTAAAATATCAAACGGTGGAATATGAATAGTTTTCAATGAAGAATACAAAGAACACTAAATTGGAGCTCGCCAGAGAAGACAATCAGAGCAAGATCGATGACTCTCACAGAGGGAAAAGGAGGCAGAAAATAGCTCAGAAAAACCTAAATTATTAACCTAACCTCTAAATCACCCCTAAACATCCTAAGACAACCCTAAAAGCACCAACCTAGGTTGCGCGAAAAAACTAGAACCTCACCGAAAAAGTAAATAGAAGGCAAAAAACACCTAAAAACCTTGAAATCTTAACGAAAAATGAGGAGGATGTTTGCCTGGTGGAAGAAGATGTAGAAGGAATAAGGAAAATATCCTAAAAGGGGCTGGAAAGAGCTTGAAAGAAGGAAAGAGAAAAGTTGGATGGATTTTTTAGAGAGAGATAATTTGAGTGCAAGAATGAAAGTGGAAAAGAAAGAGAAAATAGTTTTTTCAAATCATTTAAATAGTTGAAATTATTGTGCACAACTTCCGAAGCATCATCATTAGAGCACAACTTCCCAAACCAGAATTACAGCCATCACTCTTGGGCCACATTCCAACCCACAGGATGATTTCCAAGTGTCCACTCAAGATCTCTAACCCAACATTTTAGCCCTTACAGTGAAAGGATAACTCAATCCTCAATCAAGGCGTCTTAATAACATCTGCTCTCAAATATTTTTAACCCTCATCCTTCTACTCATAATGAAGACTAAGGGCTAGGAGTGATTGATATGCCCAAGTGTATCCTAGTCCTCAGTAGGCCTCAACTCAACCGAGATGACATTACTCATCTATCAAATCAGACAGTCATAGGCCCCTTTGGAGCAGCCATTCAACGAAACTCTTGGCCTCGTTCTAGTCTCTTAGGCCGAGACCTATCAGCTGGTCCATTAATCCTTCACTAGTATTATCTCGACTTGGAACCACCCAGACAACCGAGACCACACTTCAATCCATCCTGTCAGTTTCCCAATAAGACACCAGATGCATCGGTCTCGACCAGTCAAGACCTTACAGGACGGCATACATCTCACGTGTGACACATGTTTCCAGCATGACCAATCCATGTGGACAGATAATTATAACAAAATCTTAGGGGCACGTGAGGGAATATTGCATCATTATGACACACTTGTACCAAGGACAAGTGTCTAGACCTTATTTGAAGTTTCACCATGCACATGATTCTTACATGCTTGGGGGTACAATACACACCCCAAGCACTATATATGCTTATCATCTTCCCTAGAGGGAAGGATCCAAAATGATAAGTCCTAACCAAACTCTATCTAAATTACAATAGAGAGAGATAGCTTCAGAGTTGTACAATCAAGGCCATTAGAGCCTCATTTCATAGTGAAAACCTCATATTTTTGCACAGTGGAGTAGGCTGAAAAGTTGAACCACTTTCATACTAGTGTTCAAACTCTTCTCCTCACCTTCTTCTCTTATTTTCATATATGTTAACATATCTCCATTGTTGTGTTATTTTAGAGCTTGAGTTTCATATACAAATTTAAATGATGATTTCTTCGCATCATCAAAACACATTCTCATCATAAATTTTTGTTAAGTCTTTTTCAACCCAATAAAAACACCAATCCTCTTATTTCTAGTTTCCACCTACTAAGGTGTACTAATAGATCATTCCTAGATGACTTCAGCTCATATTCTGCCACCACTCAGTGATCCTACTCTTAGATTGAAAGTTCTCACATTACCATCACCTTTGATCTCGTGCGGGTTAACTCTAAAAATCAACTTTGCTCAAATCTAAGAAAAACAAAATTCCACTCCTTCATAGGAATTAACCACACATAAACTTATCACCACAATCTTCATATTTTGCTAAAATGCAGACATGTATTATCCTCTTACTTAGGTTCACTAAATATCCTAAAGGTATTCTTCTAGCCTCACTTTCTATAACAATCCATATTATCATAGGTAGGACCTAAATATCTAATAGGCTCCTTAAAGTGCAAGTCTTTAATGTATATAATATGAAATTAGCTTGAAAATACTCACTACTTATGCTAAAAAATCTCTAACTTGCAGACTTTACCCCCAAACATGATGACTCCCCTAATCATTCTCACCATTCTGGAAAACACCTTTATGCAACGACTTATTCTATCCTTGAACGCTAGCTCGTAGAAGTCTTCATTCTTATGTTACTTTAAGCTCGAATTCTCCTAAAATCTTGCCAACGCTCATATGGCCCTGAACAATGTTCACAAGCACGTTATCACAAAACCAGAGTACAAACCATATAACATGCTCTAAACACATCAAAGCAAATGGACGCCACACGAATCCTAAGGACACTAGAACTAGGATGCTTGGATACCAATTGTAAAAACCCCTATTTTTACACGCCTAAATTATCCGTCAGATGCAAAATTCAAGGAGAATTAAAAGCTCTATATCATTCTCAGCATCAATGTAATTATAAAAATGATAGTTAATAAAAATAATCCAAAATGTAAAACTCAATAAAGGAAGACAGTAAGAATAACAAAACTGAGATAAAACTGAAAGTCTAATAAATTTGAATCCACTATATAAATATCTTTTATACAAATGTCTTAAATGTAAAGAAAGATACAACCGTAACCACCTAAGAAATAAACTCTTCAATACAAGTGACCACTAAATGAAACAATAGATCCTACCCTAAGGATAGTGACTGAATCTCCAACCACTTCAAGTCTGACTACTCAATCCTACTATACATATATATAACAATAATAAAACTTGTGGGTGGAAAGATTTATATATTTGGGGCCGCACCCTAAAGTTACAAGAAATATATTATAGTATCAAAATAGTAATAATCGTGCTACTCATTTATGATAAACATTCCACCCCATCGAACTGACATACAAGAGATACCTCACCCCTCATCATAAGTGAAATATTACACGATTTTCCCAACCCAAACCATAATCAATCCTAAGAAGTCTATATAATGTAGACAAGGTCGGTCCCGAGATTTTGGGGGGCCGAGACGAACTCTATAATTGGGCCCCCCAAATATATGTGAGATTTTTTTCTAATGCACGAATAAATTTTTTGTAACATTAAAAATAAGTAATTATTATTATTACTATTATTATTATTATTATTATTATTATTATTATTATTATTATTATTATTATGTGTTAAACCCAAGTAACTTTAGGGTTGCCTACATACTAATGAGGGCATATACATGTCCCAAGGATCAAGTGAATGTAATTCTCCTAATCTATCCACCTAAGTCAAACGCCTACAAATCACTCTTATACTACTCTTTCCAAATGTGAAATAAATAAATGAACCAAAAAAATATTTCACTTAATTTGAGCTTTTATCATAATTTTCAAAGCAAAATAACTAATTAATTGTACATAATCAATAGAACAATTTACACGTAGTTAATAATGGACAAAGTTGAACAATAAAACCTAGTCGATGAATTATGCATTAATCCAAGCACCAAATGAATCATATACACATATTAATATAATTTATCTCCAAAACAAATCAATTTGACAATACCCTTGTGTCTAACACTAAATTACATCACTGAATTTAAATAAACATATATTAATTATTGAATGTTCTAAGAAGTAAAAAACAAAACAAATTAAATATTAAAAGTGTGAAAGTATATATTTAAAATTTCTAAAAAGTAAAAACCAAAGTAAATTAGGTGTTTGATAATATAAGATTTTAAAAAATGTAAAAGCAAAGCAACACATCTATAATATACATATACACAGGCACAAGAAAGAGAAAGAGAAAAACTTATCTTTCATTCGGAATTAAAAGTAAATATCAAAATTAGGTCTGCAACATTAGAATCTTGAGGAGGTCAAAGCAGGGGTGTGAATCTTGTGAAGTGAAGAACAACACTTAGGGTTACTTCATACCTAATGTTCTTTAAAATTGACATTTGATAATCCCAAGTTGTTTTTCTATTCGTGATTTATGTCGTTTGGTCCTCAAACTTGTATTCTTTCAATATTTTCAACAATGAAAGGCTTGCCGACTTGGGTTGCATGTCAGTGGATGCGTTTGTGTTGGTTGGATTTTTCAAGCACTTCCCATTAGGAACGGTTAAAAAAATATCTTTGTATGTGTGTGTGTGTGTGTGTGTGTGTGTGTAAAAGGGATTTGGGGCCCCTAAATAAGTCAAAAATTCGAGGCCGGAGGCAACTGCCTCCCCCGCCTTCCCTCCAAGCCGACCTTGGTAGAATATACACCAATAGCCATGCATATATTCTCATTAAGTTATTCACGATATCATAAATTTAATGATTTCTTTGTCCCAATATCTTTTATTGAACATGTTCATCAGTGAACTATAACGTATACACACAATACGAACCCAAATCAACCCCCACTCATGTCATCCGTATATTATGACGTACACAATATCATGACCAAAACACATAAATGTGACATAGGACTTCATCAATATGTTTGTCACCGGACTAGTATCATATACATGCATTTAAGTATCATAACAACCACACGAAGACAACTATTTTTTGGGGACCATCTCATGCTTCTATCGGTAAGTCCTTAGGCACCTAAAGTATATGAAAACATACACACAAATATAAGAATGGGGGATCACTAAGAAATCACACCACCAGGTAGTACCAAACAAAAATTCAACTGATGGATCTAATCATCCGCTTATCTCACTCGAAGCATAGACCGAATGAATATATGATATAATTGTATCACCACGCAATCACACCCCTGAATGCACAAAACTCTCCCCGTGGATTGAGTCATTTGCATCTCACGTTCAACACAAAGCATAAACTGACTAAACGTGTCATAAAACATATCGACCTACACATATTTTGACGTTATCATCCAAGAGTGCGGTACATGGCCATAGACTTTATTATGGATTTCTTACCACATTCTCCATAGGGCCCTCTTATCTCTTCCTTCTTTGAGCTCATGTTATATAAGAGGGAAGAATGTCCTAGCTGATCGAAGAGCTAGATTTGCCTCAATTGTTTTTCTCTTTCCTTCATCTTTTTTCAAAGTAGCTTCCTCTATTGATGAGCTTCTTAGGGATCAATGTCACTACTCTTCTCTGTAACATTTACTAAAATAGTGATCACATTATCACCTAAACCCCAACTGATAGATTCGCCATGAGTAATAGGTATGTTCATATAAATAAACAATTTGTGTATATATATATAGACACACACACACACACACAAACACACACATATACATACACATAATATATATAAACACAGGATATCACATATCTTAAGCATACCCAAATCATCCCAATCCCTGAACATCAGATTATTGTATCATATAATGTTTATTCACTCGAAACTTATATCCAAAATCTCTTCTTGATATTATATATTTCAATTAATATCTTAAACTATAACACAAGTGCATTAGAATTACCCGAGAACTGATTATGCCACTAAAACCCAAATCCACTTTTGTTGCCCTAAATCGTCGCTGACAGCGCAACTCTTTTGAACCAAATACATATATAATTTGAATGAAACTAAAGAAATCGTTAGAACAACAAATACAAATCATTTGAGTGAAACCACTCATCTCGTTTGAACGAGATTGACGAAAACAACCTGCATTCTCCCAGAAATGTGAAAATGAACTAAAACCACCATTAATGAACCTCAAGTTCTAATTCAGCAAACCAAATACCACAATATTCAAACCTAGTCACAGGTTTACGATTCCAAATTATTTCTGCAATGTTTTATGATTAAAAAAAACATCAATTAATGGCTTAATTCTTCACATTCCTAACTTAAACCCTTGTTCTTCCTTTACATAATACAAAGTCAATAACATATACGATATCAGATCCAATCAACCAATTAACATTAGGAATCAACTTATAAACAAAATTAAATCCTAAAAATGATTTCTAATCACAGAATTATGTATCAAAATGAATCACTTTATAGTTCCCAAAAAAATCTCCAATTTTAAATCAAATTATAGCCCTAACAATGGTTTTATTCAATAACCAGATTAAACCCATTACAAACATGATTGTGATAACAAATTAATTCTATAAACATGTTTCTAAATCCCAAATCAAATACATGACAATGAAAGCATGCATAAACAAGTTACAAATTACACACTAATGGCAAGAGATATTTCTTGCCTGAACAACACGAACGAGTAATTCCTCCTCTTGATCCTTTGTTTTTCCTCTCCAAAGCTCTTCCCAAGTTCTCCCAAATATCAATAGAAACTAGGGTTTGTGATTTGTGTATAATATGTCCAACTAATGAGGGTTAACAACCTTAAAAATAACTCTAAACCCGAAGGTTACTAAAAGTCCTAATTTTGGGCCTCTAAACGAGCCTAAAATACTTTCCAACCCATTTTGAAACTTAGTCCCAAAGGTATACCTACCCGTTAGGCCCAATCTAAACTACTAAAAACACATATTAGGGCCTCTATGACACTCTGGAGTCCAATCCAAATAGTTGAACCTCACCTCACACATTAATATCTCATGGTATAGATAAAATATACAAACCTAAAGCGTAACAGATTGCCCAATATCAAATAATTAATATCACTAATTAATTATTTATAGAAAGAAACACAAAAATCACATCACATGCAAAATTTTAATTACCATCTAAAGTATGCATTTTATTATTACCAAATCACACAAATAATAGTTAATCACATTTATTACTTTATCTCTTAATAAATAATAAATAGATATCCACTAAAATACGGGGTATTACACATTTTTTCCAAAGCCAGTGTAATTTTAGGATGAGGAACTAAGATCATGACCTGTAACTTCCTTTAATAGTTCTTAACTTTAGGGAATGAGGGTTGAGACCTTGAAATCGAACTCAAAAATTTGTGTTCATATTCTACTTGGAAAATGATAAACTTGGAGTTTGAGGGGATTAGCTATAGTATAGGTTATGAAGCATAATTATTTCATCGAGAACTTGTGATTGACTAGACATAGTGATGTGTACTAATCAAATGAATACTTGAAAGGAGAGTTTTGAATTTCTAAAATATTTTTATGTGGGGTACATTAAATATTGAGGTCATATATGACGAACTCATTGAAAGTTTTTAATTAGTATACTAAAAAGGATTGGTTACAATTTTTAAAACACAAATATTTTAAGGGAACATATACAAAGAGAAAGTATGGGAGGAGGTTAAGGATGGTCAAAGTGGTGATACTATGGCGAATAAGTATTAAAGGTTATAGACTTCGGAGTTCAGCGACAGGAGTCATCAAATGTTGAGATGTTATTCAAGTTATTGTAATCCATTAAGGTAAACGATCCTTCTTAATTTACTTCTTCATTTTTTGCAAGTATAATACCTTCAATTTAACATATGTTCATTGCAAGTTGAATAAAATTTTAATTAAATATGTTGATATTTTGAATATAATCCATATCCTTTTCATATTCATTTATGATTGATTGTATGACCAACAATTTTTCTACTTTTCATTTATCTCAATAATCCCATTGTTTATAGTTTAGCATTTATGCTATAGATTATTGAGATTCTGGTAGGGTTAGGAAGTTTAAACTCAAAGTATGATTCTATAAAGTTTTTATGTTATTACAAACCATCACTTTATAGACAAGGGGACATAACTCATTATTATATCCCCAAAAATATAAGGCATGCTTCTTTTATTCCCTTTTCATTTCACAACCCCTAGTACTCTCAATGGTGTGGCTAACGCAAGAGGTTTCCCAGAAGATCGCGACCGTTATGTGGGTTTTCACTTGACTTTTACTTTGTTTTTAAGGTTAGGGTGAGAAATTAACAAGTTAATCTAGTTTTCCTCGTGCTTTATGTTTAAGGTTAGGATGAGTGGTTGACTTTGGGCTTACCTCTCTGCTAAATATTAGGCCAGGCCTATAAATTAAGACCAAGGAAACATAGTTTGTACATTGGTGTGTGCAAATTAAAGTGAAAAAGTATATTCCCTAAGAATCTGGACAAATAAAATAATTACCACATTATTTAAGAAATATTTTTTTTAATCGATCCATGTTTTAATTTTACCGAATAAAATTAATTAGGTTAATTTTCATGTGGGTGATCCAAAAATAAATGCGAAAGCTAAAACAATGCACATGGATTTAAATTGGAAACCCTCATGGGAAAAACTAATACTTTCCCAACTCAACAAGTCCACTAATATTATGAATAGTTTTTATATGACATAAAAATAAACATACATGTCTTAAATATATGACGACAATAATCACCATGAAGTCACTCCCTTGCATTCTGATCTTTGATGCCTCCGTTTATACCAGCAAGTAGTTACTTTATGCCTATATTAAACTTACACATTCCTTAGACCTCAATATTAACCAATATATTTTCTGGAAATGATTAACCCATGTGTATACTATGTGCTCATTGGCCACTCGATTGCTTATTCTAAAATTTTCAGCTAATGAAAAAGACAGGGAGGAATAATAAACTAAAACTTTACTTTGTAAGGATGAAACTAATAGTATCTCACGAACACAAGAAAAATATCTCAAAGATTATTAGGGTTTCATAAAATTTGGGTTGCATATCTTGAAAGACATGTCAACATTATTATTTATACTTTGGAGCATAAAATACCAACTAAAACACATTTTCTTAAAATTTGTCCCTCATTTGAATCAGGGAGTTCTGGTTCGAGCAATATCTCTTTTCACGAGGGATTCTCGTGTGATAATGCTATCTTATAAGGACTTCTCCTTACAAAGCAGGTTCTCATGAAAATCACCTTCGACATGAGGGCTCTCTCATTCGAACGAGAAAAATAAAAATCCCCCTCTTGGAAATATGCAGTAAAAAATAAAAATAAAATCTCATATATTAAAAGGTTTTGTCATGTAAATTTTCTACATAAAATAAACTTAGGTCCTTTATGATTGGCTACATTTTACCTCGTGAAATCAAAAGCTTTTCAAGTAAAAAGGATTTTATATGATGATATCATATTTTACACTTAGAATTTAAAGGGTCCTCAAACTCCTCAACTACCTCCAGGGCAGAGAAGACGTCTCGCGATTGACCCCTGACCTCAGTCATACTACCACTTACCTTCAAAAACCTCAGTTGCTCTCAGGGTTAAACCATTGTACAGTAGCAGACCGCAGTTGTGCCTTCTTCTTCCTTAAAAGGTCATTCGTTCCAATGCATATCCTTAAATAATCTCAGAGACCACAACACCGAGGTTCCATTATAATTTACGCCAGTTAGACCTCAGATTGAATAGACACGACCTCCCGAGGTCTCCCAAGCCTCAACCTCAGGGTGAGTTAGTACGTAGTACCTCAACGGTCAACTTAGTGCAACTCTGTGACCATTCATGAACCCCTATACCTCCATCTACGCTCATGTAACTATTCTAGCTGGTAGGTGAAAAGAATATTACTATTTCACTTACCTCTATTAACCATCTCCACTTTCATTGACTACTCCCATAAATATTAAATACTTCTAACAACCATCTTACATCACCTTCAAATGCTTTGGCCAACACTCCACCATTATGCTGACACTGGCAGATCTCAGGGGTGCCACAACCATGTTGCGCCAGTCCAATCACTACCTTTGGGGGAGTTTGTGTATAAGTAGGAGGCTGATGGAAGATCGAAGGCATGGTAATGCAATCATACTTAGAGAATAGTTCTAAGTATTCATAAGTATTATACTCTTTATTTCATGCTCATAATCACTGTTGTGAGTTTATATATATAAATTGGATCCTTTCCAATGTTGACACAACTTTTATATCGTTTCAATCCCTAAATAAATACTTAGGTACCCTTAGAGAAGGCAGTCAGTTTTCAGTTACTTCATAAGGTCCTTTGTATTTTTGACAAAGGGAGCAAGACCTCAAACTCTCTTGGAAAAAACTCAAGAGATCTCATAGACTTAATAACTAATTTAAAATCTAATAGACTAATACAACACCTTTGATAGTGGACGTAGGACCCTCATACGAGGTCTGCACCACTTTATATAATTGTTTAACACTTTGAAACTTCTAACCTCTTACCCATCCGAGGTCCAAAGTGGATCACTTGTGGGTCTAAAGTCACTTACGATTTTAACAGTTATGATATAATAACAATACATTTGATGTATGATCGTACTTCACTATCATCTCTCTAATGTTATTGATATAAAAACAAGCACTCAAGTTATAATGAGATATATTACAAGGAACATACCATCCATGCAATCAAGACCTCAATGGCATAAGCATCACAAAGAAGATACAAGTCAACAAAGAATGAATGTTTCCAAGCAAGCACATGCCACTTTAATCAATATATGAACAAGTAATCCAAGAATTGAAAGTCATTAAATCATCCCTAACATAAGCTTATTAAAAAAGTAAATAAAAGATATGAATATCAAGAAAAAGCATATGCAATATTCTTAAAATCATACAAGAATAAAAAAAGCCATATGAATAAAATAAGAAAGTCAACCATACAACAAGACCATGATCAAGCCAAAAAAAAGCACAAGCCTCATTTCAAGAGCATCACGCATTAAAGTGATCAAAAGATTCAACAAAATTTACAAAGGTTTTGGAATTTTTTTAAAGAAGTAGACAATCTCACAAAAGCAAGTACAACCTAAAACCTTCCTTTTAAAATCATCCTCAACATTCCCCTAAGGTTTGAGAGAAATTGGGTAAATTTGTTGAGCACATAGAGTTGAATCCATGGTCACTCTACAGAGATGGATTTAACTCCATAGCTAACGCCACAACCCACTCTTTTAAGCCATTTGGAGTTGCATTTTTTGTTGGTCCAAAATTCAAATTGGAGAATTATTTTCCCTACGCATAAAGTTGACTCTAAGTTAGATGGAATCGACTCCAAGGGAATTTTAGGAAAAAAATTTAACAACTCTTTTTTGAAATTCGAATTTGTCAAGCCCCGCGAAATTTTCATTATACCATCCAATAAGTAAACGTTCAAAAATCCTATAAATAGATCTTCAAAACTTCATTCAACATCATGAAAAATACTCCAACCTTATGTTATCCTAATGGAGATTTCTAAATAGATAAAACTAGTTATAAAACCCATTTCCAAACATATGAGATTCAAACTAAAATCTCCATTGATATAAAAACTCCATTAAACAAAGCTTCAAACTCCATACCCTCCTTATCCAAGTTCTAGACCCAATACTCCATTCGAGATAAAAATTCAAACCCAATATCATTGGTGGAAAAAAAACATCAAACCACTGAAATCTGTAGAAAGAGAAATCAATAGCCATTTTAATAGAGTGAAGTTACAAACCAAAAATCCATTTGAACCAAGTTTCAAAAAAAAAAAAACATTTGAGATTCAAAGTGATTTAAACCCAAAATCTCTCTTGAACCAAGAAAATCAAAATATCTTTTGGAGATTAGATATTCAAACCCAAATATCTCATAAGCCAATATCTAAACTCAATTCACACTTGAGACATGATCTAAACAAAAAAAACCATTTGAGCCAAGCCATTATGATTGTAAGAAGTGATGAATTTTTAGATAGAGAGTTTCACCAATTTCACAAGATTTATTGTAAGCAATAAACCATCATAAATCAAAAGACCCATTTGAAACCCAAATAAGAGAGACAAAGTTAATATTCCTTACCATGAACAAAAACCCCAAAGCACAACATGAAAGCTCCAACACAAGAGGGAAAAAAAACAATTCCATCAAAAGAAGATCTCACTTATGGAAACATCCAAGGTTACACCCTCAACAATCTTCAAATCAAGCTCATATTCGTGAATCTAAAGATAGAGAATAATGTATAGCGAATATTTATATTTTCATTTTCTCTTTAAGGATAAAAATAATTGTAAAAGTGTTCAAGATGTAAGAAAACTTAAATAAAACATTATATCCGATTTATGGTGGTCTGGAAAACCTGGGTCAATGTCAATACCATTAAATCCTTGGTATATGGTGACCCGAGAAATCCATGAATAAGCCCATTGTATATTTCATGGCTGGTAATGATTTAGTTATAGAGAGTCAAGGTAGGATTATACCTTGGCCTCTTGGGTGTGTTCCGCTTGGACAATGATGGGTATAATTCACTATTGGTTTCGGTCGCAAGGTATGATAATTACTTGTGTGGATTTGATTCCTCAGAGTGAACTAGATGATAATGGAGCTTCTCGAGTACCATTTCAGCATAGATGTAGGTTATGCTGAACCATGTAAAAATATTCAATTTATTTCTCCTCCATTACTCTATTTACAGTCATTCTTTACTTTGATATTATTAATACCTATATTTATTGAATGTGAATGTGAATGTGTATGGACGCAAGACACCAAAAGAGAAATCATTTTATGAATCAACTAAGAAAATATTTTAATTGGGTCAAAAATTGGATGAAATGATTTGAGAAAAGAAAGAAAGAAATTTAAATTTGAGAAAAGTCAATTAAATTTTGTTATCCCAATTCCCCCCCCCCCCCCCCCCCCCCTACTTGGGATAATTTATGGGCCAACAACCCTAGAAAATGGAAAAAAATATTGGCAAATGAGGTTTTTTCCCACTTTTATGTGCGGTTGATATTAAGTATTAGCCATGGAAAAAATTCTTGCCTACATGACATTTTCCTTTCTTTTCCCACTTCTTCTGGAAAAAGTTTCCTTGATTATACCCAAAGAAAAAATTTCCACAACATTTTTCCACCTTTATTTTTGTTCAAATAGATTTTTTTTTGTTTTGTTAAAATCTATTGTTTGTTTTTATATAAGATTTTTTTTATACTTCTTTATATAAGATTTTGTATATCATTATTTTTTATATCAAACCATTCCATTAAATCCCTCACTATATAAAACACTTGCAAACACTTTTTCTTTTCTTATCCCGATCCCTAAAAGAAATTTGTCCAAAATATTAGATTTTTCATCAGAAAAATCAATGCTATCAAATATCCCCACCTAGAAAAATATAGGATTAGTCATGGAAAAATTTTCCACCGAATGTCTTGTACAAGAAATTTTAAACATAAATAAGTCCCAAAACAATTAAAATAACTATCTAAAATTTTACCCAAATAGGGACAGTCAAACAGCATATTAGGTCACAAAATTGAATCCCAATGAATTCTGAAAATTCATTTTAGACAAGCCCAATTTAATAAAAAAAAGTTCGAAGAAAAATAAATAAAATTTGACTCAAAAAGACAAGGCATGGCCCAAACCCACGACCCGTGGTCCAGGGAATGAGAAGGGTTGGGATACCCCAAGGGCATCTAAACCTTTATTTCATCTCATGAGTATATATAGTATTCATTTTTGTTCTAAATTTTCTAAGTGGGATTAACCCATTTTACCCAACTAAATACTAGTTCACTCACTTCGAATGGCATACTTTGAGGTCAAATTTTTATTCACCTATTAATGGTTTTGAACACATGAATATACCATATTAATCCCATCGTTGAGAGGAACGCGTTGGTATATGGACCCGTCCTAAAAGGTGTATGTGTTTCACTTTTATTTGGGCCTAAAATTGACCCATTTTTAGGTTTTAAACCATTATTTTACAATAGTTAGAATAGTTGGAAAATCTTAATAACTTTTACGCATGATAGCACCTTAATAAGATAATCTTATGACTTTCCCTATTTGATGTAATTTTCTTTCACGTGCTCTTCACTCTCATTCATTTTATTGCCAACTTGATTTGGCTTAATCAAAGATACAGTTATTTTTCTTCTAAATAGTCAATTTATTTTCAATTTCTTATAATAGTTATTGTATATTTTAAGTTCAAAGCATTTGGCCTTTGGGCATAAAACCTATTTGTTAGGCTTTTGTCTCCCTCTCTAGTCCAACATCGATAGAGTTAAAAAAATTGCCCTCAATATATACCAAGCTTGCAACTTGGGTTTGGATCCCTATGATGTATCCCAAGTTTGTAAAGGGTGGAAGATCTACATAGGTTGGGACAAAGACCCACATGCACACATGTGCGCCACCACCGCTTGCCCGTCTGGCTCAGCCCAGGTCTAGGTTAGCGGCTCATTGGTTGTTGGTTATGGGTTCTAACGAATAAATTAATCTTGGGGGAAAAAATTATTTAATTATTTTTGAATAAATTATCCCATTTAATTATTATTATTTTATTTTAAATTAAAAAATAAAATCATATTTTTCTGAGGAGTTTTCATTCCGTTCAAATCCAAATTCTTTTTTGACTTGTTCTTAAAAATTGCTTCCTAAATTTTCCCACACATGTTTCCTTTTTCCCCACATTTTTCCACCCTAGTTTTTCCACAATGTTTAGATAATAGGTGGTGTTTTTTTTTAACTAAGTCAAATATAAATAAGTCATGTGTAGTCTCTTTCATCTGAATGAGTGTTTAATGCACAAGCTCGAGATATGAAAAATAGTTTAAGGTTGATATATCCTTGCGGTTAATGTCCCTATCTGCATTGGACAGTTTTATCGTAGAGGCACAAAATAACCTTAAAGAGAGTGACCTAGTTCATGCATCAATCAATTTCTTAATCACATTCTGAATAATTTTAAGGTTATTTATCCATGGAACTTAACAAGAATCCCTCTTAAAACAACTATAGTGGTCCTTTCAAATTCAAAGGACAATTCTTCAAATGTTAGAAAGCCAAAATGCTTTTATACCTTACGATGATTAAGGTTACTTAAGTTCTAAAAAAATCAAACCTAAAGAACACTGGAGAGGAGGCACCTGCTGGAACTATGGTTGCTAAGAAGTGGGTTGAAACTGATTACATCATAAAAAAAAATTTATTCTCAACAATGTGGAAGATGATTTGTTCGACTACTATTTTCGATCTTCCTACTCATGCTAGTGTGTGGAAGGCATTGCATAAAAAATAAAATACGAAGGAAGTTGACTTTAAGAAATATGTTGTAAGTTACTATCTTAAAATCCATATAACTGATGATAGAATTGTGGTTTCTTAATGCCATAAATTGCAAAGCATTTTTCATGAAGCACTTTCAAAGGGTATGAAAATTGATAAACAATTTCAAGTTGTATTAATGAATGATAAATTGCCACCCTCTTGGAAGGATTTCAGAATAATCTAAGGCATAAATCAAAAGAATTTTCTCTTTAGACTTTAATTGTAAAACCTCGAATTAAGGAGAAATCTCGTGTTCAAGATCAAAAGTAGGAATATGGTCTATCATATATTAAGGTTAGTGTTGTGAACCAATCAACCTCCCATCATCAAAACAAAGGCAAAAATCCTACAAATTTGAGGCCTCGACCCAAAAATATGAAAGGAAAAAATAATATAAAAAATTAAAAAGGGAGTTCAAACAGAATTCCCCCTTTAATAAATAATGATAATTCCTATAATATTGGAAATAGTTGCTACCATTGTGGAAAACTTGGGCATTTCGCTTAAACCTTTCATAAACATTTGTATGCTCGTCAGGCTAACGTAACTGAATAAGAGTTTTATGTTATGATTATTGAGGCTAACTCCATGACAGTTTATGAAGGGTGTTGGATTGGTATCAGTTCTTTTAGGCACATGTGTAAGAAAAAGTATCAGTTCAAGAACTATTCGAATGTTGAAAATGAGAAGGTGTTGCTTAGTGATTCTCACACTACCAAGGTTCTGGGCATTGGTGATATAGATTTTAATTTCACCTCCGAAAAGAAGTTGACGCTTAAAAAATGTATTACATACTCCTAAAACTTGAAAATAGATAGTTTTTAATTTTTTTTGTTTGACGAATCTGGCTTTAGGCAGACTTTTGAGGGTGATCAATATGTAACTTCTAAGGTTGGGATATTTGTTGGGAAGGGTTATGCCTTTTATGGCATGTTCAAACTTAATGTTTCTGATTTGAATAAAGCTTCCACTTTTACTTATATATTGTCTACTTCTGTGATTGCTTGGCATGCTAGACCTTGTCATATTACTAAGAAATATGTGAATAATATGAGCAAATTTGGATTAATTCCTTAATTAAGTAATGAAGAATTTGAGCAATGCACTTCTTATAGTAAAGAAAAAATTAGTAAACCACATCACAAAACCATGGTTAGAAATTTTGAACTTCTTGAATTAATTCATAGTGACTTGTGAGTATTTGAAGGCAAATTAATAAGAGGAGAAAAAAGGTATTTCATTACATTTATTGATGACTTTTAGAATACATATATGTATGTCTTTTGAGAAATAAGAATGATGCATTTGATGCCTTTAAATTATATTTAAATGAAGAAGAAACCAGCATAATAAAATCATTAAGAGGATTACAACTAATAAACGCACATAATATGATGATTGTAATTTTAGTTCCTTTAAAAGTAACATGAAATTATTCATGAAACTACCGCAGCTCATTCTACTAAAAAGAATGGAGTTGCTAAAAGAAAAAAATATAACATTCAATGAACTTATATTTGTATTGGTTGTTATTCTAGAGATCTCTCTGATTTACGGGGAGAGACTCTATTGACTCTATATTATGTTCTTAATAAGGTACCCCACTACAAAACAAAAATAACTCCTTTTGAATTATTGAAAAAACTACAAAGTCAAATCTAAATTATTTTAGAGTTTGGGGTTGTTTGTCTCATGTGAGATTACTTGATCCTAAAAGACATAAAGTTGGCAGTAGAGCAGTAGAATGTGCTTTTTTAGGTTTATGCTCCCAATTGTAAATCCTCTAAATTTTTGGATATAAAAAAATGTCGTTATTAAATTCTTGGATGTTGATTATTATGAAGATAGATTTTATTTTAAATCGGAGAATAATTGGGGTTTTATAAATCCTAGATATTATCCTCCTAAGCCTGTTGAATCCAAGATCCATGATAAAGATATAGAATTAGTTAGTGAAACTTAAAAAGTAAGAGAGCTAGACTTTTAAAAAACTATGGGCCTAATTTTTATTCTTTTACACCAAAAGGAGATCTTTCCAATTTGGAGGATGTTCTTACCTCCTTAGAAGTTAAATTCTAAAGAGAAGCCAATCAAGATGAGATGGATTCCTTAATATCCAATAACACATGGGAATTTGTTAATTTACCACTTGGGTGTAAAACTATTGGATGCAAATGGGTGTTCAAAAAGAAGCTAAAACCTAATGGTTCAGTGGAAAAGTATAAGGCTGGGTTCGTAGCAAAAGGATATAAGAAAAAAGAGAACATTGACTTTTTTATACCTATTCTCTCATTAATAGAATTATATATATTAGAGTCTTACTTCTTGTTGCTCCAACTCATAATTTTCTGATCCACCAAATGGATATAAAGACTGCCTTTTTAAATGGGGAAGTAGACGAAGAAATCTATATGGATCAACCAAAATGCTTTGTAGATTCCAACAAAGGAAATGACGTTTGAAAATTAATTAAGTCTTTATAGGGTTTGAAACAACCACCAATAAATTGGCATGAAAAAATAATAATGTGATTATCTCTGAAGGATGTAAAATAAATGAAAGTGATAAGTGGGCTTGTTATAAATACAATGATGGAGTTTGTGTGATAATTTTCATATTTTGTTCTAATCTCAAAGTAATTAAAGAAATCAAAATTTTTCTATCACGTAATTTTAACATGAAGGATTTAGGAGAAACTAATGTAATCCTAGGCATTAGAATAACAAGATCTCATAATTGGGTTTGCATTGATCAATCACATTGTATGGAATTTTTTTTTGAAAAAATATAATTATTTTGATTTCAAACCCGTGTGTACCCCATTTGATCCTAGTGTTAAATTATTTAATGATTGCGGCATAGTTAATCAAAAGGAATATGCTAGTATCATTGGTAGCCTAAGATACACTACTGATTTACTAGGCCAGACATCTCCTATGTTGTAGGAGTGCTATGCAGATACACTAATAAACCTAGTATGGAGCATTGATATGCAATAGGTAAGGGTAGTGAGATACCTAAAGGAACAATTAATTAAGTTTTCATTATCACAACTTTCTCACTGTACTCGAAAGTTACAGTTTTATTGGCTAGAATGCCCTTTCACAAGATTCAAATGGAACTAATGGATTCATATAACTTTAGAGGGGGTTTTTTTTCTTCGAAATTCAAGAAGCAAACCATTATAGCTCAATCCACCATGGAGTATTAACTTATTGCATTAGTTACTTCGAGTGAGGAGGCTAATTTTTTTTGGGTGAGGTGGGGTGGGGTGGGGTGGGGGGGAGAGGGAAGAGGGACGAAATCCCAAATTTTATTAGATTATATCAGGTTGGAAAATCCCCAACGTAGTAGCTTACAAAGAATAGAAGGATAGTTTTATAAGATAACCATCTAAAAACATGAACTAAAACTTTACAAAAAAGGGCAACTAAATAATAGCTCAAATAAAACTTACACATTTCTAAAATTAAGAAATCCCGAAGCATCCATCTTGACAAAACCTTTAAGCTCTCTAGGGAAGGAGTTAATATCATATGAGGAAGTGAGACTATTACTTCAGCACCCAAAATTAGCAAGAAAATCAGCATGCTTGTTACCTTCTCTGAAAATAGGAATGAAATAAATCAATCGTGTGGCCTACTTTCTGAAATACATAGTTGGCATAGACCAATACCGACTATCTTGATACTCTGTGACGACACTGCTGCCATTAGTATAGTATGAAATCGATATTATA